>CM077153.1:177781420-178516525 GCA_039583875.1 Platanthera guangdongensis | reverse complement strand
TGCTAGCCATATTCTCCTCCGAGGCTTGCATCTCCACCCCCGAGCCCACCCTTGTTGGAGACTCATCTCCCCCCCCTAGGCCGACGGGTCCTCTCGCGTGGGTTCTAGGCGGGATGACCCCAAGCGTGGGGAGAGAGGAAGTGGCATACCTAGAAGAAGGCCGGGAAAGAGAGGATGCCCCCAGATGAGGTAGAGCGAGACCTCCACCGTCCGGGAGTTCTTCTCCTAACCCGCAAGTGCCAACCATCCCAGGAGAGCCTGGTTGCGCGAGTGGAGTGTGGAGAGAACCACCCCTTAGGGGTCACCCTTCAAGCGGCTGATGCATCTTAGAACCCTTTCCTGAGGGGTTCCGAGAGCCCAGACATGGCTTACTATACCGGGAAGGATGACCCCGTTCAGCACCTACAAGTGGTTTCGAGGATGCCGTCCTCCATCAGGCCCGATGACGGATGCCTTCAAGTATCGCCTCTTTGTGCTGATTAATTGAAGGAGGAGGGCAAGGGACTAGTTCCTATCCACTCCCTCCAAGTTTCGATCTATGGGTTCGAGGACTTGAGCCCGGAGCTTTTCAGCTTTGCTTCTCCACTACACCCCTCCAAGAAGCGGAAGAGGTGTCCTAAGTCCCCTCTTCCTGATAAGACCAAAGGGGCCGAGGATCACTGGCCCCGTTACGTTGACTGGTTCCAAGAGGAGATCCTGGAGGTCCAGGAGATGCCAGGGTATGCTCTCCAGATGCCTTCACCATTGGGCTAAAGGAGGGCTTCTTCAGGATGAGCTTGACCCGAAAGGCCCCCTTTCCTTCGAGCAGCTGATGGAAAGGGCGGCAGAGGGATTGCCATGGAGGCAGCCCACCCGGCATTCGTCAAGAAGTTGTCAAAGCTAACAGAGATGGAGGCAAAGGATCAAGGTGGCTCGAGACCTCAGGAAGGAAGAAGAAGAGAAGAGCGGAGAGCTCAGGAGGGTCCGGAACCAGGTTGGAGGGCAGCAGGAGGACCCGTTCAGGGCCCGAGAAGAGGTTACGCCCAAGATGGGGGAAACTTCCATGGGGGCCAAGGGAGGTTCAACTTCCAGAGGCAAGCCCTAGGCAGCTCCTCCCCTCACCACAGCAAGCGATGGAGATTGGTCGAAGGGAGGAGGAACCGCCAGGGAAGGAGAAGGGTCATGGTAGAGTTGTCGTACTGTGACTTCCACCAGGTGGAGGGGCAACGCCCACAGCTACCTCCCCGAGTTCCTGGAAGTGAGGGGGCAGAGACCCTGCCCAACAGCCACCCACCACCAGTGCGGTTGAAGAGGTTATGCCCAGAGAAGGAGTGGGATGCCTTTGTGAATACCCCGGGTCGATGTCGGAACCCGCCGAGGCGGTTATAGCGGTGATCCATGTGGAGTGGGGATGGAAGCCACTCGGAAGGCAAGCCTCCATGTCATGTACCGAAGGAGCGTCGCCTCAACCTCCCAGACCCCGCCCCAGGAGGAGAAGATCACCTTCTCGGTGAAGGACCTACTGGATCATGAGGATCCATTCTGTGATGCGCTGGTCATCCAGACGGCATCGAGGGCTACAACGTCTCCCGAATCTTGGTTGACAATGGGAGCTCCGTCAACGTCATTTTCAGGAAGGCATTTGATTAGAGGAAGGTAGAGCCAAGGAGGGTGTTGGCCTCGGACGGACCCCTGTTCGGATTCTCAGGAGAAAGAAAGGAGGTCGAAGGCGGAGTAGGACTCCAAGTAAAGTTAGGAGGGGCCTTAAGGAAATGCCGGTTCGTCATTGTTGATGCTCCAAGCAGCTACAACGCCATCTTCGGAAGGCCCCTCATCAGCGCCTTTCGTTGCGTGCCATCTTCCTTCCACCAATGCATCAAGTTCAGCTCCGGAGGGATACAGGTCAGAGTCAAGGGGGACTCCAGGATGGCAAGGCAGTACTACGTCACGGCTGTCAACACCATCTCTTGGTTTGGCCTAGGCAGAGGAGATGGAGAAGGTCATGGAGAGCTTGAGCAAGATGGAAGTGCCCGAGGAAAAGGAAGCGGAAGACGTCCGTCATGCCCAGGCCCCATGAGGGTGCCTCGCCTTGCGGTAGTTTTTTCATTTTTCTTGCCTTGTAACAAGTGCTACCCCTGACCAGCTGAGTCGGGGGGATCATGTAACCCATCTATTTCTCCCCGTTTGAGGATGTAGGATTTGGTAAGGATTGATTGAGATGCTTAGTTCTTCTGCTCCGAGACGGTCCCACTGCCCAGGCTCTCACTAGCTGGGTAGGGCCGGTGGTACCTCTCGTTGATGCCTAGTTGTCTCACCTCGAGATGGATTCTGCTGTCAGGCTCTCACTTAGCTGGCAGGGCAGGTTGATCTCTCAGAGGGTGGGAAGGTCTCACCTCGAGATGGATTCCGCTGCCAGGCTCTCATCTAGCTGGCAGGGCAGGTTGATCTCTCGTGGAAGCCAAGCCCTTAGCTCCGAGATGGATTCCGCTGCCAGGCTCTTATCTAGCTGGCAGGGCAGGTTGATCTCTCATGGAAGCCAAGTCCTTTGCTCCGAGATGGATTCCGCTGTCAGGCTCTCATCTAGCTGGCAGGGCAGGTTGATCTCTCGTGGAAGCCAAGCCCTTAGCTCCGAGATGGCTTCCGCTGCCAGGCTCTCATCTAGCTGGTAGGGCAGGTTGATCTCTCGTGGAAGCCAAGCCCTTAGCTCCGAGATGGATTCCGCTGCCAGGCTCTCATCTAGCTGGCAGGGCTGGTTGATCTCTCGTGGAAGCCAAGCCCTTAGCTACAAGATGGATTCCGTTGTCAGGCTCTCATCTAGCTGGTAGGGCAGGTTGATCTCTCATGGAAGCCAAGCACTTAGCTCCGAGATGGATTCCGCTGCCAGGCTCTCATCTAGTTGGTAGGGCAGGTTGATCTCTCGTGGAAGCCAAATCCTTTGCTTCGAGATGGATTCCGCTGTCAGGCTCTCATCTACCTGGCAGGGCAGGTTGATCTCTCGTGGAAGCCAAGCCCTTAGCTCCGAGATGGATTCCACTACCAGGCTCTCATCTAGCTGGTAGGGCAGGTTGATCTCTCGTGGAAGCCAAGTCCTTTGCTCTGAGATGGATTCCGCTGTCAGGCTCTCATCTAGCTGGCAGGGCAGGTTGATCTCTCGTGGAAGCCAAGCCCTTAGCTCCGAGATGGATTCCGCTGTCAGGCTCTCATCTAGCTGGTAGGGCAGGTTGATCTCTCATGGAAGCCAAGTCCTTTGCTCCGAGATGGATTCCGCTGTCAGGCTCTCATCTAGCTGGCAGGGTAGGTTGATCTCTCGTAGAAGCCAAGTCCTTAGCTCCGAGATGGATTCCACTGCCAGGCTCTCATCTAGCTGGTAGGGCAGGTTGATCTCTCGGGGAAGCCAAGTCCTTTGCTCCGAGATGGATTCCGCTATCAGGCTCTCACTAGCTGACAGGGCTGGTTGATCTCTCGTGGGAGCCAAGTTTGTTACCCAGAGAAGCTCTCGCCACCCAGGCTCCCATAGCGGCATGGCAGGTTGACCCCGCAGGGAAGTTACACTCCGCGAATACGTTGGGTTGGATGTTTCTTTCCGAGCTTGTGCCAACCTCGAAAAGAGCGGAGATTGTGTACAACCCCATATTCGCGAAGAGTGGACCCTAAATGAGGCGTGCTTAGTTTTTAAGCTTTTTGTGTATTTTGAACTCTTGATGGCCAATTTTGGCTCTAGCTTGGAAATCTACTAGTAGGGGGAGGAGAAATCGGCCTCCCCCAGCAGCCCCTTAGTTGGAGTGTGAGAGCGGCAGGTTGGAGGGCACCCGCCCGGGCCAATTGGGTGTGGAGACAGGATCAGCAGGCCCTCCCCCTCCCCCTTTTCCCCTTAGGCCGGCGAGTCCAGCCCCGAGCCCGGCGGGTATGCATGGGGAGATCGGCCCTCAGGCCGGGTCTCGCCCTTCCCCGCGGGCGGCCAGGCGAGACCGGCCCCCAGGACGAGTCTCGCCTAGCCCGACGGGTAGGTCGGGCGAGACCGGCCCCCGGGCCAGGTCTCGACCCACCCCGCGGGCAGCCAGGCGAGACCGGCCCCCAGGCCGGGTCTCGCCAGCCCGGCGGGTAGGCCGGGCGAGACCGGCCCCCAGGCCGAGTCTCTCCCCGCCCCGCGGGAAGCCAGGCGAGACCGGCCCCCAGGCCGGATCTCGCCCAGCCCGGCGGGTAGGCCGGGCGAGACCGGCCCCCAGGCCGGGTCTCGCCCCATCCCGCAGGGTGGGTCCCCTATTTCCTTTAGGTAACGCGTTTTTCCTTCTCTACCCCCCGGCGTGGCGGTTTCCTATTGGCCCGAGGACTTTTGTCCGTGGGGGTATTTTGGTCATTTTTGGCCCATGAGATTTGGAAAACTATAAATAGACCCCCTTGGGTGCCTTGGAGAAGATCCTTTTCGGAGTTCTCCTCCCTTAGCTTCTTCTAGGTAGAGTTGAGAGAGCTCTTCAAGGCACCCTAGCTCGAGCATTGGCTAGGGAGGGGATGTAACACCCCTATCCGTCGCATAGCATATAGCAGTAGGTCCGGCCGGGGCCCGACGCCATATACCACAGACAGACCGGGTGGTTACGTATGGAAACCATCCAACCAATCTCAACGTCCTACACAGAGCATTCTAGCGGAAGCAGTTTATATAAGTTGTAAATAAGAACCCAGCATTAGAGCACGAATGTCCACTATTACATAATTAGGAATGTATACAAAATACCCAAAACTCGGCCTTAAGGCCTTACAGAATGTTTCACTTGACTGTTACATGATTTACAAACCTCGGCACGCAGGCCGGTCATACATGAATAAAACAGAAAACATTTCCACTTGGGCCTTCGAGGGCCAGCTTTGCAAAAAGGGCTTTAGCCCGCTATTGACCGCTTGGTCCAGCTGCACCTGCAAGCAACAAACCACCGCATGGTGGCAAACAAGGCAACGATCAGCAATGCTGACAAAATTATAACGATCCCGCCCCCAACTCGGGGCGGCGATGCTCCTTCCCTGCATTTCATTAGCACCAGCGAGCAATGCATATAACCATAGCCATTTCATCACAGACGTTGGCTCGTACGGCCACACGTCCCGTGCACTCAGGGCACATTCTCGGTGAACCGGTCGATGTCACGCCAATTAAAGCCATTAACATTCCGGACTCACCACCGCCACTTAGACGGCCATTACTATGAGCAATTCGTCTTCCTGGCATTGGTCACAAAAATTTAAGCCATTGACCACCGAAGACTCACATCTATGCCAACGGCGAGTGCCACGTAACCTTAGGTCGCTCTAACCGGACGACATAAAGCGGGTACGGTTCCATCTAAACCCGTGCTCACATCGCAACGACAATTTAAGCCATTTGCGCGGGTCAAACTTTCGCCGAGTCCCATTCTACCGCAAGTCACATAACCACGTTATGTTCAAGTTGGCTCTCAGGCCACCAAGTTGGCAAGATCTCGTATCCGCCCAGTTTTCCGGGTGCACCTTTGGGTTAGTCCCAAGGCTCCCTGCTGCAATCTACCGCGTAGAAAACCCGAAAACACCCAATAGCACGGAGTCTTCTCCGGCCTTATGCAATGCAACATCACCGATCCGGACTAACATGTCCGGGTAGGCTTCAACCAAAATGCCTACGTCCGTTCTCGCATACGGACTCTAAACAACGGGGACTTTACATATCTACCCGAAGGAACGCCTCCAACTCTCCGCAAACTCGCGAGAGCGGGCTTCCTATGCTAAGAAAAGGAGCGATTCATGCTCAAGATGAGGATCGTTACCCTTGAGTTCCTCTTTGGCGCCATCGAAAAGTAATCGGATAGAAATCACCGCACTTGCGTTGCCTCCGTGGATCCGGAGTCGGCTTGCGATTCGGAGCTCCGAAGCTCCTCCAATGGCGGATCTAGCTCTTCTTCCTCCAAGGGCTCTCCTCTTTCGCCAAGGGTTTGGAGAGATGAAAAAGGTAAGAAAGAATGGATTTTTCTAAGTCAAACCCGTGTATATCCTCTCAGGAACCATCCCCAGCCGTTGGATCTCAACCTAAGAAAACGAGCGGCTTTGATTCGGGGCTGAAATGCCCAATCTGGACCGAACACGGCCTGGCACACGCCCGTGTCCAGGGCCGTGTGCCGCATTCGCCGTCAAAATCGAATCTCCAGGACCCTCAAACGGGTATCGAACACGCCCGTGTTCGAGCTGACACGCCCGTGTTCCAGCTGACACGGCCGTGTAGCCGGCCGTGTACCCCATGATTTTCCCCCGTTTTCAACCCGAGCACTGCACGGGTTCTAGGACACGCCCGTGTCCTTGCCCGTGTCACATTGACACGCCTGGGCCCCAGGCCGTGTACACGGGACATTTCGTCGAGGGGAGAACGACGACTGGATGACACGGCCTTGGACACGCCCGTGTCCTAGGCCGTGTGCCTTGTCTCGACGATCGTCGAGTGAATCTCGACGACTCCCCGGGACGACCATCGACACGGGTTGACACGCCCTGCGACACGCCCGTGTCGCAGGCCGTGTGCCCATTCTCGACGAATCGTCGAGTATAACTCGACGATTTCACGGCTAAGTGTCGACACGGGTCGACACGCCCTGCGCCACGCCCGTGTCGCAGGCCATGTGCCCACTCTCGACGAATCGTCGAGTATAACTCGACGACTTCGCGGCTAAGTGCCGACACACGCTTGACACGCCCTGGGACACGCCCGTGTCCCAGGCCGTGTGCCTTCAGCCAGAAACCAAAACTGGCCCAAAACGTCCCCCTTTGCTCCTTTGAGTTTCGGGGCGTTACAGGGGAAGTGCTCAGGCAGCCTTCCGGGTGTGAGGTGGGACCTCCGCGCTAGAGCCGAGGGTCTGTTCATAGTCTCCAAAGTCTCTGGTCCATGACGTTCTCTCGAGTATAGTAGGTGTGAGGTCACCCCTTTCAGGGACCCCGAACTCCACAGAGGTCAATTTTGGCTTCAACAACTATCCCGCCCCCAACTCGGGGCGGCGATGCTCCTTCCCTGCAGTTTTATTAGCACAAGCGAGCAATATAATAATATTCGTTACATCACAGGCGTAGGCTCACACGGCCACACACCCCGTGCACTCAGGGCACATTGTTGGTGAACCGGTCGATGTCACGTCAGTTAAAGCCATAGACATTCCGGACCCACCACGGCCACTTTGACGGCCAAACACATGAGCAGTTTGTCTTCCCAGCATGGGTCACGTCAATTTAAGCCATAGACCGTCGAAGACTCTCATCTATGCCAACGGCAAGTGCCACGTAACCTTAGGTCTCTTTAACCCGAACGACATAGAATATGGGTACGGTTCCATCTAACCCGTGCTCACGTCGCAACGACAATTTAAGCCATATGTGCAGGTCAAACTTCTCCCGAGTCCCATTTTCGTCACATAATTTCACATAACTCGGTTATGTTCAAGTTGGCTCTCAGGCCTCCATGTTGGCAAGATCACGCATCCGCACAGTTTTCCGGGTGCACCTTAGGGTTAGTCCCCAAGGCTCCCTGTTGCAATCTACCGTGTAGAAAACCCGAAAAACAACCAATAGCACGGAGTCTTCTCCGGCATTATGCAATGCAACATCACCGATCCAGACCAACATGTACAGATAGGCTTCATACATCATGTCTATGTCTGTTCTCGCTTACGGACTCTAAACAATGGGGACTTCACATATCTACCCGAAGGAACGCCTCCAACTCACCACAAACTCGCGAGAGCGGGCTTCCTATGCAAAGAAGGAGAGTTACATATGCTCAAGAAGAGGATCGTTACCCTAGCGTTCTTCTTTGGCGCCATGGAAAAGTAAGCGAATGAAAAGCACCGCACTAGCTTTGCCTCCGTGGATCCGAAGTCGGCTCGCGATTTGGAGCTTCGAAGCTCCTCCAATGGCCGGATCTAGCTTCTTCTTCCTTCCTTGGCTCTCCTCTCTCTCTAAGCTTTTAGAAAGATAACCACTCATGAAAAGTGAGGGTTTCTAAGTCCAATCCCGGGAATATCTCATCAGGAACAACCCCCAACCGTTGGATCCCAAAATAAAGAAACGAACGGCTTTGATTTGGGACTGAAATGCCCAATCTGGATCGCACACGGCCTGGCACACGCCCATGTCCAGGGCCGTGTGCCTCATTCGCCGTCAAAATTGACTCGCCTGGAACAACACACGGGTATCGAACACGCCCGTGTTCAACCTGACACGCCCGTGTTCCCCCTGACACGGCCGTGTGGCCGGCCGTGTACCCCCATCGTTTTTCCCCGAAAACAACCCGAGCACTGCACGGGTTCTAGGACACGCCCGTGTCCTTGCCCGTGTCACCTCAACACGCCTGGGCTCCAGGCCGTGTACACGGTCTCGACACTCGACACTTCGTCGAGCGAAGATCGTCGACCTGACGACACGACCTTCGACACGCCCGTATCCTAGGCCGTGTGCCTTGTCTCGACACCTCGTCGAGCAAAGCTCGTCGACTCCCGAGACGAGTGTCGACACGGGTCGACATGCCCTAAGACACGCCCGTGTCGCAGGCTGTGTGCCATGTCTCGACACTTCTTCGAGCGCAGAGTGTCAACTTCGCGGGCTGAGTGTCGACACGGGTCGACACGCCCTGCGACACGCCCGTGTCGCAGGCCGTGTGCCCAGTCTTGACATAATGTCGAGAGCAAAATGTCGACTCCGCCGGCTGAGTGTCGACATAAGCTTGACATGCCCTGGGACACACCCGTGTCCTAGGCCGTGTGCCTGCAGCCAGGACCCAAAACTGGCCCAAAACGTCCCCCGTCGCCCTTTTGAGTTTCGGGGCGTTAAAACTCTCCCCCTATTAAAAGAATTTCGTCCACGAAATTATATAAAGGAAAGACATGTACAAAACCAAAATTTGTACCTGAGCGGAACAATTACGGATACTCGTCAAGCATAGTCTGCTCTCGCTTCCAAGAGAGCTCCTCACGACCGCAATTGTCCCACCGGATCTCGACCATCCAGATCTCTTTATTGCGTAGCCGCTTGACCTCCGAGTCCTCAATCCGCACGGGCTTTACTTTCGTCGTCAATCCACTATCAACCGTCGCTTGATCGACCGCGATCACTCGCGTAGGCTCTTGCACCGTCTTCTGTAGCACCGAAATATGGAGTATATCATGTATACCACTAAGCTCCACTGAAAGCTTCAATTGATAGGCATGCTTCAACAACCCGCTTCAGAACCTCAAACGGCCCAATGTACCTCGGGTTTAGCTTTTTCAATCACCGCACCCGCGAGAAACCCTTGAACGGCTTGATCTTTAAGCACACATAGTCGCCCACGGCGAACTCCACGTTCCTGTGCTTGGCATTATAGTACTTCGCTTGCCGGTCCTGAGCGATAAGCAACCTCTCCAGAATGCTTCGCATCAACAAAGTAACATCCTCCACTTCGAATCGCTTATACAACTTGACTCACCCGTTTCCAGCCAGGACCACTGCGTGCGACATTTTCTACCATATAGGGCCTCGAAGGGCGTCATTTGAATACTAGCTTGGTAGCTGTTGTTGTATGCGAACTCCACCAAATAAAGGTGGTCTTCCCATTGCTTCCCAAAATCTAAGACACACATGCGGAGCATGCTTTCCATAGTTCTATTTTAACTTTGTCCCCAACATTTGCTGCACAAGCCTCCACTCATTGGATGTGAACCGCCCATCTCGGTCCCTCACGATGTTGCGGGGCACACCGTGAAGCCGTACTATATTATCCACCTATAGTTTTGCTAACTTCTCCACCGGATGATCCTTACTATGCGGAATGAAATGCGACACCTTCGTTAACTAATCTACGACCACCCAAATGACGTCGTTCCCCTTTTTGCGACCTTGGCAAACCGTGCACAAAGTCCATAGAGATGTCGTCGAATTTCCACTCTGGAATAGGCAAGGACTTAAGAAATCCTCCCGGCTTTTGGCATTCTGCCTTCACCAAGGCGCAAGTTTGGCACTTCACTATGTAGAGCGCCACATCTTTCTTCAAACCCAACCGCCAAAATAGTTTCTTTACATCGCGGTACATCTTCGTGCTCCCCGGGTGAATTGAGTACTTAGTATGATGTGCCTCGTACAACAATTCCACCCGCTAATTTCCCACACTTGGGACGCACAGACGACCGACTTTCCCAAGCAATCCGTCCTCCACAATGAATTGGGAATTTGACTCATCCAGAGCTTCTACCATGAACTGCTTCATATGGACATCCAAATCCAAAGCCTGCTGAATCCGATCATCCAGGTCATATTGAACTTCAGTCCAATTCAGTACTGCTTCAGCACTTGATTGCTTATCCTCACAACCAATCTCCAACCCCTCCAACTACCGAACCAACCGCTCGTCATAGGTCGACAGCCAATTGGCTTGAGCTGGGGTCCGGTGACTCGACGCGTCCGTAACCGCATTCCCTTTATCAGGCACGTAGTAGATCTTGAATGTATAGTCTCCCAAGAGCTCCATCCATCTACGGTGCCGCATATTCAGATCCTTCTGATCAATCAGATACTTCACGCACTTGTGACCGGCGTAGATATCCATCTTCACACCGTACAAAATTATGCCTCCACAGCTTCAAGGCAAAACTCAGGGCCGCTAACAATAAGTCATGGACCGGATAGTTCCTCTCGTGCACTTTTGGTTGTCTCGCGCCATAAGCTATTACACTTCCGTGTTGTAGTAGCACGCAATCCAAACCCCTGCCCGAAGCATCGCTATTAAATCTCATAGCCTTCGGTCCCACTCGGCGAAGTCAGCACAGGCGCCGTGGTCAACCGACATTTTAACTCTTCAAAAGCTTGTGCGCACTCCGCGTCCAAAGAACTTCTGTTTTTTCCTCGTCAAAGTAGTGAGGGGTAACGCTATCCACGAGAAGTTCTCTACGAAGCGCCTGTAATAGCCGGCAAGCCCCAGAAAGCTCCGAACTCCTGCTACCGTATAAAGCTCAGGCCACTCTCGCATCGCAACAATCTTCGCCGGATCCACTGCAATACCTTCCTCACTCACTATAAGACCGAGGACGCCACTGAAGATGACCAAAACTCGCACTTCGAGAACTTGTCATACAACTGATTCCTCCTTAGCGTCTCCAAAACCAAAAGAAGATGCTTGAAGTGATCTTCCTTACTCTACGAGTACACCAGAATATCGTCGATGAAGACGATCACAAAATGGTACAAGTACTCCCGGAAGGTCCTGTTCATCAAATCCATGAACACTGACGGCGCATTAGTCGGCCCAAACGGCATGACCGTAAACTCGTAGCGCCCGTATCCTGTACTGAACGTTATCTTAGGGATATCACTCTCCCTTATCTAATTTAGAGTACGTCGTTGGCCCGACCAACTGATCACAAAGATCATCATTCCTTGGGATTGGGTACTTGTTCTTTTCCGTCAACTTATTGAGCTCCCGATAATTAATACATAGCCTCAAGCTTTTGACCTTCTTCTTAATTAAGAGGGTCGGTGCGCTCCAAGGCGAAGGACTGGGACGCACATACCCTTGCTCCAACACCTTTTAGAAGTTGCACCTTCAGCTCCGCCATTTCCTTAGGCGCTAGCCGATATGGAGAGCGTGACATAGGCTTTGCACCTGGTACTAGCTCAAACATGAAATCTATATCCCGTCGAGGCGGGGCTCCAGGAAGATCTCTAGGGAACACATCAGGGTACTCCGATACCACTGAAATATTATCCAACGCGGGCTTCGGCTTTGCAACCTCCACTAGTGTACAGAACAGCTCTACACCATCACGAACCGCCTTCACCACCTGAAGAGCAGACACCAACGTCTTGCTCGACCTCTTCGAGCTCGTAAGGGTCGTCTCACGACTTGATCCCAGCTTGACTTCCATGCTACCGCAATCTATATAGGCTTGCTGCACCGAGAGTCAGTCCATGCCAACTATAAAGTCCACCAATGGAAGTAACGACGCTTGCAGATCGTACTCCTGATTCCCAATCCAAAACTAAGCGTAACAAATTCTACCCGCGCACAATGAGCAACATTGGACTATAACGCATCCAATTTGTCTCTTACCATCGAAGGAGGTACTCCGATGCACAATATAATTCCTAATAAAGGAATGCGAAGCTCCCTAAACGAACGATGCTCTCGCAGATAAAGTAAAGTCATAACAAGGCTTAGCACCAGTAGTTCTAAGCTAACATGCACAAGGGTGACAAGTGTTTAAGGCAAAACTATCTTTAAACCATACCTGTCGTCACGACGGCGTGCGTCCTCTAGGGTTTTAGGCACTCACGGGCATAATGCCCCGGCTCCCCACAGTTGTAACATGCTCCCGGGGTTTGGCTTGTAGTTGCCCCCGAAGCACTGAAAGGAGGTACTAGACCCAAAGTCCTGGCCTTCTTGTACCACTTTCGATATACATACTTTGAGGTGTTCGGCACTTTGAATGCCGTTTCCTTTGCACTAACATCCTTGACTGCTCCTGACATAGCTTTCTTACCCTTCCGAGCACCATTCCAACAGTCTCGGGCAAAGTGCCCTTTCTTTCCACAAGTATGACAAGTGTAAGTAGCTTTGCTAGTCGATTTCATAGCCCCTTTCTCCAGCATTCTGCCGGATGCAGCTCTTATGGGGTTTGTATAGTTCGATACCAAGGTCGCTGGCATCGGGAGGGTCTTCCTCAAATCTGCCTCCAAAGATCTAGCTGATTCCACCAAGGCTCGGAATGCCAATAACTTTGGTCCTAGTAGTAGAACTCGTAACTCGGCACGCAGGCCATTATAAAATCTATCGACTGTAGCTTGCTCGTTATCCAACTCAAAGCATGCGTAGCGACTTATCATAAGAAATGCTTGCAAATATTCCTCAACTGTGTGCGCTCCCTGCACTAAATGCATATTCAGCTACTGCCTCGATGGTCTACCAAAGGTCATCTGTTGCATCACGCCCACCGGCGTTGAAGCCACAATAGGGGCGCGGGGTTGTACATTACCTCCAATCTGTGCACCCGTCACAGCGAACACCGCTTCTACGATCCTTCTAACGGTTTCATACGAAGGAGGAGTCTCAAACACCTCACCGGGTGCTCTATGCTCCTCAGAAACCGGACATTCTGGCGGTCCAGCACCGCTTCCGGTCACCTATAGTGGTACAAAACACCGTTAAGCGACCAAATAAAATTGCAAACAGCAAGTATAGGGACACGCAGGTTCCTCAAACACTTGTATTTTCATTCCTTAGTGGACATTCATGGGTTCTTTTACCGTTATAACGATGACGCACACAATGTGCTCACCACCCCTTAAAAATAATTCGTCCACGAATTCATTTTAAGCCCGACCAAAACCAGTAGTCTGATACCAAATTGTAACACACCCTATCCGTCGCATAGCATATAGTAGTAGGTCTGGTCGGGGCCCGACGCCGTATGCCACAGACAGACTGGGTGGTTACTCATGGAAACCATCCAACCAATCATAACGTCCTACACAGAGCATTCTAGCGGAAGCAGTTTATAAAGGTTGCAATAAAGAACCCAGCACTAAAGCATGAATGTCCACTAAAATAGCCAACCATGAATGAAGTACATACACCAGTACTGGCCTTAAGGCCTTACAAAATGGTTTACCTAATGTTATATGATTTACAAACCATGGCACGCAGGCCGGTTATACATGAATAAAGCAGTAAACCCTCCAAATAGGCCTTCAAGGGCCGGCTTCGCAATTTGGGTTTTAGCCCGCTATTGACCGCTTGGTCCAGCAGCACCTGCAAGCAACATAACCACCGCACGGTGGCAAACAAAAAGGCAACGGTCAGCAATGCTGACCAAATTATAACGATCCCGCCCCCAACTCGGGGCGGCGATGCTCCTTCCCTGCAGTTTTATTAGCACAAGCGAGCAATATAATAATATTCGTTACATAACAGGCATAGGCTCACGCGACCACACACCCCGTGCACTCAGGGAACATTCTTGGTGAACCGGTCGATGTCACGTCAGTTAAAGCCATATACATTCCGGACCCACCACCGCCACTTTGACGGCCAAACACATGAGCAGTTTGTCTTCCCAGCATGGGTCACGCCAATTTAAGTCATAGACCGCCGAAGACTCTCATCTATGCCAACGGCAAGTGCCACATAACCTTAGGTCTCTTTAACCCGAACGACATAGAATATGGGTACGGTTCCATCTAACCCGTACTCACGTCGCAATGATAATTTAAGCCATATGCGCAGGTCAAACTTCTCCCGAGTCCCATTTTCATCACATAATTTCACATAACTCGGTTATGTTCAAGTTGGCTCTCAGGCCTCCATGTTGTCAAGATCACGCATCCGCCCAGTTTTCCGGGTGCACCTTAGGGTTAGTCTCCAAGGCTCCCTGTTGCAATCTACCGTGTATAAAACCCGAAAAACAACCAATAGCACGGAGTCTTCTCCGGCATTATGCAATGCAACATCACTGATCCAGACCAACATGTCCGGATAGGCTTCACACATCATGCCTATGTCCGTTCTCTCTTACGGACTCTAAACAACGGGGACTTCACATATCTACCCGAAGGAATGCCTCCAACTCACCGCAAACTCGCGAGAGCGGGCTTCCTATGCAAAGAAGGAGAGTTACATATGCTCAAGAAGAGGATCGTTACCCTAGCATTCTTCTTTGGCGCCATGGAAAAGTAAGCGAATGAAAAGCACCGCACTAGCTTTGCCTCCGTGGATCCAGAGTTGGCTCGCGATTTGGAGCTTCGAAGCTCCTCCAATGGCCGGATCTAGATTCTTCTTCCTTCCTTGGCTCTCATCTCTCTCTAAGCTTTTAGAAAGATAGCCACTAATGAAAAGTGAGGGTTTCTAAGTCCAATCCCGGGTATATCTCATCAGGAACAACCCCCAGCCGTTGGATCCCAAAATAAAGAAACGAACGGCTTTGATTCGGGACTGAAATGCCCAATCTGGATCGCACACGGCCTGGCACACGCCCGTGTCCAGGGTCGTGTGCCTCATTCGCCGTCAAAATCTTCTCGCCTGGAATAACACACGGGTATCGAGCATGCCCGTGTTCAACCTGACACGCCCGTGTTCCACCTGACACGGCCGTGTGGCCGGCCGTGTACCCCCATCGTTTTTCCCCGAAAACAACCCGAGCACTGCACGGGTTTTAGGACACGCCCGTGTCCTTGCCCGTGTCACCTCAACACGCCTGGGCTCCAGGCCATGTACACGGTCTCGACACTCGACACTTCGTCGAGCGAAGATCGTCGACCTGAAGACATGGCCTTGGACACGCCCGTGTCCTAGGCCGTGTGTCTTGTCTCGACACCTCGTCGAGCAAAGCTCATCGACTCCCGGGACGAGTGTCGACACGGGTCGACACGCCCTGCGACACGCCCGTGTCGTAGGCCGTGTGCCATGTCTCGACACATCGTCGAGCGTAGAGTGTCAACTTCGCGGGCTGAGTGTCGACACGGGTCGACACGCCCTGCGACACGCCCGTGTCGCAGGCCGTGTGCCCAGTCTCGACACAATGTCGAGAGCAAAATGTCAACTCCGCCGGCTGAGTGTCGACACAAGCTTGACATACCCTGGGACACGCCTGTGTCCCAGGCTGTGTGCCTGCAGCCAGAACCCAAAACTGGCCCAAAACGTCCCCCGTCGCTCTTTTGAGTTTTGGGGTGTTACACAGTTGCTGAACTAGGCTGCCAAGAAAGATTCAGATTGAGATCTGAATCTCAAGTCAGAAGCTGATTGAAGATCAACTTCACAGGAAATTCAACCCTACTGAGTTTAGATTCAAGAAGCTTTGAAGAAAGCTAAGAGAGGTTGAACTCTGCTATCAGATTCTTCCAAGAACTGATCAAGAAGCCATCCATCCCTTCTCTCTTTATCTGGGTGGTGGTTAATTACTTTACTAAAACAAATTTTCTGTAGGATCTTTATAGATCTGAGTTGTAAGCATGTGTTTATAAAGGCTGAGAGTAGGAGAACATTTTCTATGAGTGGTAGGCCTTATTGAAGGCTGCAGTAGGGCTGTGAGCCTGAGTTGTAGGAGATTGTGATCTCTGAGTGTAGGCCTTATTGAAGGCTGAGGTAGGGCAGTTTGCCTGAGTTGTAGGAGTGTGGACTCACTCTGAGTGTAGGAGCCCTGCTGGGGTTCTGAGCTGCTGTAAGATCTGCGGATCTGAGGTGAAGTGAAGACGTTAGGCCGAATCTAACACACTGCTAGATAGGCGAAGGGGGAAAGTGGATGTACCCAGACCTTGTGGAACCACTATAAAAATCTGTGTGCAATCTGTGTTGTGATAATTATATGAATCTGCGATGTGTTAGCTATTGAATTTGCCATTTCTTATTACATAACAGAATAGATTTGCTGCCTTAAATAGAAAAAGGAATTACACCTATTCACCCCCCCCCCCCCGCCCCCTCTAGGTGGTTATGCACTAATTCTTTCAAGTGTTATCAGAGGGAGGTTCCTCAAAGAAGGACTTAACAGTCTGAGTTAGATCCATAAGGCAGATTCAAGATTAAGAAAATGGGTTCAGGTGAAAATCATAAGGAACTAGGTTCTATGAAACTACCCATATGCAGAAAGGAGATATTTGGCATCTGGAAAGAAAGGGTCATGCTGTTTATGGAGGCTTCTGATCCAAGGATCTACATCACAGTAAAGGAAGGTCCTTATATTCCAATGAAGGTGTCAATTCTAGATGCAAACCAAAGAATTCCCAAGGATTATTCAGAGATTACCAAGTATGAGATCATCTTGGCAACTATGAATAAAAGAGCCCAGAATATCATAGTAAGTGTCATTGATGATGCAACTTTCTAGAATCTAATACACTGCAAGACTTCCAAAGAAATTTGGGATACTTTGGTAGTCTACATGGAGGGTTCTGAAGAAGTCAGACAAGATAGAAAATCTATGCTGAACCAGGAATATGAGAGTTTCAGATAAGGAAAATCTGACAGTATAACTGAATGTTATAAAAAGTTCTATAGAATAGTAAATGAGCTGATGTCCTATGGGAGAATCTTCAGTACTTATGAACTGAATGATAAATTCCTAGGATCCTTGACAAAGGATTGAGACACTAAGATTTGTGTCATTAGGAAAGTGGCCAAACTTGCTGATATCTCTCCACCAACTTTGTTTAGAAAATTGCTGTCATATGAAATGCAGGTGATGGCAAGGAAAGAGAAAGAGAAAAGTGCAAAAGGTGAGCATAGAGAAAAGTCTGTGGCATTCAAGGTTGAATCCACTAGGAAGAATAGGAGGATGTCTTCATCACCTCCTAAGATAGTTGTTGAAATTCCTTCAGATAATTCTGATAACCAAAGTTCAGACAGTAGTGACTCAGATGAAGATTTTGCTGCCTTCACTAGGCAGTTTCAGAGATTCCTGAAGAAGAAGCAGTGGAAGTTAAAGCCTTCCACATCTCAGCCTAAGGATGATTATTATCAAAAGAGGAAGTCATCCAAGAAGGACAGGAGCAGATCTAAGCCAAGCAAGTCTACAACATCAAAGATAGTTTGTTACTACTGTAATAGGCCTGGACATATTGTGGCTGAGCGTTCAGATAAAAGAAAAGAGTCAGCTGATAAAAAGAAGATTCAACACCAGAGTAAGAAGGAGAAATCCTTTGTTGCTAAGAAGGAGAAGAGCTTGACAGATCAATCATCTTCGGAGTCAGAATCTGAAGTTGAGGCTTACATTGGTCTATATGCATCAGATGAAGAAGATGAGTTTCTACAGGTGCTGAACTCTATCTATGAACAAGAAGACCATCAGTGTTAGGGACTGATGGCTGTGTCAGAAGAAAATAAGTGCCAGGATCAGCCTGGTCCTAGTAAGGTACAATGTCTTTCTAGAAATTCAAATTGCAGTACTGAGTCAGAGTCAGCAACATCTGCATCAAGTGATGTGGATGGGTCTGAGTCTGAAGGTGATATTCATCAGCTGATAGATGAATATGGAGACTTATTGCAGGCACTAAATAAAAGCAAAAACTTGGCCAAAACTCTGGCTAAGGAAATTACAGATCTTAAGATGACTGCATCTGATTCAGAGAAGTTGCTGGATCAGAAGTTGAATGAGATAGCCAGACTGAAAAATATTACTGTTATTCAGATGGGTACTATCACATTCAAGAATGATCAGATTAAAAGTCTGGAGAATAGACTTCAGAAAGAAAAGGAGACTGTAGCTAGGTTTTCTAAACCAAAGTCTATATTACCCTTGATTGATGAGTTTGTGTTTCAAAAGGGTAAGGCTGGATTAGGGTTTAAGGTAACTGCATGGACTGCTAAGTCCAATTTTAAAGGAAAAGCCCCAACACAAAATAAGAAACCTGCTGTAAACAATTCAGCTAAGGTTGTACCTAAACAAAGGTACAACAAGTTTGAGTGCTGATGTTGTGGCAAGATAGGCCACTTTACCGTAGATTGTTGGCACAATTCTAGTGTCAAGGAGAGTAGCAGTCTGGCTGCTAGAAGAGCTATAGGCAGATTTGTTAAATTTCAGGCTAACATGAACTAAGGACCCAAAACTCATTTGGGTTCTAAGTTTAAGTAGTCTTTATTGCAGGTGAGTCCAAGTGGCCATGCCCCTATATGGTACTTGGATAGTGGATGTTCCAGGCACATGACTGGAACTAGGGGGTTGCTGAAGGACTACACACCTATCATGGATGGCCCTAAAGTAACCTTTGGTGGTTCTAAAAAAGGAATCATTAAAGGATTTGGTAACATTTCTAGTAACTAGATTTCTATCAATCAAGTGGCCTATGTGAAAGGTTTGAAACACAACCTTTTAAGCATAGGTCAGCTGAGTGATTTAGTATATGACATTTCATTTATTAAGAATGGATGTCACATCAAAAAGTCAAGTGATCAAAAGGTGATATTGACAAGATATAGAGAAAGAAATGTGTACTGTCTTAACTTTGAGTGTGAGAACAATAATTCTCATATTTGTCTTGTAGATGATGAGAGAGCCTCTCATTGTGTTAAGTAGCACAAGTGGCTGGCCCATCTTAACTACAAGACTATTGGCCAACTCTTTAGCAAAGAGTTAGTGAGGAATGCTCCTCAAGTTAAGTGTATAAAGGATGAGATATGCTCAGCTTGTCAAAAAGGCAAGCAGACCAAATCCTCCTTTCATAGCCTTGAAAACAAGGATTCAGTGAGGTGTCTATACCTCTTACATTTTGATCTTTTTGGTCCTATGCCAGTTTATAGTCTAGGTAGGAAGGTCTACACATTTGTGGTGGTAGATGACTATTCTAGATATTCATGGGTGTTCTTTCTAAGACAAAAATCTGAAACCCCAAGTGTTTTATATAGTTTTGTCAAACAAATTCAGAATGAGCTGGACAGTACTGTGGTCGAAATCAGAAGTGACCATGGCACTGAATTTCAATCTGAGAGTATGACAAGACTGTGTGAAGAATTTGGGATTTTTCAAGAATTTTCCTCACCTAGAACACCACAGCAAAATGATATTGCTGAAAGGAAGAATAGAACACTGATTGAGGCTGGTAGAACTCTATTGAGTGACACTTCTCTCCCAGAATATTTCTAGGTTGAGGCAATAAACACTGCATGTCATGTGATCAATAAGGCTACTATCACAAAAAGCCACAAAAAGACTCCCTATGAGATTATGAAGGGCAGAAAACCAAACTTATCCTATTTTAGTATCTTTGGTTGCAAGTGCTATATACTTAACAATGACAAGTCTTATCTAACTAAGTTTGCTGCCAAATCCCAAGATGGGATATTTGTTGGGTACATCAATAATAGTAAGGCTTATAGGGTCTACAACTTGATTACTCAAGTTGTAGAAGAGTCTGTACATGTTGTCTTTGATGAAACAAGACTGATTAACTGTGAGTTGCCAACTAGTTCTTGCAGTTCAACAGGTATAAATGAGAGAATGGACAAGCTTACCATTATATAAGATTCAACTACAAATCAGGAACAGGAAAATGGTGGCTGCTGTCTAGGGGGAGTACAAGACTCTCCAGATGCTGATGAAAACCAAGAGGTGCAACTTAATAAAGAGGCTGGAGGTGTTCAATATGAAGACAGGCTACCTCCAGCTAATAGACACTTAAAGGATCATCCAGCAAATCAGATAATTGGTGATCCAAGACAAGGAGTACAAACAAGGAGTAGGAATCTGAACACAGTTCTATGCTCTAGATTCTTATCACAAGTAGAACCAAAGAAATTTGAAGAAGCTGTTCTAGACCCACATTGGATTGATGCCATGCAAGAGGAGCTGAATCAGTTCAGAAGGTGCAAGGTCTGGACATTAGTTCCTAAACCAAAAGACCACAACATCATTGGAACAAAGTGGATCTTTAGAAACAAACTGGATGAGAATGGGATCATTGTGAAGAACAAAGCAAGAATTGTTGCAAAAGGATACAGGCAGGAAGAGGGTATTGATTTTGATCAAACCTTTGCCCCAGTAGCAAGACTGGAAGTAATTAGGATGTTCCTTGCTTTTGCAACATATCAAGGCTTTAAGGTATTTCAAATGGATGTAAAATCAGTATTCCTAAATGGAAATCTAAAGGAAGAAGTCTATGAGCAGCCCTCATGTTTTGTTGATTCTCTCAAACCTGATTATGTTTATAGACTTAGGAAAGCATTATATGGGTTAAAGCAATCCCCAAGGGCTTGGTATAAAACCCTGTCTAATTTCCTCATTGAGAACAAATTCTCAAGGGGGAAAATAGACAAGACTATATTCCTTAGTCCAAATGAAAGATAATCATAGTCCAAATATATGTTGATGACATAATATTTGGATCTACTGAAAGTAACCTTTGTAAAAAGTTTGCAAAACTTATGCAAGGGAAATTTGAAATGAGCAGTATGGGAGAACTTAAGTTCTTCTTGGGTCTCCAAGTAAGACATACTGAAGATGGCTTGTCCATATCATAGTCTAAGTTCACCCTGGAGTTAATTAAGAAGTATGGTATGAAATCATCCACTCCCATGAGAACTCCAATGGGGACAAGTGTATATCTTAGCAAAGATGATGCAGGGAAACCTGTAGATGAAACTTTGTATAGAGGTATAGTTGGCTCCCTCCTATATCTGACTGCTAGTAGACCAGATATCATGTATGTTACATGTGTCTGTACTAGGTACCAATCCTGCCCTAAAGAATCTCATCTTGCTGCAGTAAAAAGGATTTTGAGATATCTTAAGGGCACCCCTAATCTAGGCCTTTGGTACCTTAGGAATGGAGATTTTCTACTGACAGGCTATTCAGATGCAGACTTTGCAGGTTGCAAAGAAGATAAAAAAAGTACTACAGGCACCTGTCAATTTCTAGGAGGAAGATTGGTGTCTTGGAGCAGTAAGAAGCAGACTAGTGTAGCAATATCCACAGCTGAGTCAGAATATGTTGCTGCAGGAAGCTGCTGTGCACAACTTTTGTGGATTCAGCACCAGCTAGTAGACTATGGTATTCAAGTAAGTAGAACACCTTTGCTTTGTGATTCTACAAGTGCAATTTCTATTGCTAATAATCCTGTTTCACATAGTAGGACTAAGCATATAGAAATTAGATACCATTTTATTAGAGAACATGTAGAGAAAGAGGACATCTTACTATAATTTGTCAAAACAGATTATCAAATTGCAGATATGTTTACTAAGCCTCTAGATGAAACTAAATTCAATAAGTTTAAAATTGAATTAGGAATGTTAAACATAGATTAGTTTAATAAAATTGGCTAAGTAAAACTGTGTCAACATATTCAGCAACAAAGTGTCGACACAGAGAAATATTGTCGACACTTCAGGAAAGTAGTGTCGACACTTCAGGAAGTTCTGTCGACACATTCAGGATAGTTGTGTCGACACTGAGAATAAGTGTCGACACATAAGTTCTGTCGAGTATATTGGTGTCGACACATGCAGATGTCTATGTCGACACTCAAACACTGAGTCATCCGTTAAGGATATTTGTGTCGACACATCATAATTGGTGTCGACACATAGCAGTCAACACCGTTGTCGAGACTTAAGTAGTCAGTGTCGACACTTTTCAACAGTGTCGACACATTCAGTGATTGTTGACGTGCCTTTTCACCTTCGTTTTAGAAAGGTATAAATAGGTCAACAGCATTGTCTGCCGACACGCTCTCCATAGTTTCGAGACCAAAACTTTGTGTCGACAACTCTCTCATCTAAACTCAAGATTTCTCTCAACCCTAATGGCACCAAAGATTGAGGATAATGTCAATGAAGGATATGAACTAGTTCGGAACGCATTTGATGGAGCGGATTCAGAAATTACAGGAGTAGTAACCCTAATTGCAGAGAATGGGTTTGAATTTCTAGTTTCTGAACCAACTAAGATCTGGAAGAAAGGAACTCTAGAATTCTTTGGTGCTGCTACTCTAGATCAAACATGACTCAAGATTCGATCCACAGTCCATGGAGTAAAGGTGAAAATCACCCAAAAGAGTTTAAGGAAAGTTCTACACCTGCCCAGAACACAAGAAGAAGAAAATGTGCACACATCTAAGCTAAAGGAAGCACTTCAATGGTGTGTACTGGATTCCACCATGAAGATTGGCTCTGCTTTGAACAGGAAAGGTATGAATATACAAGGGAAGTTCTTGTCAGAAGTTGTAGGCAAAGTGATTCTATGTAAGCTAGGGGGGCATGATAGAATTTCTGCATATATGTTCACCCTTATGACCAGAATCATCTATAGACTAAACACTAATTGGTCAGTAGTCATTTTTGACAAGATTAAGGAAAGTATGAAGAAGCCAAACTTAGGCAGAATTATGAGCTTGTATTTAGCTGGATCAGTACCTGAAGTGATGGAACAGTCAGCTGGAACTAAGATAAATCATATGAGAAGGATTGACATCAGAATCATCTCCAGGTGGTAGAGAGTATTAAATAAGGACATGCCTACTCCAGAGAAGGAAACCCCATCACAGAGGAAGCAGAAGAAAAATAAAATGGCTCCTGAACCTTCCAGTAGTTCAGAGGGGCAAGCAGCTTCCAGTTCAAATGAGGAAGAGGCTGATAATGCTGGAAGGTCACCAGTAAGAAATGAAGATGCACAGAGTCAGGGGGGCGCAACCATCTGCTAGCCCCATCCACCTGGATCCACTCCAGGGCGAGCCTGACCATGAGGAAGAGCCAACTCACTTGGACAGTGAAATGGCTGCACAAACAATCCTTGACGTAATTCAAGAGGTGAATCAATCAATTCTTAATGATAAGAATGAAACTCTAATTGTATTTTTGATTGATGTTGATTAGCCAACTCAGTTAAACAGTCAGCCACAAGATGTTGTCATGGAAGATACATCTACTGCTGATAATGCTACTAAGTTTGTGATACCTCAAGTCCCTACTCAACAAGAATTCACTCTTGAAGAGTTGTTCAATGAAATAGAGCAAGCTAACACTGAAGGGGAGAAAACTGATTTTGAGGGGGAGCATGCCAATCTTGATGGGGAGCAAGTAGGAACACAGGGGGAGAAAGCAAGAGTTGAAGAGGAGCAAAGAACTCAGGGCGGGCTACCAAGGACTGAAAAGGACTTGCCTCATAGTCCTAAAGATAAAGTTATTATAGACAGTTCCTCAGCTTCTGAAGATGAAGTAGCAGTACAAGCCAAGAAAAGAAAACTGATGGTATTCAAAAGAAGAAGCCAAAGCTACAAAAAGGCATTACAGACTGCTGCTTCTCATCCTGCCCCACCAACACCTGATTATAGCACCTTGTTAATCTCACTGCAATTAAAGCTAGATGAGCAAAGAATTACAATGGAGAAGTATATGGATGAGACCCACAAAGATCTCGAATTTACTTTGGCTCAGGATATAAAATCTATAAGGTTTGAAGTTAATCAACATAAGAAAGAAATGACTGATTGTTTCCACAAGGGTGGAAATGTTGTGGTTTACCTAGCAACTCATCAAGAGAAAATCAAGTCTCAAGTTGATGATATAGCAGTAAAGCAAGGCTATGTTCTAGAGAATCAGATTAGAATGAATGATAATCTGACAGAATCACATAATGTGATTGTTACAGAAATAAAGAATCTTGCTACTACTCTACCTGAGGAAAAGGCTAAAGCCCAAGCAGAGTTTGATAAGAAATTCCAGGCAGAACTAGCTGCTGTTCAAATTGCTATTAAAGATTCACAAAAGACTATTTCAGCCCAGCTCTTAAAGTTAAAGTCTTTTTGTAAGGATGACGTTAATTTTCTGGATGAACAGGTCAGATTTCAAAAAGATGACCTCAGGGATCATGTTGCCAGAGAAGTCATAAAGGGGGAGAGAGTATTAGTAAAAGCTGGCTCTGATCATACTAAATGGATATCTAACAGCATTAAAGCCACACTTGAATATCCACCCCTGTGTGATGATGACAATGTGGCTGAGTCTGGTACACAACCTGCATATTTTGGAGGTGAGCAAGCTGAAGTTGCTCAAGTAATCTATCCTGCAGCAGATTTTGAGATGATCCATCAAGAAGTACAGTCTATGTACAGTCCTCCAGAGGGTAATCAAAATATTATCCTTGAGAAAGTAGACAAGCCTGTGTCAGAGCCAGTTTTGAAGGAGCAAGAAGCTCTATTGTGTAAGAAACGATTCAGAGAAGAGGCAGAATTGAAGCCTGATTTTGAGCAGTGGAGTCCAACCTCCAGGAACATTATATTAACTGCTTGGAAAGCTGTAAAGGACCAGACCCATGATAGGGGTAAATAGTATTCTGAACAAGAATGGAGAAAGCATGAAGCCATGCAAGAAGCAATTGTTCAGTATAGAAGAAAGGCAAAACTTGGGAAGCTACCTCCTAATGCTCAGGAGCCTATCAAATATTTCCCTAAGCCCTTTCATTATTTTGAAAGGCAAAAAATAAGGGCTGAAGAGCAAAAGAAGAAAGATCTTAAGGGCAAGAAGCCAGCTGATGGCACTGATGCTCCTGTACAAGCCAATATCAAATCAGGCCAAGTAATTGTCATCAAGGAGCCAGAGCAGCCTTAGAATAGATTTACTTGATTTTATAACATTGTAAATCTTAGTGTTTAAAATGTATGTAAACTTTTGTTTAAAGAAACTTTTGAAGATTAAACAAAACTAGAATGAATGCTCATTATGTTAGCATTATTATTTTTTCTGTGATGATATATTCTGTGTTTTGTTTAGTAATTACCCTGTCATATAATACTTGTTATACATCAAAATGTGTATTTGTTATGAATGGTGTATATCATTGACTAAGGGTTATGACTTCTCCAAATAGGGGGAGATTGTTGGGTACATTGGAAAATGTGTACCAGATTTGAAGAAGCCTCACCCTACTCAATGATATGCATCAAGGTGTATTTGATGTGTTTTGAGTTTATATGTGCAGGTTAAGTAATTGCAGGAAATGCAGAAAAATTTCTAATTCCATGTGTCGACTCCAGGAGAAGCTGTGTCGACACTTATGAAGGCTTGTGTCGACACTAGAGGAAAGCTGTGTCGATACTTGGAGTTGATTGTGTCGACACTTGGAAAGGCAGTGTCGACACCAGAAGAAATTGTGTCGACACCAGGAGGCTGTGTCGACACACAGAGAAGCAAAGTCGACATCAACTGTGTCGACACCAAGAGGCAGTGTCGACACACAGGATTACTTAGTCGACATCAATTGTGTCGACCCCAAGAGGCAGTATCGACACACTGAAGACTTTGTCAACATCAACTGTGTCGACACACAGGATTTGTGTCGACACACATCAAAGTTTCAACTAAGTTAAATAAAAGAAGGCTTGTGTCGACACACAGAATCAGTGTCGACACATTCTAAAGAAGGCTTGTGTCGACACACAGAATCAGTGTCGACACATTCTAAAGAAGCTGTGTCGAGAAGTTGTTACAACAACTAAAGAGCTGTGTCAACACCACCAAGGCTTTTGTCGACACTTAGTCCACTTGTGTCGACACTTAGTCTACTTGTGTCGACACATGATGAAGTTCAGTCTCGACATTTTCAGACAGAGACAGTATTTCAAGAAGTGACTGGATGACTTGACAGCTGCCATTTCCAACCAGTCTACTCCAACTATCAAAGTTGTCAGAAGTTTGTTAGAAACCGGATCAGGCGGTTACCTTGGAGAATGTCTATAAAAAGGAATACTCCTTCAATAGAAGATATAACTGACAGAAGAAGAACTAAGAAGAATCACAGATTAGAGAAACGAATACAGAATTCTAAAGAAAGAGAAAAAGAAGAAGTTGGAGAGAGAGAGAGCTCCATCTACTGAATTGTAGTTGCTGAACCAGGCTGCCAAGAAAGATTCAGATTGAGATCTAAATCTCAAGTCAGAAGCTGATTGAAGATCAACTTCACAGGAGATTCAACCCTACTGAGTTCAGATTCAAGAAGTTTTGAATAAAGCTAAGAGATGTTGATCTCTGCTATCAGATTCTTCCAAGAACTGATCAAGAATCCATCCATCCCTTCTCTCTTTATCTGGGTGGTGGTTAATTACTTTACTAAAACAAATTTTCGGTAGTATCTTTATAGATCTGAGTTGTAAGCCTGTGTTTATAAAGGCTGAGTGTATGAGAACATTTTCTCTGAGTGGTAGGCCTTGTTGAAGGCTGAGGTAGGGCTGTGAGCCTGAGTTGTAGGAGATTGTGATCTCTGAGTGTAGGCCTTATTGAAGGCCGAGGTAGGGCAGTTTTCCTGATTTGTAGGAGTGTGGACTCACTCTGAGTGTAGGAGCCCTGCTGGGGTTCTGAGCTGCTGTAAGATCTACGGATCTGAGGTGAAGTGAAGAAGTTAGGCCTAATCTAGCACACTGCTAGATATGCGAAGGGGGAAAGTGGATGTACCCAGACCTTGGGGAACCACTATAAATATCTGTGTGCAATCTGTGTTGTGATAATTCTATGAATCTGTGATGTGTTAGCTATTGAATTTGCAGTTTATTATTACATAACAGAATAGATTTGCTGCCTTAAATAGAAAAAGGAATTACACCTATTCACCCCCCCCCCTCTAGGTGGTTAGGCACTAATTCTTTCAGCCACCATATAAGATCCAGGCCACTACATCATCCACTTTCTCTACTCTTACTTGTTGAGCATTCCAAGTTCTGTTTTGAAGAAAGATAACTTGGTCTCGTCTAGCAGCTTTGTGAAAATGTCTGCAATCTGTATGTCTGTAGAGACATATTGGAGATCTATGTCCCAATGCTCCACATGTTCCCGGATGAAATGATACCTCAACTCTATGTGCTTTGTTCTACTGTGCGATACTGGGTTGTTGGCTATTGCAATTGCGCTGGAAGAGTGGCAAAACAACGGAATGTTCTGGAACTTCATATTATAATCTTCAAATTGATTCATTATCCATAGCAGCTGTGCACAATAACTGCCTGCAGAGATGTACTCTGACTCAGCTGTTGAGATTGCTACACAGTTCTGCTTCTTGCTACTCCAGGAGATAAGCCTTCTTCCTCGGAATTGTCAAGTCCCGGAAGTGCTTTTCCTGTCGTCTTTGCTCCCTGCAAAATTTGCATCTGAAAAACCTATTAGTTTGCTATCATTAATTCTTGGGTACCATAAGCCAAGATTTGGTGTACCTTTAAGGTTTCTCAAGATCTGCTTTGCAGTAGCGTAGTGAGATTCCTTAGAGTTCACCTGGAATATAGCACATACACATGTTGAAACATTATGTCAGGTCTACTGGCAGTAAGGTAGAGCGAGGATCCAATTATGCTTTTGTACTTGGTTTCATCAAAAGGTTTCCCTTTTTCATCCTTGTCCAGAGACATAGTTGAACCCATTGGAGTCCTCATCGAGGTTGCGTTTTCCATTCCGAATTTCTTAATTAGCTCTTTGGTGAACTTGGTGTGCGAGATGAAAATTCCATCTTCAGATTGTTTCACCTGAAGCCCTAATAAATACTTCAGCTCGCCCATACTGCTCATTTCAAACTTCCCTTCCATAAGTTTAGAAAACTTCTCGCAGAGGTTGTTGTCTGTAGAGACAAAAATGATGTTGTCGACATAGATTTACACTAGCAAAATCTTGTCTTTTATTTCTCTAAGAAATAATGTCTTATCTATCTTTCCCCTTATGAACTTGTTCTCAAGTAGAAAGCTAGACATCGTCTCATAACAAGCTCGAGGAGCTTGTTTCATACCATATAAAGCTTTATGCAATAAATAAACGAAATCAAGAAAGTTAGAATTAATGAAACCTGGAGATTGTTCCACATACACCTCTACCTTTATGTCTCCATTAAGGAAGGCAGACTTCACATCCATCTGATAGACGGTGAAGCCTTTAAGTGCAGCATATGCTAGGAATAACCTCATGGCCTCCAGCCTTGCCACTGGAGCATACGTCTGGTCGAAGTCGATTCCTTCTTCTTGCCGATATCCTTTAGCGACGAGTCTGTCCTTGTTCTTTATGATCATTCCATCCTCGTCCATCTTGTTCCTGTAGACCCATTTTTTGCCGATGACATTCTTACCTTTGGGTCTTGGAACAGGTTTCCATACTTGGCAGTGCTTGAACTGATTTAGTTCTTCTTCCATCGCCACTATCCATGATGCGTCTAAGTTTGCTTCCTCAAACTGCTTTGGTTCAACCTGTGAGAGAAAACTTAGATATAAATTTTCGTTAGTTGTACCTCTATAAGTTCCGACACCATCCCGGGGATCTCCTATGATCTGGTCCATGGGGTAATCCTTCAGATGTCTGAGCTATAGAGTCCTTGCATCTGGATTATCTTCAATCACCGGAGTGACTTCATCAACTTGCACAATTTCTTCATCTAGATCATCAACTTATCCAATAGGGGTTGGAGTGGTGATCTTGATGAACTTTTCACATTTATCTTCAGATGGTTCATCCAAGCCGAGTTCCTTTAGCTTTGTACCATAGCCTTTAGTGATTCCTCGGTCTGAACCTCCAAAGATGACCTTTGGTCTGTTCAAGACTGGAGAGAAGTTTTGAAGTAGGCTTCTTGTCCCAGTCATATGCCGAGAGCATCCACTGTCCAAATACTAGATTGGCGTTTTGTCTGAGCTCTAGAACACTCCCCCTACGTGTGTTAGCATTATGAGCAATCTTTCTCATATTGCCAACATGAGGAGTTCGAGCATTTCTGGGATTAAACCAGCAATCGATGGCAAAGTGACCAATTCTGCCACAGCACCAATAGTCAAACCTATTGTATCTTTGTCTTATGTTCTCCTGCTTGACCTTTTGCAATAGTGGTCTAGCAGGGGCTGCATTCTTTGAGGAAGAAGCTTCATGATGATGGCAATCACATGATTTCTTCTCCTTCTGTGGCTTTTCCACAGCGGGCTTTACCTTTGGTGCTCTCTTGAAGTTATGATCATGACTGAAAGGGCCATAGCTCTGAAGAATGACTTCTTCATAAGGTTCCTTAAAGACACTATCACCAAAGTTTTTGGGGCGAGTCCATCCTTAGTAGCGAGACTTTGGCTCTACATAGGTAGGCCTGGTCAAGTGACCGTAGGATGAGTCAAGATCAAACTCGTTTGTTGGAAATATGACCTTTCTGAACGAGGTCTGATCTTGAGGGGCTTTCCCCTTCTCTTTGGCTGAGGCCTTGTTGGCGACCTTTTTCTTTCTTTGTGTCTTGTTCCTCCTAGAAGATTTACTGGAGCTTCTTCATGACCTAATCCAGCAGCCTTGGCCTTTGTTGAGAATTCAGCCACGAGTGGAAGAACAGTCTTAGGCTTCGAGAAACTTTCAACCAATTTCCTTTCAGTAGCGAGTTGTTCTTCCAACTCTTTGATGATTTTCTCTTTTAGGTCAAGGTGCTCAAGAGCTTTGTTTTATTCTTCAATAGCATTATTGAAGTTCTCTTTGAGTGAGTCAGTCTTAGCGACTTCTTCTCTAAAGATGCTCTCTTCAGCTTTTAGAGACTTTATCTCTTTACACTGAGTTTTCACGACTCGGGGACATTTGTCATAAGCCATAATCAACTCCTTGCACTGGGCCATGAGTTCATACTCATTGTTAGAAGAGATGTCCTCACGATCATGCTCAGAAGCTTCAGATTCTGAAAGAGGAGTGTGAGAGTTTACCTTCCCAGTGAACTGTGGCTCTTGTTCGTCATCTGTCTGAGCCATAAGCCCAAAGTAGGCTTCTTCTTCTTCACTCGACTCAGATGAGTCGGGGTCACTAAGAGTCTTGCCCTTTTCGGCTATTAGGCTCTTCTCTGTTCTTTTCTTGTTGTATGAGGTCTTCTTTTCCTCTCTTCTTCCACCCTCCTTCTTCTTATGGGGCCAGTCAGCAATGACGTGTCCTGGCTTATTACAGCAGTAACAAATAATGTGAGTAGAAATATGTTTATTCTGTTTACGAGTATACCTGTCATGGCTACTTGAGCCTTTTCTTTGACGATCACCATCATGTCGTGATCTCCTGTAAGAGGCATTCTTGCCTTTCCAATGCTTCTTTTTGTTCAAGAATTTCTTGAACTGACGTGAGAGTAGTGAGAACTCTCCTTCAGATAACTCATAGCCTGAGGTACTTGGCTCCGAAATTTCTTCTTCACTCACTTCTTGTGCTGGAGCAGGAGGAACAGCCTTTGACTTCTTTGAGGTTTTTTCCTTTAAAGCAACAGACTTCTCTTTGAATGCAGACCTGCTCTTCTCTTCTTTAGCCTTTCTGGTGTTAAGTTGAAGCTCATATGACATAAGCTTCCCGAAGAGATTCTGTGGGTCTGTCTCAGCTAGTTTTCCAAACTCCCTGATCGCACAGACCTTGTTATCTCATTCCTTAGTTAGGGATCTCAAAAATTTATCATTTAATTCTCTGTTTGTGAATACTCTTCCATAGACCCTTAGGCCATTTACTATCTTGAAGAAATTCTCAAACGTGTCAGCAATGGAGTCCTTGTTTCCTTGTCAGAAAGCTTCATACTTTTAGTTTAGAAGGGATCTTCTATCATCCCAGACTTCTTTTGTACCTTCCATCAAGGTAACTAGAGACTGCCACATCTACTTTGCAGACTGGAAGTCGATCAGGTTTTACAGCATGGAGTCATCGACTGCACTTGCTATTATGTTTTTGGCCTTCTTATCTAAGGATACAAGTGCAATCTCGTCTTTTTCAAGATCCATTAATTTCTTTGGAACTTTCTTAGTTGGATCTATTGTGGAGATTGTCATGTGAATATAAGAACCTTCTTCAACTATCATGAAGATCCTTGGATCTACAACTTTCATAAAGAATTCGATTCTCTCTTTCCACATGGGAAAGTTATTCTTGGTGCACAAAGGAAGCTTGGAAAAATCTTTAGCCTTGTCCATGCTTGGAAGATCTCAAAGGACAACTAATCAGATCTGATTAAGGTGTTAACCTTTTATTGATCAACCTCGCTTTGATACCAATTAAAAGTGTTTAATTGCCTACCTAAATCACCTAGAGGGGGGTTAATAGGTGAGATGTGCGTCTTTTGTGGAATAAAAATTTAAGATCTATGCACAAAACTATCTACCAACCAATCACAGACGAAGCAAGATTTATAGTGGTTCCCCAACCTTGGGTACATCCACTTTCCCTCACCGATCTAGCAATACACTAGACTCGGCTACTCCACTATCTCAGATTGAAAACCAATCCTACGCCTCGGAATAAAGTTCCTACAAACTCGATCCACAAAACGGATCTACACTCAGAAGGTAAAATTTCCTACAATCTCGGAGACAAAAGCTCCTACGCTCGGAGATAATTCTCCTACAAGAATGAAATAGAGCGTATATAGAAATACAAACAATGAATCTTTATCAGATCTACAAACAATTGGCTTGGATCTTCCTCTTGTAGACTTTGCGGCTTTATTAGAGAGGTGAAGAAAATCTCGGCAAAGAAGATCTGGACTTTCTTGGCTTCATACGATCGGATAGAAGATGAGGAATTGAGCGGCAATCTCAATCTGTAAGCCTTCTTGATCTGAATCCACTGAAATCGAAAACCCTAGCCGGATGAGAACGATGATGATCGGCGGCGACGGCTTTCGCTTCTTGGAGAGAGAAAGAGATTCAAAGAACTTAGAAAATAATCGGCTATAAAACTTCTTCTTAGGGTTTGTCGGTTTGAAAAGAACTTATATAGGATCTGCGATAACAGTCATAATTAAATCTTAATGAGGTACACGTTGACCAATCACATCAAGGTTCATTAAGAAATCTGTCAATTCTGCACTTAATGAAAAATCAGAAATGAAGCTAATATACTCGAGTGAAGATAAGACTACTCAAGTACTATATAGAGCTACTCGAGTGAGCTGAAGATAAATACTCGAGTAAATATTTTGAGAAAAATCTGGAAATGTAGAGCAGCTACTCGAGTACAAAGAGACATACTCGAGTGCTAAAACAGTTACACGAGAAGTGGAGTTGGACTACTCGAGTACAATAAATTTTACTCGAGTGAAAAGAAATTGACTACACGAGAGGTAGAGGAATTACTCGAGTCAGGGACTTAGAATAATTTCTAGAATAGAATCCTGGGTTACTCGAGTAGGTGAACTGAACTACTCGAGAGAATACGAACTACTCGAGTATATGGAAATAGCTACTCGAGTAATAGACTTAGAAAACTTCTGAGGGAAGAAAACATAGTTACTCGAGTATAAAACATAAACTACTCGAGTAGTAGATGAACTACTCGAGTACATGACTTAGACTACTCAAGTGAGGAGAAATTAAGCGTGACCCAGATTTCTATAACTCGAGATAAAATGTTCAGACTACTCGAGTACTTATATGACTACTTGAGTAATTTACTTAGAAAATGTCTGGAGAAGAGATCCTGTAAACTCGAGAATGAGACGGAATCTACTCGAGTAGTTAACTTAGCTACTCGAGAGCTATTACTTGACTACTCGAGTTCTAACTTCCTTACTCGAGTATGGAGATTTTTACTCGAGTATAAACTAAGCAATTCACTCGAGTAGGTATATATTTACTCGAGTAAAATACTTAGTAAATTCTCTTAATAGAAATCTCTTCTTATTTGGTGAAAACAGCATCAAGTCTTTTCCAATTAGTCCTTGTGCTTGAGTATGAAGTGTATCCCAATAGAGAGGCTACACATGAGTCAATTCCTTGGATCACATAATGAGCGATTACATTATATGGTCCTATGTTTGGTGACCCATTGTAGATTGACATTGGTCTACACTTGGCATTAAAATCCTGCAAACACATAACTCAACCAAAGCATCAAATACAACTTAATTCATCTTAGTTCAAGGGTGACTTCATCAAATCTAGGTTAATGTTGATACACTACCCAACAATCTCTCCATATTTGTAGAAGTCAGAACCATTTACACTATGGTGAATTATAGACATAAAAAGTGCTAAATAGATAAATAAGTGAAAGCAAGCATAAGACTATAAACAGAATTATATGACCAAAAGATAGAATTATATAAATGTGATTTTCCAAAGTATCATTTTTACAAAAATCATTTCCATATTCTCATATATCCTTGTAGCTTAGACTTGGTGGTGCTGCCTATCTTGCTTCTCTTGCTGTCTCCTTTGGTAGCTGTATGGCTTGGGGTAGTATTTAGGAGGTCTTGGAGGATCAGCAGGGTTGTTCCTACCAAATTCTCTGTCATACAGCCTCCTCTTAGTCATAGACTTCTCATATAATTCTCATTCCTGGGTGTTGTAATGAATATTCCTGCTTTCATGGAAATCCATAACAAGTTTTAGAGTATCCAAAATGAGGGACTTAGAAGTAGGAGACCAGATCTCTGCAAATTCTGGAGCTTTTCTCTTTTCTGAATCTGGAACTGGGATAGACCTTCTAGCAGAGGCACCATCACCATATTTTCTTTTCTTCTTAGAAGTCTGGATCTCAGAAGAAGCTTGGAGAAAGATATCTGCTAGGTCATCCTCCCAAAGTTGGGCATAAGAATCTGGAGGAGGGCCTTCTTGGCCTTCAGGTCTTGGAGAGAAGGTAGGTTGTTGAGGATGAGCAGGAGCAGCAGTAGCTAGAGGGTTGAGATGATGAGTAATGATATTTGGATCAACAGCAAACTTATGAAGGATTTGATTATGCATCCAGACAGCAGTGTCATATGTATGGAATTTGACACTCTGAATTTGTCCTAAGACATCATCATGGATCTCTTTCAGTTTAGTTTCCCAAAGCTCTTGCTTGAGTGCATCTGATTTTTCGAAATATTCTTTCACCAAACTCTGCCCCTTTCTGACTTCTACAGTCAGTGTTTTGATGGCATCATCTTTGAAGGTTCCAACCTCTTCACAGATCTTCATCTTAGTAGCTTCAGCTCTCTTATACAATTCAATCTGATTTCCTGCCAGAGTCACACCTTGTTCCACAACCTGACCAACATTAGTAATAATGTGATCTAGAGCCTTTCCACCAATTGGGAAGAGGTGTCTTAGCTGATCAGTATTGTGCTGGATTTCTGCAAATCCCCTGCTCATTTCAGTCTCTAGAGCAGTGACTTTGTCAATAACAGCCTTGAGTGAAGTATCAAAGTTGGTTCTTTGCTCTTGAATCATAAGCATAAACAGATTCATCAAATCATTGGATGAGGCAGTAACAACAGCAGGAGGAGCACTAGAAGAGGGAACTGGAAGAGGAGGAGCAACCCATGGAGCAATTTCTGCAATGGAGACTGAGCTCTTTGCTCTAGTAGTGTGAATCAAGGCATCCCCTTCATCAGTGACTGTAGGTATGGAGAAGTCCAGTTTTCTTAAGGGGACTTCTGCTGGTTCTGGAGATGGCTCATTAGTAATGAAAATGGTTTCAACCTTCTCTTGGTGTACAACAGGAGACTTTGCTGGTGAAGGAGTATGTATTGGAGATTGTACTGGAGTGGATTCTTTTGGTATTTCAGTGGTGGTTTCCTTTGGAGAGGGAGGAGGAGGAGGATGAGAAAGATCATCTGCAGTCGGCTCTTCAATCATTTCACTGATGGCTGCTTCTGTTGAGAGCAGGGCTTCTTGAAGTTTTTGTTCAGATGGAGTTTCTTCTAGAGTCTTAGGAGGTGGAGGAGTAACTGCTGGAGGTGTAGGTATCCTTGCTGGGATAGAAGGAGTAGGCTCCCCCTCAATAGATACACCAGAGGAGCTGGAAATCTGATGTGGAGAGGGAGATGGGGTCCTATCCTCTGAGGCTGGAATCTCTTGAACATTGGCAGCCTGAGTTGGATTCTGCAGTTTCACTTCCCATCTTTGAATGGAGGATATGGAAACTTTCTTCATGTGATGAAGAACAGTCTCTTGTGAGAAGTTGAAAAATTTTGGATTGATTTCATGGAGAAGTGAGATTATTCTGGCATAATTGAGAGCTTTAATGCTGGCTTTGATCTTATCCAAGATCATCATTCCAAATTGGAATTTCTTCCTGCAAACTATAGCTTGCATAATATCAAAGAATGAGAGAGAGATATCTCTGATAGAATTTGTTTTGCAGAGGAGGACTTTCCCTATTATATCCACAAGTAATTTTCCTTCAAGATTCAGCTGAGACCTTTTGATGTACTCTTCATCAGGAGAAACGCCACAGAACATACATGTTCTGTCAGACTCATCATGGCCTAGATGATCTTCTTCATCTACAAGCGGCAATCGAAGAAGTTGAGAAATAGTTGTCTTTGTAAGCTTGATTTTGATTCCTCTGACTGTCGATTTGAGAACAGCACCATGTCGCTTAACCTTGACATTTTTGAAGAACTCGGCAACATCAGGAAAGTGGATTTTACAGGTTTCTTTGAGAATGAAGGTAAGTCCGGCGGTGTCGAGAAGGATCATAAGATTGTGGAAATCATCTGAAAGTTCTGCAATTCCGGCGGCAACCAGTTCGAAATCGATGCCAATTTTTGAAGAAGCGGCCATGATTCAGAAGCGCTTGGAAAAACTGCGGTGGGGAATAGGAATACGCGGCTCTGCAACTTCTTGACGGAAGATGAAGCGACAGTCGGCTTTACTCGAGTGAGGAAATGATTTCGTGTAGAAGGATTATGTATTTTTTGATTTATATAACCCTAATTTTATGTCTAATTAAGAGATAAATGATGGAATCATACCTTATAAGTGGCGGCATAAGCCTCGGGTTGTGAATAAGAAAATTTGAATCAAGGAAGAAAAGATGGCTGGCACATTCTCAAGAGACTTAATATTACTCGAGTGAAGTATTCGAGATACTCGAGTAGATAGGCTGGACGTACTCGAGTAGTTGGGGTGAAGTACTCGAGTAGTTGTACGAAGGTACTCGAGTGAAGTTTTACTACTCGAGTAGGTGATTTGACTACTCGAGTAAGCCATTCTGCTACTCAAGTAGGTTACTCGAGTGGCTTATAGGGTACTCGAGTAGGTCAATTTCACTACTCGAGTAGGTCATTTTCTTACTCGTGTACTTTACTTCTTAATCGAGTCAAAAAGTTAGAAATTTGTAGAATTCCAACTTTTGACTGATTCTGGATCTCTGAGCCTTCTTGGGGGTACACTTTCTCTACTCTTCCTTGTTGAGCATTCTAAGTTCTGTTTTGAAGAAAGAGAACTTGGTCTCATCCAGCGGCTTTGTGAAAATGTCTGCAATCTGCCTGTCTGTAGAGACATATTGGAGATCTATGTCCCCATGCTTCACATGTTCCCGGATGAAATGATACCACAGCTCTATGTGCTTTGTCCGACTGTGTGAGGCTGGGTTGTTGGCTATTGCAATTGCGCTGGAAGAGTCGCAAAACAACGGAATGTTCTGGAACTTCATATTATAATCTTCAAATTGATTCTTTGTCCATAGCAGCTGTGCACAGCAACTGCTTGCAGAGATGTACTCTGACTCAGCTGTTGAGATTGCTACACAGTTCTGTTTCTTGCTACTCCAGGAGATAAGCCTTCTTCCTAGGGATTGGAAAGTCCTGGAAGTGCTTTTCATGTCGTCTCTGCTCCCTGCAAAATCTACATCTAAAAAACCTATTAGTTTGCTATCATTACTTCTTGGGTACCATAAGCCAAGATTTGGTGTACGTTTAAGGTATCTCAAGATCCGCTTTGCAGCAGTGTAGTGAGATTCCTTAGAGTTCACCTGGAATCTAGCACATACACATGATGAAAACATTATGTCAGGTTTACTGGCAGTAAGGTAGAGCAAGGATCCAATTATGCTTCTGTACTTGGTTTCATCAAAAGGTTTCCCTTTTTCATCCTTGTCCAGAGACATAGTTGAACCCATTGGAGTCGTCATCGAGGTTGCGTTCTCCATTCCAAATTTATTAATTAGCTCTTTGGTGAACTTGGTCTACGAGATGAAAATTCCATCTTCAGATTGTTTCACCTGAAGCCCTAAGAAATACTTCAGCTCGCCCATGCTCATTTCAAACTTCCCTTGCATAAGTTTAAAAAACTTCTTGCAGAGGTTGTCGTCTATAGAGCTAAAAATGATGTCATCGACATAGATTTGCACTAGCAAAATCTTGTGTTTTATTTCCCTAAAAATAATGTCTTATCTATCTTTCCCCTTGTGAACTTGTTCTCAAGTAGAAAGCTAGACATCGTCTCATACCAAGCTCGAGGAGATTGTTTCATACCATATAAAGCTTTATGTTATAGATAAACGAAATCAGGAAAGTTAAAATCAACGAAAACTGGAGGTTGTTCTACATACACCTCTTCCTTTATGTATCCATTAAGGAAGGCATACTTCACGTCCATCTGATAGACGGTGAAGCCTTTAAGTGCAACATATGCTAGGAATAACCTGATGTCCTCCAGCCTTGCCACTAGAGCGTACGTCTGGTCGAAGTCGATTCCTTCTTTTTGGCGATATCCTTTAGCGATGAGTCTGGCCTTGTTCTTTATGATCGTTCCATTCTCGTCCATCTTGTTCATGTCGACCCATTTTGTGCCGATGACATTCTTACCTTTGGGTCTTGGAACAAGTTTCAATACTTGGCAGCGCTTGAATTGATTTAGTTCTTCTTCCATCGCCACTATCCATGATGCGTCTAAGTTCGCTTCCTCAAACTGCTTTGGTTCAACCTGTGAGAGAAAACCTAGATATAAATTTTCGTTAGTTGTACCTCTACGAGTTCTGACACCATCCCGGGGATCTCCTATGATCTGGTCCATGCGGTGATCCTTCAGATGTCTGAGCTTTAGAGTCCTTGCATCTGGATTATCTTCAATCACCGGAGTGACTTCATCAACTTGCACAATTTCTTCATCTAGATCATCAACCTATCCAATAGGGGTTGCAGTGGTGATTTAGATGAACTTTTCATCTTTATCTTCAGGTGGTTCATCCAAGCTGAGTTCTTTTAGCTTTGTACCATAGCCTTTAGTGATTCCTCAGTCTGAACCTCCAAAGATGACCTTTGGTTCATTCAAGACTGGAGAGAAGTTCTGAAGTAGGCTTCTTGTCCCGGTGATATGCCAAGAGCATCCACTGTCCAAATACCATATTGGCATTTTGGTGGCCTTTGGACGTACTTGAAATCATAATTAGTTTGGCTTAGGAACCCAAATATGTTTGGGTCCTTGGTCTCGGGTTAGAACACTCCCCCTACGAGTGTTAGCAATATGAGCGGTCTTTCTCATATTGCCAACATGAAGAGTGCAGCATTTCTGGGATTAAACCAGCAATCGATGGCAAAGTGACCAATTCTGTCATAGCACCAACAGTCAAACCTGTTGTATCTTTGCCTTATGTTCTCCTACTTGACCTTTTGCAATAGTGGTATAGCAGGGGCCGCATTCTTGGATGAAGAAGCATCATGATGATGACAATCACATGATTTCTTCTCCTTCTATGTCTTTTCCACAACGGGCTTTACCTTTGGTGCTTTCTTGAAGTTAAGACCATGATTGAAAGGGCCATAGCTCTGAAGAATGACTTCTTCATAAGGTGCCTTAAATACACTCTCACCAAAGTTTCTGGGGCGAGTCCATCCTTGGTAGCGATACTTTGGCTTTACATGGGTAGGCCTGATCAAGTGACCGTAGGATGAGTCAAGATCAAACTCGTTTTTTGGAAATATGACCTTTCTGAACGAGGTCTGATCTTGAGGGGCTTTCCACTTCGCTTTGTCTGAGGCCTTCTTGGCGACCTTATTCTTTCTTTGAGCCTTGTTCCTCCTAGAAGATTTACTAGGAGCTTCTTCATGACCTAATCCAGCACCCTTGGCCTTCACTGAGAATTTAGCCACGAGTGGAAGAACAGTCTTAGGCTTCGAGAAACTTTCAACCAGTTTCCTTTCAGCAGCGAGTTGTTCTTCCAACTCTTTGATGATTTTCTCTTTTAGGTCAAGGTGCTCAAGTGCTTTGTTGTATTCTTCAATAACATTATTGAAGTTCGCTTTGAGTGAGTCAGTCTTAGCGACTTCTTCTCTCAAGATGCTCTCTTCAGCTTTTAGAGATTTTATCTCTTTAGCCTGAGTTTTCACGACTCGGCGACATTTGTCGTAAGCCATAATCAACTCCTTGTACTGGGCCATGATTTCAGACTCATCGTCAGAAGAGCTGTCCTCACGATCATGCTCAGAAGCTTCAGATTCTGAAAGAGGAGTGTGAGAGTTTAACTTCCCAGTGAACTGGGGCTCTTGTTCATCATCTGTCTGAGTCATAAGCCCAAAGTAGGCTTCTTCTTCTTCACTCGACTCAGATGAGTCAGAGTCACTAAGAGTCTTGCCTTTTTTGCTATTAGGCTCTTCTCTGTCCTTTTCTTATTGTATGAGGACTTCTTTTCCTCTCTTCTTCTACCCTCCTTCTTCTTATGAGGGCAGTCAGCAATGATATGTTCTGGCTTATTACAGCAGTAACAAATAATGTCAGTAGAAATATGTTTATTCTATTTAGGAGTATATCTATCGTGGCTACTTTAGTCTTTTGTTTGACGATCACCATCATATCGTGATCTCTTGTAAGAGGCATCCTTGCCTTTCCAATGCTTCTTTTTGTTCAAGAATTTCTTGAACTGACGTGAGAGTAGTGAGAACTCCCCTTCAGATAGCTTAGAGCCTGAGGTACTTGGCTCCGAAGTTTCTTCTTCACTCACTTCTTGTGCTGGAGCAGGAGGAACCACCTTTGACTTCTTTAAGGTTTTTGCCTTTAAAGCAACAGACTTCTCTTTGAATGCAGACCTGCTCTTCTTTTCTTCAACCTTTCTGGTCTTGAGTTGAAGCTCATATGACATAAGCATCCCGAACAGATTCTATGGGTCTGTCTCGGCTAGTTTTCCAAACTCCCTGATGGCACAGACCTTGTTATCCCATTCCTTAGTTTGGGATCTCAAGAATTTATCATTTAATTCTCTGTTTATGAATACTCTGCCATACACCCTTAGGCCATTTACTATCTTGAAGAAATTCTCAAATGTGTCAGCAATGGTGTCCTTGTTCCCTTGTCGGAAAGCTTCATACTTTTGGTTTAGAAGGTATCTTCTATCATCCCTGACTTCTTCTGTACCTTCCATCAAGGTAACTAGAGACTTCCACATCTTCTTTATAGACTGGTAGTGGATCAGGTTTTGCAGCATGGAGTCATCGACTGCACTTGCTATTATGTTTTTGGCCTTCTTATCTAAGGATACAAGTGCAATCTCGTCTTTGTCAAGATCCATTAATTTCTTTGGAACTTTCTTTGTTGGATCTATTGTGGAGATTGTCATGGTAATATAAGGATCTTCTTCAACTATCATGAAGATCAATGGATCTACAGCTTCCATAAAGAATTTGATTCTTTCTTTCCACATGAGAAAGTTATTCTTGGTGAACAAAGGAAGCTTGGCAAAATCTTTAGCCTTGTGTTGGGTACATTGGATTAAATGTACCTGATTTGAAGAAGCCTCACCCTACTCAATGATATACATCAAAATGTATTTGATGTGTTTTGAGTTTAGTTGTGCAGGTCAAGTATTTACAGGAAAAGCTGAAAAGTTTCTAAGTTCATGTGTCGACACCCAGAAGGAAAGTGTCGACACTTAAGAAGACTTGTGTCGACATCCAAAGAAGCAGTGTCGACACTTGGAGTAATTGTGTCGACACCAGGGATGTAGAGTCGACACCAGACAGAAAGTGTCGACACATGAAGGTTGTGTCGACACTCAATAAAGAAATGTCCAATGAATAAGTGTCGACACTTAGAAGCAGTGTCGACACCCAGAGGAATTGTGTCTACATCAAAAAGTGTCGACACTTGGAGGCTGTGTCGACACTCAGCAAATTTCAGCAGAGTCTAAGTATAAGTGTCGACATAATGAAGAATGTGTCGACACTCAGCAGAAGACTCAACACATGAAGAAAGTGTCGACACAATGAAGAATGTGTCGACACACAGCAGAAGACTCAATACATGAAGAAAGTGTCGACACTAGGAGGCTGTGTCGACACTCAGCAAAGTTCAACAAAATTCTAAGTCCAAGTGTCGACACAAAGGAGATGTGTCAACACTCAGCCAAAGTCTCAACAGAAGAAGAATGTGTCGACACAAGGAGCTGTGTCGACACTCAGCGAGTATCAACACTGAAGGCATGTGTCGACACCAGGAAGATGTGTCGACACTTAACAAGTTCAACACAAGAAGATGTGTCGACACAAAGGAGTAGTGTCGACACTTACAAGAAATCAACAAAGTACTGAAGAACAAGGAGTTGTGTCAACACACATTATCAGTGTCGACACATGATGAAGAAGCTGTGTCGAGAAGTGATTTCTACAACACAAGGAGTTGTGTCGACACCTTGAAGGCAAGTGTCGACACTTAGTCTACTTGTGTCGACACTTGGTCTATAAGTGTCGACACTTAAAGGCAGACTGTCTCGACACTTTCAGACAGTTACAGATATTTCAAGAAGTGACTGGATGACATGACAGCTGACATTCTAGCCGGTCTACTACAACTGTCAGAGTTGTCACAAAGCTGTTAGGAACCGGATCAGCCGATCACCATGGAGAAGGCCTATAAATAGGCTTATTCTGTCAACAGAAAAAAGAGATTCAACACAGATTAACACAAAGCAGTTGAAGTGATCTGAAGATCTAAGAAGTTGGAGAGAGAGAGAGCTCCTTCCAAGAAGACAGCCATTGGAACCAGGCTGTGAAGAAGGGTTCAGACCTAGTTCTGAATCTTAAGTTGCAGTGATTGAAGATCAGCTGCAGAGAATCAATCCTATTGTGTTCTACATTCAAGAAGCTTTGAAGAAAGCCAAGTGAGATTAATCTCAGCAGAATTCATTCAAGAACTCATCAAGAACCTATCAACTCATCTCTCTTTTTCTGAGTTGTAGGTATATACTTTGTATGCTTAATTTCTTGTAGGATCCTTAGGGATCTGAGTTGTAAGCCTGTAATTATAAAGGCTGAGTGGTAGGGCATGTGTGCCTGAGTGTAGGAGATCCATATCTCTGAATGTAGGCCTGTTGTGGCTGAGTGTAGGCCTTGTGGCTGAGTGTAGGTCTTTGGAGAAGACTGAGTTGTAGGGCCTTGGGTCTGAGCTGTAGGAACCTGTTTTGGGGTTCTGAGTGTAAGAACCGAGGATCTGAGATAGTGGAGGAGTTTGGCCGAATCTAGTACACTACTAGATAGGCGAAGGGGGAAAGTGGATGTACCCAAACCTTGGGGAACCACTATAAATCTGTGTGTTCACTGTGTGCATGTTGATTCTGTGATTGCTGATTGGTTGCTGTGAAGTAATAGTTATAACTCTGTGATATAATCTGCTATCTGCCTAAAACGTTTTAAAAAAAGATTTAATCACCTATTCACCCCCCTCTAGGTGATTAGGTGTAATTTCTTTCAAGTGGTATCAGAGCCAGGTTACTCAAAAAGGACTTAACTGTCTGAGTAGATCCTGTTGGCAGATTCAGTATAAGTGCAGAATCAAGAAAATCATGAAACATGGGTTCAACAAAGAATCATAAGGAGCTTGGATCCATGAAGTTGCCCATTTGCAGAAAAGAGATTTTTGGCATCTATAAAGAAAGGGTGAGACTATTTATGGAAGCCTCGGACCCTAGAATTTACATCACAGTTAAAGAAGGGTCATATGTGCCTATGAAGGTTTCAGTCCTGGATGCAAATCAGAGAACACCTAAAGATTATTCTGAGATGACAAAAGATGAGATTATTCTGGCCACCATGGACAAGAGGGCTCAGAATATCATTGTGAGTGCCATAGATGATGCTACCTTTCAGAACTTGATACACTATAAGACATCTAAGGAGATGTGGGATACTCTTATAGTGTACATGGAGGGTTCAGAAGAAGTGAGACAGGATAGAAAGTCATTGTTAAAACAGGAATATGAAAGTTTCAGGCAAGGTAAGTCTGATAGCATAACAGAATGCTATAAGAAATTCTATAGGATTATCAATGAGCTAATGTCCTATGGAAGAGAATTCAGTAATTATGAGCTAAATGATAAGTTCTTGAGGTCCATAACAAATGATTGGGACACCAAGATCTGTGTCATTAGGGAAATGGCCAAGTTAGCAGATATCCCTCCTCCAACATTGTTTGGAAAACTGCTATCCTATGAGATGCAGTTGATGGTGAGTAAAGAAGAGGAGAAGACTATAAGAAGTGAGCATAAAGAAAGGACAGTGGCATTCAAGACAGAAGCCACAAGGAAATACAAAAGTAAGTCTCCTTCTCCACCTCCTAAAGTGGCTGAGACTGAGTCAGATGATTCAGAAAGCAGAAAGTCTGAAAGCAGTGAAAGTGATGAGGACTTTGCAGCCTTCACAAGACACTTTCAGAAGATCCTAAATAAGAAACAGTGGAGGACTAAGCCATCCACATCACAGAGGTCATCAAAGAATGACAGAAGAAAGCCCAAGTCAAATAGAACTTCATCTTCAAAGATAGTTTGTTATTGTTGTAACAAACAAGGACATGTTGTTGCTGACTGTCCAGAGAAGAGAAAAGAATCTACTGATAAGAAAAAGACACAATTCAAGGGCAAGAAGGAAAGGTCCTTTGTTGCAAATAAGGACAAAAGCCTGTTAGACATATCTTCTTCTGAAACTGAGTCATAAGCTGAAGCATACATATGACTGTTTGCTGAAGAAGAGGAAGAGGAGTTCATCCAGATAATGAACTCTAAATATGAGCAAGAGGACATTTAGTGCAAAGGACTGATGACCTTAACAGAAGGTGACAAAATCCAGGAACAGCCTGGACCTAGTAAGGTACAAAATTGTTCTTTAAGTTCAATTTCTAGTGCTAGTTCAGATTCAGTTACATCAGCATCAAGTGATGCCAGTGGATCTGAATCTGAAGGGGATGTTCATCAGTTGATTGATGAATATAGAGTTCTGTTGCAAGCATTTAAGAAAAGCAAATCCTTGGCCAAGAGTCAGGCTAAGGAGATTGCAAGTCTCAAAGTAGCTGCAACTGATTTTGAGAAGCTGATTGATCAAAAGTTAAATGAAATAGCCAGACTGAAGAACATAACTGTTATTCAGATGGGAACTATAACATTCAAGAATGATCAAATCAGAAATCTGGAGATTAGTCTTCAGAAGGAGAGAGACATAGTTGCAAGGTTTTCTAAACCTAAGTCTGTTCTACATTTGATTGATGAGTTTATACCTCACAAGGGTAAAACTGGATTGGGGTTTACTAACCCTGCTAGGACTGTAAAGTCCAAGTCTAAGGGCAAAGCCCCAGCTCTCAACAAGCCAGTTGTAGATAAAATAGCTAGGGATGTACCTAAGCAAAGGTACAATAGATTTGAGTGTTGGTGCTGTGGCAAGGTAGGTCACTTTGCCATAGACTGTTGGCACAATTCTAGTGCCAAGTTGAGTAGCAAACTGCCTGTTGGAAGATCTGCAGGTAGCTTTGTTAAGAGGCAAACTAACCAGCACCAAGGACCCAAGAATTCTTTGGGTTCTAAGGTCAACTAATCTATTTTGCAGGTGAGTCCAAGTGGCCATGCCCCAATATGGTACTTGGACAGTGAATGTTCCAGACACATGACTGGAACTAGGGGATTGCTAAAGGACTACACACCTATCAAGGATGGTCCTAAAGTCATCTTTGGTGGTTCTGAAAAAGGAATTATCAAGGGTTTTGGTAATATTTCTAGCACTCATATAACTATTACTCAAGTGGCTTATGTTAAAGGTTTGAAACATAACCTTATTAGTATAAGTCAATTGAGTGATGTAGGATATGACATCTCATTTGTCAAAGATGGTTGTCATATCAGGAGGTCAAATGATCAAGAGATCATTTTGATAGGTTATAGAAAGAGGAATGTCTATTGCCTAGACATTATGTGTGAGAACAATGGTTCTCCAGTGTGTCTTGTAGCCGATGAGAAAGTCTCTCATTGTGTCAAATGGCACAAGAGGCTAGCCCATCTTAACTACAAGACAATTGGCCAACTCTATAGCAAAGAGTTAGTGAGGAATGGTCCTCAAGTTAAGTGTATTAAAGATGGAATATGCTCAGCTTGTCAAAAGGGCAAGCAGACTAAATCCACCTTTAATAGCATTGAAAACAAAGATGTTGTGAGGTGCTTATACCTCTTGCATATGGATCTCTTTGGTTCTATGCCAGTTCACAGCCTAGGTAGGAAGGTCTACACATTTATGGTTGTAGATGACTACTCAAGGTTTTCCTGGGTGTTCTTCCTTAGACAGAAATCTGAAACACCTAGTATCTTCTATAGTTTTGTCAAATAAATTCAGAATGAATTAGACAATACAGTGGTCAAAATAAGAAGTGACCATGGTACTGAATTTCAGTCTGATAGTATGGCAAAACTATGTGAAGAATTTGGGATATTTCAGGAATTTTCTTCACCAAGAACACCTCAGCAAAATGGCATTGCTGAGAGGAAAAATAGAACCTTGATTGAGGCTGGTAGAACCCTATTAAGTGACACATCTCTCCCAGAATATTTCTGGGCTGAGGTAGTTAATACTGCATGCCATGTAATTAATAGGGCTACCATTACTAAAAGCCACAATAAGACCCCATATGAGATTGTGAAAGGCAGAAAACCAAACCTATCCTATTTCAGGATCTTTGGTTGTAAATGCTTTATACTTAACAATGAAAAGTCTTACTTGACTAAGTTTGCTGCCAAATCTCAAGAGGGGATCTTTGTTGGGTACAACAATAATAGAAAGGCTTATAGGGTCTACAACTTGTCTTCACAAGTTGTAGAAGAGTCAGTACATGTAGTATTTGATGAATCTAGACTTATTAACAATGAGTTGTCTAGAAGTATTTGCAGCTCCACAGGTGTGACTAAGAAGATGGACAAGCTCACTATTGATGAAGGATCAACTGCAAGTCAGCATGAAGATGATAGTGGCTGTTATCCAGGGGGAGTACTACATGTACCAAATGCAGAAGAAGTCCAAGGAGTGCAGCAAGTTGAAGAAACTGAAGTAGTTCAACCTGAAGCCAGGATGCCTCCAGCTAATAGGCATCTAAGAGATCATCCAGCAGATCAAATCATTAGTGATCTAAGACAAGGGGTACAAACAAGGAGCAGAAATCTGAGTGCAGCACTCTACTCCAGTTTTCTATCCCAAAGGAGCCAAAGAAGTTTGAAGAAGCCATCCTAGACCCTCATTAGATTGAGGCAATGCAAGAAGAGCTGAATCAGTTAAAGAGATGCAAAGTCTGGGAGCTTGTTCCTAAACCAAAAGACCACAAAATAATTGGAACCAAGTGGATCTTTAGGAACAAGATGGATGAACATGGAGTAATTATCAAGAACAAAGCAAGATTGGTTGCTAAGGGATATAGGCAGGAAGAAGGTATTGACTTTGATCAAACCTTTCCTCCAGTAGCCAGACTGGAAGCCATAAGAATGTTCCTGGCCTATGCAACCTATCAAGGATTTAAAGTATACCAAATGGATGTTAAGTCAGCCTTTCTGAATGGTAATCTAAAGGAAGAGGTCTATGTGGAACAACCATCAGGTTTTGTTGATTCAACTCAACCTAATTATGTCTATAGACTTAGGAAGGATTTGTATGGGTTAAAACAAGCCCCTAGGGCTTGGTATGAAACCCTGTCTAGTTTCCTAATTGAGAATAAATTCACAAGGGGGAAAATAGACAAGACTCTATTCCTTAGGGAATCCAGAGGCAAGATCATACTAGTCCAAATATATGTAGATGACATAATATTTGGGTCTACTGAAAGTAGTCTTTGTAGAAAGTTTGCAAAACTTATGCAAGGGCAATTTGAGATGAGCAGTATGAGGGAACTTAAGTTCTTCTTGGGTCTCCAAGTTAGACAAACTGAGAATGGTTTATCCATATGCCAGTCTAAGTTTACCCTAGAACTGATAAGGAAGTATGGTATGGATTCATCCAGTACCATGAATACTCCTATGGGGTCAAGTATGTCTCTTAGCAAAGATGATGCAGGGAAACCTGTAGATGAGACTTTGTATAGAGGGATAGTTGGCTCACTACTCTATTTGACTGAAAGTAGACCAGATATCATGTATGCTACATGTATCTATGCTAGGTACCAAACATGCCCTAAAGAGTCTCATTTGACAGCAGTCAAAAGGATACTGAGATATCTAAAGGGCACACCTTATCTAGGCCTTTGATACCCTAGAAATGGAGACTTTGAACTGACAGGTTATTCAGATGCAGATTTTGCAGGCTGCAAAGAAGATAGGAAGAGTACAACTGGTACCTGTCAATTCCTTGGTGGAAGACTGATTTCATGGAGTAGCAAAAAGCAAACAAGTGTGGCTATCTCTACAGCAGAAGCAGAGTATGTGGCTGCAATAAGTTGTTGTGCTCAACTTCTATAGATACAACATCAGCTTGAGGATTATAGTATTCAGGTAAGTAGAACACCACTGTTTTGTGATTCTACTAGTGCTATATCTATTGCAAACAATCATGTTTCCCATAGTAGAACCAAACACATTGAAATAAAATATCATTTTCTAAGGGAACATGTAGAAAAAGAAGATATTTCACTGGAGTATGTTAATACAGATAATCAACTAGCTGACATGTATACTAAGCCTTTAGAAGAAACCAAATTCAATAGGTTTAAAATTGAATTAGGTATGATAAACTTAGAATAAGTTTATAGAAATAGCTAAGTAAAATAGTGTCGACACACAGAGTTTTCTTTGTCGAGACAGAGAATTTGTGTCGACACTTCAGAGTAAAGGTGTCGACACATCTAGGAAGTTGGTGTCGACACTTCAGAGAATTAGTGTCGACACATGATAAGTAAGTGTCGACACATTCAAGGTGGTGTCGACACTTATGCTTTACTCAGAATTAACCAAGTAAAGTCTCGACTAAGTGTCGAGTTAAGTGGTGTCGACACATAAACAATTGTCGACACATATATTCTGTCGACTATACTTGTGTTGACACATAGGTGTCGAGACATTATAAGTCTGTGTCGACACTTTTCAACAGTGTCGACACAATTTGAGTTCATTGACGCGCCCTTTCATCTTCAACTCTAGAAAGGTATAAATAGGGTTTCAACATTGTCTATCGACACGCTCACCAAAGTTTCGAGACCAAACTTGTGTGTCGACACCTCTCTTCTCTCAATTCAAATTCTTCAAACCCTAATGGCGCCTAAGCTCGAAGAGAACATGAACGAAGGATATGAAGTAGTGCGGCATGCGTTTGATGACGCAGAATCAAAGATCAAGGATGTGGTAACCCTAGTTGCAAACTCAGGGTTAGATTTTCTTGTTTCAGAGGCGACAAAGATCTGGAAGAAAGAAGTTCTAGAATTTCTGAATGGAGCAACCCTAGATGAATCTGGATTCAAGATAAAGTCAAGGGTTCATGGAGAAAAAGTGAAGATCTCACCTAAAAGTCTGAGAAAGATACTTTAGTTACCAAGGACTAAGGAAGAAGAGAATATTTCTGCTTCTAAAACTAGGGAAGCATTAACTTGGTGTGGTTTGGATTCCAATATGAAAATTGGATCAGTGTTCAATAGAAAGGGGATGAACAACCAAGATAAATTTCTCTCAGAAATTGTTGGCAAGGTGATCTTGAATAAGCCTGGAGGGCATGACAGGGTATCAGCCCATATGTTCAGTCTCATGACAAGGATTATCTTCATATTGAAAACTGATTGGCCTGTAGTAGTCTTTGATAAGATTAAAGAGAGCATGAAGAAGCCCAATTTGGGTAGGATACTAAGTCTTTACTTGGCTGGTAGTATACCAGAAGTAATGAGCCAAGCTGCAGGATCAAAGATCAATCACATGAGGAAGATGGACATGAGAATCTTCTCAAGATGGGATAGGGTCTTGACAAAGGAATTGCCATCACCTGAAAAGATAACACCTCAAAAGAAGAAGAAGAAGATAGCTTCAGTGGCTCAAGAATCATCTAGTAGCTCTGAAGAACAAGTTGTCTTCACTCCTGATGAAGAAGACAATGGAATTGCTGGAAAGTCTCCAGCTATATAAGATGATGCAGAGAGGCAGGGGGAGCTACCACAGGCTATCCCTCTTCACCAGGATTCTATCCAGGGGGAGCCTCTACTAGTGGAAGAGCCAACTCCACTAGAAAGTGAACAAGCTACAAACACCATACTTGAGGTACTCACTGAAATCAATACCTTAGTTTTCCCTATAGAGGATACTGTTTTGTCTGATTCATTAAATAATGTTAATCAGCAACCTCAGATTGATAGTCAACCCCCAGATGTTGTCATGGAGGACACATCTGTTGCAGCTCAAGAAGTATCTGATCATTTTGTTGATGAGCCAAGAGTTTCTCCACCACAACCTCAACAAGAGTTTACAATGGAAGATCTCTTCCTTAATCTGGACCAAACAGACTTTGAGAAGGAAAGTACTACTGTTGAGAGGGAGAATGCTCATGTTGAGAGGGAGCAAGTAGTAATTATTGAAGAAACTACAAGGAAAGAGCCTGAGAAGCCAAAGGATGTTGAGGAGCAACCTAAGGAGAGGGTAGAAATAGCAAGCACATCAGCTTCAGAAGATGAGGAGGCTGCCAGAGATAAAAAGAGGAAATTCCAAGTATTTAAGAGAAGAAGCCAAACTTATAAAAAGGTTTTACAAACCATTGCACCACAGCCTACACCACAGCCAGCACCATATGTAGATTACAGTTCTCTGATGATTGCTATGCAAATAAAGCTTGATGAGCAAAGGAAAGCAATAGAAACATATATGGATGAGGGGCATAAGTCTTTACAATTTGATCTGGCCCAGGACATTAAGTCTATTAGATTTGAGATGAATCTAAATAAGAAGTAGATGGCTGACTGCTTCCACAAGGGAGGGAATGCAGTAGTCTATCTAGCTACTCATCAAGAGAAAATCAAAGCTCAAGTGGATGAACTTGAAGTAAAGCAAGGATATGTTCTGTATAATCAAATAAGAATGAATGATAACTTGACAGCTTCCCACAATGCCATTGTAACTGAGATAAAGAATATAGCCACTGCACAGTCTGCAGAAAGTGCCATAGCCAAAGAAACTTTTGATAAGCAATTGCAAGAGAGCTTAACTGCTGTTACAACTGCTATACAAGACTCTCAGAAGCTCATCACTGAAAAAATCCAAAGGTTGAAACCTTACTTTAAGGATGGAGTAAACTACTTGGATGCCCAAATATGATTTCAAAAGGATGATCTAAGAGATCACATGGAAATAAAAGTCATAAAGGGGGAGAGGGTGTTAGTCAAAGCCAGCTCTGATCATGCAAAATGGATTTCTAATTCCATCAGAGCCACCCTTGGATATCCTCCATTGTGTGATGATGATAATGTTGCAGAGTCTGGGATACATCCTGCATATCTAGGAGGGGAGCAACCTGAAGTGTCTCAAGTAATCTACCCTCCTCCAGACTTTGATATGATACATGCTGACATACACTCAATGTATAGTCCTCCTGAGGGTAAGTCAAATGTCATCATAGATAAAGTGGTTCAGCCAGTGCCATAGGCTATACTAAAAGAACAAGAAGCTTTGCTGCTCAAGGAACAAGAGACTCTATTGTCTAAGAAGAGGTTCAGAGAGCAAGCTGAACAAAGGCCTGATTTTGAACAGTGGAGCCCCACTTCAAGGAATATTATCTTAACTGCATAGAAGGCTGACAAGGATAATATTCAAGATAGAAACAAATGGTTTTCTGAATTGGAGTGGAGAAAGCATGAGACAAGGCAAGAAGCCATTGTGTAATACAAAAGAAAGGCTAAGATGGGAAAGCTACCTCCTACTGCCCAGGAGCCTAGCAAGTACTTTCCCAAGCCTTATCATTACTTTGAGAGGCAAAAGATTAAAGCTGAAGAGCTAAAGAAAAAGGATCTTAAAGGCAAGAAGCCTGCTGCTGCTGAAGATGCTGAAACCCCTGTGCAAGCAAAGATACAGTCTGGGAAGGGCATAGTTATCAAGGAAGCTGAGCAGAAATAGAATAGAATTTATCTTTAGTTTATAGTTGTAATCTTTTGATCTTAAACACTCTGTAAACTTTTGTATAATGAATATGACAAAGTTGTTAGAACAATGTGATGTGTGAAAAATCTATTACATAATTGTTCTGAGATATATGTGTGTACATGTTTTATTTAATACATGTTTATGTACTTTCCCTGATTGCATAATCCTGTTTTACATCATACTGTAATTTTATTATATGGTGTATATCATTGACTAAGGGTTATGACTTCTCCAAATAGGGGGAGATTGTTGGGTACATTGGATTAAATGTACCTGATTTGAAGAAGCCTCACTCTACTCAATGATATACATAAAAATGTATTTGATCTGTTTTGAGTTTAGTTATGCAGGTCAAGTATTTACAGGGAAAGCTGAAAAGTTTCTAAGTCCATGTGTCGACACCCAGAAGGAAAGTGTCGACACTTAAGAAGACTTGTGTCGACATCCAGAGAAGCAGTGTCGACACTTGGAGTAATTGTGTTGATACCAGGGATGCAGAGTCGACACCAGACAGAAAGTGTCGACACATGAAGGTTTTGTCGACACTCAATAAAGAAATGTCCAGTTAAGAAGTGTCGACACTTAGAAGCAGTGTCGACACCCAGAGGAATTGTGTCTACATCAGAAAGTGTCGACACTTGGAGGCTGTGTCGACACTCAGCAAATTTCAGCAGAGTCTAAGTATAAGTGTCGACATAATGAAGAATGTGTCGACACTCAGCAGAAGACTCAACACATGAAGAAAGTGTCGACACAATGAATAATGTGTCGACACACAGCAGAAGACTCAATACATGAAGAAAGTGTCGACACTAGGAGGCTGTGTCGACACTCAGCCAAAGTCTCAACAGAAGAAGAATGTGTCGACACAAGGAGCTGTGTCGACACTCAGCGAGTATCAACACTGAAGGCATGTGTCGACACCAGGAAGATGTGTCGACACTTAACAAGTTCAACACAAGAAGATGTGTCGACACAAAGGAGTAGTGCCGACACTTACAAGAAATCAACAAAGTACTGAAGAACAAGGAGTTGTGTCAACACACATTATCAGTGTCGACACATAATGAAGAAGCTGTGTCGAGAAGTGATTTCTACAACACAAGGAGTTGTGTCGACACCTTGAAGGTAAGTGTCGACACTTAGTCTACTTGTGTCGGCACTTGGTCTATAAGTGTCGACACTTAAAGACAGACTGTCTCGACACTTTCAGACAGTTACAGATATTTCAAGAAGTGACTGGATGACTTGACAGCTGCCATTCCAGCCAGTCTACTGCAACTGTCAGAGTTGTCAGAAAGCTGTTAGGAACCGGATCAGCCGGTCACCATGGAGAAGGCCTATAAATAGGCTTATTCTGTCAACAGAAAAAAGATATTCAACGCAGATTAACACAAAGCAGTTGAAGTGATCTGAAGATCTAAGAAGTTGGAGAGAGAGAGCTCCTTCCAAGAAGACAGCCATTGGAACCAGGCTGTGAAGAAGGGTTCAGACCTAGTTCTGAATCTTAAGTTGCAATGATTGAAGATCAGCTGCAGAGAATCAATCTTATTGTGTTCTGCATTCAAGAAGCTTTGAAGAAAGCCAAGTGAGATTGATCTCAGCAGAGTTCATTCAAGAACTCATCAAGAACCTATCAACACATCTCTCTTTTTCTGAGTTGTAGGTATATACTTTGTATTCTTAATTTCTTGTAGGATCCTTAGGGATCTGAGTTGTAAGCCTGTAATTATAAAGGCTAAGTGGTAGGGCCTGTGTGCCTGAGTGTAGGAGATCCATATCTCTGAGTGTAGGTCTGTTGTGGCTGAGTGTAGGCCTTGTGGCTGAGTGTAGGTCTTTGGAGAAGACTGAGTTGTAGGGCCTTGGGCCTGAGCTGTAGGGACCTGTTTTGGGGTTCTGAGTGTAAGAACTTAGAATCTGAGATAGTGGAGGAGTTTGGCCGAATCTAGTACACTACTAGATAGGCGAAGGGGGAAAGTGGATGTACCCAAACCTTGGGGAACCACTATAAATCTGTGTGTTCATTGTGTGCATGTTGATTCTGTGATTGCTGATTGGTTGTTGTGAAGTAATAGTTATAACTCTGTGATATAATCTGCTATCTGCCTAAAAGGTTTTAAAAAAAAAGATTTAATCACCTATTCACCCCCCCTCTAGGTGATTAGGTATAATTTCTTTCACCTTGTCCATGCTTGGTAGATCTCAAAGGACAACTAATCAGATCTGATTAAGGTGTTAACCTTTTATTGATCAATCTTGCTTTGATACCAATTGAAAGTGTTTAATTGCCTACCTAAATCACCTAGAGGGGGGTGAATAAGTGAGATGTGCGTCTTTTGCGGAATAAAAAATTTTAGATCTATGCACAGGACTATCTACTAATCAATCACAAACGAAGCAAGATTTATAGTGGTTCCCCAACCTTGGGTACATCCACTTTCCCTCACTGATTTAGCAATACACTAGACTCGGTTAATCTACTATCTCGGATTGAAAACCAATCCTACGCCTCAGAACAAAGTTCCTACAAACTCGGTCCACAAAACGGATCTACACTCGGAAGGTAAAACTTCCTACAATCTCGGAGACAAAAGCTCCTACACTCGGAGATAATTCTCCTACAAGAATGAAATAGAGCATATGTAGAAATACAAACATTGAATCTTTATCAGATCTACAAACAATCGGCCTGGATCTTCCTCTTGTAGATTTTGCGGCTTTATTAGAGAGGTGAAGAAAATCTCGACAAAGAAGATCTGGACTTTCTTGGCTTCACACGATCGGATAAAAGACGAGGAATTGAGCGGAAATCTCGATCTATAAGCCTTCTTGATCTGAATCCACTGAAATCAAAAACCCTAGCCGGATGAGAACGATGATGATCGGCGTCGACAGCTTTCGCTTCTTGGAGAGAGAAAGAGATTCAGAGAACTTAGAAAATAATCGGCTGCAAAACTTTTTCTTAGGGTTTATAGATTTGACAAGACCTTATATAGGATCTACGATAACAATCATAATTAAATCTTAATGAGGTACACGTGGACCAATCACATCAAGGCTCATTAAGAAATATGTCAATTCTGGACTTAATGAAAAATTAGAAGATTTGACGCTGATATACTCAAGTGAAGATAAGACTACACATGTACTATATAGAGCTACTCGAGTGAGCTGAAGATAAATACTCGAGTAAATATTTGGAGAAAATCTGGAAATGAAGAGCAGCTACTCTAGTACAAAGAGACATACTCGAGTGCTAAAATAGTTACACGAGAAGTGGAGTTGGACTACTCTAGTACAATAAATTTTACTCGGGTGAAAAGAAATTTACTACTCGAGAGGTAGAGAAACTACTCGAGTCAGGGACATAGAATAATTTCTGGAATAGAATCCTGGGTTACTCGAGTAGGTGAACTGAACTACTCGAGAGAATACGAACTACTCGAATATATGGAAATAGCTACTCGAGTAATTGACTTAGAAAAATTCTGAGAGAAGAAAACATAGTTACTTGAGTATAAAACATAGACTACTCGAGTAGTAGATGAACTACTCGAGTAGATGACTTAGACTACTCGAGTGAGGAGAAATTACGCGTGACCTAGATTTCTGTAACTCGAGATAAAAGGTTCAGACTACTCGAGTAGTTATATGACTACTCGAGTAATTTACTTAGAAAATGTCTGGAGAAGAGATCCTGTAAACTCGAGAATGAGACAGAATCTACTCGAGTAGTTAACTTAGCTACTCGAGAGCTATTACTTGACTACTCGAGTTCTAACTTCCTTACTCGAGTATAATGATTTTTACTCGAGTATAAACTAAGCAATTCACTCGAGTAGGTATATATTTACTCGAGTAAAATACTTAGTAAATTCTCTTAATAGAAATCTCTTCTTCTTTGGTGAAACCAACATCAAGTCTTTTCCAATTAGTCCTAGTGCTTGAGAATGAAGTGTATCCCAATAGAGAGGCTACACATGAGTCAACACCTTGGGTCACATAATGAGGGATTATATTGTATGGTCCTGTGTTTGGTGACCAATAGTAGACTGATATTGTGTAACCACTCCATCCGTTCATAGGTATATACTAGAAGGTCCGCTCGGGACCCCACAATATATACGATAAAATAGGCGGCGAAGTCACGGAGTGATACCAGAATTGCGCATCCTAACTCATTGTATTCTAGCGGAAGCCTATAATACGGAGCTGAACTCACACACACATGAATGTCTGCCATATAAAAGCTCTACATTTATATAAAACAGGAATGTCCAAATACAAAGTCAGTGGCCTTATGGCCTTACAAGGCTTTACACAACAGTGGCCTCAAATATTGGCATGCAGGCCGACCACGTATAAACAAACAAAGCATTTTCATTTTAGCCTTTAAGGGCTAGCAGCGGCAGCAGCAACAGCAGCAGGGACTTCAGCCTTTATGTGTACCGCTTGGCTCTCCAGCACCTGCATAGGGACAACCCACCCAACGGTGGCAAATAAGGCAATGGTCAGCATTCAGCTGACCAATTTTATAACGACCCCACCCCTTTTCCCGGGGAAGTGGTATTTCTTCCCTGCTGGCATAGAATTTCATAGGCAGATATATATATTCAGACATTGTGCTCTCGCACAAACACACATTCCATCACAACCGTCAGCCACGTGGCCCGACAGTCCGTGCACTCGGGGCACATTCTTGGTGTACCGGTGAACCAGGGTCCCACCACCGTATCAGTGTCGCAACCCAACGATAAATATTGAGCATTTTGCTCCAAGGCGTGCAGCCGGATACTTTAGTCTTAATGCACCGGGATTGGCAGGTAGCCCCCAATTGTGTCATGGCACACAGGCCGAAGACTCTTGTTATGCGCTCCAATAGACCCCACTTTCAGGTCTCACGTCGGACGGACATATCGCAGGTCGGATCATCCGCCCCCCGTTGCTCAAGTCGTCTTGCCACCACCGAGTATGGCGTACTCGCGGATATATAAAAGGCGCGAGTCGGTTTCACCTTACCTATTTCCTTTAGGTGAACTCATCAGTTCACACATAACTAGCCCATTCTCACGAAACTGGCTTCACATTCATCAGTTACCTAGGAGCCACGCCTCGCGTTAGTGACAAAACTCAATTTCCATCCCTAGGCTTAACTGTACATCATAACTTCCACTTGAGGGTATTTTTCTCGACTGTCAAGCCAGTACTTCCTGCTACTGTCCTTCACAGGTACAACCCAACAACACAAGCATCATACTGGTATTTTCCTGGACTACCACTCCAGTACTTCCTGCTACTGCCCTTCGCAGGTCTAACCCGTCGACTCCTTAAACTATACGTTTATCATAGATTCTTCTCCGGTGCGTATATGCAACATCACCAATCCAGACCAACCTGTCCGGATGGGCTTCACACAGTATACCTATTACGTACTCCATTTCCAGATCTATATGCCAAATGATTGGAGACTCCCATAACAAGCCACCCCCTGATGGGGGAATCATATGCACATGACAAAAAGGAAGCCTTCACATGGCTCGGAAGAAAAGTCATTACCTTTGAAGACCTCTTCAAAGCCATAGATTCCTAGCCGACTCGAAAGTACCGTATCATCGAACTTCCATTCCGGAATCGGCAACGACTTCAAGAAACCACCCGACTTTTGGCATTCCGCCTTCAGCAAAGCACAAGTCTGGCATTTGGCTACATAATGAGCGACGTCTTTCTTCAGTCCTGGCCACCAGAACAGTTTCTTCATATCCCTGAACATCTTTGTGCTCTCAGGGTAAATTGACAACTTCGTATAGTGAGCTTCGTACATCAACTCTTCCCTAAATTTGCCAAAATTTGGGACGCACAAACGGTCCTCTTTCCGCAAAAGGCCATCATTCCAGGAGAATTCCCTCTTGGTCGTCCTTGGCATAGCATTGGAGACTCTCATCTAGCTCTGTTGCTCGTCAAACCCGGTCCGCATAGTCACACTGCATCTCTGTCCAGTTCAAACATGCATAGGCTGTAGAATTCTTATCAACACAAGAAATCTCTAACGCCTCCAACTCCTGGATTAGACGTTCATCGTGCCTCTGCAACCAATTTTCCCTTGCCGGAGATCGCCGACTCAAGGCATCGGCAACCACATTTCCCTTCCCGAGAGTATAATGAATCACAAAGGTGTAGTCCCCAAGGAACTCCAACCAGCTTCATTGTCGCATATTCAGGTCCTTCTGCTCTAATAAATACTTTAGGCTCTTGTGGTCTGTATAGATTTCCACTTTTACGCCATACAGATAATGCCTCCACAGCTTCAGTGCAAAGATCACCGCCGTCAACTCTAGGTCGTGGACGAGATAATTTCTCTCGTGCACCTTCAACTGGCGTGAGTCATAAGCAATCACTTTCCCATTTTGCAGAAGAACGCAGCCTAAGCCACTCCTAGAAGCATCACTATAGATTTCAAATCCATCAGTACCACATGGCGACGTCAACACAGGCGCCGTGGTCAACCGACACTTCAGCTCTTCAAAAGCTCGCGTGCACTCTGGCGTCCAAACGAACTTCTAATCCTTTCTCGTCAGTGTGGTTAGAGGCAAAGCGATCCGTGAGAAGTTTGCAACAAATCATCTATAGTAGCTTGCTAGTCCAAGGAAGCTCCTGACTTTGGCCATAGAAGACAACACTGCCACTCCCGTATGACCCTTATCTTTGCGGGATCCACTGCTATGCCCTCTCCACTTACCATATGGCCCAGAAAAGCCACCGACGATAGCCAAAACTCGCACTTTGAGAACTTGGCATAAAGCTTATTCTTCCTCAAAGTATGCAACACCAACCACAAGTGGTTTTCGTGATCGGCTTCCGATTGCGAGTACACTAGGATATCATCAATGAAAACAATCACGAACAAGTCCAGGTACTCTCAGAACGTTTGGTGCATCAGATCCATAAACACCGATGGCGCATTGCACAACCCAAACGACATTACCGTGAACTCATAATGCCTGTAACGTGTTCCGAATGCGGTTTTGGGAATATCTTCTTCCCGTATCCTCAGCTGGTAATAACCAGACTTCAAATCCAACTTGGAGTAGACGGTTGAGCTCACCAGCTGATCGAACAACTCATCAATCCATGGAATCAGATACCTGTTCTTCTCGGTCAGCTTATTCAGTTCTCGTTAGTCAATACATAACCGCAAACCACCGTCTTTCTTTTTCACAAATAGAATAGGCGCGCTCCAAGGTGACATGCTTTGGCATATATAACCCTGCTCCAGCAACTCTTGCAGTTGGAGTTTCAACTCCGCCATTTCCTTTGGCGCGACGCGATATGGTTAGTGGGCCACATGTTTCTCACCTGGCACCAACTCGATCATGAAGTCAATCTCTCGCTGGGGTGGTAGCACAGGGAGATTCTTGGGAAACACATCTGCAAATTCAGATACCACTGGAACATCACTTACACCGGCCTTTGGCTCAACAGCTTGAATCAGCGTGAAGTATACCTCCACGCCCTTCCGAACAGCCTTGATGACTTGGAGTGCGTACATCAACGTCCCGTCCACTCCTCGCATACCTGCGAACTTTGTCTGTTGCTCGGTATTTTGGCCCAACGTGATCTCTTTGGCATTACAATCAATCAAGGCATGATGCTCCGCGAGCCAATACATACCAAAGATCACGTCGAATTCCGATATCGGCAAGACATATGCAGTTAAATAGAAATCCCGACTTCCTATTTGCACTGCCACATCGCAAGCCCAATCCACGAGCATCAAACAACCATTCGGTAACAGCATCCTGATGCTATCTGTCTTCACACGACTAGGTATCTCAAGTCGAGCTATGAAATCTTTAGACAGAAATGAATGCGAAGCACCTGTATCAAACAATGCTCGTGCCAGCGTGTTCCAAATCATCATAAATCCTGTGACAATCATGCCACACACACACAAGCCGCATACAAATAGACAATCAATAAACATGCGATAAGCAAAGTAATACAATAACGTAACTCGTACATGTGACGACGTCACTCTGCTTAATGGCCTCTTGCAGGCCAAGATTATAGACTCGGGGCTACGCCTGCGAGGCAGAGTACTCCACCACTGCGTTTCCTTTCTCTGCATATGATGCTCCTGCCTTCTTTTCACTCTTTGGGTGTACTATCCGACAATCACGGGCTATATTCCCCACTTTTCCACATGTAAAGCATGCACGAGAATCCGGCCTTGAAGAGGCCCCCGACGTTGCACCCGATGCAACCGTAGAAGGAGCTTGTCCAGTCGACTTGGACCTCTTGCCCCAGTTCTTCTTATAATATGATTTCCCAGGTCGAGGTGCCTTGAACTCTGGATTGCTCACAACCAAGGCCCTCTTCCCTTGCACCCTTTTCATATCCTTTTCCAGCGCGCATGCAGTGTCGACCAAAGCCTGGAAGCCAAGCCTCGCGTTAGCTACAGAACTCAATTTCCATCCCTAGGCTTAACTGTACATCATAGCATCCACTTGATGATATTTTCCTGGACTACCAAGCCAGTACTTCCTGCTACTTCACAGGTACAAACCAATAGCACAAGCATCATACGGGTATTTTCCTGGACTACCACTCTAGTACTTCCTGCTACTGCCCTTCGTAGGTCTAACCTGTCGACTCCTTAAACTATACGTTTATCACGGAGTTTTCTCCGATGCGTATATGCAACATCACCAATCCAGACTAACCTGTCTGGATGAGTTTCAAACATCATGCCTATTCCGTACTCCATTTCCGGATCTATATGCCAAATGATTGGGGATTCCATGAATCAACACAAGAGACACCCATAACAAGCCACCCTATGGTGGGGGAATCATATGCACATGCCAAAAAGGAAGCCTTCACATGGCCAGGAAGAAAAGTCGTTACCCTTGAAGACCGCTTCGGAGCCATGGATTCCTAGCAGACTCGAAAGTACCGCAACGGCTTTGCCTCCACAACACTGGCCTCAGATCTCTTGTCGGAACTCCGCAGCTCCACCAGTGGCCAACTGCTCTTCCTCCTCCTCCTTCTTCCTCCCTTTCTCTCTCTAGGATTTTAGAAAGATGAAGGAAAATGAAAATGAGAATTGTCATCTCATTTCCGGCCTTAAGGACACAGGGAGGGCCCTCAGCCATTGGATCCCAGCTGAAGAAATGGACAGCCACGATTTTGCCACAAATTCATATTTTTTGCCTGACACGGCCTGTGACACGCCCGTGTCCCAGGCCGTGTACATCAAGAGGTGCTTAACCGACTTATCCAGTCCAGTATATGCCCATGTGGCACGCCCGTGTCATGGGCCGTGTCACCTGACACGCCTTCAGACACACCCGTGTCCGGGGCCGTATACATCAAGCTGCACAAAATCGAGATCAACCCGATCGGGACATGGCCAGTGACACGCCCGTGTCACAGGCCATGTACCCTAAGACATAGCTGTGTCCTGCCAGTATTCACTAGTCCTTAATGCCTTGGGCACATCCCGCAAAGGACACGGCCTATGACACGCCCGTGTCCGAGGCAGTGTGCCCATACAGGGCACTAGACACGCCGCAACTCAATTTCATCGAGCTGAAATTCGTCGACCCGCAGAGGACATGGCCTCTGACGCGCCCGTGTTAAAGGGCATATGCCCTCATTCTCCATCGAACGGATTTTCATTGAACACTCGCCGACTGCTCACCCGAGCAGGACACGCCCGTGTCTCAGGCTGTGTCACCCAATTTTTCCCAACTCTGGAATTTAGGGTGTTACATATTGGTCTACACTTGGCATTAGAATCCTGCAAACACATAACTCAACCAAAACATCAAACACAACTTAAGTTATCTTAGTTCAAGGGTGACTTCAACAAATCTGGGTTAATGTGGATACAATACCCAACAACAAGTGTTATTATTTATAGTTATTTCTTAAGAGAAGGTGGAAAGTCACTTACCTGATTTGGTGATCAAATTTTGATCAACGACTGGGTTTAGTCCTTTTGCTTAGCCACCCATATACAACTTTTGCATAACCATGAGTCTTACTGGGTCGACCAATCCTGTAGGGTTAAAATTTCCTTGAAATATATATGTTTAATATGTGTCTTAGTGGAGTGCAACTAGGCATAATTTCTACATGCCCAAATTAAGTTAGAGGATGTTGAGTCCAGTTACATCAAGTGACATAGTGAGTGTGTTAGCCACAAACTCAATTGTTAGGAAAAAATTTTGATACTTGCCCAACATATTTTCTTAACTCACTTGTCTCAAACCTGTAGTGCACATGTAATATGTGTCCTAGAAGAGTGCAACTAAATTCAACATGCCTATGTCAATTTTGAGGATGTTGAGTATAGTTGCACTAGTGGTATAGTGAGGATGAGAGCCACTAACTTATTTATTGAGACAAGTTTGTAGACAGTTGTCTTGCTTCTTCTCAAGATTTAATCTAAAATGTCTCATCTCTTCAATGTATTGTTTTAGCAGTTTAGGAAATATTTAGTAGAATTAAAAGCTTGGTGAATTCTACTTATCTCTGCCCTGTAGACTAGAAGCAGATGTTGGATTCACAGTCTCTGAGCACACCATCATCCTTGCTCTTGAACTTTAGCCTTTGACGTGCATCTGGTTATCCTTTGTTAGCTCCCCCTTAACAATAGGTTTGAGTTCTAGCTTGAAGAACCTTAGAATGGGAAATAACCTTATCCTTGAATGAGGGTGTTGATGCACTAAATACAAAAGGTCCAGGATTGTCCTTTTGTACTTGTACATGTGGAGCCTTCTGTGCACTCAATCCCATGACCTCTCTTCTTCCATTGTAAGGAGTTTTTATAATCTTACAAGGAAGATTCCCACACCTCCAGTGACTACACTTACAGTCTTGGTCATGCCTGTTGGATGGGAGAATTACCTTGTGAAAGGTTGACTTAGGCCTGACAGAAGCTTGGCCTATCCTCTGAGATTGGATAACTTTAGAAATTCACTCAGATTCAAATTTTCTCTTGATAGCATCTAACTTAGCGAAATTAGTCACTATCCCCTTCTCCCTTTCAAGTTTCTCTTCAAGATCCTTGATACTAGAGTCCTTATACTTGATGGACTCAACATGGATATCAGCCATGGTCTTCAGATAGGCTACTTCCCTTACTTTTAGATATAGTAGAGATGAAGTCTCATCTTGCTGGGAAGAAGTTAGATGTTGGGAGGCAATTTCCTCTGCTTGTTCTTAACAAGAATTTTGCTTTTCTTGAAAGCTTTCAGAAGTGCAACATGATTTTTAATCATTTGATTGATATCATCTTCTGACATAGCACTCTCAACATCACTTGATGAGGATGCATCAGAATTTGAGCAGGATACATATCCTGACTCTGAGGATGAGCTTGATGTGGAATGTACCTGATTTTGTCCAAGCTGATCCTAGCAAAATTCTTGTTTTGTTGTAGCTATTGGCTCATAGCATTTGCATTCACCTTCCTCAGCATCATCCACCTCTGAGTCACTATCTGAATGTGATAGAGGGGCTCTGATCCTTGCTCTTGTATCTGAATAGACTTTTTCTTCTGCAAGAGCTGCCAACAGTCCTATGTTGTTCTTGTCCTTTCTGTAGTTTTGAAGCTCCATTGATCTTTACACCATATGGTTCACTTTTGAACACATAAGTTTAAACCTTTTTAGCTATCCTTTAAGGTCTACTTAGACTGTTAGGTCCATTTTGAATAACCTCCTTCTGATACCACTTGAAAGTCTTTATTTCAAGGATAGCTAAATCACCTAGAGGGGTGGGGGGGTGAATAGGTTTCTTAGTCCTTTGCGACTTATCTTTTATTTTCCTTTTGTTAGATGCTTTATAAGTTGATTATATTCTGCTTTAAAGACAAGCAACCTACAATAAAGCCAACATAGAAAATCACACACAAGATTTATAGTGGTTCCCCAAACTAGGGTACATCCACTTTACCTCCCATCTATCCAACTATCTTGTTGGAATAGGTACTTCTCCAAAAATATTGCTCCAAAGATCTTACACCTCAGATCCCTCAGGATCTCTTAGTCTCCTCCAAGACTTATAGCTCAACCACAAGGGCCTACAACTCAGTAATCAGCTGATCACCTACCTCAGGCCAAAGGCCCTACACTCAGGCTAGTAGGACAGCCCTACCTCAAATCGACTAAGGATCCTACCTCAGACCCAAATGTCCTACACTCAGAGAGTATTCCTCTCCTACAGCTCAGTGATCAATTAACCACCTACATCAGACTTGAAACCAAGTCCTACAGCTCAGATTCTCAACAGAATTGTTAATCCCTCAGTCCGCAACATCCTACAAGATGCCAAGATCCCCTTTCAGTATTCGCGGACTCAGTTAGGCAGTCCGCCAAGTCCGGCAAAGCTGCGACAATCAGCCACCAGGAGTGATCCCCCGTCGGCGGACTGGCGTCCTCCAGCAGGATCGCGCCTAGCAACAGCAGATGGAAGCTCCAGCCCGCGAGCCCAGTCCGCACCTTCTGCGCGGACTGACGTGTTCTTTCTTTTTGCTTCTCGTCACCGCTGCCTGGTTCTCCTGTACACCGGGCAGTCGGTTATTTTAGCCCTGCCCATTTGGGCAGGCCCCCATCCTATAAATAGGGGGGAGGTGGTGCACCCAAGGCACGCTGACTCGTGCCCGGGAGCCTACTTGTTAAAGGTTGCGAACTCGAATCTTGTGCCTTGCGGACTCCAGCTTGCTCTGCTCTTGTTTTCCTTTTTCCTTCTCTTGTAACACAACCCTTCTTGAATCAAGGAAAAGCCCATCGTAAGAGAGGCATTCAGGCGGCGACGGGCGAAGTCTGTTGTTGCCGTGGTTTACGGCCCTGCTGCTTTTTCCTGCTCTCGTCCGCTTAGTAGATTGCTACTCGCAGACTCTCCTTTCCCTTCTTCCCTTGTGCTCGAACTATTAGCTGGTGGTGCTCGACCTCCCTTGCATTTTCGCGCATCAACAGTTAACACGCGACCTTAAGATTCGAGTGTCATTTCGAATTCAGCAGACAGATATGTCAGACCGCAGAGCCCGCTCTTCAGACCGCTCCAGTTCTTCAGAGGACTCTCTCTGGGATGCAATTGAACAAGCTCGCTTTGAAGCCGAGCAGTCCCGCCGGCAGACGAACTAGCGTCTCGACACGATCAGCCAAGCCCTGCTTGTCTTAACCCAGCGGCTTGCTCCTCAGGCCGCAACAGAACCAACGGACTCGCCAGTCTGCCAGACTCCAGCTCGCCGAACTCCGCTTCGGCAATCGCCGGCCACTGCTCGGAATCCAGTTCAGCCCGCTGCACCTCTGCGCCCTCAGGAGGAGCAGTTTGCTTTCAGGAATTTCTTCAGAGAAGCTGCCAGGGGCACTCCTGCCCGCGAGCTTCATTTTGCTGATCGTCAGTCCGCCGAGCCCATGGACTCCCCGGCTTCAGTCCGCCCCTTCTACCCTGCAAAGTTCGAGACTCCATCTCCCTTCGTTGATCGAATACGATGGGAGTCGGCTCCGAACAACTTCAGGGAGTCTCGCCTTCCCTTCTATTCAGGAGAAACCGATCCAGTCTCTCACCTCCAAGCATTTGAAGGGGTAGTTGCTTTGAGATGCCTCTCAGATGCCATCAAGTGCAAAATCTTGTTGACCACTCTCGAAGGACAGGCGAGAGAGTGGTTCTATGAGCTGCCTTCGGGCACAATTTCTTCTTTCGCTGAGCTTCGCAGCGAGTTGTTGCTGAGGTTTGCTACCTCAAGAAAGAGGAAGGATGGGCTAGCTGCCCTCTTTGAGATCAAGCAGAGGGACAACGAGTTAGTGGCGTGATTCGTTGATCGCTTTCAAAAAGAGATCCAAGGGGTAAGGAATGTGAACCCCAATTATTACAAGGTCGCCTTGATCCATGGCCTCCGGGAAGGCCCCCTGAAGTTTAAAGCAACAACCAAGGCACCTGACTCTTATCAAGAGCTGATTGCCATGGTGAATCGCTTCATAGAAGGCGAGAACGCCAATCCTACCTATGTTTCATCCCTGACAGCTAAGGCTGAAAGAAGGGATACCTCCGCTTCTTCCTCTCACAGCAAGCCTCCTCGCCTAGACTTCCAGCCTCCGTCTCAAAGAGGCCGGAACTTTCGCCACAAGAAACCTTTCCTTGGCCATCAACAATTTCATGAGCAGAGACTGTCGTTGGCCGCCACTCCCGCCATTCTGGTGCAAGCTCTTCCTATCCTCCAGCAAGCAGCCTTGCCTGCTCCAAGCCGATCTGATGCAAGCCCCATGGAGGATATTGCAGATATGGACCTTGATGAAGTCATCCAGATTTTGCAAAAAAGGTCGGAGGAAAAGAAGCAAGAGTCTCAGAAAGTGTGGTGGCCAAGGAACAATACGCAATACTGCCAATTCCACAAAGAAAAGGGCCACTTGACAGAGGATTGCAAGGCCCTTTGCATGCTGATAGAGAAGCTGCTTGTCGAGGGCAAGATCGACTTGACCAAGAAGGATCCTTCTTCTTCCAAACCATCCACCTCCAAGGGCAAAGAAGTGGCCGAAGCATATTAGGAGTGTGTGGAGGTCGAGGACGAAGGCCGTCTCGGGCCAATCAATGTCCCGGTTGAGTGCTTCGATGCGGATGATGAAGGGGTTCTGGGATGCCTCTTCTTTATCCATGGTGGAGCAGGATCCGAGTCTACTCGGAAGTCTTCAATTTCAAGGGTCACTCGAGCAGAGGTGGCCTCTTCTTCTTCCATTGCTCCACCAAGTGAGATCATTACCTTTGGTCCAGCAGATCTACCCCAAACAGCCAATCCGTTTGATGATGCCGTCGTGATCAAGGCTATAATTGGGGATTTTACAGTTGACAGAATTCTTGTTGATACCGGAAGCTCGGTCAACCTCTTGTTCAAGTCTACTTTTGAGGCCCTGAAGACTGGAAAGCCTCTGCTTTCCACCGAAGGGCCACTTTAGGGCTTCTCCGGAGAGAGAAAGGAAGTTGAAGGTAGCGTCATCCTGCCCGTGAAGCTTGGAGGGGCAGTTAAGCAAGTGCAGTTCATAGTGGTTGACGCTCCTAGCAGCTATCATGCCATCTTCAGTAGGCCCCTGTTAAACAAATATCAAGCGGTGGTTTCGACTTACCACCTCGCCATCAAGTTCTTTGCCGATGGGCGGATGTACCGGGTCAGGAGCGACCCAAGGAGAGCAAGGGAGTGCTACGTTCGCACTGTCAACATGGTTGAAGCCAGCCCTTCCCTTGCTCCAGCAGCAGCTGCAGAAGCCTCTTCAAATTCAGAAGCTGCTGCTGATGGAGGAGCTCACCTGGAACCTGCCCAGGTGACGCAAGGAGTCCCCATTGCTGAGAGGGAGGAGAGGAAGCTTTCCATCAACTCGGAGCTGCCTGAAGATCAAAAGGCCGAGTTAATTTCCTGCTTGCTGAAGAATTTGGATGTCTTTGCCTGGTCAGCAGAAGACATGCCAGGAGTGGACCCTGATGTTGCATGCCACCCCTTGAATGTTGATCCCGGCTGCAAGCTTATACAACAAAAGAAGAGGGATATAGCCACAATGCTTGCTGAGCCTATAAGAGAGGAGGTCGCAAAGCTCCTCAAGGTGAATTTTATTAAAGAAATTCAATACCCTGCCTGGATTTCTAATATTGTAATGGTTAAGAAACCAGGTGGAAAATGGCGCATGTGTGTAGATTTTACCAGACTTAATAAAGCATGCCCCAAAGATTGTTACCCCTTGCCTCAGATAGATTCTTTAATTGATTACACAGTAGGGTACTCTTGCATGAGATTTTTAGATGCATTTTCTGGTTATCACCAGATAAGAATACATAAGCCGGACGTGCCCCATACGTCGTTTATTACCAACGATGGTTGCTATTGCTATCTTGTGATACCCTTTGGGCTTAAAAATGCTGGGGCAACTTACCAATGTATGAGGGATCGTGTGTTCAAGCATCAGAAGGGGAGAAACCTAGAAGTGTATGTAGACGAACTCTTGATTAAGAGCAAGTCATTTTCGCTGCACTTGCAAGATCTAGCAGAGACGTTTGCTACTCTGCGTAGATATAAAATGAAGCTTAACCCCTTGAAATGCACCTTTGGAGCAAGTAAGGGGAAGTTCCTTGTTCACCTCCTTACTCTGGAAGGACTTGCCCCCAATCCTGACAAGGTGAAGGCCATTCTTGATATGCCTACCCCCCGTTCACCTAAGGAAGTTCAGCAGCTAGGGGGGAGGCTAGCAGGCCTTGCGAGATTTCTCTCTCGGGTTGGAGATAGGAGTGCTCCATTCTTTAAAACTCTTCGAGGGGCATCCAAGTTCGAATGGACAGAAGAGTGTTCCCAAGCTTTTGAGCAGTTGAAGAAGCAACTGACCGCAACACCTCTTCTTCAGAGTCCCCGGCCAGGAGAGATTCTTTTCTTGTACTTAGGAGTTGGCCCTGTGGAGGTCAGCTCGCTTCTTCTTCGGGAAGAAAGCAGGAAGCAGTTCCCGATTTACTATGTCAGTCATATTCTAAAGAGTGCCGAGACACGGTACCCAATTCTGGAAAAGTTAGCCTTGGCGCTAGTCATGTCAGCTCGCAGGCTCCGTCCATATTTCCAAGCACACTCGATTCAGGTCGTTACCGATCAACCTTTGAAGAGTGTGTTGGAGAAACCAGAGCATTCTGGCAGGCTAGCCAAGTGGGCAATAGAGTTGAGTGAATTTGAAATCTCTTATGTGCCCAAGACAGCCATCAAAGCTCAAGTCCTAGCAGACTTCCTAATTGACATGCCAGAGTCTAGTTTTGATCGAGCAGAAAGTTCACCTTTGGCTTGGACCATCTATGTTAACGGTGCCTCAGGCAGAAGTTCTTCTGGAGCAGGAGTGGTCCTCATTAATCCAAACCGCGTCAAACTGGAGCAGGCCATCAAGTTCTACTTCCCAGTAACCAATAACCAGGCCGAGTATGATGCTCTGCTAGCAGGCTTGAGACTTGCAAGGGAACTCGTAATCGATCATGTTCATATCAAAACTGATTCTCTTGTGATGGCGTCACAATTCCTTGGCAACTTTGAAACGAGAGAAGCAATCTTGAATAAGTATCTGGCTCTTGTGAAGATAGAGATTGGCAAGTTCAAGAGCTTTATCATTGAGCACATCTCTAGAACTGAAAATGAGGAGGCAGATATTCTCGCCAAGCATGGACTACCATCAGGAGGAACAACTTCCGAGCTCTTCCTCCCGGTAGTGGAGGAAGGAGAATTGATGCAAGTAGATCAGCGTTCCTCCTGGATGAACCCGTTTGTTCTCTATCTATCTACAGGAGATTTTCATCATTCGATCAAAGATAAGAAAAAGTTCAAAATAAAAGCAGCACACTACTACCTAGTGGCAGGAATCCTTTACAGAAGAACGTTCCTCTCTACCATGGCCCGATGTGTTTCACAAGAAGAAGCTCCCACTGTTTTACAAGAAGTTCATTCAGGAGAGTGTGGAAGTCACTCGGGAGCAAGAACTCTAGAAAAACGGATCCTGCGACAGGGATATTTCTGGCCCACAATGAAGAGATACTCAGAGACCTATGCTAGAAAGTGTATTCAATGCCAGAAGTTTGCTCCACTTCAACACCAGGCTGCTCAGTCACTCAGATTGATCGCAACTCCTTGGACCTTCGCAATTTGGGGAATGGATCTCATTGGTCCTTTTCCCATGGCAAGCAGTCAACGATGTTTCATCATCGTGATGATCGACTACTTCAGCAAGTGGATCGAAGCCAAGGCATTGTCTAAGACAACTACTCAAGTCATCAAAAACTTCATTTGGGGGGAGATTGTTTGCCGACATGGAATTCCAATGGCTATAATCACTAACAATGGGCCACAAATCAACAACTCAAAAATGATAGATTTTTCCAAGCAGGTCGGAACAGAGCTGCGGTTTGCATCAGTCCATCATCCCAGAAGCAATGGCCAAGTTGAAGCAGCCAACAAGCAGATCCTCAATTTGCTCAAAAAGAAAGTGCAGAATCTCAAGGGCAGCTGGGTTGATCAGCTTCCATCAGTCCTCTGGTCCCTTAGGACAAAGCCTTCATCTACAACTGGTGAGACTCCGTTCAAGCTTTCTCATGGCTCAGAGGCACTCATTCCAGTTGAGTTTGAAGTCCCGTCACCCAGAGTTCTGCTTACAAGACAAGGCATTGAGGACTGGCTTGAGCTGAATAATGAAGAGATGAGATTCAGCCTGGAGCACATCGAGGCAATTAGAGATCAAGCAGCCATAAGATAGGAGGAGATCAAAAGAAGGATGGCCCGTTACTTTGATCAGAATATAAGGATCAAACACTTTCATGTGGGAGATCTGGTTCTAAAGAAAGTTGATGCTGCTGTAAGAGCTGGTTCAGTTGGAAAGCTCAATCCAAATTGGGTCGGCCCTTTCATTATCAAAGAAGCATTAAAGAGCGGCGCTTACCGCTTACAGACATACGAAGGAGAGGATATGCCACACACATGGAGTGGGGAAGATCTCAAATGGTTCTATTCCTGAACCTCCTCTTTCCTATTCTATGTATCATCTTCAGAAATCATTATGAATAAAAATTGCTTGCTAATGCTTCTCCAAGTGTTTTGTTTATGTAAGCATAACAGATGGCATTCTGAGAAAGATTTCAAAACGGTTCTGCCCTTGAACTGTCTTTTCTTTCTTATGCTTGCTTTGAAAATACAGTTTATTAATAAAAGGATTCATACTGACACTTTTTCTAGTGTTCTCTCTTTCTCTCCCAAACACCATTAATGGTTCCCTGACACCAGGAGACATCACCGAGTTTAGCTAAACCTCCCCTATAGCTGTTGTCACTAGCGTAACACCACGAAGACCACATGTTGTGGGGAGATTTCGCACCGTGTAGTGGGAGCTTGCAGGCTCTAGCGCGGTAGGATTCTGGACTTCGGATCCTGGCTAGTACCTGACCCCACCTCTGCATTATGGAGGGCAGGGTGGGAGTAAATCTCTACCATGACGCATTTGGGATATCATTACAACTTTGATGATCTGGTGAGGAAAGCAATGCCTACCGCACCTTCCCACCGATCATCTTAGCTTGTAACCCTCGAACACTCCATGGTACCCTCAAGCAGTGCCTGCAGGAGACCCACAACTTAGACTGTTCTCCAGGCAAGAGGGCAGGGAACCGTTCCGTCAAGTCTGCAGGGAATCTTCTTAGTGCGGATTGTTTTCTTCTATCCGCCTAGTCCGCCAGCTTTGGGTTGATTTTATAGCTTGTGGCCTGGTGAGGAAAGCAATGTCATGCGCACCTGCCCACCTGGTCGCAAGCTATAGGTCATTTCTATTTTGGGCTGACTGGTTTTCTTTATCCGCGCAGTCCGCCTGTTTTCTCTGGGTTGATCGTATAGCTTGTGCCTGGTGAGGAAAGCAATGCCATGTGCACCTGCCCACCTGGTCGCAAGCTATAGGTCATTTCTTCTTCTTTACGCGGACTGGGTTTCTTTATCTGCGTAGCCCGTCAGATTCTCTTTGGGTTGATCTTATGGCTTGTGACCTGGTGAGGAAAGCAATGCCATGTGCACCTTCCCACCTGGTCGCAAGCTGTAGATCATTTCTTGTTCTGGGCAGACTGGTTTTCTTTGTCCGCTCAGTCCGCCGGTTTCCTTGGGTTGATTTTATAGCTTGTAACCTGGTGAGGAAAGCAATGCCATGCGCACCTGGCCACCTTGTCGCAAGCTATAGATCATTTCTATTGGCATATGCGCGAACTGTGAGATTATATCAGCCCAATCCGCCGAATGGCTTCCATATATTATCAAGTTTGATAGATTAATGAAGAGAATTGCGGACTGCTACTAGAACTCAACGAAGTCCGCCTGATATTGTTATCAGCCGATTATTTTCGTGTTCATTTTTAAGGCGGACAATGATTGGATTAATAAATGGAATTCCCTAATCAACAACTCATTATGGATGACCTTTGCATCTCGCGGACTGCAATTGGAACTCAACGGAGCCCGCCTGACATTTTCTTCTCATTCTTACGGCGGACTGGTCGTCTAATCAGCAAGTTAAAAAGCTCACAATATAATCTATCAGCATATCGCGCGGACTGCTAAGTCAGATCGAACTTAATTGCATTAAACGCAAAAAAATAAGAACATTGCAGGAAGCACACAGATACAGGAATATCCTTTCTATTTCATCAAAAAATTTCTTACATCTTTCTATCTATTCGGCGGACTGCGATCTTGAGTCCGCCCCATTTACAAAATCAAAAAAGGCAAAAATACATCTAATCATCTGCAGTTTTTTGTTTATTTTCCGCTAGAGTTGCAGGGCTTACGCTGTCAATGTCGACTTCCGTAGAGTAGCCCTCCGAGCCGCTTCCACTACTATCTGATCCAGTGCTTGAGGCGGACTCGCTATGTGAGCTCCTGTCAGCAGAGTAGGATGCAGAGGTGTTGGACTCGGCGGACTGTTCTCCGCCTCGTTGGCTTGAGGCAGTGTTGTCCGCTGTCTCCATGGCATCTTGCCCTTTGCCTTGCTCTTCTCCTTCTTCTTCTTCTTCTTCTTCTTCTTCTTCGCCTTCCTCCTCGATGATAACCTCTTTGCCCTTCGCATCCCGCTCCATGGCTGCAACCCGTGGTGCCAGTTCCAGGAAGAGCTCCAAAAAGGGGATGACATCCACCCCTTCCTTTGCAAAGCCACCGCGGACGAATCACTCGATGGTGACCTCGACAGTTTCCTTCACAAAGGGGAGCATGGATGCCTGGAAACTGTTGTTTTCCAAGTCGTAGGCGACCTGCGTAAAACAAGAGCAAACATCAGACAGATCGCGGCGGACTACAAATTAAAGCCGCGGCGAATTCAACTCACCCCGAGCTCTTACTTTTGCTGAGCAACCTTTTTTCCTAACCGCGCGTTCCTCTCCTTTAGCACCTTATTGTCCTGTTGAAGTTGCTCATTCTGCTTTAGCAGGTCTCTGGCCAAGGTGACTACATAGTGGGTTGTCACCACACTATTCGCACCAGCCTGGGAGGATAGCAGGGGGAGGTCGGCAGCGGGCACCTTTTTCAGATCGCTCAGATTGCGCTTTCTATAAAGGGCGGAAATCGCAATATGGGCATGGCGGGTTATTCGCGGACTCTTCCACAAAGGGAGCGCGGTGGATAAGCGGACGTGCTTATTCTTGTCGTGCCAGTGGATCATTGGGTTTCCCCTAAGGTCCTTCTGGCGGTTTCCGAAGCTGCTCATCGTAAAGCTTTCAGAAGAAGAGTAATCCGCCGCGGGATCCCCTTCTTCTTTTCTCTTCCTTGCAACTTCTTACTTCTTCTCTCTTTGTGTAGGAACAAAGCCGCTAGGCATTTGTGGCAAATTGGCTGGTACCGCCAAGGTCACTGCAAAAACAGAAGTATTAAAACACTAAGGTCGCTGCGGATACAAAGCTTGAGTTCGCAAACAACTTACTATCTTCAGGTGAAACATCAGCCAAGCTCGCCAGTAGCGGAATGTAATGCTCAATGTCAAGCCTTGCATTGGCTAAGAACTCGACAATGGCGGACTCCACCGCATCAAGCAGCACTTTCTTGAAGGCGGAGTCCGCGCGCACTTGCGAATATGTGTGCGCGAACCCAAGGTCGCCTTCAAAGATCAGGAACCTAGAGGTCCAGTTGTGGATCTTGTTGGGAAGGCCCACAACCTTCATCCCTCTGCAGTAAAAATAAATCACCCCCTTGTAGGGGCGGCCTCCAGAAGCAGTTATCGAGCGGACAGAGAACATCTTGCGAAAGACGTTCATGGAGAAAGCAATCTTTTCAGACCGCAAGTAGGAAATGAAGCTGCAGATCGCAGCGAGTGTGTTGGGCGCGAGCTGGCCCAGCACCATTCCATAGTGCTGGAAGATTACGACGAGCTCCCATAGAAGCAGAAACTTGAATCCACTGTCAAAATCATCCACTGGAATAGCGATCTGAGTCGCGGTTAAAAAGTTCAGCCTTTCTTGGTGGCCTGGAAGGCGGACAAGAATATTCGAATTCGCCATCTTTTTCTCAACAAAGGCCTCCAGGTCGGCCTCTGTCAAGGTACACTTTCGATGGTCGGCAGAGTGGAAGGCAACAGCAGTGTCAGTTCTGGCGGACACCATTTTTGCAGGCCGCAGGGTTCTTTTACTTCAACCGTTTCCTACATAGAAGAAAGCGGCAGGGCCTATTTATAGTTATAGGGTCTGACAGCTTTTTGGCCAGGCCGCAGAACTCGCAGTTCCAATCCGCATAGTCCGCAAAAATCCAATCATTTCACGCAGCAAAAATTAAAAAACAACACTGACACAAACATGCCAAGAAAAGTTCAAGAAAAGTTCAAAGCGCAAATCAAGGCGGACACAATTTCAGTCCGCCCAGTTCGCAGTGCTTCCTTCCTACAGACAACTCAAACATGAGAAGCAGACACAGTTTCAGTCCGCTTAGTTCGCAACATTTCCCACCTGCAGAAGTTAATAATGAGAAGCGGACACAGCATTAGCCCGCACAGTTCTCCCCTGATCACAGCAAAAATAAGCAACATAATTTGCGGATATATTATTCAAGTCCGCACAGATCGCAACACAGTTCAATATACACAAGACAGCATTGTTTAAAAACACAATTATACAATCAAACAAATTAATAGATCGTGGCATCGCGGACTCAGTGATCTTTTGTATCAGTCTGCGCTGGCTTTTCAGTTCTGTCCCTACACAAGTGAGCGGCTTGGTCACTCATTTGAAGGACCTCGTTATACAGGCGGCAGATGTGATGGTGAATGACATTAATAGTCCGGTGCATGTGGGCGGCCTCCCGGTCTACCCGACTAAGGGGCACCATTGGCTCTGCTGGCGGTCTCGGCTCCTCGTCCGCGACCTGATGACCACCATCTGACGGTGCTGTGGTCTCCGGAGCAGCGCGATCTGTCCACCGCGGTCTGCGCTCAACGACCTCGGCAGCCCGCTTCCCCTTTTCTTCTCGCACATACGCCAAGTGTTTCCCCTTATAGTAGCGAACATCATCCGCGGGCCTCTTCTTCTCCCTATTGGACCGCTCTAGCGCCCTGGAGATACTGGCGACCTGGTCCTTTAGGGCCTTCTCCCGCTCCGCGGACGCCTTCTCGCACTCTTCCACTTTCTTTAACTCAGCTTTGATATTCTGAATTTCAGCTTGAAATTTCTTCTCTAACTCTTTAATAATATTCAGACTGGGCAGCTCATCCCCCGCGGATTCCACATGCGAGACCGCGTCAGTACCAGTATTCGGTGTAACCACGATCTCGCCACTCTCAATGGAGCCCGACGGCGATTTTCTTCCTGCAACAAACAAAGTCAACTCCACATTCAAAGACAGTCCGCGGCGGACTCAAAGAAAGGATAAAAGATCACATTGGGACATAGCAGCAGCGAGTTGCCGACTATCGAAGATGATAGGCCGCCTAGCCTGCTCTGGGTCAAAGGCGTTTAGTCGCCTCTTCCATTCGCGATGAACTTTAGCCCTTTTCTCAGCAGCAGAACTTTTTGAAACCACGATGTCGTCAGTTTCGGTGATGATTTTGATTGGTCTCGACTTCCGTGGCGGCGACCTGTAAGCCACTGACGCTTAAAATACTTGGGCCCCGGTTGAAGATTACCTGTCCGCAATAGCTCTGCGGCAATCCGCAGGTCCTCTGCGCTTTTGTCCGTCGCGACCTGATTCGAGGCCGCCTCCACCACAGCTACATGAGCAACGATCTGTTTCTTCTGCTCCTCTATCTTTTGCTTCAGTCTCTCCCTCTCTTCTTCCTCCGCAGTGGACAGAGAAGGGAGTTCGCTACCCTTTCCCCCAATGACTTCCACCCCAGGTTGTTGTAGTACAATCAGCAAGGACTCGTTGATTAAATCGAGCTGATCAATGTCTATAGAATCTATTATCTCATCCGTGGATAAACTGATCGTGGAGAGGGAATTGTCTCCCAGGATGAGGGCCTCCGGTGTAATCAAGTCGCTGTCGGGGACTTCCTTCTCGCGCGGTCTATGCTGCAAGTCCGCATCTCCAGTCCGCTTGGAGATGTTCTTCTCTTTCATCACGCGCAACTTCTTCTCTACCCGCTCATCCACTGTCAACCCGTCTCTCTTCCTCTTCTTTCTAGAAGCTCTCTTCCTGGCAGAGTCCGCGGCAGCCTCTCCTAAGTCGGGCTGGCTCTCACAGACGGTCTCGGGGTTCACAGCAATCAACGCCTTTGAAGGCGCATCCTTGCCAAATTCTTCTCCCGAAGTCCGCCTATCTTCTTCCTCAAGGTTCACGATGGGCACCTGGGCATTGGGGGAAGATATTTCGGCCTCGTTGCGTTCGCCAACGGTGTCCGCCGAGTTCGTAGTTTTTTGGGAAGGGGCAGTGTCCGACAGAGTAAACATCTTTTCACTTCTCAGTGGCTCAGCATCAAGAACTGCGGCATCCTCGCGCACAGATACAACAGCACGGCGGACTGCCTTCTCAGCAGGCTTTTGGCTGTGAGAACTCTCTCCAGTGGAGCGGGCAGGATCCTTTCTCGACGAACTTTTTATTATCTTCTTAGTCTTCATAGGCATTAGCGCTTCGTCACCTTTCACAGTGAGACTAGCGAAGAAAGCTCCAAGCCTTACCATGCCGGACTACAAAGTGGAGACCGCAAGTGGTGAATAGCGCCCCGTATCGATCGGAATTTCTAACAGTTCCAGGCCCTCCAGCGATATTTATAGCACTAGCGGCATTTATGAGGCTTGCGGACTCGGCGGTTAAGAAAACATTTTCGAAGTTTTCTGGAAATTTAAAAATGTGCGGGGATTATATTAACCCCTCAGCCCGTAACATCCTACAAGATGCCAAGATCTCCTTTCAATATTCGCGGACTCAGTTAGGCAGTCCGCCCAGTCCGACAAAGCTGCGGAAATCGGCCACCAGGAGTGATCCCCCTTCGGCGGACTGGCGTCATCCAGCAGGATCGCGCCTAGCAGTAGCGGATGGAAGCTCCAGCCCGCGAGCCCAGTCCGCCCCTTCTGCGCGGACTCGCGTGTTCTTTCTTTTTGCTTCCCGTCACCACTGCCCGGTTCTCCTGTACCCCGGGCAGTCGGTTATTTTAGCCGTGCCCGTTTGGGCAGGCCTCCCATCCTATAAATAGGGGGGATGTGGTGCACCCAAGGCACACTGACTCGTGCCCGGGATCCTACTTGTTAAAGGCTGCGGACTCGAATATTGTGCCTTGCGGACTCCAGCTTGCTCTGCTCTTGTTTTCCTTTTTCCTTCTCTTGTAACCAAACCCTTCTTGAATCAAGGAAAAGCCTGTCGCAAGAGAGGCATTCAGGCCGCGACGAGCAAAGTCTGTTGTTACCGTGGTTCACGGCCCTGCTACTTTTTCCTGCTCTCGTCCGCTTAGTAGATTGCTACTCGCAGTCTCTCCTTTCCCTTATTCCCTTGTGCTCGAACCGTTAGCTGGTGGTGCTCGACCTCCCTTGCATTTTCGCGCATCAACAAGAATCCTACCTCAGAGCAAACTTGCTCCTACCACTTAGATCCAAAAGGATCCTACAAGATGAAAGTGAGTTAGTGAGGTTCTTGATTGGACACAAGAGAAATTTCTCTGTGTCAATCTACCTTGACTAAGAAAGACTCAGCCCAATTTTAACTCCAGGAATTTATTTCCTGAGTCTACCTTTACTTGAACTAAGATACACTCAGTCCTAACTTCTTCTTCACATCACCGGGGATTTTTCCTACTGGATCTGTGAAGTGACTGCAGAAAAACTTGCTGCTACCTGAGCTGAAGAAATCTCAGCTCAACTTCTTCACAACAATAAGGATACGAATCTTTCTTTGGCTTGTGTTGGAAGTTACTAGCAGAAAATAATTATGCTTCTTGTTTCTTCCCTGGGCTGAGGAGATTCAACCATAACTTCTTCTTTACAGCCATGTAGTAAATGGTCTTTAGTATTATACTGCAAGATCTATAAAGAATCTGCTGGTGCAGATGGAAAATGACACCAGCTAACTTTCTTTCACCTTCTAAGAGATCTACTCAGTTCTTGCTATAGTCGATGATGAAAACAAATAACTAGCTTGTTGAGCCTTTAGACCGCCAGTCTTTTTCACTATGTTCTTTTCTTCACAACAACAATGGCGATGAAGAAGAACTACCGTGACTGCTACTTTTTCCGTAAAAGGTTTCTCCTTTTATTGAATGCAACTCAACGACTCTTTTAGCAGTGGTACCCACACCATTGATGGTCAGCTGCTATCTTGCTTTAACGTTAACCATCGTACAGTAGCTCTGTGGCTCCTTTTGTCTTGTATTGTAATTTTGTCGCTAACATTTTGAATAAGGTTGACTTGCTGATGTCAGCACCTGTGGACTTAGTTAAAAAATTAAGCATCAGTAGAGTAGGCATTGAGTGAATGAGCTTCACTCAATGCCAAAGTACTTAGACAAAATTCTGTTTATCTAGGCATTGACATCGTTGAGTGAGTAAGCATCACTCAACGCTTTTTGCCTTAACCATTTCTGCATCCTTTTCTGCATTCCTGGAGTTAAGAGCGTTGAGTGAGCACACCTCACACAATGCCTTGTACCTTAGCCATACTTCTGTAATTTAGGCGTTGAGAGCGTTGAGTGAGCATGCCTCACTCAACGCTTTCTGCCTTAACCAATTTTTTGCTTCTTCGGCATCTTAAGCGTTGAGAGCGTTGAGTGACCACGCCTCACTCAACATTTTTTGCTTTAGCCATTTCTGTGTCATGGCATTGAGAGCGTTGAATAAGCATGCCTCACTCAATGCTTTCTTCCATAGTTGGATTTTTCTGCTCCTTGGCATTGAGTGAGTAAACATCACTCAATGCATTTGGACTTAGCCAAACATCAGCACAGCATTTCTATGGCTTTTGACTTATAGGTCAATATTTAATGAATCTTCAATATGGCGTTGAGTGAGTGATACTCACTCAATGCCAATTGACTTAACCATTTTCTGCCCATTTCCTCTTAGGCTTTTACTGCGTTAGACTGTCTCACAGCCTTCTGTTCTATGGCGTTGAGTGAGTTGACTTCACTCAATGCCTGTGGACTTAGAAACTTTCTTAGCTTGCCACTCCTTTGGATTTGACAGTATAGGCTCCACTCAGTGTTATAAATCATATGGAGTTAAGTGAGTAACCTTCACTCAATGCCTGTGGACTTGGACAAATTTCTATCTATCCACATTTTAGGTAAGAGTTTACCTGACTTAGCCACTTAGGCTATCTGTCCCATCAATATTGCTAGGACATCCTGCAATCATTAAACTCAAGTACAAGTTAGATCACCACATGTGTATACATTGTTTTATAAGACTTCTTCAAATCTAGGTCATTGGGATCAATGGACCCAACAATCTCCCCTATTTGAAGAAGTCAAAACCTATGTCAATGTTTACACTAACATACTTATGCTACATATAAAAATATACTATCATAGTATAAATCAGAAAAATCATATTCATAGCAAATGATATTTCATTTAATATATAAGGAATTATAATGTTTGTGCATGAAACAAAATATCACATCCCTTAGCCCTATAAGTAGAACCTGAAACTTTTTAAGTTTCAGGTTCCCTTATCTAGGCGTTGATAGTGTTGAGTGGGCAAGGCTCACTCAATGCTTTTTTTCTTAACCATTTCTGCAGCCTTTTCTGCATGCTTGGCGTTGAGAGCATTGAGTGAGCACACCTCACTCAACGCATTTTGCTTTAGCCATTCTTTCTGTAATTTACGCGTTGAGAGCATTGAGTGAGCATGCCTCACTCAAAGCTTTCTATCTTAACCAATTTTCTGCTTCTTTAACATCTTAAGCATTGAGAGCGTTGAGTGATCACGCCTCACTCAATGCTTTTTTGTTTTAGCCAGATTTTTTGAGTCATGGCGTTGAGAGCGTTGAGAGAGCATGCCCCATTCAATGCTTTCTGCCTTAGCCAGATTTTTCTGCTCCTTGGCGTTGAGTGAGTAACCTTCACTCAATGCATTTAGACTTAGCCAAATTTTCATGTCTTAAAAATATAGATACTAACTGGATGAGATAGAGTCAACGCTTTATCTATGTCTTAGTTAAATATCAGTACAGCTTTTCTATGGCTTTGACTTACAGGGCAATACTCAATGAATATACAGTATGACGTTAAGTGAGTGATACTCACTCAACACCTGTGGACTTAACCATTTTTCTGTCCATTTCCTTTTAGGCTTTTACTGCATTAGCTTGTCTTACATCCTTTTGTTGTATGGCGTTGAGTGAGTTGACTTCACTCAACGCTTGTGGACTTAGTCACTTTCTCAGCTTGCCACTCCTTTGGCTTTGACTTTATAGTCTCCACTCAACGCTATAAAATCTGGCGTTGAGTGAGTAACCTTCACTCAACGCCTATGGACTTGGACAAATTTTTGTCTATCCACATCTTAGGTAAGAGTTTACCTGACTTAGCCACTTAGGTTATCTGTCCCATCAATATTGCTAGGACATCCTGCAATTATTAAACTTGAGCACAAGTTAGATCACCACATTGTTGAAATTTGTGAAGTGGAAGTGGTTGACGAGACAGGCCGGGCGGCCTGGGCGAACAGCTTTGGCGGACTGGGCGAACAGCTTTGGCGGACTGGGCGGACTGTGATGTGCGGCCTTGATGAATTGTAAATATACCTATTTTTATGTACATTAAATAAGTCATTTTAGTTTATTTTTGTTATTTTTTGTTTTATATTTCTTTAATAAATTGTTTCTTTTTTTGTAAATATTTCTAACTTAAATTTATTTCTGTTTCCTGAAATTTTCAGGGAAAATGCCAAAAAATTGACAAGTCACGCCCATGACCAGGGCGTGACACGTCAAATTCCAGTGAAATCAGCAAATTTTGAAGAGAAAAGCTTGACACGCCCGGGGTCACGCCCGTGGCACCCGACACGGGGCGTGACCCAACCCGTGTCCACCCGCTCAACGTTTTCAGCTCAATGTTCGTCGACCCCCTCGATACGCCTAGAGTCACGCCCGTGACCTAGGGCGTGACACCTCTTCCCGCTCGATGATTTTCAACTCGACATTTTCCGCTCGACGTTTGTCGAGTGTCGACACCAGCCGACACGCCCAGAGTCACGCCCGTGACCGGGGGCGTGACCACTCCGCCTGGCCGACAAGACCCGCACGGCGACTTTTTGACGTACCGCGCCCAGATCCACCTCCATGACACGCCCAGCGTCACGCCCGTGACCTGGGGCGTGACCAACACGAGATCGACACGTGTCCAGCCCGAAGTCCACTTTCCCGTCAAATCGTCGGCCGCCTTCTCAAATAGTACCGACACGCCCCCTGACATGCCCGTGTCAGAGGGCATGTACTTGTAAAATTTTTGTCTATAAATTCAGAGCTTCTGCTTGAGTTCTTGTTCCCCTTTTGGATCCATTTTGCTTAGGAGTTATGCTGTTTAGATGATTCCAAGGGTTATGTAAGGGATTTTCTCCCCCTCTCCTTACTTTTTATTTTTATGTAACCTTCTTTTTTAGTTAATAAAATGTGTTGTTTTCTCCCTTTATATGGTTTTGGATTTCATCTAAACACTTCTCTTATGCAATCTTATTTCATTTTGTTCTAACTTCTTTTTCGTTCTTTTGAAATGGGTGTGTGTGTGTATGAGTATAGTTCTTTACTTTTTTGTTTTCATTATTTTGTTTACTTAGCTTAGTTTAGTGTTAGGATTTTTTCTGCACTTTCATATCCATCCTTATAAAACTATAAAAATGGTTATAAAAATGGTTTTTGATCTTTCTTACTTAGCTTTTTTGTTATTTTTGTAAAACTTTTCATGCTTTTAACTTTTCTTCCACTTTTTAGGCATTTTTATAGCATTATAAGAATGGATAAGTTGTTATTTTGCTTTTTCGAACACTTGCATTTTCAATTTTATTGTCAAAACTTTTTGCTCTTTTAATTTTTTCGTTCTCTTTTTATGCATTTCTACCGCATTCTAGCGGTAGAAATGTATTCGTTTTAATTTTTAGAGCATTTTCATTTTGCGTTTATTTGCAAAAACTTTTTCTCCGTTTATTTTTATTTTCACTTTTTATGCATTTCTATCGCATTCTAGCGGAAGAAATGCAGTTGTTTTAATTTTTCGGTAACTTAGTTTTTTGCAAATTTTTTATGTATGCGCATTTATTTCCGCCTACTCGTTAAGAGTTAAATGACGCTTGCTTATTTTACTTTCTGTAGAGTGCGTGAGTTTGTAATTTTCTTTATTTCCGCCTACTCATTCGAGTTAAATGGCAGGTCTTAATTTTCCCTACTCATTTGAGTAGGATTTGTGTGTGTGTGTTTTCATTTATGTCGAGAGAGTGTATGCGTGAGTTTTACTTTATGTCGAGTATGTGCGTGTGTTGCATTTATTTAGTCCTACTCGTTTGAGTAGGACACGCTTTCTTTCTCCCGCCCACGCATTTGCGCCGGGACTCGCAATTTACAGCTTTCTTCAGTCCTACTCGTTTGAGTAGGACTTGCAATTTACTGCTTTATTTTCCTGCTTTTATTTACTATTTTCTTTTACCGCTTTCTTTACTGCTTTATTTATTGTTTTCCTCGCAAGCCGTCCCCATTCCGATGAGTGGCTAATCATTCTTAGCCCTCGGTATTGAAGAGCATTTGGACAGATAAAATAGCTTAAAATAATTAAAGGTCTAATTTTTCTAATTAATTAAAAGTACTTAAGGTTTGCCCGGGGTTAACGACGTGTAGGACCACATATCGATGTGTGGGCCCTATTTCCGTTTTCCATACGCTCGTCGAGAGGCCGTGCGTATGGATAGATCACCCCTTGGCAAAGAGAGTTCCGCACTAACACTCGGGAGAGGAGGCGCGCCAACTCTACCGGATTGGGTTCCCCACCCTATAGCGGGGTTCTTAGTGTAATGCGGGCGTTAAGAGGAATCATTCGTCGGACGAGAGCCCGGTCGAATAGTCTTAGCGTTCAGGTGAGTGATAGCCCTATAGCTAGGTGAGCTCATTTTAGTGGAACCTCCACGGCCAAATCTCCGCCTTAATTAATTAGAAATTTAGGATCTCTTTTTATTTAAAGATTATTTTAGTTCAATTGTTTTTTCGGTGCCATCGAGCTAAGCTCTTCATCGGCACCACCTTCTTGCTTTCATTTTTTTTCTTTCATTTTCTGCTTTTTATTATATATAAAATATCCCGACAAGATAACCATCAGTAAAATAATAGTCCTCTCCAGGGAAGAGTAGAAATAATCGAACCGACCCCGAGAACAATACGACCTCGATATTCCACCCGGAATATCTTGTACTACTCACGATAGATGCACTTGCCTCCTTTTGTTAAAACTCGATCACACCTTTTTATATCCAAATAAATAAATACGCGCACCCCGTTTTCTAAATAAATAAAAAACCACTTCCGCTCTACTTAAATAAAATCGCCGGGGCGCCGCGCTTCGTAAATAATTTTTGAAGTTTTAATAACCATCGAGTTTTTGGCGCCGTTGCCGGGGAGTTTGTCATTTCGTTATTTTGAACCCTGGAAATCTATTAATTTTACCTATTTTTATATATATATACTAAAAATTAAAAAAAGGGCCCACAAAAAAAATATTAATAATAATAATAATACTACTAATAATAATAATAATTATACTACAAAATACTTAAAAAATAGTAATAAAACTCAAAAAAATCGAAAAACCTATAAACCAAAAAAATTTAAAAAACCCATAAAACTAAAAAATTGAAAAACCTCTAAAAACCCAAAATAAATATAAAAAAATGAAAAAAATACTTAACAAAAAAAATTTTCATTATTTTTTTTATGAACAAAAAAATACTAAAAAAACTAAAAATGAAAAAAAAAATTTATAAACAAACAAAAAAATATATTGCATTATTTCATGAAAAAAAACTATATACCAAAAAAAACTTACAATAATAATAATAACTTTTAAAAAAAAACAAGTTGTTTTTTATCATGATTTTTATGCAAAGAAAAAAAATCTAAAAAACTAAAAAAAGAGAAAAACTTAAAAAACTAAAAAAAATAAAACCAAAACACCTACCTAAAAATAACTAAAAAAAATAAAAAACGTCCTTAAAAACACAAAAAATACAAGTGTATATATTTAGTCTATTTATTTTCTTTTAACTTGTTTTATTTTGTTTTGTTTTGCTTCGACGCGCTTTCATTATTGTGCACGATAGGGGTGCGCATTTCCATCACACTCACATAGCTAAGGCCTTAGCTACCTTTCGACTCCCCCACGCACATGCCCCCCCACCGCCCGCAACCTTTTAGCCGATTTTTTCGTTTTTTTGTTTTTTCTATTATTGTTTTGCTATTCTTTCCTCTTCTAATAATAATGCAGGGTTTATACCCGGGCCTCCCATACTCATCTTCAGGGAAGCTCCTACCCTCCCTTTTTCTCTTTGTAGTTATTCTATTTTGTATATTATCTATTCTACATACTTAGATTGCAACATTGGAGACAATGTTGGGTTTAAGTATGAGGGTGTTTTCGTATTTCTTTATTTCTGCACTTTACAAAAACGCATAAAAATATAAAAACATTACAAAAAAATAAAACCAAAAAAGTTTTTTCCTTGTTTTTATTTTCATAAAACTTCAAAAAAAAATCTCTCCCCCCTTTTTCTTATTTATAAAAACTCGCATTTTGCCCCCCCCCCCCCCCCCCGCGGCGTTCGACTCATCGAGCCAACCACCTCAATAAGAGTCTGTTCGCGGGCTGCATTCGAGTTTTTACTTTGTACTTTTTTTTTGTAAAAATCTCTCTTTCCCCACTACCTTCTTTGTAAATAACACTTCTTTCTCTCCTCATTCTTGTAAATTATTTATCAAAAAACACTAAAACATCAAAAAATTAGAAAAACCAAAAACCCTAAAAAGATAAAAATCTAAAAATCCTAAAAAGATAATAATTAAAACACAAAAAAATGATAAAATCCCTAAAAAATCAAAAAGAAAATGTTTTGTTAACTTATGTAACAAAATAATTCGAATATAGCATATCTTAACCCTTTTTGCTTTCCAAAAATCTAGTTTCGAGTTAATTTATATGCGAATTTTAGTTATTCTTTGCTTACTATTCATTTATTAATTAAAGTTTGATAGATTTAAGTGTCTGGTGTTAAGATTTAAAGAATTTTTATGTCTTTTTCTTATAATAGAGAACTTGTTTTTCACCACCACTTCTAATTTTATAAATAGAAGCTCGCCTTTATGTTAGAAAATAACAACCATGGATTTCAATTATTTCTACTTCATGCTTTTTAGAAACATCGGAACGTTCATTTTAAAAAGGTTGCTCTGAAAACTTTTTTATTAAAAGCTAGTTTTCTTTTTGAAAAAAATAAACCCACTTCCTTTTTTTCATGTCTTACTTGACATGTTTACCCCTATCCCTTAAAAGATCTTATGTTAATGGGAATAAGATTTCATTCCGTAAACATAGGCACCCAATATTTAAAAAGATTATATGTTATGGAGTAAGAGGATAAAATTCATTACTCCTACATTTATTGGGTTATTTTTTTATTTATGAAGAAAGAAAAAAATATTATGTGTTAGGAAAATAAGATTTCATTTTCCTAACTATCCAAAAAGAAAAAAATTGGAGGTTCGAGAAAAAATTGTCTCGCCTCAATATCCAAGCCCTCTTCATAAACCACCAAACCACTTATCCTATTTCAATTATTCTAGAATTAATTTAAAATTTTTTGAGAGCATAATTTTTAAATTGCATTATTTCCTTTAACTTCTTTAAAGCTAAAGTTTTTTTATATAAATCCAATCCATCTTTGTTAAACTAACAAAAATAAATATTTGCTTTCTATTTTATTTTATGTAGAAGTCTTTTTGAAACTCTTCCTCTATTCATAACATTTCATAAATTAGGATTTAATTCTTTAACCCCGGATGTTTATTTTGATCTTACTTTTAATTAAGTCAAGCGGTAGCTAAACTTAGGATTTTTTTTCCTTATAAGTTCATCTCCAACTTTTGCTCTGGAATAGCAAAAGCTTAAGTATGGGGGTATTTGATGAATTGTAAATATACCTATTTTTATGTACATTAAATAAGTCATTTTAGTTTATTTTTGTTATTTTTTGTTTTATATTTCTTTAATAAATTGCTTCTTTTTTTTTAAATATTTCTAACTTAAATTTATTTCTGTTTCCTGAAATTTTCAGGGAAAATGCGAAAAAATTGATAAGTCACGCCCGTGACATATTGGTCACGCCCGTGACCAGGGCGTGACACGTCAAATTCCAGTGAAATCAGCAAATTTTGAAGAGAAAAGCTTGACACGCCCGTGGCACCTAACACGGGGCGTGACCCAACCCGTGTCCACCCGCTCAATGTTTTCAGCTCAACGTTCGTCGACCCCCTCGACACGCCTAGAGTCACGCCCGTGACCTAGGGCGTGACACCTCTTCCCGCTCGACGATTTTCAACTCGACATTTTCCACTCGACGTTTGTCGAGTGTCGACACCAGCCGACATGCCCAGAGTCACGCCTGTGACCGGGGGCGTGACCACTCCGCCTGGCCGACAAGACCCGCGCGACGACTTTTTGACGCACCGCGCCCAGATCCACCTCCATGACACGCCCAGCATCACGCCCGTGACCTGGGGCGTGACCAACACGAGACCGACACGTGTCTAGCCCGAAGTCCACTTTCCCGTCAAATTACCGGCCGCCTTCGCAAATAGTACCGACACGCCCCCTGACACGCCCGTGTCAGAGGGCGTGTACTTGTAAAATTTCTGTCTATAAATTCAGAGCTTCTGCTTGAGTTCTTGTTCCCCTTTTGGATCCATTTTGCTTAGGAGTTATGCTGTTTTGATTATTCCAAGGGTTATGTAAGGGATTTTCTCCCCCTCTCCTTAGTTTTTATTTTTATGTAACCTTCTTTTTTAGTTAAAAAAATGTGTTGTTTTCTACCTTTATATGGTTTTGGATTTCATCTAAACACTTCTCTTATGCAATCTTATTTCATTTTGTTCTAACTTCTTTTTCGTTCTTTTGAAATGGGTGTGTGTGTGTATGAGTATAGTTCTTTACTTTTGTGTTTTCATTATTTTGTTTACTTAGCTTAGTTTAGTGTTAGGATTTTTTCTGTACTTTCATATCCATCCTTATAAAACTATAAAAATGGTTATAAAAATGGTTTTTGATCTTTCTTACTTAGCATTTTTGTTATTTTTGTAAAACTTTTCGTGCTTTTAACTTTTCTTCCACTTTTTAGGCATTTTTATAGCATTATAAGAATGGATAAGTTGTTATTTTGCTTTTTCGAACACTTGCATTTTCAATTTTATTGTCAAAACTTTTTGCTCTTTTAATTTTTTTCGTTCTCTTTTTATGCATTTCTACCGCATTCTAGCGGTAGAAATGTATTCGTTTTAATTTTTAGAGCATTTTTATTTTGCGTTTATTTGCAAAAACATTTGCTCCGTTTATTTTTATTTTCACTTTGTATGCATTTCTACCGCATTCTAGCGGTAGAAATGCAGTTGTTTTAATTTTTCGGTAACTTAGTTTTTTGCAAATTTTTTATGTATGCGCATTTATTTCCGCCTACTCGTTAAGAGTTAAATGACGCTTGCTTATTTTACTTTCTGTAGAGTGCGTGAGTTTGTAATTTTCTTTATTTCCGCCTACTCATTCGAGTTAAATGGCAGGTCTTAATTTTCCCTACTCATTTGAGTAGGATTTGTGTGTGTGTGTTTTCATTTATGTCGAGAGAGTGTGTGCGTGAGTTTTACTTTATGTCGAGTGTGTGCGTGTGTTGCATTTATTTAGTCCTACTCGTTTGAGTAGGACACGCTTTCTTTCTCCCGCCCACGCATTTGCGCCGGGACTCGCAATTTATAGCTTTCTTCAGTCCTACTCATTTGAGTAGGACTTGCAATTTACTGCTTTATTTTCCTGCTTTCATTTACTGTTTTCTTTTACCGCTTTCTTTACTGCTTTATTTATTGCTTTCCTCGCAAGCCGTCCCCATTCCGATGAGTGGCTAACCGTTCTTAGCCCTCGGTATCGAAGAGCATTGGGACAGATAAAATAGCTTAAAATAATTAAAGGTCTAATTTTTCTAATTAATTTAAAGTACTTAAGGTTTGCCCGGGGTTAACAACGCGTAGGACCACATATCGATGTGTGGGCCCTATTTCCGTTTTCCATATGCTCGCCGAGAGGTCGTGCGTATGGACAGATCACCCCTTGGCAAAGAGAGTTCCGCACTAACCCTCGAGAGAGGAGGCGCGCCAACTCTACCGGATTGGGTTCCCCACCCAATAGCGGGGTTCTTAGCGTAATGCGGGCATTTAGAGGAATCCTTCGTCAGACGAGAGCCCGGTCGAATAGTCTTAGCATTCAGGTGAGCGATATCCCTATAGTTAGGTGAGCCCATTTTAGTGGAACCTCCACGGCCAAGTCTCCGCCTTAATTAATTAGAAATTTAGGATCTCTTTTTATTTAAAGATTATTTTAGTTCAATTATTTTTTCGATGCCATCGAGCTAAGCTCTTCATCAGCACCACCTTCTGTCTTTCATTTTCTTTCTGCCATTTTCTGCTTTTTATTATATATAAAATATCCCGACAAGATAATCATCGGTAAAATAATAGTCCCCTCCAGGGAAGAGTAGAAATAATCGAACCGACCCCGAGAATAATACGACCTCGATATTCCACCCGAAATATCCTGTACTACTCACGATAGGTGCACTTGCCTCCTTTCATTAAAACTCGATCACACCTTTTTATATCCAAATAAATAAATACGCGTGCCCCGTTTTCTAAATAAATAAAAAACCACTTCCGCTCTACTTAAATAAAATCGCCGGGGCGCCGCGCTTCGTAAATAATTTTTGGAGTTTTAATAACCATCAGGTCTGGTGGAAGGTCTAGTGAAAAGCCGGATGTCTTCTGAGCTGGTTGTTTGCATGGAGTTTGCGGACTATGCGGCCTGGTATCTGCGGATAGAGAGGCTTGCGGACTGGTGCATTGCTCAGTGGTCGTGGTGCAAGCTTGTGCTCTTTGGAGGTTTGGCTTGTGTCAGCGGGTAGCTTGCGGACTGGCGTATCCGCGGTGTGGGCTATTGCGGACTGGGCTTAGAGCTTGGCTGAGGCCTTGTCGAGCTCTGGTGTTAAAGCAGGTGCTTTGCTGTGGAGGTTGTTGGTGGACTGGTTTTGGAGTCCGGGAGATGGTTGTTGTCCTGCAGTGGTCGGAAGCTTTGCGGGCTAATGCCTTGTCCGTATAGCTTGGGCGGACTGGAGAGGGTTTGCCAATGGTGCCTTGCTCCTGGAGGTTTTCCATGGTATCCGGCTAAGTCCTTGTGGACTCGACGGACGGTGTTTTGCTATCACACGGGCTGGGGTGGTGTCTCTATCTCTAGGACGGTGACCACACTCCTCACCTCGCCTATAAATAGGACCCCCCCTGGCAGGTCTACAGTAACTTGAGTGAACAGTAAGTTGGGTTGGGCAAAGTGTTGCGGTCTTAGTTTGTCTGTCCGTGCGGATTGATTCTGTGCTGACGTTTGCTGTCTGCAGGTCGCGCGGGTAGCTTCAAGGAGCCAGGAGTTTGGCTGTTACCTCGGTCAAGTACTTGGAAGTGTGCGGTCTCTGCGGACTCAGCAGGAGGTCGCTCTGCGGCTTGTCAACTCTGTTTCATCTTTGCCAGCTTCAATAACCTGTCCGCCGGCTTCAGGCGGGTAGGGGGTGTTCCTCAGTTCAGCTTCAGTAGGAGACGAATAACGGTGTGTCCGCACGGCCTCGCGGCTTCGGCGGACTCCGTGGATATTCGGCGGTTTGTAGCTTAAGTACGGGCGATCTCAGTGGACTCGGCGACCTCGGCGACCTCAGCGGTCTCGGCGGACTCCGGTGCTGTCCGCCCGGCTTGGTTTTTGGTGCTTTCTGTTTACAGCTGTTATACTAGCAAAATCATGTCTCGCTATGTATGTCGCGTGTTGTAAAGAAGTGAATGAATAAAAGACCTGCTTGTGCTTCCATTGTTTGTTGGGTTTTATCTTTGTTCCTTGGTTTTCCGCTGGTTCAACGTGAGAACTGGGTAGTTCTGAAGATATTAATTTGGCGTTTGGGCTATCTTGTTGACCACGTTGAGAAAATTTAACATGGTATCAGACCCAGGTTCAGTTGCGTGAGCGGAAGTCAGCCAGTGTTGTTACTCAGTGATTGAGTGGTGATCAACCTGTGTTGTTGCTCGGAGCTTCTAAAAGGTTGCCAACAGGTGTTGCAATGGAAGGGAGCTTTGCAAGAGGTCTTGCCATTGAACTCTTAACGCTGACTAACTTTAAGAAGTGGAAGTCGTGCATGAAGAGTTATCTTCTTGGCGAGGAGCTGTGGGAAGTCGTCGGTGGTGACGACATACAGGAAGTCACTACTGCGTTCGGTACTGCTGAGCAGGTTAGGCTCTAGAGAAGAACAAATGCTAAGGCGGAGTTCATTCTGAAGAGAGCCGTGTCTCCGGAACTATTTGATCACATCGTTGGATGTGAGTCGGCTGCTGATATTTGGACAACCATTGATGATTTGTTCAATAGGAAGAATGTGGCGCAGCTTCAGTTCCTGGAGAATGAGTTGGCCAGGGCAACTCAGGGAGACCTTTCCATCTCCAAGTACTTCTTAAAGATGAAGAGCTCGTGTGCTGAGCTGTCGGCACTGGATCCTGATGAGCCTATCTCTGAGGCGAAGATGAAAAGGCACATTATCCGCGGCTTGCGGAAGGAGTATGTGGCCTTTGTCACATCTGTTCAAGGGTGGGCTACTCAGCCATCTTTCCTGGAGCTGGAGAATCTGCTTGCATCGCAGGAGAGCGTGGCAAGGCAGATGGCTGGAGTGAACTTCAATCAGGAAGGCAGTGAAGCTCTCTTCTCAGGCAAGAAGAAAGGATGGGAAGGGAAGAAGAAGAATAAGGTGCAGGTCGTTGGTGAGAAGGAGACTTCAACTTCATATCAGCCGGTGAGGAGCAATGCTCCTAAGGACTGGAAGAAAAATTTGAAGTGCTACCGGTGTCATCAGCGATGGCACTTCAAGCGGGACTGCAAGGTCAAACTGCAGCCTGGGCATGCTGTGGGAAAGGAGGAAGCTTGCTCGAGAAGTGAAGAAGCAGGATGGGGCGGAGCCTTTATGACGAGCACTTGTGTCCGGGCCTTGTCTGCTGAGGACTACAACAGCGAGTGGATCGTGGACTCCGGGTATGGTCATCACCTCATCGGAGACAAGTCGAAGTTCACCTCCATGCAGGCGTACTCAGGTAATGAAGCTATTATCACTGCTGATAATACTGTTTATGCAGTAGAGAAAGAGGGGGTCGTATCATTGGATAGTGATCAGGGGCCACTCACGTTAAGGAGTGTGTATCACGTGCCAGACATGAAGAAGAACCTCTTCTCGGTGACCAATACGGTGGACGCTGGGTATCACGTTCTGTTTGGGCCAACAGACGTGAGGTTCCTTCGCAACGTATCAGCGGTAAAGGCTGATGTTGCTTATGTTGGGAGGAGGGTGAAGAACTTGTTTGTTCTTGCCACCAATTCTTATGTTGATCGAATGAGGGCCAATGATAGCGCTATTATTTGGCATGAGAGGCTGGGACATGTTGGCAAGGACAAGCTGAAGGCGATGGCTAGTAGAAGTTTGGTGAGGGGGTTGTCGAAGTTGTCCTCCTTTGGTGATGGGCATGTTTGCGCGGGCTATCAATACGGTAAGGCACATCGCCTTCCGTTTGATAAATCACAAACAAGGAGCAAGAAACCATTGGAGTGCATTCATGGCGACCTGATGGGACCGACGGTTACTGCCAGCCTTGGTGGAAGAAGATACATGCTTGTCTTGGTTGACGACTACTCAAGGTATACTTGGGTGTACTTCTTAAAGGAGAAGTCGGAAGCCTTCCGTTTGTTTGTGGAGTTTAAGGAGTTGGTAGAAGGCCGGCTTGGCTTGCGGATTAAGAAGCTTAGAACTGATAACGGGGTTGAGTTTGTCTCCTCCGAGTTTTCTAACTTCTGCAGGAAGCACGGGATCCAACAGGAGCTTACTTGTGCTCACACTCCACAAAAAAATGGGGTAGCGGAGCGGAAGATCCGTCATCTGATGGAGACCTACAAATGTTGGCTTCATGCGAAAGATATCCCAAGGTCCTTTTGGGCGGAGGGGATGTCTTGTGCTGCTTATGTTATCAACCGGATGCCACTCAGCCCTATCAACATGAAGACTCCTATTTAGTTGTTGCTGAAGGAGAAGCCGAGTGTTGGACACCTTAGGGTGTTCGGTTCAACTTGCTACATGCATGTCCCGGATGTTTCACGGACAAAGCTGGATGCGAAGGCAAGGAAACTTGTCTTTGTTGGCTACGATGAGCAGAAGAAGGGATGGAAATGCATGGACCCTATGACGAAGAAGTTTGTAGTGTCAAGAGACGTTGTCTTTGACGAGCTGACGTCATATGGAGGTGGCTCGGTGGAGCTAACCGGAAATAGCAAGATTGATAAAGCACCGGTGGTGGCTGCTGAAGGCTTGGAAGAGGAGCTTGTTGTTTCACCAGTAGCTCCTGTTGCTTCGAACTCCGAGGCTGAGCCTTCTGGCTCAGGAAGCAGGGGGAGCACTGCTCAATATTTGCCCCAGGTAGGAGTGGAGCCCGAAGAAGCAACGGAAGCAGTGAGCAAGGAGCTGACCCTTCGGAGATCGAAGAGGGTTGTGAAGCCACCGGCTCGGTACTGTGATGGGAATGCAGTGAGCTTTGTCTCATGATTCTTTGCAGGTCCTCTGGATGAGCGAGAGCCTGCAAGCTTCAACGAGGCCACTGGAGTGAAGGAGTGGGAAGGTGCCATGAAGGAAGAGATTGACACTCTGAAGAAAAATGAAACCTGGGACCTTGTGCCCAAGGTTGATGGCATTACTCCGATTACTTGCAAGTGGGTGTATAAGTTGAAGAAGAAGGCTGATGGGAGCATTGATAGGTTCAAGGCTCGCCTGGTCGCTAGAGGATTCTCACAGCAGTATGGAGAAGACTATGAGGAGACATTCAGTCCAGTTGCGAAGATGACTTCAGTAAGAGTGGTGATCGCCTTGGCTGCTAGCATGGGATGGAGGTTGTGGCAACTCGATGTGAAGAATGCCATTCTTTACGGAGAGATTGACAAGGACATCTTCATGGATCAGCCGCTTGGTTTTGTCTCTGAAAAGCATCTGAACTATGTCTGTAAACTCAGGAAGCCTCTCTACGGGTTGAAGCAAGCTCCTAGAGCGTGGTATGGGAAGATTGCAGAGTACTTGCAATTCTGTGGATACCTTGCTTCCAACTCGGATTCAAGCTTGTTCGTCAAGAAGAAGGGGGAGCTACGGGTCTTGGTCCTACTGTATGTGAATGACATGATCATCACAGGAAATTCGGAGGGGAAAGTAGCAAGGCTCAGTGCTGGGCTTGTTATACGCTTCGAGATGAAGGACTTGGGAGAGTTGCATCACTTTCTCGGTCTGGAAGTGGAGAGGAAGGAGTGCGAGGTTCTCATTAGCCAGAAAGGGTATGCTGATCGCATTGTGAAGCGGTTCGGCATGGGCGAAGGGAAGAAGTGCTCTACTCCACTGGAACCTGGGCTGAAGCTTCGACGAGATGAGGGAAGGGTTCTTCATGATCCTTGGTGTTCAAGGCTCTTGTTGGGAGCTTGATTTACCTGACGATTACAAGGCCAGACATTACTTATGTTGTTGGCCGAGTAAGTCGGTATATGACTGAACCAAGGCAATCTCATCTAGTGGCGGCGAAGGGAATTCTAAAGTACGTCAAGGTGACTTCTGACATGGGACTCCTATATGGAAGGGACTCGGAGTTTGCGTTGCTCGGGTACACGGATGCTGACTATGGCGGTGATTCGGATAATCGAAGGTCTACTTCAGTTTATGTGTTCACTTGCGGTTCAGCTAGCATCTCGTGGTGTAGCAAGAAGCAGGACTCGGTGTCGGTTTCAACCACGGAGGCGGAGTATAAGGCTTCGGCCTTGGCTGCTCGGGAAGTCGTTTGGTTGAGGAGGCTTATAGAGGATGTTCATGAAGAAGTGCAAGGGCCTACTTTACTCTGAGGTGACAATGAGAGTGCTCTCAAACTGGTTAACAATCCAGTGAGTCACGCCAGGACCAAGCATATAGAGATTGATCACCATTTCATCAGGGAGAAGGTGTTGAAAGGATCTCTGCTGGTCGGGCATGTTCGGAGTGAAGATAATCTTGCTGACATCTTCACGAAGCCACTGTCGAAGGGGCCTTTTGAACGCTTGCGCAGCTTGTTGGGCTTGGTCACCACTTCCCACTTCAATGGGGAGTGTTGAAATTTGTGAAGTGGAAGTGGTTGACGGGACAGGCCGGGCGGCCTGGGCGGACAGCTTTGGCGGACTAGGCGGACTGGGCGGACTGTGATGTGCGGCCTAGTGGAAGGTCTAGTGAAAAGCCGGCTGTATTCTGAGCGGGTTGTTTGCATGGAGTCCGCGGACTATGCGGCCTGGTATCTGCGGATAGAGAGGCTTGCGGACTGGTGCATTGCTCAGTGGCCGTGGTGCAAGCTTGTGCTGTTTGGCGGTTTGGCTTGTGTCCGCGGGTAGCTTGCGGACGGGCGTGTCCGCGGTGTGGGCTATTGCGGACTGGGCTTAGAGCTTGGCTAAGGCCTTGTCGAGCTCTGGTGTTACAGCAGGTGCTTTGTTGTGGAGGTTGTTGGCAGACTAGTTTTGGAGTCCGGGAGATGGTTGCTGTACTGCAGTGGTCGGAAGCTTTGCGGGCTGATGCCTTATCCACATAGCTTGGGCGGACTGGAGAGGGTTCGCCAATGGTGTCTTGCTCCTGGCGGTTTTCCTTGGTATCCGGCTAAGTCCTTGCGAACTTGGCGGACGGTGTTTTGCTTTCACGCGGGCTGGGGTGGTGTCTCTATCTCTAGGGCGGTGACCACACTCCTCACCTCGCCTATAAATAGGACCCCCCTGGCAGGTCTACAGTAACTTGAGTGAACAGTAAGTTGGGTTCGGCGAAGTGCTGCAGTCTCAGTTTGTCTGTCCGCGCGGATTGATTCAGTGCTGACGTTTGCTGTCTGCAAGTCGCGCGGGTAGCTTCAAGGAGCCAGGAGTTTGGCTGTGACTTCGGTCAAGTACTTGGAAGTGTGCGGTCTCTGCGGACTCAGCAGGAGGTCGCTCTGCGGCTTGTCAGCTCTGTTTCATCTTTGCCAGCTTCAATAACCTGTCCGCCGGCTTCAGGCGGGCAGGGGGTGTTCCTCAGTTCAGCTTCAGCAGGAGATGAATAACGGTGTGTCCGCGCGGCCTCGCGGCTTCGGCGGACTCCGTGGATATTCGGCGGTTTGCAGCTTAAGTACGGGCGATCTCAGCGGACTCGGCGACCTCGGCGAGCTCAGCGGTCCCAGCGGACTCCGGTGATGTCCGCCCGGCTTGGTTTTTGGTGCTTTCTGTTTACAGCTGTTATACTATCGAAATCATGTCTCGATATGTATGCCTCGTGTTGTAAAGAAGTGAATGAATAAAAGACCTGCTTGTGCTTCCATTGTTTGTTGGGTTTTACCTTTGTTCCTTGGTTTTCCGCTGGTTCAACGTGAGAACTGGGTAGTTCCGAAGATATTAATTTGGCGTTTGTGCTATCTTGCTGACCACGTTGAGAAAATTTAACACACATGTGTATACATTGTTTACTCGGCCTTCTTCAAATCCAGGTCATTGGAATCAATGGACCCAACAGGCCGCCTCGGTTTTCGTGCCTTAGTGATCTGAGAAAGAAAAAGACGGGAGTTCGTGCATTCTAGGGTTCGGCCGCTCAATCTTGCGCTCCGTTCCAAAAGTCTCCATCAAAGAAGAAGAAAGTCGTATCCCTCCTATTCGTCATCGAAAGACTCTGACGATCAAAGATCTGCATCGACTATGAAGAGACGACCGGTTGCTATCATACGAAGATCTTAAGCAGCGGCCGCGGATCGCTCCATGGAGAAATCTTCAAGAGGGAGAACTAAACATTTTTATTCTCTACACTCTTATTTCTGTAATCTTTTTTGTTTCTGAATCTTGTGGTTAGGAAAATCGACCTGGGAGGGTCATCGGAATCCGAGGAGGATTCCGTGGAAAATCGTCCTAGGGATAGGGATGTCTAGATCGGGTGATCTAGCGAGGCTCTAAAACACCTTGTGTGAGGGTGAAGAGCCGACTCGAAGACATTTCCTGGAGGGAAAAGTAGAGAGTCAACCGGTTCGTGGAGCGGGTCGGTATAGAAAATAAAAGAGTTTTTCATTGTCACCGCCTTCGATCCCCGACGTCATGGGGATCATAATTTTGTAATTATAAAAACATTTGCTGTTATTTCTTGCAATGAAATATATCTTTTGTATTATTGATTCTACGATTCTGCTATGAATGTTAGTTTAATTTCTTGTGTGTGGTGTACAAGCAAATTCGCACAGGAAACGTGTTCATAGACTTACCGCCGCGCGTTAGCTATCTAACGCCCCGCGGTAGCTTCCAGAACTCGATTTCCTGGTACGAAATATTTTAAATTCCATTTAACGCACCAAACCTTATCCCCCCCTCTAAAGTTGGCCATGAGATCCAACACATTCTATTTACCCTTAAATGACCTCCTCGCATTCACAACTTCTCTAAAAACTAGAGTGCGGATCTTAGATCAGAAATCGAGTTTGTGAAATAAGGATTCGAAGAGAATAAATCGAACATAACTTGAAAAAATAAAAAATAGGAAGCTTGCTAATTTATAAAAGATAAAGTAAAATTCATTTCATTTCAAAGTTCATCATGATCAAGTGATAAGGGAAATTTAGCTACTCATCACGATGAGGGAATTACACACAAAAGTAGATAGAAACATGATTAAAATAAAGCTTGAATTGAAAGTACTACACTAGAAAAGAAAAAAAAGCTAAGCTCCAACTAGAAATGAAAATTATAATTATAACCGACCGAAATTACAAAGTTTCAGCCCCAAAATCTCCCTCTTCAGCTCAAGAACTTTGTTGCTATTTATAAAGTTCTCAGTTGAGGAGTCACACCCCCTGGTCACGCTAGTGACCAGGTCGTGTCAACAACGGAACTGTCGCCATAAAAACCAGCGAAACGTTGGGAGAGAAATAGCCAAGAGTCATTATCTGACGGGTCATGCCCCTAGGTCACGCTCGTGACCTAGGCGTGTCTTGACCGTGTCTAGAAAATGGTGGGAAACGACGCGATTTGTAGTTAATTTGTCGGTTTGGGAAGATGTCATGCCATCTAGTTATGTTCGTGACCCAGGCGTGTTTGTTGTAACGTCACGGTGATGCAAATGGCTGGAATGAAGGCCTGAACACGCTCGTTAGCCTGATGGACACCCCCCCCCCCACCTCGCATGTCATGCCCGTGACAAGGGCATGTAAATTTAATGTGGCGGGTCATCTTCTTTTGTGTGCTGAAGAATGTACATGGTGCACGAGATTATTCACATCCCCTAGTCACGCCCACGACCAGGGCATACAACTTTCAACTTTTGCAGAAATCATCCAAAAAGTGCCCAAATTCCTCTAGTGAGCTTCAATTTTACAATTGTAGCTCAAAATAACCTGAATTGCAAAAAGAAGTCAATTGGAGGTTATTTAAACAAAAAGAAATAAAAATAAAACCAATTATTGAAATAAAATTATATAAAAATAACTCTAAAATTAGAATTATCAAATACCCACATACTTACCCATTTGCTGGTCCCGAACAAACAACCTTCCATAGAGAGTAGAAAATTTTTCAAAACTATAAAAGAGTGATGAACCTAAGGAGTAAAATGTGAAGTCTTACGCTTATGTACATAGAAATCTTGACAAAAAAAACTGACTCAACATACACATTAGTTTATTGATTTTGAAAGAATGTATTGATTTATTATTACCACCTTGAAAAGAAATATCGGTAAATCCTTGAATTATTTTAGGGAAAAAACAACATGTTCACTAAGATTGATATTACACAATATTTAAGAATCGGGATATCCTCCAAAGAAATCCATCAATGACGATGGTCATAGGCTTGCCCTTTCACATTCTCGCTACGATACTAGTCTAACTCATAAGCACAAATTATTAGGACTTAGATAAGTTGAAATGCAGGCTTAGTTTAAAGGTGCGGATAAACAAAGATAAACTTGATGGCCACTCAATCCTAAGCTAAAAGTGAGCTCGCATAAATAACTTAGTATTAACACCCAAAATTTTCAAACACATTGCCAAAATGTCGAGCCTTTTACTTCACACTTTTCACTTCTATTTCACCAATATTTTTTCCTTCTCCCTTGTGAAGGATATTTTTATTTTTTTTGTGATGTAATATATTTCACAAACGGCAGACTGTTAAAATAACTATCATATCAAGATGAGTTCCAAACCATACACGGCTCAAAGAAAACTATTTCTAGCTCGGGCTTAAGTGTGCGATTAGGATGCTATTTGGGCTTTGATGATATTTTGGTAGAGCTTTAAACAAAAGATAAGATATAAGGCTCGACTTTGGCTAGTAATGATAAAAATGTTAGGTGCAGGTACAAAGGCTCAAAAGGGCCAAAAGAATTGCCTAGCTCATTTTCATGCTAACAAGTTTAACTTATTCAAAGTCTTGAGAATAGCTTGAGGCAAGTTCTAGACACAGAGAAAGTAATATCTCTCATCTTTACTCAGGTAATATCGCTCTAGTAAATTACTACATACTCGCATAAATTATTTTTCGGATTATAACAGTTTCAAATTAAAAGTGAAATAAATCATCTACACATAATTAGAAACATATAAGGCTAATAGCATGCTGAATATTTAATTCTACTTAAGATTCTACTAACATGTTTGTTTGACTAAAAATACAGCATGACCAACAGTTTTACACCAAAATTCAAAATCTTATAATGGAAATCTTTTAAACACTACTAAACAACTAATTTACTAATGATTTTGCGGCTGAGGAAATATAAAAACACAAGATTTCTCTAATTAAAGAATATAAAAATTATTTTAAAAAAATTCAGCTTCTTTTTTTGAAACTTTTTTAAACCCCAATTTTTAGATATAATTATTTTTCTATATTAGTTTTAAAAAAGAAAAATATTTTCTAAACTTATTTCTTTGAAGTGTTGTGCTAAAAGTAAATTTTTTTGAAAACATTGGTGATTTATACCCCCATACTTAAAATGAAATATTATTCTCAATATTTTGAAAAAAAAAGTGTAGAAAGAAGGGACTTCCCTTAGAAGAAAACCAAGCCAAACTAAGCAGACCTAAAGAAGTGAGACAAGACACAACATGCAATAATAATTTGAAAATATTTGTCAATATTATTAGTACTAAAGCAAAAACAGATACATAAGATAGATTTGAACAGAAATGCGCAAAAACAACTGACAAAGATTAAAAACAAAAAAACTACTTCTCATCATTGTCATCCTTGTCCTGTCGTTAATAGTCTCGCAACTCAGTATGTTGAAATTTTTGAAGTAAAAGTGGAAGCCTGGGCGGGCTATTCGGGCGGACTGTGCAGACAGCCTTGGCAGACTCGGTGGACAGACCGGACGGTCTGTGCAGATTGAGCTAGCGACTAGCTAGGTCGGCCAGTGTTCTACTTGTTCTAGAGTTCATCGGTCTTATGTGGACTGCTCTTTGTATCCGCTGGTGTTGTTTTTGCACCAGGGATGTTTGGTGGTGTGGACTTGGTCTGGTTGTGGACCAAGTCCAGGTCGGCTTGTCCAGAAGGTCGCACGGTCTTACGCTGGTTGATTCCTTATCCGTTGACTCGGCAGTAGTCTATATTATGCAACTTGGCTACGAGTTCACTTATTGCGGACTGGAGCTGTCCACAAGTGTGGGTGGATTGGAGTATACTAGCTGATTCTGCCTGTTGGTGATCTTAGTTTGGCTGGGCTTGGAGGTCTCTCGCTTGGCTAAGCTGCAGCGGTCTGGTGTGTATCCGCAGCTTGTGTGTATACACATAGTGCTCGCACTAGATAGGGTAGTTATCTTATCATCTAGGGCGGTGATCACACTCCTCTCCGTGTCTATAAATAGGACCCCCCTGTCATATCATAATCAACTGAATGAACAGTAAGTCTACTCGCGATTAGTTGCTGCGGCCTGGATTTTCTATCCGCACGGGTTGAAGAGGTTAACTGATTTCTACTGTGCAAGTTGTCCTGATAGCACTGAAGAGACAGAGATTTGGTTCTAAGGCAGTGCAGTCTCTGCGAATCACAACAAACGGTTTATAGCAGGTCGCTTGCGACCAGGCGGTTTCTCTTCTACAACTTCTCCAAGTTTAATAAGCTGTCCACTCTGGCGGCTTGTTCAGTTCAGCAGTAGCAGATCGATGAACAGAATTCAGCCGTGGAATTATAGGCAGTCTGTGTGGCAAGCTTGTGGTCGGACGACCTGTCGGTTTAAGCGGACTCCATAGTGGCTAGCAGCAAAGTCGGTGACTTCTCTCTTAGTCCGTGCAGCTTGTTTTATCTTGCTGTCTTTTCTTGCTGTCCTCGGGTACATCAACGAAGCATGTCTCACCATGTATGTCTTACTTTGTAAAGAAGATTTTTTATATTACAAGATTCTTGCTTTGCTTTATGCATTTGGCTTATTTGACTCAAGAGGGTTGAGTGTTCCTGCGACTGCTTTTCCATTTTCCGCGACTATTAAATTTTTTTCATTGTATTAGATGGAACAAAGCCCTGAGCAGTGTTCAACCGTCTGCTTGCTTTTACTTCTGTGAGTCTAAGTAAACCAAAGGTAGTGCAATGGAAGCTGGGTATGCAAGGGGTCATGGTATAGAGATTATTACACCGACTAACTTCAAGAAGTGGAAGTCGTGCATGGAGAGCTATCTTCTGGGGGAGGACTTATGAGATGTCATCTATGGAGATGATACACAAGAGGCTGCTACTACTACTGGTGCTGAGGCCTTGAGAGCTTGGAGGAAGACTAACGTAAAAGCTGAGTTTAACCTCAAGCGGGCTATCCCACCTGAACTCTTCGACCACATCTATAACGCCCCGGTTTTGAGCTCAGAGGCCCACCACACCCTTGCCTGTGCTGGCGGCTTGTCCCGCCCCGATGTCTTGTTACAGGGCTATAGCCCAGGCACCCAAACCCCTCTCCGGCCTGATTCTCAACACGGTAGGTTTTTGAGCATGCCAGGTTTCGAACCCAGCACCTCCTTAACAAGGTACCTTCAACAACCCTCATCACCAACTGAACTGGGTGCGGTGGGCCTCTGAGCTCTAAACTCGGGCTGTTGGTAGGCCGGCGATGCTTGGTCTAAAGGGTCGGGTCGTTACAACATCTTAGGATGTCTGTCTACTGCAGAGATATGTACTTCCGTTGATGGGTTGTTCAACAGGAAGAACATAGCAAGGCTACAATTCCTAGAAAATGATTTGGCAATGGCAACTCGAGGAGATCTGCCCATCTCTACCTTCTTTCTAAAAATGAAGAACCTGTGTAATGAGATTTCAGCATTATATCCTGATGAGCCCATTTCTGAAGCCAAGATGAAGAAGGCAGATGGGAGCCTCGAGGGGTACAAGGCTCGCCTTGTAGCTTGAGGGTTTTCTCAAAAGTATGGAGAAGACTACGAGGAGATGTTTAGCCCTGTTGATAAAATGACTTCAGTTCATATGGTGATGGCCTTGACAGCTTGCCAAGGTTGGAAGATGGAGCAGCTAGACGTATAGAATGCTTTTCTTTACGGGGAAATCGACAAAGACATCTTCATGGATTAGCCATAGGGATACATTTCTGAAGATCATCCAGGCTACGTATGCAAGCTCTGAAAGGCCCTTTATGGTTTGAAGTAGGCTCCTCGAGCTTGGTATGCGAAGATCGGAGAATACCTCCAATTCTGCGGTTATCATGCTTCTAACTCAGACTCGAGCTTGTTCATTAAGAAGGGAGAGCTTCTAGGCATGGTGCTATTATACGCGGATGATATGATCATCACGAGTAACTCTGAGGAGAAGGTAGCTAGGCTCAGGGCAGAGTTATCTATAAGGTTCGAGATGAAGGACTTGGGTGAGCTCCACCACTTCCTTGGACTCAAGATGGAGAGGAAAGAGAGCGGTATACTTGTTTCTCAAAAAGGCTATGCGGAAGGGATCGTTCAGTGATTCAGCATGAGGGAGGGGAAAAGTTGCTCTACTCCACATGACGCTAGCATCAAACTTCGGCGAGATGAGGGGAGGATTCTTAAGGTTCCTCTTGGGTTCTGTGCTCTGGTTGGGAGCCTTATTTACTTGACGATTACAAGGCCAGACATAGCTTATGTTGTACGCTGAGTAAGTTGGTATATGACGGAATCACGAAAGCCTCATCAGATGGCGGCAAGGAACATTCTGAAGTATGTCAAGTCTACCTCTGATATGGGTCTCCTCTACGAGAGAGACATGGATTTTAACCTACACGGATACTCGGACGCTGATTATGGGGGAGATTCATACGACCGGAAGTCAACATCCTGTTATATCGTCACATGTGGATCAGCTGGTATCTCGTGGTGTAGTAAAAAGCAAGACTCAGTGTCCATCTCAACTACAAAAGCAAAGTACAAAGCTTCGGCGTTGGCAGCTCGGGAAGCCATTTGGCTTAGTAGGCTTGTAGAGGACGTCCATGAAGAAGTGTGCGGTCCTACTCTGCTATGCGGTGATAATGAGAGTGCCCTGATACTGGTTAATAATCTAGTTTGTCATGCGTGGACCAAGTACATTGAGATTAAGCAACATTTAATTCGGGAGAAGGTGTTGGAGAGATCTCTTGTGGTTGGACACGTGCGGAGTGAGGACAATATCGCAGACTATTCACAAAACTGCTGTCGAAGGAGCCATTTACTCATTTATGTGGATTGCTAGGGCTAGTCTCCACTTCTCACTTCAAGGGGAGTATTGAAATTATTAAAGTGAAAGGGGCAGCCTGGGCAGGCTGTTCAGGCGGACTGTGCAGACAGTCTTGGCGGACTCAGTGGACAGACCGGGCGGTCTGTGCGGACTTAGTTGGCAACTAGCTAGGCCGGCCAGTGTTCTGCTTGTTCTGGAGTTTGCAGGTCTTCTGTGGACTGCCTTATTTATCTGCTGGTGTTGTGTTCGCACAAAGGATGTTTGGTGGCGTGGACTGATCTGGTTTTGGACCAAGTCAAGTCGGCTTGTCCAGAAGGTCGTGTGGTATTACGTGGGTTGATTCCTTATTCGCCGAGATCGACAATAGTATATACTATACAACTTGGTTGCGAGTTCACTTATTGCAGACTAGATTTGTCCGCAAGTGTGGGAAGACTGGAGTATACTCGCTGAGTCTGTGTAACAGCCCAAATTTCTCAAACAGGAAATTTTTGGGTGACACGGCCTGGGACACGGGCGTGTCCCGGGGCGTGTCAAGATGGGGTCGATGATTTGGCCGCGCAGTCGACGAAATTTGGAGTCGACGGTCGTCGAACAGCGGACACGGCCTGCGACACGGGCGTGTCGCAGGGGGTGTCGGGCCGTGTCGACGATCGGCCTGGGTGTCGACGTTTTTTCGCTCGACGATGTGTCGAGAGGGGCCACACGGCCCAGGACACGGGCGTGTCCCAGGCCGTGTCGTCGAGTGTCGAGATGTCGAGATCGTCGAGTGTCGAGATCGTCGAGTGTCGAGACGTGGGCGTCGAGTGTCGAGAAGTTGCACACGGCCTGTGACACGGTCGTGTCATAGGGCGCGTCAAATCGGGTCGACGAACTCAGCCCGACGAAAAGTTTCGACAGGGCGTGTCTTCGTGTCGTGTATGGGCACACGGCCTGGGACACGGGCGTGTCACAGGCCGTGTGAAGTCTCGGGATGTTTTGGGATTATTTTCGCCATACACACAGCCACAGACACGGGCGTGTCTGAAGGCGTGTTGGGTGACACGGCCCATGACACGGGCGTGTCCGATGGGCGTGTCACTGGTTTGGATCAGTCAGTTGACCACCGCTTGAGCCACATGGCCTAGGACACGGGCGTGTCACAGGCCGTGTCAGGTCAAAATCAGTGTTTTTGGCAAAATCGTGGTCGTCCATTCCTTCATCCTGGATCCAAAGGCTGAAAGGCCTCCAGCTTTCCTTAAGGCCGTGAATGAGAAAGGATTTCTCATAGTGTATTTTGGCCTTCATCTTTCTACAAGCTTAGAGAGAGAAAGAGAGAGGAAGAAGGAGGAGGGAGAAGGGGGGCTGGTCACCGGTGGTGCTGTAGTTTTCCGACGAGAAATCTGAAGCAGGCGTTGCGGAGGAAACGCTCTTACGAGTCTTTCAAGCAAGCTTTGAGTTCATGGAACCGAAGCGGTCGTCAAGGGTAACGACTTTTCTTCCTAGCCATGTGGCTTCCTTTTGGCATATAATTGTGATTCCCCCACCAAGAGGTGGCTGATTTTGGGAGTCGCTTGGGTGATTCATGAAATCCCCTTTGTTGGCATATAGATTCGGAAATGGAGTACGGAATAAGCATGTTGTGTGAAGCCCATATGGACAGGTTGGTCTGGATTGGTGATGTAGCATACGAACTGGAGAAGACTCCGTGATAAACGTGTAGTTTAAGGAGTCAACGGGTTATGCCTGCGAAAAGGAGTAGCAGGAAGTACTGGAGTGGTAGCCCAGGAAAAATAGCCATGTTATGTTTTTGGGTCCAACCTGTGAATGAGGCACAGGAAGTATTGGTGTGACCAGGAAATGCCCTTTGTGATGCTTGATGTCGTAGGGTATCTACCTGTGAAGCGAGTAACAGGAAGTACTGGCATGGTAGCCAGGAGAGACCCCTGACATTTGTGATTTTGCGGTGTCCACCTGTGAAGCGAGTAACAGGAAGTACTGTTGTGCCCAGGAAAGACCCGCTGTTGTTGTGAGAGAATGGGTGTACGAATTATGCCCAGGCTTGAATGCCAGAACAGGATCGGTGAGACCTACCCGCTCCTTTGATATAGCCATGAGTACGCTGTACTCGGAGAAGGCAAGGCGATTTGAGCAACGGGGGGTGGAGGATCCGACCTGCGTTATGTCCGTCCGACGTGAGACCAGAAAGTGCGGTCTGTTGGAGCGCATAGCAAGAGTCTTAGGCATGCGTGTCGTGATACAACGGGGGGCTACAGGCTATCCCGATTCACTAAGACTATAAAACTCCGGCTGCACGCCATGGAGTCAATGCTCAAGAGAGTTACAGTTGTGTTGTGACCCTGATACGGTGGTGGGCAAGAGCTTTACCAGAACACCAAGAATGTGCCCTGAGTGCATGGACCATTAGGCCGAGTGGCGAACGGTTGTGATGGCATGTGTGCGTAAAAGCACATTATATGATATATATTGCCATATTTGTGATATGATATGCCTGCATGGAAGAATGTCGCTGCCCTGAGAAAAGGGGTAGGGTCGTTATAATTTGCTCAGCTGAACGCTGACCGTTGCTTTTGTTTGCCACCGTTGGTGGATTGTCCCTGTACAGATTGTTGGGTACATTGGAATATATGTACCTGATTTGAAGAAGCCTCACCCTACTCAATGATATACATCAAGATGTATTTGATGTGTTCTTGAGTTTATATGTGCAGGTTAAGTAATTGCAGGGAAAGAAGAAAAGTTTCTAAGTCCTTGTGTCAACACCCAGAAGAAAAGTGTCGACACTTAAGAAGACTTGTGTCGACACCCAGAGAAGTAGTGTCGACACTTGGAGTCATTGTGTCGACACCATGAATGCAGAGTCGACACCAGAGGAAAAGTGTCGACACATACAGGCAGTGTCGACACTCAGTGAAGAATTGTCTAAAGAATCTGTGTCGACACTTAGGAGCAGTGTCGACACCCAGAGGAACTTTGTCGACATCAAAAGTGTCGACACTAGGAGGCTGTGTCGACACTCAACAATACATCAACAAAGTTCAAGTACAAGTATCGACACTGGGAGGCTGTGTCGACACTCAGAAAACTTCAACAAAGTCTAAGTACAAGTGTCGACACAAAGGAGATGTGTCGACACTCAGCCAAAGTCTCAACACATAAAGAATGTGTCGATACTAGGAGGCTGTGTCGACACTCAGCAAATTTCAACAAAGTCTAAGTACAAGTGTCGACACAAAGGAGATGTGTCGACACTCAGCAAAATTATCAACACAGAAGGCATGTGTCGACACCAAGGAGATGTGTCGATACTTAGCAAGTATCAACACAAGAAGATGTGTCGACACAAAGGAGTTGTGTCGACACTTACAAGAAATCAACTAAGTATCAAAGAAGAAGGACTTGTGTCGACACACAGGATCAGTGTCGACACATGTTGAAGAAGCAGTGTCGAGAAGCAGATTCTACAATACAAGGAGTTGTGTCGACACCATGAAGGCTAGTGTCGACACTTAGTCTACTTGTCTCGACACTTAGTCTATCATTGTCGACACTTAAAGACTGACTGTCTCGACACTTTCAGACAGTTACAGAAAATTCAAGAAGTGACTGGATGACTTGACAGCTGCCAACCCAGCCGGTCTACTGCAACTGTCAGAGCTGTCAGAAAGTTGTTAGGAACCGGATCAGCCGGTCACCTTGGAGAAAATCTATATAAAGACCCTTCTCCTTTACAGATGATAAAGATTGATCAAGCAATTCATTGAAGAATCAATTGAAGTGATCAGAAGATCTAAGAAGTTGGAGAGAGAGAGCTCCTTCTAAGAAGACAGCTATTAAACCAGGCTGTGAAGAAAGTTTCTGATTGAGATCTGATTCTTAAGTCAGCAGTGATTGAAGATCATCTGCATAGAGTTTCAATCCTACTGTGTTCTAATTCAAGAAGCTTTGAAGAAAGCCAAGGGAGGTTGATCTCAGCAAAGTTCTTTCAAGAACTCATCAAGAAACCAGACAACTCTTCTCTCTCAATCTGAGTTGTGGTTATATTCATTGTAATTTTAATTTTCTGTAGGATCCTTAGGGATCTGAGTTGTAAGCCTGAAATTATAAAGGCTGAGTGGTAGGGCTTGTGTGCCTAAGTGTAGGAGAGACATTTCTCTGAGTGTAGGCTTGTTGTAGGCTGAGTGTAGGCCTTGTTGAAGGCTGAGTGTAGGTCTTGGTGAAGACTGAGTGGTAGGGCTTTTGAGCCTGAGTTATAAGAGTGGGATCACTCTGAGCTGTAGGAACCTATTTGGGGTTCTGAGTGTAAGATCTGAGGATCTGAGGAATAGTGGAGAAGTTGGGCCGAATCTAGTACACTACTAGATAGGCGAAGGGGGAAAGTGGATGTACCCAGACCTTGGGGAACCACTATAAAACTGTGTGTACTCTGTGTGTTTCTGATTCTGTGTTTGCTGTTTAAAGTTCTGTGAATTCTGTGATTAATTCTGCCTAAAAGTTTAAAAAGATTAAGGTCACCTATTCACCCCCCCCCCCCCCCCGCTAGGTGATTAGGTACAATTTCTTTCAAGTGGTATCAAAGCAAGGTTACTCAAAAAGGACATAACAGTCTGAGTAAAGTTCCTGTTGGCAGAATCAGCATAATCAAGAATCAAGAAAATGGGTTCAACAGAGAATCACAAAGAGCTTGGATCCATGAAGTTACCAATTTGCAAAAAGGAAATCTTTGGCATTTGGAAAGAAAGGGTTAGACTTTTTATGGAAGCCTCTGACCCCAGAATTTACATTACTGTTAAAGAAGGGCCATATGTGCCTATAAAATATCCGTTCTGGATGCAAATCAGAGAACTCCTAAGGACTATTCAGAGATGACTAAAGATGAGATTATTCTGGCCACTATGGACAAGAGGGCTCAGAATATTATTGTAAGTGCAATAGATGATGCCACATTTCAGAATTTGATACACTATAAAACTTCTAAAGAGATGTGGGATACACTGATAGTCTATATGGAAGGTTCAGAAGAGGTAAGACAAGACAGGAAATCCTTGTTGAATCAAGAGTATGAAAGCTTCAGACAAGGAAGGTCTGATATCATAACTGAGTGCTACAAGAAATTCTATAGGATTGTCAATGTGTTGATGTCTTATGGAAGAGAATTCAGCAATTATGAATTGAATGATAAGTTCTTGAGATCCCTAACTAAGGACTGGGATACCAAGATTTGTGACATAAGGGAAATGGCCAAATTAGCAGATATACCTCCTCCAACATTATTTGGCAAAATGTTATCCTATGAGATGCAGTTAATGGTAAGGAAGGAGGAAGAGAAGACTACTAGAGTTGAGCACAAAGAAAGAGCTGTGGCTTTCAAGATAGAAGCCACTAGGAAATATAAAAGTAAGTCTCTATCTCCACCTCCAAAAGTTGCTGAGACTGAGACAGATGAGTCAGAAAGCAAGAATTCTGAAAGCAGTGAGAGTGATGAATATTTTGCAGCTTTCACTAGACACTTTCAGAAGTTTCTTAAGAAGAAACAGTGGAGGTCTAAGTCATCCACTTCACAGAAGTCATCAAAGAATGAAAGAAGAAAGTCCAGGCAAAGTAAAACTACATCCTCAAAGATAGTTTGCTATTATTGTAACAGATAGGGACATGTTGTTGTTGACTGTCCAGAGAAGAGGAAATAGTCAACTGATAAGAAGAAGACTCAAATCAAGGGAAAAAAGGAAAGGTCCTTTGTTGCTAAGAAGGACAAAAGTCTGTCTGATATGTCATCTTCAGAATCAGGTTCAGAAGCTGAAGATAATATTGGACTGTTTGCTGAAGAAGAGGAAGATGAGTTCATACAATTAATGAACTCAATATATGAGCATGAGGACAATCAGTGTCAGGGACTGATGGCCTTATCAGAAGAAGACAAAATCCAGGATCTGCCTGGACCAAGTCAGGTACAAAATTATTTTGTTAGTTCAATTTCTTGTACTGAGTCAGATTTAGATACATCAGCATCAAGTGATGTTAGTGGATCTGAATCAGAAGGAGATATTCATCAGTTGATTGATGAATATAGAGTAGTATTGCAAGCTTTGAAGAAAAGAAAATCCTTGGCCAAGAGTCAGGCTAAGGAGATTGCCAGTCTTAAAGTTGCTGCAACAGATTTTGACAAGTTGCTTGATCAGAAATTAAATGAAATAGCCAGACTGAAGCACATTACTGTTATTCAGATGGGGACTATAACATTTAAAAATGATCAAATCAGAAATCTGGAGATTAGTCTTCAGAAAGAGAGAGATATAGTAGCAAGGTTTTCTAAACCAAAGTCTGTTCTACCTTTGATAGATGAGTTCATTTCTCAAAAGGGTAAAACTGGATTGAGGTTTACTAAACCTGCCAGGACAGTACAGTCCAAGTATAAGGGCAAAGCCCCAGTACTCAACAAGCATCTTGTTGTAGATAAAACAGCCAGGGTTGTACCTAAACAAAGGTACAACAGATTTGAGTGCTGGTGTTGTGGCAAGGTAGGCCACTTTGTCATAGACTGTTGGCACAATTCTAGTGCCAAGGTGAGTAGCAAACTGCCTGCTAGAAAAGCTACAGGTAGTTTTGTTAAGAGTAAGACTAACTTGCATCAAGGACCCAAGAATTATTTGGGTTCTAAGGTAAAGTAATTTGTTTTGCAGGTAAGTCCAAGTGGCCATGCCCCAATATGGTACTTGGACAGTGGATGTTCCAGACACATGACTGGAACTAGTGGATTGCTGAAGGACTATACACCAATCAAGGATGGTCCTAAAGTCACCTTTGGTGGTTCTGAAAAAGGAATCATCAAAGGTTTTGTTAACATTTCTAGCAACCTTATTACAATTACTCAAGTGGCTTATGTTAAAGGTTTGAAACACAACCTCATTAGTATAAGTCAGCTGAGTGATTTAGGATATGACATCTCATTTGTCAAAGATGGTTGTCATATCAGGAGGTCAAATGATCAAATGATCATTCTGATAGGTTATAGGAAGAGAAATGTCTATTGTCTAGACATTATGTGTGAGAACAATGTTTCTCCTATGTGTCTTGTAGCTGATGAGAAAGTCTCTCATTGTTTCAAATGGCACAAGAGGCTAGCCCATCTTAACTATAAGACAATTGGTCAACTCTATAGTAAAGAGTTAGTGAGGAATGGTCCTCAGGTTAAGTGTAAAAAGGTTGGGATATGCTCAGCTTGTCAAAAGGGCAAGCAGAGTAGATCCACCTTTAATAGCATTGAGAACAAAGATGTTGTGAGGTGCTTATACCTCTTGCATATGGATCTCTTTGGTCCTATGCCAGTTCACAGCCTAGGTAGGAAGGTCTACACATTTGTGGTTGTAGATGACTACTCAAGGTTTTCCTGGGTGTTCTTCCTTAGATAGAAATCTGAAACTCCTAGTATCTCTTATAGTTTTGTCAAACAAATTCAGAATGAGTTAGACAGTACAGTGGTCAAAATAAGAAGTGACCATGGTACTGAATTCCAGTCTGATAGTATGACAAAGCTATGTGAAGAGTTTGGGATATTTCAGGAATTTTCTTCACCAAGAACACCTCAGCAAAATGGTATTGCTGAAAGGAAAAATAGAACCTTGATTGAGGCTGGTAGAACCCTATTAAGTGACACTTCTCTCCCAGAATATTTCTGGGCTGAGGTAGTAAACACTGCATGTCATGTAATTAATAGGGCTACAATCACCAAGAGCCACAATAAGACCCACTATGAGATTGTGAAGGGCAGAAAACCAAATATATCCTATTTCAGAATCTTTGGTTGTAAATGATATATACTTAACAATGGTAAGTCTTATTTAACTAGGTTTGCTGTCAAATCTCAAGAGGGGATCTTTGTTGGGTACAGCAATAACAGTAAGGCTAATAGGGTCTATAACTTGACTACTCAAGTTGTAGAAGAGTCTGTTCATGTAGTTTTTGATGAAGGCAGACTCATTAACAATGAATTGTCTAGAAGTATTTGCAGCTCCACAGGTGTGACTGAGAAGATGGACAAGCTTACTATTGAAGAAGGTTCTACTGCAAGTCAGCAAGTGGATGATAGTGGTTGTTATCCAGGGGGAGTACTAGATACACCTGATGCGGAAGAAGACCAAGGGGTGCAGCAAGTTGAAGAGAATGAAGGTGTACAACCTGAAGACAGGCTGCCTCCAGCAAATAGACATCTAAAAGATCATCCAGCCAATCAAATTATTGGTGATCTCAGACAAGGGGTACAAACAAGGAGCAGAAATCTAAGTTCAGTACTCTACTCCAGCTTTCTATCCCAAGTAGAGCCAAATAAATTTGAAGAAGACATCCTAGACCCTCATTGGATTGAGGCAATGCAAGAGGAGCTGAACCAGTTCAAAAGATGCAAAGTCTGGGAGCTAGTTCCTAAACCAAAAGACCACAACATTATTGGAACCAAGTGGATCTTTAGGAACAAGTTGGATGAACATGGAGTGATTATAAAGAACAAGCAAGACTAGTTGCAATAGGATATAGGCAGGAAGAAGGTATTGACTTTGATCAGACCTTTGCTCTAGTAGCCAGACTGGAGGTAATAAGGATGTTCTTGGCCTATGCAACCTATCAAGTGTTTAAAGTATACCAAATGGATGTTAAGTCAGCTTTTCTGAATGAAAATCTGAAGGAAGAAGTCTATGTAGAACAGCCATCAGGTTTTGTAGATTCTACTAAACCTAATTATGTTTATAGACTTAGGAAGGCTTTATATGGGTTAAAACAATCCCCTAGGGCTTGGTATGAAACCCTGTCTAGTTTTCTCATTGAGAATAAATTCACAAGGGGGAAAATAGACAAGACTCTATTCCTTAGGAAATCCAGAGGTAAGATCATCGTAGTCCAAATATATGTGGATGACATTATATTTGGGTCTACAGAAAGTGGTCTTTGCAGAAAGTTTGTAAAATTTATGCAAGGACAATTTGAAATGAGCAGTATGGGGGAACTTAAGTTCTTCTTGGGTCTCCAAGTTAGAAAGACTGAGGATGGTTTATCCATATGCCAGTCTAAGTTCACCCTAGAGTTGATAAGGAAGTATGGTATGGAATCATCCAGTACCATGAAAACTCCTCTGGGGTCAAGCATGTCTCTAAGCAAAGATGATGCAGGGAAACCTGTAGATGAGACTTTGTATAGAGGGATTGTTGGCTCCCTATTGTATTTGACTGTAAGTAGACCAGATATCATGTATGCTACATGTGTTTATTTAAGGTACCAAGCTTGCCCTAAAGAATCTCATTTGACAACAGTCAAAAGAATTCTGAGATATCTTAAGGACACTCCTTATCTAGGCCTTTGGTACCCTAGGAATGGAGAGTTTGAACTGACAGGTTATTCAGATGCAGATTTTGCAGGCTGCAAGGAAGATAGGAAAAGTACAACAGGTACCTGTCAATTCCTAGGTGGAAGGCTGATATCATGGAGTAGCAGGAAACAAACAAGTGTGGCTATCTCCACAGCAAAGTCAGAGTATGTTGCTGCAGGAAGTTGCTGTGCTCAACTTCTATGGATTCAACACCAGCTAGAAGATTATGGTATTCAAGTAAGTAGAACACCTTTATTTTGTGATTCTACAAGTGCTATTTCTATTGCAAACAATCCTGTCTCCCATAGTAGGACTAAGCACATAGAAATAAAATACCATTTTCTAAGAGAACATGTGGAAAAACGAGATATTTCACTAGATTATATTAATACAGATAATCAGCTAGCTGACATGTATACTAAGCCCTTAGATGAAACCAAATTCAATAAATTTAAAATTGAATTAGGGATGATAAACTTAGAATAAGTTTTCAAAATTGGCTAAGTAAAATGGTGTCGACACACAGAGTTGTCTGTGTCGACACATAGAAGTGGTGTCGACACTTCAGAGAAATGGTGTCGACACATCTAGGAAGTCTGTGTCGACACTTCAGAGAATTAGTGTCGACACATGCAGAGTAGGTGTCGACACATCCAAAGTGATGTCGACACTTAGGATTTACACTAAATTAGACTAGTATAGTCTCCACAAAGTGTCGAGCTAAGTGGTGTCGACACATATACAAGTGTCGACACATATATTCTATCGACTATACTTGTGTCGACACGTAGTTGTCGAGACATTATAAGTAAGTGTCGACACTTATCAAAAGTGTCGACACAATTTAAGTATTTTGACGCACCCTTTCATCTTCGATTCTAGAAAGGTATAAATAGGTTTTCGCCATTGTTTGTCGACACGCTCACCAAAGTTTCGAGACCAAACTTGTCTGTCGACATCTCTCTTTTCTAAATTCAAATTTCTTCAAACCCTAATGGCGCCCAAGCTAGAAGAGAATGTGAATGAAGGATATGAACTAGTGCGACATGCATTTGATGACGCGGAACCCGAGATCAAAGGCATGGTAACCCTAATAGTAGAGACTGGGTTAGAATTTCTTGTTTCAGAACCAATCAAGATCTGGAAGAAGGAGGTCCTAGAGTTTCTGAATGCAGCAACACTATATGAATCAGGACTCAAGATTAAGTCAAGGGTTCACGGGGAAAAGGTGAAGGTCTCTCCTAAAAGTCTAAGAAAAGTACTTCAACTACCAAGAACTAAGGAAGAAGAAGATTTTTCTGCTTCTAAGACTAGAGAAGCATTGACATGGTGTGGTTTGGACTCAAACCTGAAGATAGGATCTGTGTTCAATAGAAAGGGAATGAATATGCAAGGCAAGTTTCTATCTGAGATTGTGGGCAAGGTCATACTGAGCAAGCCTGGTGGGCATGACAGAATTTCAGCTCACATGTTCAGTCTGATGACATGGATTATCTTCAAACTAGATACTGATTGGTCTACAGTAATGTTTGAGAAGATAAAAGAGAGTATGAAGAAGCCCAATTTGGGTAGAATACTAAGTCTATACCTAGCTGGTAGTATACCAGAGGTGATGAATCAAGCAGTTGGATCTAAGATTAACCACATGAGGAGAATGGATTTGAGAATCTTCTCTAGGTGGGATAGAGTACTGACCAAAGAACTGTCATCTCCAGTAAAGGACACACCTCAGAAAAAGAAGAAGAAGACAGCCCCTGTGGCTCAGGAATCCTCCAGCAGCTCTGAAGACCAAGTAGTATTTAGTTCTGATGATTAACAAGGAAGGAATGTTGGACAGTCTCCAGCTAGACAAGAAGATGCAGAAACGCAGGGGGAGCTACCACAAGCTAGCCCAATTCACCTGGATCCACTCCAGGGGGAGCCTCTACTGGTGGATGAGCCAACTCCCTTAGAAAGTGAAAGGGCTACCCACACAATACTTGAGGTAATAACTGAAATTAATAAATTAGATTTCCCTATTGAGGATGATGTTTTGTCTGATTCATTACCTAATGTTAATCAGCAAACATAGACACATAGCCAACCCCAAGATGTGGTCATGGAGGACACATCTGTAGCTTAGAAAGAGGTATCAGCTGCTCCTGAGATCAGGGATTCACTAAGTCACCCTCAACAAGAGTTTTCATTGGAAGAGTTGTTCCCAGACTTATTACAGACTGACATTGAAGTGGAAAAAGTAGTTGTTGAGGGGGAGCAGGTAGATCTTCAGGGGGAGCAGGTTAGGTCTCAAGAGGAGACAGCAAATAAAGAACCTGAAGTGCCAAAGGATGCTGAGCAGGTTCCTAGGACTGACAAGAATTTACCTTCTAGCCCTAAAGACAGGGTTGATATAGCTAGCACATCTGCATCTAAAGATGAAGAGGTTGTGAGAGCCAAGAAGAGAAAGTTCCAAGTCTTTAAGAGAAGGAGCCAGAATTATAAGAAAGCCCTACAAACAATTACTCCACAGCCTGCCCCATCTACTGACTATAGTTCACTAATGGTGGCTTTACAGATAAAGATGGATGAGCAAAGGCAAGCTATAGAAAAGTATATAGATGAAGGGCATAAGTCACTGTAATTTGATCTGGCCCAAGACATCAAGTCAATCAGATTTGAAATGAATCTGAACAAGAAAGAAATGACTGACTGCTTCCATAAGGGAGGAAATGCAGTAGTCTATCTGGCCACTCATCAGGAGAAGATCAAAACACAAGTGGATGATATTGCACTAAAACAAGGCTATGTCCTGGAGAATCAGCTGAGAATGAATGATAATTTAACAGCTTCTCATAATGCAATAGTAACTAAAATGAAGAATATAGCTTCTGCCAATACTGCAGCCATGACTACAGCCAAGGCAGAATTTGATAAAGCATTACAAGAAGGTATCACTGCTGTTACTTCTGCACTTCAGGATTCCTAGAAGCTAATAACTGAAAAGCTCTAAAGGTTGAAACCTTTCTACAAAGATGGAGTCAACTATCTGAATGCACAGATAAGGTTTCAGAAAGATGATCTTAGGGATCACATTGAAAGAGAAGTCACAAAGGGGGAGAGGGTATTAGTCAAGGCAGGCTCTGATCATGCCAAATGGATTTCAAATTCTATCAGAGCCACCCTTGGATATCCACCCTTATGTGATGATGACAATGTGGCAGAGTCTGGAATCAATCCTGCATATCTTGGAGGAGAGCAAGCTGAAGTAGCTCAGGTGATATACCCTCCACCATACTTTGATATGATACATCAGGAGGTACAGTCCATATATAGTCCTCCTGATGGTAATCTGAATGTTATTTTGGAGAAAGTAGTACAGCTAGTTCCAGAGGCAGTGCTAAAAGAACAAGAAGCACAATTATCTTAGAAAAGGTTTAGAGAGCAAGTTGAACTTAGGCCTGATTTTGAACAATGGAGCCCCACCTCCAGGAATATCATTTTGACTGCTTGGAAGGCTGCTAAAGATAATATTCAGGATAGAGGCAAGTGGTATTCTGAACTGGAGTGGAGGAAACATGAGACCAGGCAAGAGGCTATTGTTCAATACAGAAGAAAGGCTAAGATGGGAAAGCTACCTCCTACTGCACAGGAGCCTAGCAAGTACTTTCCAAAGCCTTATCATAACTTTGAAAGGCAAAAGATAAAGGCTGAAGAATTGAAAAAGAAAGATCTTAAGGGAAAGAAGCCTGCTACTGCTGAAGATACTAAAGCTCCTGTCCAAGCAAAGATACAATCAGGAAAGGGCATTGTGATCAAGGAGCCTGAGCTGCCTTAGGATAGGAATTTTCTTAAGTTTACTATGTGTAATCAGTTACATTCAACTTTCTGTAAACTTTTGAATAATGAAAATGTTGAAGTTGTTAGAACAATGTGATATGTGTTAAATCTATTACATTACTATTCTGAGATATTTGTGTATACATGTTTTGTTTATACATGTTTATGTACTTACCCTATCATTTAATATTGTTTTACATTATACTGTGAATTTGTTATGTATGGTGTATATCATTGACTAAGGGTTATGACTTCTCCAAACTGGGGGATATTGTTGGGTACATTGGAATATATGTACCTGATTTGAAGAAGCCTCACCCTACTCAATGATATACATCAAGATGTATTTGATGTGTTTTTGAGTTTATGTGTGCAGGTTAAGTAATTGCAGGGAAAGCAGAAAAGTTTCTAAGTTCATGTGTCGACACCCAGAAGAAAAGTGTCGACACTTAAGAAGACTTGTGTCGACACCCAGATAAGCTGTGTCGACACTTGGAGTCATTGTGTCGACACCAGGAATGCAGAGTCGACACCAGAGGAAAAGTGTCGACACATACAGGCAGTGTCGACACTCAGTGAAGAATTGTCTAAAGAATCTGTGTCGACACTTAAAAGCAGTGTCGACACACAGAGGAACTTTGTCGACATCAAAAAGTGTCGACACTAGGAGGCTGTGTCGACACTCAGCAATACATCAACAAAGTTCAAGTACAAGTGTCGACACTAGGAGGCTGTGTCGACACTCAGAAAACTTCAACAAAGTCTAAGTACAAGTGTCGACAAAAAGGAGATGTGTCGACACTCAGCCAAAGTCTCAACACATGAAGAATGTGTCGACACTAGGAGGCTGTGTCAACACTCAGCAAATTTCAACAAAGTCTAAGTACAAGTGTCGACACAAAGGAGATGTGTCGACACTCTGCAAAAGTATCAACACAGAAGGCATGTGTCGACACTTAGCAAGTATAAATACAAGAAGATGTGTCGACACAAAGGAGTTGTGTCGACACTTACAAGAAATCAACTAAGTATCAAAGAAGAAGGACTTGTGTCGACACACAGGATCAGTGTCAATACATGTTGAAGAAGCAGTGTCGAGAAGCAGATTCTACAACACAAGGAGTTGTGTCGACACCATGAAGGCTAGTGTCGACACTTAGTCTACTTGTGTCAACACTTAGTCTATCAGTGTCGACACTTAAAGACTGACTGTCTCGACACTTTCAGATAGTTACAGAAAATTCAAGAAGTGACTGGATGACTTGACAGCTGCCATCCCATCCGGTCTACCGCAACTGTCAGAGCTGTCAGAAAGTTGTTAGGAACCGGATCAGCCGGTCACCTTGGAGAAAGTCTATATAAAGACCCTTCTCCTTTACAGATGATACAGATTGATCAAGCAATTCATTGAAGAATCAATTGAAGTGATCAGAAGATCTAAGAAGTTGGAGAGAGAGAGCTCCTTCTAAGAAGACAGCTATTGAACCAGGCTGTGAAGAAAGTTTCAGATTGAGATCTGATTCTTAAGTCAGCAGTGATTGAAGATCATCTGCATAGAGTTTCAACCCTACTGTGTTCTAATTCAAGAAGCTTTGAAGAAAGCCAAGGCAGGTTGATCTCAGCAAAGTTCTTCCAAGAACTCATCAAGAAACCAGACAACTCTTCTCTCTCAATCTGAGTTGTGGTTATATTCATTGTAATTTTAATTTTCTGTAGGATCCTTAGGGATCTGAGTTGTAAGCTTGAAGTTATAAAGGCTGAGTGGTAGGGATTGTGTGCCTGAGTGTAGGAGAGACATTTCTCTGAGTGTAGGCCTGTTGTAGGCTGAGTGTAGGCCTTATTGAAGGCTGAGTGTAGGTCCTGGTGAAGATTGAGTGGTAGGGCTTTTGAGCCTGAGTTGTAAGAGTGGGATCACTCTGAGCTGTAGGAACCTATTTGGGGTTCTGAGTGTAGGATCTGAGGATCTGAGGAATAGTGGAGAAGTTGGGATGAATCTAGTACACTACTAGATAGGCGAAGGGGGAAAGTGGATGTACCCAGACCTTGGCGAACCACTAAAAAATTGTGTGTACTCTGTGTGTGACTGATTCTGTGTTTGCTGTTTAAAGTTCTGTGAATTCTGTGATTAATTCTGCCTAAAAGTTTAAAAAGATTAATGTCACCTATTCACCCACCCCCCTAGGTGATTAGGTACAATTTCTTTCACAGGTGCTGGAGAGCCGAGCGGGACGCATAAAGGTTGATGTTCCTGCTGCTGTTGCTGCTACTACTGCTAGCCCTCGAAGGCTATATGTGTTGCTTGTTCTATTTTCTCTTCTTGTGGCCGGCCTGCGCGCCAATCTGTTTAGGCCACTGTTTGCAAGTCTTGTAAGGCCATAAGGCCAACTCTTTTCACTTATTGTAAGACATTCCTATATCGTATAAAATGTGGAGTTTTATATTTGGACATTCATGAGGAGTTCAAGTTGTAGGATAGGCTTCCGCTAGAATGCTTTGTGATAGGTGCGATGCGCTACTCTGGTATCATCCTGTACCTTCACCGTCTGTTTTGTGATATATACTGTGGGGCCCCGGCCAGACCTTCTAGAATATACCATATGAACGGATGGGGTTGTTACATTTTTGGTATCGGTTGTCTTGGTCTTTCCCTCTCAAAGTCGTGGTCGACTTCTTTTGTGGGGTGACACGCACGTCTTTGTGCAAACCAAAGTCTACGAATGAACTCCTGAATGTCCATGATAGGAATGCATATTGGTGTGTTTGAGGAACCTACGTATTCTTCTTTTGTGTTGTTTGCTTGGGTACGACCGCTAATGTGTGTGTCTTATCTACCTTTAGGTGACACGAAGTGGAGCTGGGCCGTCTGAGCCTCAGCGTTCTGATGAAAGTACGGCACCAGCCGAGGTGCCTACACCTCCACCGTCTGCGGAACATGTGTGTTTAGTTGCGGAGGCTTTATTTGCCATGATCCAAGGCCAGCCACTTAGGCAGGAGCAAGCGGCTGTAAGGCCATAACAGGTGGCGGCAAGGCCGGAACCTGTAGTGGATGTGGCTCCTCGAGCGGCTGAGAAGCAGCTAATGCGGTTTATGAATTTCCATCTGCCTACATTCTCGGGAGCGGGAACTCCGACGCAGGCTGAGGATTGGCTATCGTGCGTCAAGCGAGTGATGACGGCGATTGGAACGGCGGAGCATCAGAAAGTTACCTTAGTTACCTTCTTGCTTGAAGGAGAAGCTCGATTATGGTGGGATGAGATGGAGTTGCATCACTTGGCGGGTCGTCCTTTAACTCAAGTATCCATGGAAGAATTCTCCCGACTTTTCCTAGCGAAGCACCTTCCTGCGGCTCAACGGATAGCCATGGAAAATGAATTCCAAAGGTTAACACAAGGCGATGGCAGTGTTGACGCATACCTGCATGAATTTACACGCTTGGGGCGGTATGCGGGTTCTATTTTTGCTGATGAGCAGAAGAAGACCAATCGGTTCTATGAAGGACTGAGGGACGAGTTGAGGTTCCTTGTGTCAAGTTCGGTGAATCAAGGTTTCCAAGCGTTGGTGGACACTGCGAGCGCATTGGAAAAGGATATAAAAAGGGTGCAGGGGAAGAGAGCTTTGGTTGTATCGCCACCGGAGTGGAAGGCGCCCCAATCGGGGAAACCATTTTTTAAAAAGAGATGGAGCAAGAAGTCCAAGACACGTGGACAAGCTCCTTCATCAGTTTCAACGGGAGCAACGTCAGGGGCTACCTCCAAGCCAGATACTTGTATCTGCTTCAATTGTGGCCGGATGGGGCATATTGCGCGAGATTGTCGGATGCCGCCAAAGAGTGAAAAGAAGGCGGGAGCATCTTATACGGAAAAAGGAAAGGCGGTGGTGGATTCCTCTGCCTCGCAGGCGCAACCTCGGGTCTACAATCTTGGCCTGCAGGAGGCCATCAAGCAAAGTGACGTTGTCAAAGGTATGAGTTTAGTTTTGCATATGTGATTGTTTGTATGCTTTGCTTAGCCCCCCTATGTTTGCGGTTTGTGTGTGTGACATGATTGTCACAGGCTTTGTGATGATTCGGGACTCACTGGCACGAGCACTGTTTGATACGGGTGCATCGCATTCTTTTCTGTCTAGCGAGTTTATAGCGCGGCTTGGGATACCTAGTCGTGCAAAGACAGATAGCGTCAGAGTCGTGTTGCCGAATGGTTGTTGGATGCTTGCGGATCAAGCTTGCGATGTGGCGGTTCAGTTAGGAAGTCGGGATTTCAGTTTAACTGCATTTGTTTTGCCAATATCGGAATTCGACGTGATTTTTGGGATGGATTGGCTTGCGGAGCAGCATGCCATGATTGATTGCCAGTCCAAAGAGATTACGTTGGGCCAGAATACCGAACAGGAGACAAAGTTCGCGGGTATGCGAGGAGTGGGCGGGACATTGATGTCTGCACTCCAGGTAGTCAAAGCTGTTCGGCAGTGTGCGGAGTGTTACTTCGCACTAATTCAGGCTATTGAGCCTTAGGCCAGTGTGTGCGAGGTTCCGATTGTGGCGGAATTTACAGATGTGTTTCCCACAGATCTCCCTGGGCTACCACTCCAGCGGGAGATTGACTTCACGATCGAGTTGGTGCCAGGTGCAAAACCTGTGGCCTGCTCGCCATATCGCATTGCGCCTAAAGAGATGGCTGAATTGAAGGTTCAACTGCAAGAAATGCTGGAGCAAGGGTATATACGCCCAAGCATGTCACCTTGGAGCGCGCCTGTGCTTTTTGTAAAGAAGAAAGACGGTGGGTTGCGGTTGTGTATCGATTACCGTGAACTGAATAAGCTGACCGAGAAGAATAAGTATCCGATACCCCGAATTGATGAGTTGTTCGATCAGCTGGTGGGCTCGACCGTCTATTCGAAGTTGGACCTGAAGTCTGGTTATTACCAGTTGATAATTCGGGAAGGTGACATTCCCAAAATCGCATTTGGAACGCATTACGGGCACTACGAGTTCACAGTCATGCCATTTGGACTGTGCAATGCGCCCTCGATGTTTATGAATTTGATGCACCGTATTTTTCGCGAGTACCTGGATCTATTTGTGATTGTGTTCATTGATGACATCCTGGTGTACTCGAAGTCCAAAGCTGAGCATGAGATTCACTTGCAGTTGGTGTTGAACACGTTGAGGCAAAATCAGCTTTATGCCAAGTTCTCGAAGTGCGAGTTTTGGCTATCGTCGGTGGCATTTCTGGGCCATGTGGTGAGTGGAGCGGGCATTGCAGTGGATCCAGTGAAGATAAGGGCCATACAGGAGTGGCCAATGTTATCTTCCGTGGCCAAGGTCAGGAGTTTCCTTAGACTTGCGGGCTACTATAGAAGATTTGTGGAAAACTTCTCACGGATCGCTTTGCCGCTAACCACACTGACACGAAAAGATCAGAAGTTCGTTTGTATGCCAGAGTGCGCACGAGCGTTTGAAGAGCTGAAGGTTCGGTTGACCACGACGTCGGTGTTGTCTTTGCCACGTGGAACCGATGGATTTGTGATTTATAGTGATGCCTCAGGGAGCGGCTTAGGCTGCGTTCTTCTACAAAATGGAAAGGTTATTGCTTATGGCTCACGCCGGCTGAAGGTGCACGAGAGAAATTATCCCGTCCATGATTTGGAACTAGCGGCGGTGATTTTTGCACTCAAGTTGTGGCGACACTACCTTTATGGAGTGAAGGTGGAAATATATACAGATCACAAGAGCCAAAGTACCTATTGGAGCAGAAAGACTTGAATATGAGACAACGAAGGTGGTTGGAGTTCCTTAGGGACTACACTTTCGAGATTCACTATACGCCCGGGAAGGGGAATGTGGTCGCAGATTCTTGAGTCGGCGGGTTTCGGCTAGAGCAAATTGGTTACAAAGGCATGATGAACGTCTTATCCAGGAGCTGGAGGCGTTAGAGATTTATTGTGTTGACAAGAATTCCACTGCCACTGCATGTTTGAACTGGACTGAGGTGAAATGTGACCTTGCAGACCGAGTTCGACGGGCAACGGAGTTGGATAAAGATCTCTTATGCTATGTGAATGACGGGCCAGAGGGCAAAGTTTCCTGGAATGACGACCTTTTGCGAAAAAAGGGCCGTTTGTGCGTCCCAAATGTGGGGAAGTTGAGGTAAGAACTGATGTATGAAGCGCATTATACAAAGTATTTCATTCACCCCGGGAGCACGAAGATGTTCAACGATATGAACAAGCTATTCTGGTGGCCAGGGATCAAGAAAGATGAGGCCCTTTATGTCTCTAAATGCCAAACATGTGCGATGGTGAAGGAGGAATGCCAAAATCCGGGCGGTTATTTGAAGTCACTGCCGATCCCAGAGTGGAAATTTGATGATATTTCCATGGATTTTGTGCACGGGTTGCCGAGATCGCAGCGAGGAAATGATTCCATTTGGGTGATTGTTGACCGGCTAACGAAAGTGGCACATTTTCTACCGAACAGGAGGGAGGATTCAGTTGAAAGTTTGGCAAAGTTATATGTTGACCAGATTGTGCGGCTTCACGGTGTTCCTCGGAGCATCGTAAGTGATCGAGATGGGCGATTCACGTCAAATGATTGGAGGCTAGTTCACCGACTGTTGGGCACGAAGTTGACTTTCAGTACGGCCTTTCATCCCCAAACGGATGGCCAAACTGAACGTACCAACAGAACAATGGAGGACATGCTCCGAATGTGCGCCCTTGACTTCGGAAAGAGATGGGAAGATCATCTCTATATGGTAGAGTTGGCATATAATAACAGCTACCAGGCGAGCATTGGGATGGCACCATATGAAGCTCTATATGGAAGGAAGTGTCGTACTCCCTTGGCTTGGGTAGAAGCGGGCAAAGCTCGGATTTTTAAACCAAATGAGGTTGATGAAGCAAACTCAACCATACGGACAATGCGAGAGAGATTGCTTATTGCTCAAGATCGACAAGCGAAGTACTACAACGCCAAGCACCAGAACGTGAAATTTGCGGTTGGCGATTGGGTCTACTTGAAGATCAAGCCATTCAAAGGTGTCTCCCGGATTCGACGATTGAAAAAGTTGAGTCCAAGATATTTGGGTCATTTTGAAGTGGTTGAGCGAGTTGGCGAAGCGGCTTATCGGCTAGCTCTGTCGGCAGACTTGGGTGGATTACATGATGTATTTCACATCTCGGTGCTTCGGAAGGCCATGAAGGATCCAGCTCAAGTGATCACGGATGATCGTGTGCCGGTGGAGTATGGGCTAACAACGAGAGTTCGACCCATTCAGATCGAAGATCGAGCCGAGAAATAGTTGAGGAACAAGACAGTCGGCTTGGTGAAAGTCCGATGGGATAACTGCGGCCGTGAAGAATTGACATGGGAGCGAGAGCAAACCATGCGAGAAGAATTCCCCGAGCTGTTTTTGTAATCTGTAGAGAAGATGTTGTAACATAAAATTTTGCATGTTGTAACATTTTTCTTGCTGGTTACTGATTGTCTTCCTATGTCTGAATTTCGATGACGAAATTTCTTGTAGGAGGGGAGGATTGTAACAGCCCAAATTTCTCAAACAGGAAATTTTTGGGTGACACGGCCTGGGACACGGGCGTGTCCCAGGGCGTGTCAAGCTGGGGTCGACGATTTGGCCGCGCAGTTGACAAAATTTGGAGTCGACGGTCGTCGAACAACGGACACGGCCTGCGACACGGGCGTGTCGCAGGGTGTGTCAGGCCGTGTAGACGATCGGCCTGGGTGTCGACATTTTTTCGCTCGACGGTGTGTCGAGAGGGGGGCACACGGCCTAGGACACGGGCGTGTCCCAGGCCGTGTCATCGAGTGTCGAGATGTCGAGATTGTCGAGTGTCGAGATCGCCGAGTGTCGAGACGTGGGCGTCAAGTGTCGAAGAGTTGCACACGGCCTGTGACACGGGCGTGTCACAGGGCGTGTCAAATCGGGTCGACAAACTCAGCCTGACGAAACGTTTCGACAGGGCGTATCTTCGTGTCGTGTCTTGGCACACGGCCTGGGACACGGGTGTGTCACAGGCCGTGTGAAGTCTCGGGATGTTTTGGGATTATTTTCTCCATACACACGGCCACAGACACGGGCGTGTCTGAAGGCGTGTTGGGTGACACGGCCCATGACACGGGCATGTCCGATGGGCGTGTCATTGGTTTGGATCAGTCGGTTGACCACCGCTTGAGGCACACGGCCTAGGACACGGGCGTGTCACAGGCCGTGTCAGGTCAAAATCAGTGTTTTTGGCAAAATCGTGGCTGTCCATTCCTTCAGCCTGGATCCAAAGGCTGAAAGGCCTCCAGCTTTCCTTAAGGCCGTGAATGAGAAAGGATTTCTCATTGTGTATTTTGTCCTTCATCTTTCTACAAGCTTAGAGAGAGAAAGAGAGAGGAAGAATGAGGAGGAGGAATGGTGGCTGGTCACCGGTGGTGCTGTAGTTTTCCGACGAGAAATCTGAAGCCGGCGTTGCGGAGGAAACGCTCTTACGAGTCTTTCAAGCAAGCTTTGAGTTCATGGCACCGAAGCGGTCGTCAAGGGTAACAACTTTTCTTCCTAGCCATGTGAAGGCTTCCTTTTGGCATATAGTTGTGATTCCCCCACCAAGAGGTGGCTGATTTTGGGAGTCGCTTGGGTGATTCATGAAATCACCTTTGTTGGCATAAAGATCCAGAAATGGAGTACGGAATAGGCATGCTGTGTGAAGCCCATCTGGACAGGTTGGTCTGGATTGGTGATGTTGCATATGAACCGGAGAAGACTCCGTGATAAACGTGTAGTTTAAGAAGTCAACGAGTTATGCCTACGAAAAGGAGTAGCAGGAAGTACTGGAGTGGTAGCCTAGGAAAAATAGTCATGTTATGTTTTTGGGTCCAACCTGTGAATGAGGCACAGGAAGTACTGGTGTGACCAGGAAAGGCCCTTTGTGATGCTTGATGTCGTAGGGTGTCCACCTGTGAAACGAGTAACATGAAGTACTGGCATGGTAGCCAGGAAAGACCCCTGACATTTGTGATTTTGCGGTGTCCACCTGTGAAGTGAGTAACAGGAAGTACTGGTGTGCCCATGAAAGACCCGTTGTTATTGTGAGAGAAAGGGTGTACGAATTATGCCCAGGCTTGAATGCCAGAACAGGATCGGTGAGACCTACCTGTGCCTTTGATATAGCCATGAGTACGCTGTACTCGGAGAAGGCAAGGCGATTTGAGCAACGGGGGGTGGAGGATCCGACCTGCGTTATGTCCGTCCAACGTGAGACCAGAAAGTGTGGTCTATTGGAGCGTATAGCAAGAGTCTTAGGCCTGCGCGCCGTGATACAACGGGGGGCTACGGGCCATCCCGGTTCACTAAGACTATAAAACTCCGGCTGCACGTCATGGAGTCAATGCTCAAGAGAGTTGCAGTTGGGTTGTGACCCTGATACGGTGGTGGGCAAGAGCTTTGCCAGAACACCAAGAATGTGCCCTGAGTGCACGGACCGTTAGGCCGGGTGGCGAATGGTTGTGATGGCATGTGTGCGTAAAAGCACATTATATGATATATATTGCCATATTTGTGATATGATATGCCTGCAGGGAAGAATTCCGCTGCACCGAGAAAAGGGGTAGGGTCGTTATAATTTGGTCAGCTGAACGCTGATCTTTGCTTTTGTTTTCCACTGTTGGTGGATTGTCCCTGTACAGGTGCTGGAGAGTCGAGCGGGATGCATAAAGGTTGATGTTCCTGCTGATGTTGCTGCTACTGCTGCTAGCCCTCAAAGGATATATGTGTTGCTTGTTCTATTTTCTCTTCTTGTGGCCGGCCTGCGCGCCAATCTGTTTAGGCCACTGTTTGCAAGCCTTGTAAGGCCATAAGGCCAACACTTTTCACTTATTGTAAGACATTCCTATATCATATAAAATGTGGAGTTTATATTTGGACATTCATGTGGATTTCAAGTTGTAGGATAGGCTTCCGCAAGAATGCTTTGTGATAGGTGCGATGCGCTACTCTGGTATCATCCTGTACCTTCACCGTCTGTTTTGTGATATATACTGTGGGGCCCCGGCCGGACCTTTTAGAATATACCATATGAACGGATGGGGTTGTTACATTTTTGGTATCGGTTGTCTTGGTCTTTCCATCTCGAAGTCGTGGTCGACTTCTTTTGTGGGGTGGCGCACACGTCTTTGTGCAAACCAAAGTCTACGAATGAACTCCTGAATGTCCATGATAGGAATGCATATTGGTGTGTTTGAGGAACCTGCGTGTTCTTCTTTTGTGTTGTTTGCTTGGGTACGACCGCTAATGTGTGTGTCTTGTCCACCTTTAGGTGACACGAAGTGGAGCTAGGCCGTCTGAGCCTCAGCGTTCTGATGAAAGTACGGCACCAGCCGAGGTGCCTACACCTCCACCGTCTGCGAAACATGTGCGTTTAGTTGCGGAGGCTTTATTTACCATGATGCAAGGCCAGCCACTTAGGCAGGAACAAGCGGCTGTGAGGACATAACAGGTGGCGGCAAGGCCTGAACCTGTAGTGGATGTGGCTCCTCGAGCGGCTGAGAAGCAGCTAACGCGGTTTATGAGTTTCCAACCGCCTACGTTCTCGGGAGCGGGAACTCCGACGCAGGCTGAGGATTGGCTATCGCGCGTCAAGCGAGTGATTACGGCGATTGGAACGGCGGAGCATTAGAAAGTTACCTTAGTTACCTTCTTGCTTGAAGGAGAAGCTCGATTATGGTGGGATGAGATGGAGTTGCATCACTTAGCAGGTCGTCCTTTAACTCAAGTATCCATGAAAGAATTCTCCCTACTTTTCCTAGCGAAGCACCTTCCTGTGGCTCAACGGATAGCCATGGAAAATGAATTCCAAAGGTTAACACAAGGCGATGGCAGTGTTGACGCATACCTGCATGAATTTACTCGCTTGGTGCGGTATGCGGGTTCTATTTTTGCTGATGAGCAGAGAAAGACCAATCGGTTCTATGAAGGACTGAGGGATGAGTTGAGGTTCCTTGTGTCAAGTTCGGTGAACCAAGGTTTCCAAGCGTTGGTGGACACTGTGAGCGCGTTGGAAAAGGATATGAAAAGGGTGCAGGGGAAGAGAGCTTTGGTTGTATCGCAACCGGAGTGGAAGGCGCCCCGATCGGGGAAACCATTTTATAAAAAGAGATGGGGCAAGAAGTCCAAGACACGTGGACAAGCTCCTTCATCAGTTGCAACGGGAGCAACGTCAGGGGCTACCTCCAAGCCAGATACTCGTATCTGCTTCAATTGTGGCCGGATGGGGCATATTGCGCGAGATTATCGGATGCCGCCAAAGAGTGAAAAGAAGGCGGGAGCATCTTATACGGAAAAAGGAAAGGCAGTGGTGGATTCCTCTGCCTCGCAGGAGCAACACCGGGTCTACAATCTTGGCCTGCAGGAGGCCATCAAGCAAAGTGACGTTGTCACAGGTATAAGTTTAGTTTTGCATATGTGATTGTTTGTATGCTTTGCTTAGTCCCCCTATGTTTGTGGTTTGTGTGTGTGACATGATTGTCACAGGCTTTGTGATGATTTGGGACTCACTGGCACGAGCACTGTTTGATACGGGTGCATCACATTCTTTTCTGTCTAGCGAATTTATAGCACGGCTTGGGATACCTAGTCGTGCAAAGATAGATAGCGTCAGAGTCGTGTTGCCGAATGGTTGTTGGATGCTTGCGGATCAAGCTTGTGATGTGGCGGTTCAGTTAGGAAGTCGGGATTTCAATTTAACTGCATTTGTTTTTCCAATATCGGAATTCGACGTGATTTTTGGGATGGATTGGCTTGCGGGGCAACATGCCATGATTGATTGCCAGTCCAAAGAGATTACGTTGGGCCAGAATACCGAATAGGAGACAAAGTTCGCGGGTATGCGAGGAGTGGGCGGGACATTGATGTCTGCACTCCAGGTAGTCAAAGCTGTTCGGCAGGGTGCGGAGTATTACTTCGCACTAATTCAGGCTGTTGAGACTAAGGCCAGTGTGTGCGAGGTTCCGATTGTGGCGGAATTTACAGATGTGTTTCCCACGGATCTCCCTGGGCTACCACCCCAGCGGGAGATTGACTTCACGATCGAGTTGGTGCCAGGTGCAAAACCTGTGGCCCGCTCGCCATATCGCGTTGCACCGAAAGAGATGGCTGAATTGAAGGTTCAACTGCAAGAAATGCTGGATCAAGGGTATATACGCCCAAACATGACACCTTGTAGCGCGCCTGTGATTTTTGTAAAGAAGAATGACGGTGGGTTGCGGTTGTGTATCGATTACCGTGAACTAAATATGCTGACCGAGAAGAATAAGTATCCGATACCCCGGATTGATGAGTTGTTCGATCAGCTGGTGGGCTCGACCGTCTATTCGAAGTTGGACCTGAAGTCTGGTTATTACCAGTTGAGAATTCGGGAAGGTGACATTCCCAAAACCGCATTTGGAACGCGTTACGGGCACTACGAGTTCACAGTCATGCCATTTGGACTGTGCAATGCGCCCTCGGTGTTTATGGATTTGATGCACCGTATTTTTCGCGAGTACCTGGATCTGTTTGTGATTGTGTTCATTGATGACATCCTGGTGTACTTGAAGTCCAAAGCTGAGCATGAGATTCACTTGCGGTTGGTGTTGAACACGTTGAGGCAAAATCAGCTCTATGTCAAGTTCTCGAAGTGCAAGTTTTGGCTATCGTCGGTGGCATTTCTGGGCCATGTGGTGAGTGGAGCGGGCATTGCAGTGGATCCAGTGAAGATAAGGGCCATATAGGAGTGGCCAATGTTGTCTTCCGTGGCCGAGGTCAGGAGTTTCCTTGGACTTGCGGGCTACTATAGAAGATTTGTGGAAAACTTCTCGCGGATCGCTTTACCCCTAACCACACTGACGCGAAAAGATCAGAAGTTCGTTTGGATGCCAGAGTGCGCACGAGCGTTTGAAGAGCTGAAGGTTCGGTTGACCACGGCGCCGGTGTTGTCTTTGCCACGTGGAACCGATGGATTTGTGATTTATAGTGATGCCTCAGGGAGCGGCTTAGGCTGCGTTCTTCTGCAAAATGGAAAGGTTATTGCTTATGGCTCATGCCCGCTGAAGGTGCACGAGCGAAATTATCCCGTCCATGATTTGGAACTAGCGGCGGTGATTTTTGCACTCAAGTTGTGGCGACACTACCTTTATGGAGTGAAGGTGGAGATCTATACAGATCACAAGAGCCTAAAGTACCTATTGGAGCAGAAAGACTTGAATATGCGACAACGAAGGTGGTTGGAGTTCCATGGGGACTACACTTTCGAGATTCACTATACGCCCGGGAAGGGGAATTTGGTCGCAGATGCCTTGAGTCGGCGGGTTCCGGCTAGAGCAAATTGGTTACAAAGGCATGATGAACGTCTTATCCAGGATCTGGAGGCGTTAGAGATTTATTGTGTTGACAAGAATTCAACTGCCACTGCATGTTTGAACTGGACTGAGGTGCAATGTGACCTTGCAGACCGAGTTCGACGGGCAACGGAGTTGGATAAAGATCTCTTACGCTATGTGAATGACGGGCCAGAGGGCAAATTTTCCTGGAATGACATCCTTTTGCGAAAAAAGTGTCGTTTGTGCGTCCCAAATGTGGGGAAGTTGAGGGAAGAACTGATGTATGAAGCACATTATACAAAGTATTCCATTCACCCCGGGAGCACGAAGATGTTCAACGATATGAAGAAGCTATTCTGGTGGCCAGGGCTCAAGAAAGATGTGGCCCTTTATGTCTTTAAATGCCAAACATGTGCGATGGTGAAGGCGGAATGCCAAAAGCCGGGCGGTAATTTGAAGTCACTGCCGATCCCAGAGTGGAAATTTGATGATATTCCCATGGATTTTGTGCACGGGTTGCCGAGATCGCAGCGAGGAAATGATTTCATTTGGGTAATTGTTGACCGGCTAACGAAAGTGTCACATCTTCTCCCGAACAGGCGGGAGGATTCAGTTGAAAGTTTGGCAAAGTTATACGTTGACCAAATTGTGCGGCTTCACGGTGTTCCTCGGAGCATCGTAAGTGATCGAGATGGGCGATTCACGTCAAATGATTGGAGGCTAGTTCACCGACTGTTGGGCACGAAGTTGACTTTCAGTACGGCCTTTCATCCCCAAACGGATGGCCAAACTGAACGTACCAACAGAACAATGGAGGACATGCTCCGAATGTGCGCCCTTGACTTTGGAAAGAGATGGGAAGATCATCTCTATATGGTAGAGTTTGCATATAATAACAGCTACCAGGCGAGCATTGGGATGGCACCATATGAAGCTCTATATGGAAGGAAGTGTCGTACTCCCTTGGCTTGGGTAGAAGCGGGCGAAGCTCGGATTTTTAAACCAAATGAGGTTGATGAAGCAAACTCAACCATACGGACAATGCGAGAGAGATTTCTTATTGCTCAAGATCGACAAGCGAAGTACTACAACGCCAATCACCGGAACGTGGAATTTGCGGTTGGCGATTGGGTCTACTTGAAGATCAAGCCATTCAAAGGTGTCTCCGGGATTCGACGATTGAAAAAGTTGAGTCCAAGATATTTGGGTCCTTTTGAAGTGGTGGAGCGAGTTGGCGAATCGGCTAGCTCTGTCGGCAGACTTGGGTGGATTACATGATGTATTTCACATCTCGGTGCTTCGGAAGGCCGTGAAGGATCCAGCTCAAGTGATCGTGGATGATCGTGTGTCGGTGGAGTATGGGCTAACAACGAGAGTTCGACCCATTTAGATCGAAGATCGAGCCGAGAAATAGTTGAGGAACAAGACGGTCGGCATGGTGAAAGTCCGATGGGATAACTGCGGCCGTGAAGAATTGACATGGGAGCGAGAGCAAACCATGCGAGAAGAATTCCCCGAGCTGTTTTTGTAATCTGTAGAGAAGATGTTGTAACATAAAATTTTGCATGTTGTAACATTTTTCTTGCTGGTTACTGATTTCCTTCCTGTGTCTGAATTTCGAGGACGAAATTTCTTGTAGGAGGGGAGGATTGTAACAGCCCAAATTTCTCAAACAGGAAATTTTTGGGTGACACGGCCTGGGACACGGGCGTGTCCCAGGGCGTGTCATGCTGGGGTCAACGATTTGGCCGCGCAGTCGACGAAATTTGGAGTCGACGATCGTCGAACAGCGGACACGGCCTGCGACACGGGTGTGTCGCAGTTCATGTCGGGTCGTGTCGACGATCGGCCTGGGTGTCTACGTTTTTTCGCTCGACGATGTGTCGAGATGGGGGCACACGGCCCAGGACACGGGCGTATCCCAGGCCATGTCGTCGAGTGTCGAGATGTCGAGATCGTCGAGTGTCGAGATCGTCGAGTGTCGAGATGTGGGCGTCGAGTGTCGAGAAGTTGCACACGGCCTGTGACACGGGCATGTCACAGGGCGTGTCAAATCGGGTCGACGAACTCAGCCCGACGAAAAGTTTCGACAGGGCGTGTCTTCGTGCCGTGTCTGGGCACACGGCCTGGGACACGGGCGTGTCATAGGCCGTGTGAAGTCTCGGGATGTTTTTGTATTATTTTCGCCATACACACGGCCACAGACACGGGCGTGTCTGAAGGCATGTTGGGTGACACGGCCCATGACACGGGCGTGTCCGATGGGCGTGTCACTGGTTTGGATCAGTCGGTTGACCACCGCTTGAGGCACACAGCCTAGGACACGGGCGTGTCACAGGCCGTGTCATGTCAAAATCAGTGTTTTTGGCAAAATCGTGGCCGTCCATTCCTTCAGCCTGGATCCAAAGGCTGAAAGGCCTCCAGCTTTCCTTAAGGCCGTGAATGAGAAAGGATTTCTCATAGTGTATTTTGGCCTTCATCTTTCTACAAGCTTAGAGAGAGAAACAGAGAGGAAGAAGGAGGAGGAGGAAGGGGCGCTGGTCACCGGTGGTGCTGTAGTTTTCCGACGAGAAATCCGAAGACGGCGTTGCGGAGGAAACGCTCTTACGAGTCTTTCAAGCAAGCTTTGAGTTCATAGCACCGAAGCGGTCGTCAAGGGTAATGACTTTTCTTCCTAGCCATGTGAAGGCTTCCTTTTGACATATAGTTGTGATTCCCCCACCAAGAGGTGGCTGATTTTGGGAGTCGCTTGGGTGATTCATGAAATCCCCTTTGTTGGCATATAGATCCGGAAATGGAGCACGGAATAGGCATGCTGTGTGAAGCCCATTTGGACAGGTTGGTCTGGATTGGTGATGTTGCATACGAACCAGAGAAGACTCCGTGATAAACGTGTATTTTAAGGAGTCAACGGGTTATGCCTGCGAAAAGGAGTAGCAGGAAGTACTGGAGTGGTAGCCCAGGAAAAATAGCCATGTTATGTTTTTGGGTCCAATCTGTGAATGAGGCACAGGAAGTACTGGTGTGACCAGGAAAGGCCCTTTGTGATGCTTGATGTCGTAGGGTGTCCACCTGTGAAGCGAGTAACAGGAAGTACTGGCATGTTAGCCAGGAAAGACCCCTGACATTTGTGATTTTGCGGTGTCCATCTGTGAAGCGAGTAACAGGAAGTACTGGTGTGCCTAGGAAAGACCCGCTGTTGTTGTGAGAGAATGGGTGTACGAATTATGCCCAGGCTTGAATGCCAGAACAGGATCGGTGAGACCTACCCGTGCCTTTGATATAGCCATGAGTACGCTGTACTCGGAGAAGGCAAGGCGATTTGAGCAACGGGGGGTGAAGGATCCGACCTGCGTTATGTCCGTCCGATGTGAGACCAGAAAGTGCGGTCTGTTGGAGCGCATAGCAAGAGTCTTAGGCCTGCGCACCGTGATACAACGGGGGGCTATGGGCCATCCCGGTTCACTAAGACTATAAAACTCCAGCTGCACGCCATGGAGTCAATGCTCAAGAGAGTTACCGTTGGGTTGTGACCCTGATACGGTGGTGGGCAAGAGCTTTTCCAGAACACCAAGAATGTGCCCTGAGTGCACGGACCGTTAGGCCGGGTGGCGAACAGTTGTGATGGCATGTGTGCGTAAAAGCACATTATATGATATATATTGCCATATTTGTGATATGATATGCCTGCAGGGAAGAATACCGCTGCCCCGAGAAAAGGGGTAGGGTCGTTATAATTTGGTCAGCTGAACGCTGACCGTTGCTTTTGTTTGCCACCGTTGGTGGATTGTCCCTGTACAGGTGCTGGAGAGCCGAGCGGGACGCATAAAGGTTGATGTCTCTGCTGCTGTTGCTGCTACTGCTGCTAGCCCTCCAAGGCTATATGTGTTGCTTGTTCTATTTTCTCTTCTTGTGGTCGGCCTGCGCGCCAATCTGTTTAGGCCACTGTTTGTAAGCCCTGTAAGGCCATAAGGCCAACTCTTTTCACTTGTTGTAATACATTCCTATATTGTATAAAATGTGGAGTTTTATATTTGGACATTCATGAGGAGTTCAAGTTGTAGGATAGGCTTCCGCTAGAATGCTTTGTGATAGGTGCGATGCGCTACTCTGGTATCATCCTGTACCTTCACCGTCTGTTTTGTGATATATAATGTGGGGCCCCGGCCGGACCTTCTAGAATATACCATATGAACGGATGGGGTTGTTACAGTCTACCTGTTGGTGATCTTAGTCTGGCTGGGCTTGGCAGACTCTCTCTTAGCTAATCCGCAGCGGTCTGGTGTGTATCCGCAGCTTGTGCAGATACATTTGGTGTTCGCACTAGATAGGGCTGTGATCCTATCGTCTAGGGCAGTGATTACACTCCTTTCCTCGCCTATAAATAGGACCCCCTGTCACATCATAATCAACTGAATGAACAGTAAGTCTACTCGCGATTAGTTGCTGCAACCTGAATTTTCTATCCGCACGGGTTAAAGAGGTTAACCATTTTCTGCTGTGCAGGTTGTGTGAATAGCACTGAAGAGCCAGTGATTTGGTTCTAAGGCAGTGCGGTCTCTACGAATTACAACAAGCGGTTTACAATAGTTTGCTTTCGATCAGGCGGTTTCTCTTCTACAACTTTTCCCATTTCAATAAGTTGTCCGCTCTGGTGTCTTGTTCAGTTCGGCAGTAGTAGATCGGCGAACAGAGTTCAGCCTTAGAATAATGGGCAGTGCGCGTGGTAAGGTTGCGGTCTGATGACCTGTCTGTTTAAGCGGACTCCATAGCAGCTAGCAGCAAAGTCAGCGGCTTCTCTCTTAGTCCGTGCGGCTTGTTTAATCTTGTTGCCTTTTCTTGTTGTCCTCGGGTACATCAACGAAGCATATCTCTCCATGTATGCCGAGATATTACAATATTCTTGCACTTCTTTATGCATTTGGTTTATTTGACTCAAGAGGGTAGAGTGTTTTTGTGTCTGCTTTTTCGTTTTCCGCTACTATCAAATTTTTTTCACAACAAACTCCCTAGAGATGTATTGTATGGACGAAGAGTCTTGTTGCTCAAATGTAGTAAAGTGCTCGTCAATTCGCTCACCAATCTACTCGATCTGAGTGCGAAGTCTCAGGAATTGATGATCTCAGTAAGACAAAGGGCCCGAAGGAGGATGCCAAGGAGGCGAAGAAGGAGGAATGTTAGAGGTCCCACCACTCACTACCAGAGGGGGAGTATCGTCTTCATTTCAACGGTGTACTAACTTAAGTGTCGGAGGTCGGAAAATGGAGGGGGAATGGGGGATTAAACACAGTGTGGTTGTGAAAGAGCATCCCAAACTCCCAATCATTTTGCAAGGTGAGTGATGTAGTTACGGCCACACACCTCACCCATTTGTGAATTTTCGGCCTGAAAGAGAAAGAAGAGAACGAGCTCCATACCCAATTTGATGAGAATCTGGTGGACCATACTATGTAAATATAGTAGGCCATGTTGGGTGATCACGCCCTTGTTATACCTGCGGCTGGTAAGAGAGAATGTCAATAGATGATGAATAATTTGAAGAGAGGGAGAAATGATATGACGTCCTTTGGATCTTTTGGATTATAAGGAGTGACTTCACAACTAATATCGAACCAAAACTGTGCAACGCGAAATTCAACGGGAATTCTGACCTAAGATCATTATATGCAGGCGATTTGGTAAAATCTTTATCAAGGAAACCCATAAACAAATTGAACTGAAGAAGCTAGAGCTCATGCATGACTCATATGCAGAAACTCATAAATGTGTCGACAGGATTACCCTGAAGTTCGAGAGAAGCGAGTAACTCCACGGTGAGTTCACGAAACACGGGTTTGGCGATGGAGAAGAAGGCATTCCAATCGAGGGTGGATAGATAGCCACTCATGAAATCAACGGCGCCAAACGCCGCTAGTACTCCCCAATCATGAATTCGAAAGATGCCAAACGGTTTTTCATTCAAGCGATTACTTAATATCTGGTAGGTAGCATTAGAGAAAGAGAGTATGGATTCTGCCGCGGTGGCTTCCGCGGTGTTCCTGGAGGAAGAAGCGACGGAGCAGGTTGAACGATGCATGCCGAAAGAAGGGGGAAGAAAATTTTCAGCCTCACTAAGAATAGAACTTAGTGTTTGGAATGATTTGGTGAGAAGGAGAGGGAACGAAAGTGTTAAAAATAAAAATATCTATCAGACACACGCCCTACAATCACGCCCATAACTCGGGGGCGTGTAATAATTAAGCAACAAATCTCAGGAATTTGGCAAAGATCTGGTCAAAAATGACTTGCGCGACACACCACAATGACACACCCATTACTCGAGGGCTTGTTGATTCAAAATCTAAACTGGATGATTCGCCCGGGTCATGCTCGTAACCAATGAAGGTCACAATTAATCAATAGCAGAAGAGACACGACAACGGGTCATGCCGGTGACCGGGGTGTGTAAAATTAAAACTTCTAGAAAAATAAATTTTTTTTCTTTTTCTCTTTTTTTGCTTTTTTTATATATTGTTATTAAAGTAAAATTTAGGCAAAAAATAGAATAAAGACAAATTTGGGGTGGCTCTCAAGAGCGCTTTGGTTAAGTTCGGTGAGCTCGACCAAAGCGGCTCACCAGATTACCTTGTTTGTAACTTATCATCGAATGATGATAATGTTTTGGGTGTTGCAAGGTGGTGGCAGTTGACGCACTAATATTGAAATTTTCGTACGTAACACGAAGAAGAACAGTGCCTTCACTAACATAAAATATTGCTCGTGCGACAGCTAAGAAAGGGCGACCTAAGATAAAAGGCATCTCATAATCTTTCTCCATGTCTAGGATAACGAAATATACTGGAAGAATAAACTTACCAATCTCGAGTGGCACATTGTGAATGACCCCATTAGGTGTCTTAGTAGAACGATCAATAAATTTTAATGTTATATCAGTGGGATAGGCTCTCCAAAATCGAGTTTTTGAGCTAAGCTAGAGGTAAAGATGTTAAAACTTGCATCGAGATTAGCGAAAGCATTCGAAAAATGAGATTCTTCTAAAATGCATGGAATATTAAAGTTAACATTAATATTAGTAGTCCGCTCTATCAAACAGACGGAATAAGGAAATTGGGGCTTACATTCTTGAAGAGGAGGAGGTTATTTAGAATATGTGGTATTCTCCTCAATACTAGCCTCTAATTCTCCAGAAAAAGTCACTGCCATGGCATTTGTAGGTGCCGGTGGTGGTGTTCTCTTTGTAAATTCAGTGGTAGTTTTTTGTAACTATCCTACTTGATTCTCCAAATACTGCAAGGAGTTTTGCAAGTTACGAACATCTGCGTCTTTCTTAGTCGTGTATCTATTAACCATCTTCTCAAAAGAAGACATTTTAGGAGCTTGTGAAGAAAAAATATTTGAAGGAGCAAGAGGAGCATTAGTTGTGTTACCTTGGTTTCCTCATGATAAATTGGGGTGATTCCTCCAGCCAGGATGATATGTATTATCGTAATTACTATTTGGGTTGAACGGTTATCGATTTGGATTGCACATGTAATCCACTTGTTCTAATTGCTCTATTGTATTCGGATTAGATTCCATAGTAGATGTAGAGGATGCAGCTGTCATCCCCTTTATTTTCTTGCTAAGTCAACCTTGAGAGACAAGTTAGTAAAGTACCAATTTCGTACATCCTGGGCGGTTTACTTGGGTGAGATCGAGGTGTACTCCATTGATAAGTATTCATAGTCACACCTTCTATAAGCTCTTTTGTGGCTGCCATTGTTTTGTTATTATGAGTTTCACCGGCGGCAGAATCAATATTCCGCCTTATTTGATTATTAATGTCGTTGTATAAGGTTTGAAATTATAACCAATCGGGGATTTGATGATGGGGACAACGGCGAATTAATTCCTTAAATCTCTCCCAAGTGTCATACAATGTTTTTGATTTTACTTGGGAAAAATTGAAATATTATTGTGTTGGATTTCTATGAGAGGCACATCACATGTGCGCAGCGGAGTAAGGAATCAAGAAAACCGAAAGAAAAATGGATCTTGTGATGAACATTGATCAAGAAGTAAAATAACTTTAGATAAAAGTATACCATAGGTGGATTGAGTCAGCACTCAACCAAGATGCTCCAAAAGGTAGGTTTCCGGCAAGCTAGTGAGTCCACACAAAAAAAATGTGGTTTTACATTGATCCACACGAACCGAATAACGCCAACACTTCGTCAAACAAAATCTGGGAAGGAGAATGGAAAGCACTATGCATCTTAATAGACTGCTAGGTCTGCTCCAGAAGAGGCAGCAGCGACGGGCGTTGGAATCGGTCTGAGTGATTGATAATTTCGCATCGGGTCCAAAAACTTGATGCGGTTAAAACTCCAAAAATTGGTGAGTATTCCCGCGGTGTCCCGGGCGGTTTATTTAATATAAAAGACTGGTGTAGTTTTTATTTTGAAAATGGAGTGCGCAGATTTATTTATTTGGATATAAAAAGATAAGATCGAGTTTTAACGAAAGGAGGCAAGTGCGCCTATCGTGTGTAGTACAGGATATTCCGGTGTGGAATATCGAGGTGGTATTGTACTTAGGGTCGGGTCGATTATTTCTACTCTTTCCTGGAGGGGACTATTATTTTACCGATAATTACTTGTCGGGTATTTTATATATATAATAAAAATGACAGAAAATGAAATCATAAAAGGTGGAGCCGATGAAAAGCTCAGTGCGACAGCATCGAATTAAATTAGAACTAAAATAAACTTTTAATAAAAAGAGATCCTGAGTTTCAAATTAATTAAGGCGGAGACTTGGCCGTGCAGGTTCCGCTAGAATGAGCCCACTTATCTCTAGGACTATCGCTCACCTGAACGCTAAGACTATTCGACTGAACGGTAGTCTGACGAAGGATTCCTCTTAACGCTCGCATTACGCTAAGAACCCCGCTATTGGGTGGGGAACCCAATCCGGTAGAGTTAGCACGCCTCCTCTCTCGAGGGTTAGTGCGGAACTCTCTTTACCATAGGGTGATCGGTCCATACGCACGGCCTCTCGGCTAGCTAGCATATGAACTACGGAAATAGGGTCCACACATCGATATGTGGTCCTACGCGTCGTAAACCCTAGGCAAACATTAAGTAATTTTAATTAATTAGAAAATAAGGACCTTTAATTATTTAAAGTTTTTTTATTTTTCCCAATGCTCTTCGATACTGAGGGCTAAGAACGGTTAGCCACTCATCGGAATGGGGACGGCAGGTGGTGAAAGCAATAAAGAAAGCAGTAAATGAAAGCAAGAAAAAAAAGCAGTAAAGGAAAGCAGTAAATTGCAAGTCCTACTCAAACGAGTAGGACTGAAATGAAAGCAGAAAATGCGAGTCCCGACGCAAATGTGTGGGCGGGAGAAATGAAAGCGAGTCCTACTCAAACGAGTAGGAGAAAATAAATGCAACGCACGTACACACTCGATAGAAATTAAAACTCACGCACACACACTCTCGACATAAAGTAAAACACACGCACACAACAGAATGTAAAAACTCACGCACTCCACTAAATAAAATAAAAACAATGTGTCATTTAACTCTTAACGAGTAGGCGGAAATAAATGCGCACATGTATAGAAATGAAAAAAACTAAGTTAATAAAAAAAATAAAACAACTGCATTTCTACCGCTAGAATGCGGTAGAAATTCATAAAAAGCTGAAATAAAAATTAAACGAGCAAATGGATTTGCAAATAAATGCAAAAGCTATGTGCTCGAATAATTAAAACGAATACATTTCTACCGCTAGAATGCGATAGAAATGAATAAAAAAGGACAGAAAAATTAAACGGGCAAAAGTTCAAAATGAAAATCAAAGTGCACGAAAAATTAAAACGACTATATTTTCATTCCTATAACTTCGTAAAAGTGCGTAAAAAGGGAAAATAAACTAAAAAGAATGAAAAGTTTTACGACATAAAAAAGAAAAACTAAGTTACTGAAAAATGAAAATCACTTTGAAAACGCTTTTACAGATTTATAGGAATGCATAAAGGGCTATAAAAATCCTAAGTCTAACCAAACTAAGTTATGAAATGAAAATGAAAAAATAAAAAGCACAAGTTATTCTCATACACGCACACATGCATATTAAAGAGAACAAAAACAAAGCTAAAAATAAGATTGTATAAGAGAGAGGGCATAAAGATGATATCCAAATCCATGGAAAGAGAGAAAATCTACAATTTTATTAAGCTAAAACGAAGATTACAAAGCTAAAATCAAAATAAAGGAGAGGGGGAGAAATTTCCTTACAATGCATTTGGAATCATCTAAGAAGCATTTCCCCTATACAAAATTGCCCAAAAAGTGGAACATGGATACATCTAGCAATCTGGTTTAAATAGGCAAAAATTTTCATGGGACACGCCCTCTGACACGGGCGTGTCAGGGGGCGTGTCAGCACTATTCATCGACTTGATCCGGCGAGGTGACAGCTTAGTTGACTTCGGGCTGGACACGTGTCGGTCACATGGTGATCACGCCCCAAGTCACGAGCGTGACTGTGGGCGTGTCGGGGAGGTGGATCTGGGCGCGTGTCACGTCGAAAAGTCATCGGCGCGGTCTTGTCAGCCAGGTGGAGGATTACACGCCTGTGTGGCATCTTGACACGGGAGTGTCGGGCAGTGTCGACAAACATGGAGCTGAAAATCGTCGATCGGGAATCACACGAGCATGTCAGATCATTGGACATGGGCGTGTTGGATCGGTCGACAATCGTCGAGTGCAAAACGTCGAGAGCGGTGACACGGGGCTCGGTCACGGCCGTGTCGGGTTGACACGGGCGTGTGGTGGGGCGTGTCAAGCTTTTTTCATCAAAAAATGCTGATTCACTGGAAGTTGACTTGTCACGCCCTGTTCATGGGCGTGACCCAAAGAATACGGGCGTGACCCATGCAAAATTTGACTTTTCCGCTGGCACTTCGTGATCCTCTCAGGCTTAGCACAGTGTGTAACGTCCCGAATCACTCTAGGCCCCTAGTGTGTGTGTTTTTGAGTCAGGATGGTTGACTCAAGTCCTGAGAAGTGCAGGAAATTGGGCTGCACTTGTGGAGAAGTGGAGAAATCAGTGCAGAGTGACACGGGTGGTGACACGGGTAGTGACACGGGCGTGTCACTACCCGTGTGCGTCGAGTTCCAATCGACAAGCCGTGTCGAGACTGGCGAGCTGTGTCGACGCCAAGTGACACGGGTAGTGACACGGCCGTGTCCCTACCCGTGTGCATCGAGATGATCTCGACGAGGCATGTCGAGATCGTCGAGAGGCGTCGAGATCGTCGAGAGGGGTCGACACTAAGTGACACGGGTAGTGACACGGGCGTGTCCCTGCCCGTGTGCGTCGAGTTGAGCTCGACGAGAAGTGTCGAGATGTAACTCAAGAAGTACACGGCCAATAACACGTCAAGGCACACGGCCGTGTCATGTGAACACGGGTCGGGACACGGGCGTGTCCCTACCTGTGTCAAACATTGAACTGACATGGAAACCGCCACGGCCGTTTCACGGAAGCAGGACACGGGTACGGACACAGCAGTGTCCCTACCCGTGTCACATTTTGTATATAAGGGGGAGAGAAAACCCTAGCCGTTTTCATTCTCATTTCCTTCCCCTATTTCCTGTGAGAGCTCCTGGTGAGAGGAAAACTGCAGGAGCAAGTTCTACCGAAGGGGATCCGCCATCGCCGTGAAAGAGAAGATGCCGCCAAGGAGAACTACGCGATCCATGGCCGGAAATGGTTGTACCGCTGGAGCCAACGTGAGTTTCCTACCCTCTCCCTTGGTGCTAGATCTTAGATATTTAGGAGAGACATCGGCTCAAGAGAGCTTGATGGAGAGGAGAAGATTTCTAGGTTTGGCCATGCTAGGATTTGAATCCTAGATTTTAGATCTCTTCAACCCTTCCCTTTCTTCAATACGATGATGGGTGAATGGTTTCGTGAGGAGTTTTGGCCCTTGAGGTTGAATAAGGGAGGAGGACATTTCTGGAAAATTTAGGAAGGATCGCTTGAGGAGGAAGACGGACCGATGCCGTTCATTTTTCTTTAAGATGCGCGCAGAATCTGTATTCTGCGCGCAGCGATCTTCTAGGCCATTTTCATGTAGGATATGGGCAGATCTGGTCTTTTGGCTAAACACGAAAGTTGTATCCCTTGGAAATACCTTTCCAACGAGTGGTTGCACGACTTCAGGTGATGTCTGTGGCCCCAGGAAAACCTAATCGAGTTTGCTGTCCGGCAATTCCTGTACACAGAAATCGTGTTCTGTGCGCAGCGAGCTTTGAAGCCGATTTCGAGTAAGTTATTGTCAGATCTGGGTTGTGACCTGAATATGAAAGTTGTAGATCATGAAAAGGTCTTTCCAACGGGGGGTTACACGCCTCCACCGGATTCCTGTAACTTCAGGAAACTCCAGTCGAAGTTGCTGTCCAGTGCTAATCCTGCGCTGAAATTCTGGGTCTCTACATACATTGTGGATTTGAAATTGGTGGGTCCAATGTCGCAATTAATTCGAGATTTTGGTGAAATAATTTTATGTTAACCACCAAAGTGTTATGGATGATAATATTTACTGTTTTAGAAATCAATCTATTATCGCAAGATAGCTTGAGGCCTGTTGATTTCCTTATGTTTAATTGGATTGATTTGATAATACTTCGGTAAGTTGTCGTAAGAGCAAATCTTGTTTATATCATGTTGAAATCACTTGGGATGATATATAGATGGGTAACCCATGACCATGCATATGTTTTATATCGGATTGAATTTAGGAGTCCAACAATAGTGTGTCGTCTCCTATTGGCATTTTATAGTAAAGGTGCAAGTGCGGTGTTGACCGCCACTTGTTTTGGTCGTGTTGAGGTAGGGTGTGGATGGATGGTGGGGCTGTGTCCTCGTGCTCACTCCGAGGACCCTTCCATGATATGTTGATGTGGAGTTTGCATGTGGTGTGAGCCGACACGCGGTGTCGTAATCCTGGGTTAAGGATAGTGTGGCAGGTCTACGGGCTCGCCAGTCATCACACCGACGGGAGTTGGCAGTTAGACTTGGTCGGTTTGGGCTGTGTCCTCGATGTTCACGTCCCGAGGCCCCTCCGGCCATGTGAACGGTTGGGCTGTGTCCTCGTGCTTCTTCCGAGGCCCCTTCCGGGTCACGCAAGGCCAGTTCGGGCTGTGTTCTTGGTGCACATCTACCCAAGACCCCGCTGGGCCATAGTACGCAGGGGCTCCGCTGTTGTGTTCTTAGCGTTGAGGCGTACGGAGGCCTAGGTGAAGTAGTGTGATACCTGCCTAGTAGTAGAAGTGCCCGTTCTACTATCACCGCCTGGCCACGGCGGCTGATGCCTGAGAGGTTAGCTACCTGCTCGAAAAGTGGGAACTATAGTCTGTGTCGACATAGCAATTGCATGGGTGAGCATGGGTGAGTCATTGCATAGCATTCATAGCATTTCATAACATTGCACAACAAGATCCTCATCGTATAAGTTTGTATGGGCACTCTTATACGATGAGTTACTTTTATGTAACCCGATCCTTAACTTATAAGTTTGTATGGGCATTCTTATAAGTTAAGTTACTTTCCTGCTGTTACTTATACTTGCTAGTTTAGTGTAGCTCTTACATAAATGCTGATTATGATACTGTTACTCTTACACTACTGCCACCTGCATGTACTTCCTTTACTTGCATACTTGTTATATACTATACTCTTGTTCCTTTTCTCCGCCCGGTGCCGAGGAGTCGCCGGGGGAGCGGATGTGAAACCACTTAGTCGTTTCGACTAACGGTTGCTACGTCTTCCTTTTTAGGAGGTCACGCCGCAGGTGGAGCAGCCGCAGACTACGCAGCAGGACAGCCAGGCCAGGATGACAGGGCCTGAGGTGACGGTGCCGTCGATACCGTCAGTTACTGATGTTAGTATTTGATACTCTGATGTAGCCCGTTTGGGCAATGTTTAGCTGTACTCTGATATATGGTAGAAGCATGTTTTAGCTTCTCCTTATTGATGTATTTGGACATTATAACTTAGTGTGGATTTGACTTCTGGTTGTTTATTTATTTGGTTGGGTTGGCATGTTATATTGATATTGTTGTAGCCGGCGGAATAGGCGTCTTGTGGTACAGGTTAGCCCGTGTGCTAATGCTACCGCAAGGTGGCTGTTCCGGGCATAAGACTCCCCCTTCGTGCCGTGTTTTGGGATCCGGGTAGGGGGAGTTTTACAATTGGTATCAGTTTGCCACGATCCTCAACTACGGAAGTCATTCAACAATGGTGCCACCCCCGTTTGGTTAGTCGGTTTGGGGACAAACTGACTTAGCGGAAGCAGTGGTGTGCCCATATGTAATTCACATTAAGTTTGTCCAACTTTGACCTTGAGTTTAGCCAACCTGACCACAAATTTGTCATGAACGTGTAGGTTCCACTGCATGTTTAGCCGTTGGGGGGTACTCCTACCCCTCCCATACCCACTCAGTTCCAACAGTCTGAGTTGGGGCAAACACTCACCGCCATTCTTGATGCTTTTAAGGCACAGCAGGCTCCGGTGCAACAACAGGCCCCGAGCTCCAACTGGCTGAGCACCTTCCGGGCTCTCTCCCCTCCCGTCTACCTTGGGGCGGAGTCGGCTGTACGTACGGAGGAATGGCTAGAGACGATACAGGAGTTGTTGGCTGGTATCCGTTGCCCGGCCAACATGGCAGTGACATTGGCAGTGTCCGTCTTGGACTTCCATGCGAAGAGGTGGTGGAAGTCCCTCATGGGATCTACCTTCCAAGGCCGGATCTACACAGAGATAAGTTGGAGTGAATTCTCGGAGGTTTTCTTGGAGCACTTTATCCCTACGTCGGCCCGAGATGAGCTTGAGCAGAGGTTCCTTCTATTAAAGCAGGGATCAAAGACGGTTACGGAATACCAGCGGGAATTCCAGCATCTCGCAAGGTTTGCGGATTCTTACGAGTTGGATGACAGAGTCTATGCCAAGCGCTTCTACAAGGGGCTGCGAGATCCCCTAAGGCTGTCCCTTTTGTTTATAGCGGATGGTAGCTTGGCGGAGATCATTGATATGGCAAAAAGATTGGAGGCGGACCACATGGGATGTAGTAAGAGGCCTGCGGAGGACGTGATGGAAGCCGGCCCATGGAATAGAAGGAGGCGAGACTTCAGAGGAGGAATGGGACATCAAAGAGGTGGAGGGCGTGTCCACCGAAACTATAGGGTGGAGCATCCAGTTCCGCAGCCGCCTGCGTTGCCTCCACCCCCACAGCCTCAGCGATTTCAACAACCTGTAGGGCGTCGTGGTCTGGTGTGCTTCGAATGCAACCAGCCGGGCCACATCCGACGTTTCTGCCCGCGGTTATTTGGGAACGCCCCTCCTGCTCTCCCTCCCGCTCTCCCTCCAGCAGCTCCTCGAGGGCGGGGATATATGCGTGGTCGAGGACGAGGACTGCCAAGAGGTAACCCCGGCCCTACTAGGGATCAGGTGTACGCACTTGACATGGCACAGGAACGGAACCCCCAAGAGGTGATTGCAGGTACGATTTAATTAGTTTACATATTTGCATGGTTTAACATGAATTGATTAGAACTTATTAGACACTAGCAATAAGTTTTGGTTGTTGGCACTTAGGCACCGTGATTATTGGCGGGAAGACGGCCTATGCGCTGTTCGATACCGGTGCCTCACACTCTTTTGTGTCCGAGGATTTCATAAAAGACGTGGGGGATGTACAGTACTTTACGGGAATAGCCCGACGTGTACGCCTTCCGGATGGCTCGGAGATGATCGCAACCGCCAAGTGCGAGTTGGAGTTATTTATTGATGGGAAGGCATTTGATACACCGGCCACGGTTTTGAGAATGTCGGAGTTCGACATCATTTTGGGCATGGCATGGCTGGATTGGCACTTCGCGAGGATCGACGTCATCTTCCAAGGTATTGGCTTCGCGCCCCGCATGATGTTATCTTCCGTCCAGGTTGTAAAAGCTCATATGAAGGGGGACGAGGTCTTCATGATCTGGATCGAGTTGAAGGAGGAAGCGTTGGAATTAAAGGATGTACGGGTTGTGCGGGATTTTCCCGAGGTATTTCCTGAGAAGCTACCAGGATTACCTCCGCATAGAGAGGTTGACTTCCAGATCAATCTAGTACCAGGTGCCAAGCCTGTGTCCAAGGCTCCGTACAGAATGGCCCCGAAAGAACTCGCGGAGTTTAGAGTTCAATTGCAAGAACTAGTAGATTCAGGGTTCGTTCGCCCCAGTTCATCACCATGGGGAGCCCCTGTGCTGTTCGTAAAGAAGAAGGATGGAACCCTGCGATTGTGCATAGATTATCGGGAACTCAATCGGTTGACGGTGCGAAACACTTATCCACTACCTCGGATCGATGAGTTGTTCGATCAACTAGTGGGAGCATATTGGTTTTCTAAATTGGATTTGCGCTCCGGATACTATCAGTTGAGGATACAAGAAGGGGACATCCAGAAAACGGCCTTCAGTTCGAGATATGGTTTGTATGAGTTCACAGTAATGCCGTTTGGGCTCACAAATGCACCTTCGGCCTTCATGAGCCTGATGAACAAGGTGTTTGAACCATACTTGGACATCTTCGTCATTGTTTTCATCGACGACATCTTGGTCTACTCAAAGACGGAGGAGGAGCATGTCGAGCACCTGACCTTGGTTTTGAAAAAATTGAAGGAGCACGCCTTGTATGCCAAGTTTAGCAAGTGTGAATTCTGGCTTAAGGAGGTTGCCTTCTTGGGGCATGTGATCAGTGGAGCAGGGCTAGCAGTGGATCCAACAAAGGTGCGGGCCGTGAAGGAGTGGTCGCCCTTGAAGTCGGCGGCCGATGTACGAAGCTTTCTTGGACTTGCTGGCTACTACCGCAAGTTCGTGAAAGGATTTTCCAAGATTGCCCTTCCTCTTACCTCCTTGACGAAGAAGGGTGTGCCATTTGAGTGGACACCTCAATGTGAAGCAGCATTTCAAGAGTTGAAGTATAGGCTTACCTCCGCCCCCATCCATGCACTTCCGTCTGGAAAGGAAGGATTTCAGGTTTACACGGACGCATCATATCAAGGGATGGGTGCGGTGCTGATGCAGCACGGACACGTGATCGCTTATGCTTCAAGGCAGTTAAAGAAACATGAAATCAATTACCCGGTTCATGATTTGGAGCTGGGAGCAGTGGTGTTCGCTTTGAAGGTCTGGAGGCATTACCTATATGGCGTACACTGCGAGATCTTTTCTGATCATAAGAACTTGAAGTATGTCCACACTCAGAAGGAGTTGAACATGAGACAACGACGGTGGTTGGAATTTCTATGCGACTATGAGTTCACCATGAACTACCACCCCGGGAAAGCGAACTCCGTAGCCGATGCCTTGAGTAGGAAAGCGCCGGGCTCTAGCCCAGAGTCTCGGTTGATGAGTATGAGGTTGGCTCGGATGGTCGAAGAGATGGAAATTACTCTAGTATTCAAGGCTCCTTCGGCAGAGTATGCGGAGTATTTGGCCAACATGAGCATAGTTTGTGATATCCGAGACCGGATTCGGGTGGAGCAAGGAATGGATGCGGCCTTGGCCCCGGCAATTAAGGCAATTGAAGATGGGACCACCGATGAGTACACACTAAAAGACGGCCTCGTTTATCTTCGAGGCCGACTTTATATTCCCAAGGGCGGCAAAATTCGGGAGGATATATTGAGAGAGGCGCATTCCTCTCAATATTCAGTACACCCGGGTATTGCTAAGATGTACGCCGGACTGCGGAAGACCATGTGTTGGCCGGGAATGAAGAAGGATGTTCGCTACTATGTTACACATTGCGAAGCTTGCCAAAGGGTGAAGGCTGAATGCAGGAGTCCCGGTGGTTTGTTGCAGTCTTTGCCAATTCCCGAATGGAAGTTTGAGGATATCTCCATGGACTTTGTCCATGGGCTACCTCGCTCACGCTCCGGGAATGATTCGGTGTGGGTTATTGTGGATCGACTGACAAAGGTGACCCGGTTCATTCCAATGAAGAAGGAAGCACACGTGGATGTTTTGGTACGCCTTTTTGTGGAGCAATTTGTACGGTATCATGGCGTGCCCAAGACAATTGTTTCGGATCGGGATGGTCGGTTTACATCCAATGAGTGGAAGGCGGTACAGGCGTATTTGGGCTCACGCCTAACCTTTAGTACCGCATTTCATCCTCAGACTGACGGGCAGTCAGAGCGGACCATCAGAACGCTGGAGGATTTGTTGAGGTTATGTGTGTTGGACAGAGGAGAGCCGTGGGAAAGACTCTTACCCCTGGTGGAATTCTCCTACAATAATAGTCATCAAGCGAGCATCGGTATGGCGCCCCATGAAGCCCTTTACGGAAGAAGGTGTAGGACCCCCTTGTCTTGGGTGCAGGATGAAGATCTGAAGGCATTGGGAAATGAATTTATAGATGATACTGATGTGGCTGTCAGATTGATAAGAGACCGCATGTTGGAGGCTCAAAGTCGACAGGCAAAATATTACAATAAAAAGCACCGGATGGTGGAGTTCCAAGTGGGCGAAAAAGTGTTCCTTAAGATTCGGCCGATGCATGGAGTGTCGCGGGTGCGGGGAGTGAAAAAGCTCAGCCCAAGGTATGTTGGGCCTTATACTATATTGGAAAGAATTGGCCCGTTGGTCTATCGGTTGGAGTTACCACCGGAACTAGAAAATCTTCACGACGTGTTCCATGTATCGTCGCTTCGAAAAGCACTATTGCGGCCCGACCAATTTATTCCCACTGCTGATAGTGCGGTGGCGTCAGATAGGTCTGTGCGACTAGAGCCGGTACGGATTGTTGACAGCGAGACAAGAACATTACGCCGCAAAAGTGTCCCCTTAGTGAAGGTGCTATGGTTGAATCATGGGAAGGAGGAGTACACCTGGGAGCCAATGGATTTGATGCAGCAACGCTACCCGGAGTTGTTTGCCCAAGGTAATCTTATTTAAAAACATATGATAAATTTCCTGTTAAGCTTTTCTCCACACAGCCTAAGCTTGATTTCGGGGACGAAATCTTTTATTTTGTTTATAGGATTTGTAACGTCCCGAATCGCTCTAGGCCCCTAGTGTGTGTGTTTTTGAGTCAGGAGGGTTGACTCAAGTCCTGAGAAGTGCAGGGAATTGGGCTGCACTTGTGGAGAAGTGGAGAAATCAGTGCAGAGTGACACGGGTGGTGACACGGGTAGTGACACGGGCGTGTCACTACCCGTGTGCGTCGAGTTCCACTCGACAAGCCGTGTCGAGACTGGCGAGCTGTGTCGACACCAAGTGACATGGGTAGTGACACGGCCGTGTCCCTACCCGTGTGCGTCGAGAAGATCTCGACGAGGCGTGTCGAGATCGTCGAGAGGCGTCGAGATCGTTGAGAGGGGTCGACACTAAGTGACACAGGTAGTGACACGGGCGTGTCCCTACCCGTGTGCGTCGAGTTGAGCTCGACGAGAAGTGTCGAGATGTAACTCAAGAAGTACACGGCCAATAACACGTCAAGGCACACGGCCGTGTCATGTGAACACGTGTCGGGACACGGGGGTGTCCCTACCCGTGTCAAACATTGAACCGACATGGAAACCGCCACGGCCGTTTCACGGAAGCAGGACACGGGTACGGACACGGCCGTCTCCCTACCCGTGTCACATTTTGTATATAAGGGGGAGAGAAAACCCTAGCCGCTTTCATTGTCATTTCCTTCCCCTATTTCCTGTGAGAGCTCCTGGTGAGAGGAAAACTGCAGGAGCAAGTTCTACCGAAGGGGATCCGCCATCGCCGTGAAAGAGAAGATGCCGCCAAGGAGAACTACGCGATCCATGGCCGGAAATGGTGGTACCGCTGGAGCCAACGTGAGTTTCCTACCCTCTCCCTTGGTGCTAGATCTTAGATATTTAGGAGAGACATCGGCTCAAGAGAGCTTGATGGAGAGGAGAAGATTTCTAGGTTTGGCCATGCTAGGATTTGAATCCTAGATTTTAGATCTCTTCAACCCTTCCCCTTTCTTCAATACGACGATGGGTGAATGGTTTCGTGAGGAGTTTTGGCCCTTGAGGTTGAATAAGGGAGGAGGACATTTCTGGAAAATTTAGGAAGGATCGCTTGAGGAGGAAGACGGACCGATGTCGTTCATTTTTCTTTAAGATGCGCGCAGAATCTGTATTCTGCGCGCAGCGATATTCTAGGCCATTGTCATGTAGTATATGTGCAGATCTGGGCTTTTGGCTAAACACGAAAGTTGTAGCCCTTGGAAATACCTTTCCAACGAGTGGTTGCACGACTTCAGGTGATGTCTGTGGCCCCGGGAAAACCTAATCGAGTTTGCTGTCCGGCAATTCCTGTACACAGAAATCGTGTTCTGTGCGCAGCGAGCTTTGAAGCCGATTTCGAGTAAGTAATTGTCAGATCTGGGTTGTGACCTGAATATGAAAGTTGTAGATCATGAAAAGGTCTTTCCAACGGGGGGTTACACGCCTCCACCGGATTCCTGTAACTTCAGGAAACTCCGGTCGAAGTTGCTGTCCAGTGCTAATCCTGCGCTGAAATTCTGGGTCTCTACATACATTGTGGATTTGAAATTGGTGGGTCCAATGTCGCAATTAATTCGAGATTTTGGTGAAATAATTTTATGTTAACCACCAAAGTGTTATGGATGATAATATTTACTGTTTTAGAAATCAATCTATTATCGCAAGATAGCTTGAGGCCTGTTGATTTCCTTATGTTTAATTGGATTGATTTGATAATACTTTGGTAAGTTGTCGTAAGAGCAAATCTTGTTTATATCATGTTGAAATCACTTGGGATGATATATAGATGGGTAACCCATGGCCATGCATATGTTTTATATCGGATTGAATTTAGGAGTCCAACAATAGTGTGTCGTCTCCTATTGGCATTTTATAGTAAAGGTGCAAGTGCGGTGTTGACCGCCACTTGTTTTGGTCGTGTTGAGGTAGGGTGTGGATGGATGGTGGGGCTGTGTCCTCGTGCTCACTCTGAGGCCCCTTCCATGATATGTTGATGTGGAGTTTGCATGTGGTGTGAGCCGACACGCGGTGTCGTAATCCTGGGTTAAGGATAGTGTGGCAGGTCTACGGGCTCGCCATTCGTCACACCGACGGGAGTTGGCAGTTAGACTTGGTCGGTTTGGGCTGTGTCCTCGGTGTTCACGTCCCGAGGCCCCTCCGGCCATGTGAACGGTTGGGCTGTGTCCTCGTGCTTCTTCCGAGGCCCCTTCCGGGTCACGCAAGGCCAGTTCGGGCTGTGTTCTTGGTGCACATCTACCCAAGACCCCGCTGGTCCATAGTACGCAGGGGCTCCGCTGTTGTGTTCTTAGCGTTGAGGTGTACGGAGGCCTAGGTGAAGTAGTGTGATACCCGTCTAGTAGTAGAAGTGCCCGTTCTACTATCACCGCCTGGCCACGGCGGCTGATGCCTGAGAGGTTAGCTACCTGCTCGAAAAGTGAGAACTATAGTCTGTGTCGACATAGCAATTGCATGGGTGAGCATGGGTGAGTCATTGCATAGCATTCATAGCATTTCATAACATTGCACAACAAGATCCTCATCGTATAAGTTTGTATGGGCACTCTTATACGATGAGTTACTTTTATGTAACCCGATCCTTAACTTATAAGTTTGTATGGGCATTCTTATAAGTTAAGTTACTTTCCTGCTGTTACTTATACTTGCTAGTTTAGTGTAGCTCTTACATAAATGCTGATTATGATACTGTTACTCTTACACTACTGCCACCTGCCTGTACTTCCTTTACTTGCATACTTGTAATATACTATACTCTTGTTCCTTTTCTCCGCCCGGTGCCGAGGAGTCGCCGGGGGAGCGGATGTGAAACCACTTAGTCGTTTCGACTAACGGTTGCTACGTCTTCCTTTTTAGGAGGTCACGCCGCAGGTGGAGCAGCCGCAGACTACGCAGCAGGACAGCCAGGCCAGGATGACAGGGCCTGAGGTGACGGTGCCGTCGATACCGTCAGTTACTGATGTTAGTATTTGATACTCTGATGTAGCCCGTTTGGGCAATGTTTAGCTGTACTCTGATATATGGTAGAAGCATGTTTTAGCTTCTCCTTATTGATGTATTTGGACATTATAACTTAGTGTGGATTTGACTTCTGGTTGTTTATTTATTTGGTTGGGTTGGCATGTTATATTGATATTGTTGTAGCCGGCGGAATAGGCGTCTTGTGGTACAGGTTAGCCCGTGTGCTAATGCTACCGCAAGGCAGCTGTTCCGGGCATAAGACTCCCCCTTCGTGCCGTGTTTTGGGATCCGGGTAGGGGGAGTTTTACACAGTGAACTTCGAAAAAACCTAACGCATCTTCTATTTATACCCAAAGGAAAAAAAAAATATATGGAAATTTGTTGCTATCGGTAGACCGCAACCAATGGAATTTGCTTAAGACAAATTTGTCAAGATGACTTGAGATGTCTCGACGAATCGTCGAAATGACGCGAGATAACTCAACAAATTTCTTGAGATGACTCGAGACACATTCGTCGAAATAACTCGGGATGATTCGACGAATTTGTCGAGATGACTTTGACACATTTGTTAAAATGACACGAGATAATCCGACGAATTCATTGAAATGACACGAGATGACTCAACATAACTCGATGAATTCATTGAGATGTCTTGGGATCACTCGATGAGTAGAATTGTCCTCTCAAATTCCAATTTAGTCAAGTGATTGGTCCTTCACTCATATCATATATGAGTAAGACCAACACGATCCATTCCTCCAACTTCTTCAAACGCTCTTATGTGCGACACTGTAGGCTCATATCGCATTGGTAATGAAACTACTATTTGACCACTTCTAGATCATCATAGTAACATCAACACATTGTGCAGCTTAACCTTTTTGGATGGAAAAAATTATTTTGTGAGAAAATGTATCATCATCTCGGCCCAAGTAGTGATCAAGCCTCTTGGTAGAGAACCCAACCATTGTTTCGCATTTGTGCGCAATGCAAAAGAAAAAATTCTTAGCCTTATTGCATCAACAGAAACTCCATTAATTTTAAAAGTGTCACATATTTCTGACAAATTAAAAATATGAGCGCTAGGATCCTCGTCCTAGAGCCCATCAAATTGTACATATTATTATACCATTGGAACGATGCTCTGTTTCAATTCAAAATTATTGATCAGCTGAACAATAAATGATTGAACATAGTCCAAATTTAGCCGGACATAATAAGACATTATCCTTTGATAGGCCATATTTGGATTAGGATTAGGTTCCCCCATAAAAGAAGAAAGGGAAGAAATAGAAGAAAAAGAAGAAAGGAAGAAAGTAGAAGGAAGAGAAAAAAGTGAAGAAGGTAGAGACTGAAAGTCTTTGTTTCAAGAGTAGTTAAACACCTAGAGGTAGGTGAATAGGTTTTTATGTCTTTAATGACTATCTTCTGTTTTTGTGTGTTGTGATTTAGTTTTAAGTTAGCATTCAAGAATACACAACAACACACAAATATTTTTAGTGGTTCCCCAAGGTATGAGTACATTCACTATCCCTCCCACCTTTCTAACATTGTGTTAGAGAAGGCCAACTTCCCCAATCTCAGCTCAATGAGCTTACAATAAAGATCCCTCAAGATCTCTCAGACTCTTTGAAGTCCTACCTCAAGCCCAAGGCCCTATCACTCAGTGATATAATCTCCTACAGCTCAGTAATCTGCACCAGATCACCTACCTCAGATTTTATCCAAAGTCCTGCACTTAGGCTAGGAGGATAGCCCTACACTCAGATCCACAACAAGATCCTACCGCAGAGAATAAATCTCCTACAACTCAGGCACACATGCCCTACCTTAGATCTACAGAAGGATCTTACCTCAGAGAATAAATCTCCTACAGATCAAGCACACAGGCCCTACATCAGATTCATAGAAGGATCCTACCTCGGCCTTTATATATCAAGATTACAACTCAGATCAACTAAGATTCTACAAAAGAAGTGTTTATTGTTATTGATGATTGACTCTAGAGAAGTGATCTTTGAGTCTGCCTCTTCCTGAACTGAGAAGACTCAGTCCTATCTTCTTCATAACATCAAGAATAGATCTTCAAAGTTGCTCTACTTGTGCTGTGAAATACCCTGCAGAGAACTGCTTCTTCAAGCCTTTTGTGTATATGAGTTTAATGTAGTGGACTTGAAGATGAACAACAGCTTAGGCTTGTTCTGCTCCTTTTCTAACTCATAGAGTACACTTTCTGAACTTGATGTTGAAAAATGTGACTTTCAACAGCTAACTGTCTGAACTTTTCAAACCAACAGTGAGAGCAAGTTCTTCAATCTCTGCAACTTTATCGAGAGAAAGAAGATGATCATCAAAGCTCTTGTTTACAAAAGTTAAAGTTCAAGTATTTTTCTTCATCCTCGGAACCCAACTTTTGTTTCTCGCCGTCCAATGGCTCTTTGCGCAGTAAGACTTACCAGAAATAGAAACTGCTCCATCACTTTTGCATTTACAATTGTACTAAAGGCAAGCATCGCCTTTTGTCTTCTATTAAGCAAATCCCATGATATGTAAATTTTTGATGACGTCAGCATGAGTCGGCACTTTTGGACCTAGAAAAATCCAGACAGACTTCTCAAGCGTTGAGTGAAGACCTGTGACTCAATGCAAAACTACTTAGCAGAATTCTGCATCTCCAGGCATTGAGTGAGCCGTCCTCACTCAACACAAATAGAATTTTATAGTCTTAACTGATTAGGCGTCGAGTGAGCCTTCCTCACTCGATGTATTTGGACTTAGTTGAATTATCTGTTTAGTAGGCGTTGAATAAACTGCCTTCACTCAACGCTTCTGGACTTAGACAAATTGTTTATCTACTTCTTATGAGGCTTTGACTACTTATGCGTCTATCACCGCTTCTGCTCTTCTAGCATTAAGGGAAGTGAGTTCACTCAACGCTTCTGGACTTAGCGGATTTTCTTCTTATCCAGTAACCAATATTCTTGATTGAGGCATTGAGTGAACTGACTTCACTCAACGCTTCTGTTCTTTGCCAGATATCTTGTTGAGTTTGCGTTGAGTGAACTGCCTTCACTCAACCCAAATGAACTTAGCCAGATATCTTATTGAGTTGGATTTGAGTGAACTGCCTTAACTCAAAACTTCTGGACATAGCCAGATTTCTAGTCAACAATATTGCGGCTTTGACTGTATGTTGTCCTCTCAATGCTTTTGCTCTTCTAGCATCAAGTGAACTGACTTCACTCGATGCTTCTGAACCTAGCCAACTTTCTGATTTGCTAGCATCTTGTCTTGAGTCCATCTAGTATTGTGACTCTGACATCATGTCTAATCATGGTATAGTAGACAACCTACATACACTGAACTTGGACATACATCGAATACAATTATGCACTTAGCATTGATGGTGATGCCTTTTCAAATTCAGGGAACATTGAAGGAAAATATTCCCAACAATCCCCCCATATTTGAAGGAAGAACACACAATAATACTAAGGTGCACTAATACATAAAACATATTAAATAAGCAAATGTAAGTTTGTTCACAGTTCCCCAGTTTAATGCAGTGACTTCACATGTCAAGTCATTGCACTTCTCATGATACCACTTAAAAGCACCCCTCCCCTTTTGGCTCAACATGTCAAGTTACTGTAGTGACTTGACATTTCATGCCATTTCTCTCATTGCTCTCCCCCCCCTTTCTAGCTTCTTCAACAGGCATTCATCTATTGAGGTTGGAGAAAGGATCATTGCTCTCCTCCCCCTTTCATGTCAGGTCATTGATCTCATTGCTCTCTTATTGAGGGTGGAGAAAGGATCATGGGTGAACTTTTTTCTTGGTCCTTTTTACCATCATGCTCAGGAATTCCTCAGCTAATAGGATTGATGGAATGACCTTATCCTGAGTGGGAACATGTGAATGCTCCCCCTCAACTACATCATTATTTTTGGAGGAACATCATTATTGTCCAACACTATATCTTATTCACCTGATTCAGCGGATCTCACTAAAGTTTAACCTAGCAAGTTGAAGTGATTAACTGCTATATATCCATCTAACCATTCTAAAGATATACTTTAACAATAAGGCAGATGGACTACATCATGAATTAAAAACAAGAATATAGATTATCTAGATTTATAACTGAAATACTTAATGTACATTGGAACATTAAGCATTCCTAACTCAATTTTGAAAGAATTGAATTTAGCCTCATTCAATGACTTAGTGAAGATATCAACAACTTGATTGTTAGTGGGGACAAATTCAAGGCAAATGTCTTCACTATCAACATGTTCTCTAATAAGATGATATCCATTTTTTATAAGCTTAGTCCTGCTATATGATACGAGATTCTCGGCAATAGAAATTGCACTGGATAAGTCACTCTATAAGGGCGAATGACTTACCTTGAGATTGTAGTCCTTTAGCTAATGTTGTATCCACAGAAGTTGTGCACAACAGCTCCAACTATATCCTAGTTCACAGACATCTTCATTTCTATCCATGGAAGAAACTTTTTCTTCTGAGTCAGCCATCATATACTCTGATGAATGTGCATCATCATGTACATCAGCAATAGTATTGCCACTTGAAAGTATTTGTTTAACTCAGAAATATTCTTTAAAGACCTTCTCCCCCTCACATCTGGAATCTGATCTAGTCTTTACTTGAGAGTCTCAAGACAAGAGTCAAGCTCGTCCTGAATATCAGACTAAACTTTCTCCCCCTCAATAGGAGCAACTCTCTTCACAGTCCATTACTCCTTTGTTAACTTGCAGGGATTAATACTGCCTGCAACAAAAATGAATGAAAAACTAGTGAAGCTATACTAAGTTCATCATACTCAATTCAAATTTGAAGGTGTTGAACTTGGCTTCATCTAGTGGCTTGGTGAAAATATCAACCACTTGCTTGTCTATAGAGACAAACTCAAAACTGATGCCCTCACATTCCATATGCTATCTAATGAAATGATACATAATCTCTATGTGCTTACTCCTGCTATGAGAAACAGGATTCCTAGCAATAGGGATTGCACTAGTAGAATCACAAAACATTAGAGTTCTACTTATCTTGAGATTACAATCCTTGAGCTGATGTATGATCCATAGTAGCTGTGCACAGTAACTTCCAGATGAGATGTACTCTGATTCAACTGTTGAGATAGCAATATTTGTTTTCTTCTTTCTACTCCAAAAGACCAATCATCCTCCTAAAAATTGATAGGTGCAGAGGTGCTTTTCCTGTCTTCTCTGCAACCTACAAAGTCTGCATCTGAATACCTAGTTAGTTCAAAGTCATTATTCCTATGGTACCACAGACCAAGATCAGGTGTGCCCATGAGTTATCTCAAAATTCTTTTAGCTGCAAAATAATGAGACTCCTTAGGGATAGCCTAATATCTAGCACAAAAATATGTAACATACATAATGCCTGGCCTACTAGCAGTAAGGTAGATGAGGGAGCCAATTATGCCTCTATATAAGGTTTCATCAACAGGTTTCTCGGTTTCATCCATGTCTATTGACACACTTGACCCCATAAGAGTTTTCATTAAGGAGGCACTCTACATTCCAAATTTTTTAATCAACTACTTGTTGAATTTAGACTGAGAGATGGATAGTCCATCCTTTGATTGTATAACGTGGAGGCCCAATTAATACTTGAGTTCACCCAAACTGCTCATCTCAAACTGCCCTTGCATAAGTTTGGCAAACTTTTTGCTGAGGCCATCATCAGTACGCCCAAATATTATGTCATCAACATAAATTTGGACTAGAATGATCTTACCCTTGACTTACCTTAAGAATAATATTTTGTCTATCTTTCCCCTTGAGAATTTGTTCTTAATACAAAAGCTAGACAGGGTTTCATACCATGCCCCAGGGGCTTGCTTTAACCCATATAAAGCTTTTTAAAGACTAAAAATATAATTAGGAAAGTTAGGATTAACAAAACCTGAGGGTTTCTCAACATAGATCTCTTCTTTTAGGTCACTATTTAGGATAGTTGACTTCACATCCATTTGGTAGACTTTGAATCCTTTATATGCAGCATATGCAAGAAATAGTCTTATAGCTTCCAATCTAACTACTGGTGCAAAGGTTTGATCAAAATCAATATCTTCCTCTTGTCTGTATCCCTTGGCCACCAGTCTAGCTTTATTATTTATTATAACACCATCTTCATCAAGCTTATTCCCATAGATCCACTTGGTTCCAATGATGTTATGTCCTTGTGGTATGGGAACCAGCTTCTAGATCTTACATCTGTTAAACTGGTTCAGTTCTTCTTGCATAGCCATAATCCAAAAAGTATCTATGTTGGCATCTTCAAACCTTTTAGGTTCAACTTGAGACAGAAAGCTAGAGTACATAGAAATGTTGAGGCTTCTGCTCCTTGTTGTAACCCCTTGGCAAACATCTCGTATGATCTGATTTCTTGGATGATCCCTCAAATGCCTGACTGTAGGAGGCATTCTTACTTCAGCATCATGAACTTCAGTGGCTGGATCCTGCTAGTCTTAAGCCATATCCTGTGTACTTTGTCCGTCTTCAGGAATGCACACACCATTATCTTCTTCTAGGATAGTTGGAGAAGTGTCCTTGATGGTTAGTTTATCCATCTTCAACTCTACATTGTAGATCTAGAGGAGATAGGCAACTCACTGTTAATCATTGATGATTCATCAAAGACTACATCCACAGACTCTTCTACAACTTGATTTTTCAAGTTGTAGACTATATATTCTTTGTTATGATTATTGTATCCAAAAAATATCCTTTCATAGGATTTGGCAGCAAACTTAGTCAAGTATGACTTCCCATTGTTAAGCACAAAACACATACTACCAAAGATCCTGAGATAGGATAGATTTTGTTTTCTGTCTTTCAAAATCTCATAGGAAGTCTTCTAGTGATACTTGTTGATAGAGGCCCTATTTAAGACATGATAAGCAATGTTTACAGCCTCAACCCAGAAGTATTCTAGGAGAGAAGTGTCAATGAGTAATGTCTTATCAGCCTCTATAAGAGTTCTGTTTTTCCTCTCAGCTATCACATTTTGCTGGGGTATTCTTAGAGAAGAAAACTCCTGACTAATCCCTAGTTCTTCATAGAACTTTGTCATACCTTCATACTGAAAGTTAGTACCATGGTCACTTTTGATTTTGACCACAGAACTGTCTTTTTCATTCTGAACTTACCTAACAAAGGTCATAAAGATGTCTAGGGTTTCAGACATTTTCTTTAAAAAGAAAACCCAAGCATATCTGGAATAGTCATCAACTATCACAAGTGTATAGACTTTCCTACCATGACTATGAACTGGCATAGGACCAAACAAGTCCATATGTAGGAGGTATAAATACCTCATTGAATCCTTGGCCCCAATGCTCTTAGAGGATGCTTTGGTATGCTTGCCCTTTTAACAAGCAGAGCAAATTCCCTCCTTGGTGCATTTTAAATTCGGTCCATTTCTGACTAGCCCTTCATTGAAGAGCTTGCTAATTAACTTGTAGTTCAAGTGAGCAAGTCTCTTGTGTCATTGCACACAGTAAAAGACTTTCTCATTTGTTACCAAACATACTGGATTGTCAGAACTTAAACATAAAAAGTTTAAACAATAAATATTTTCACTCATAGTGCCTGTCAAAATGACCTATTGGTCACTTGACCTTTTGATCAGATACTCATCTTTATGGAAGACAATGACATAGCCAAGAATACATAGTTGTCTTATGCTTATTAGGTTGTGTTGCAACCCTTTCACATAAGCCACTTTTACGATTGAGACTATACCATGGGTGATCATACCATAGCCCTTGGTAACTCCTCTGTCTGAACCTCCAAAGATCACCTTAGGTCCATTCTTCACTAGAGTGTATTCCTTTAGATGGCTCCTTGTTCCAGTCATATGCCTGGAACATCCACTATACAAGTACCATATTGGAGCATGGATACTTGGACTAACCTACAAACACAGTTTATATTACCTCAGGACCCCATAAGGGATTGGGTCCTTGGTTCTTGTTAGCTTTAAACTGAACATTTCTACCTACAGCTCTCCTGACAGGAAGACTTACCCTTGCCCTTAGCACACTAGGGTTGTGCTAACAATCTATGGAAAAATATCCCACTTTACCACAACACCAACATTCATGGATGTTGTATCTCCTTTTCTGAACAGCCCTTGTGGAGTGCAAGGAGTCAACAGCTATCTATTCAGAAGGGAGATCAACAGCCTTTTTCTTATTTCTTTCAGCAAGAATCTGACTGAAAGTGAATCTGCCAGTATAGGTACTTGGCTTACTCTGAGTTCCTCCAACAGCAATCTTCTTTGCATTGGACAAGATGTTGATTGAATCAGAGATGGCCTGGTTAGGCTTACTGACTGACTTACCTTTGGTCGAGCTTTTGCTGGAAGAGCCTAAGAATAGGCTACTCCTCTATCCTTAAGTGTGGGGGCTGGAGCACCAAATACAAATGATCCATGATGGGCAATTTGGATTTACTCATTGGGAGACTTTAGTGTGCTCACACATATCCTTTCTCCCTCCATTATAAGATACCCTTGTATTCTTACAAGAAAAGTTCCCATTTTTTCAGTGACCATAAATGTTATCTTGGTCATACTTGTTTGATTGGAGGATTACCTTGTGAAAGGTTACTTGAGACACTACAAGAGCTTTTCCCTTCCCTTTAGAATGGGCAACACTAGAGTTCCACTTGAACCCCAAACTCCTCTTATCCTTTTGAGAGGTGAAGGAGTATATCAGTGGCAACACTGTATTGGGCTTACTGAATTCAACCACAATTTGTTTCTCCTTAAGGAGCTTCTCTTCAAGATCCATAATGATCTTGTTCTTCTGGCTTATGGTCCCAATCTAGATGATTGAGATAGTATTCAATTGGCTGACTTCCCTCCTCATTTGATCAAGCAAGTGTGTTGATTCAAAATGCAGGGAAGCAACTAGTTGTAGGGAGACAATCTTCTCAGCTTGTTTCTTGACTAGCATCTTGCTCATTTTTAGAGCATCAAGAATGACACCATACTTGTCGCTTTACCTGATGGCCTCATATTCCTGATTAAGAAGGGATTTCCTATCATCCCTAACTTCTTCAGTGCTCTCCATGTAACTAATCAGATTGTCCCATATTTCCTTAGTTGTCTTGCAGTGAACAAGATTCAGGAATGTGGAATCAGCTATGGCACTCACAATGATGTTTTTTTCCCTCTTGTCCATGGTTGTCAGGATGACCTCATCTTTTGTCATCTCAGTGTACTTATATGGAGTTTGGATGTAACACCTCCCCTGTAATGACCGTATAATATGGGTCTGGCAGGGGCCCCACAATATACAGACGTCATAGCTTAAGCATTATAAGATGTTATAAACTACCCAACTCAAAACTTAGACTAAACACAGCTGAAATAAAAAAACAAGACTAGAATTTATCCACTAATATATAGTATCAATACGGCCTTAAGGCCTCACAACAGTTAAGAGTTCAAAACTCAAACAATAACATCAAACATCAACGTTCATAAGCACTCTCAATCTACCTAGACGTGCAAGCGGGAAACATAGTGCATTAAGTATCACATTCCATAAAACAGAGCTATTACACAACATGAAACACTTCATGAGGCTTAGGCCTTTTTGGTCGGCGAGCTTGCTCCTTCTTGTGATCCTTGCCCCATAAAAATTGGTTGTAACATGGGTCAGCAAACGCTGACCTCAATTATGTAACCAACACATCTCCTCTCGGTCGTCCCTAGCAGACCCCGGGGCACTCCATCACCATGCAGGTTAGCACTTTGTATGTAAATATACATGTACATTAAAAGTAGTAAAATATGTCTGGATGTCTCATACAACAAACATGTTTCTATATTAAGCATATAATAAAAGGGGTGTACAATGCAGGATGTGTAAGACCCCCCCCCCCCCCCCTCCCAGATCCCAAAACACGGCACGAAGGGGGAGTCTTATGCCCGGAACAGCCGCCTTGCGGTAGCATTAGCACACGGGCTAACCTGTACCACAAAACGCCTATTCCGCCGGCTACATCAATATCAATAGTACATGCCAACCCAACCAAATATAATAAACAATCAGAAGTCAAATCCACACTAAGTATAATGTTCAGATACAACAATAAAGAGAAGTTAAAACATGCTTCTATAATATATCAGAGTACAGCTAATCATTGCCCAAACGGGCTACATCAGAGTAATCAAATACAAACATCGGTAACCGACGGTATCGATGGAACCGTCACTTCAAGCCCTATCGTTTTGGCCTGGCTGTCATGCTGCGTAGTCTGTGACTGCTCTACCTGCGCCGTGACCTCCTAAAAAGGAAGACGTAGCAACCGTTAGTCGAAATGACTAAGTGGTTTCACATCCGCTCCCCCGGCTACTCCTCGGCACCGGGCGGGGAAAAGGAACAAGAGTACAATATAAATAAAAGTACAATATGTACAAGTAGGTGGCAATAGTGTTAGAGTAACAGTATCATGATCAACAGTTATTTAAGAGCTACACTAAACTAGTAAGTATAAGTAACAGCAGGAAAGTAACTTAACTTATAAGAATGCCCACACAAACTTATAAGTTAAGGATCAGGTTACATAAAGTAACTCATCGTATAGGAGTGCCTATACAAACTTATACGATGAGGATCTTGTTGTGCAATGATATGAAATGCTATGTATGTTATGCAATGACTCACCCATGATCACACACATGTAATTGCTATGTCGACACAGACTATAATTCCCACTTTTCGAGCAGGTAGCTAACCTCTCAGGCATCAGCCGCCATGGCCAGGCGGTGACAGTAGAACGGGCACTTCTACTACTAGGCGGGTACCCACACTACTTCACCTAGGCCTCCGTACGCCTCAACGCTAAGAACACAACAGCGGAGCCCATGCGTACTATGGCCCAGCGGGAGCCTCGGGTAGATGTGCACCGAGGACCAAGCCCCGAACTGACCTTGTATGACCCGGAAGGAGCCTCGGAGTGAGCACGAGGACCAAGCCCAACCGTTCACCTGGCATGGAAGGAGCCCCGGGATGTGAACACCGAGGACCAAGCCCAACCACCCAAAGTCTAACTGTCGAGTCCCGTCGGTGTGACGACTGGCGAGCCCGTAGACTTGCCACACTATCCTTAACCCAGGATTACGACACCGCATGTCGACTCACACCACATGCAAATACCACATCAACATAACATGGAAGGGGCCTCAGAAGTAAGCACGGGGACACAGCCCAACCATCCATCCATACCTTATCTCAACACAACCAAAATAAGTGACGGTCAACACCGCACTTACATCCCTTCACAATACTCTCGTAGGGAGACGACGCTCTAAGTATTAGACCACTAGACTCATTTCTTTAATCAAACATACCCATGGCCATAATCTATTCATTTATATGACTTTCCAAATGATGACAACGTAATATAAACATGATGTGCATATAAAGATCTATCACACTTTCAATTTGATAATGTCATATTATAAACATGAAGTGCACAATTATCAATATTTCAATTCATACCAAGTCAATTCGTTTAAATAAGATTGCTTCACAATTTGATTATATTAAATCTGATTAATAAGCTACATCGATCATGCAACAAATGATTAATCATAAGCATTCATCCAAGCCAAGTATCTTGCAATATTAATTCCACCGAATCCAAATCCATATTCCATTAAAGCCCAGAATTTAGGTGCAGGTTGAATCTGGACAGCAAATTCGACTGGAGATTCCCAAAGCTACAGGAATCCGGTGAAGACGTGTAATCCCATGATGGAAAGGTCTTTCCGTGTTCTACAACTTTCGTATTCAGACCTCAACCCAATTTTGAAATTATCCTATTTGAAATCGGACTTGAACTCCACTGCGTATAGAACATAATTTCTGCATGCAGGATTTATTGAACACCATTTTCATTTAGACTTTCCTATGGTTACAGACTTCATCTGAAGTCGTGCAACCATTCGTTGGAAAGGTATTTTCAAGGTCTTCAACTTTAGTGTTTAGCCAAAATCCCAGATCTGGCCATATCATACCTAAAAATGGCCACGAAGTTCGTTGCGCGCAGAATACAAATTCTGCACGCATCCTAAGGCGGAATGAACGACATCGGTTCATCTTCCTCCTCAAGGCAATCTTCCCAAATCATTCCAGAATTTCCCCCACCCTTATTCAACCTGAAGAGGCCTTCACCCTTCACGAAACCAGCCCCTATCTTCACATTGGAGAAGGGCGTGGTTGAAAAAATCTAAAACCTAGGACACAAGTCCTAGCATGGCCTTTCCTAGAAAAACTCCTCTCCATCAAGACTCTCTTGAGTCGATGTCTCGCCTAAGAAAGTAACTATAGATCTAGCACCAAGGTAGAGGGTAGGAAACTCACCTTGGCTCCAGCGGTACCACCATTCCTGGCCATGGATCGCGTAGTTCTCCTCGGCGGCATCTTCTCCTTCACGACGGCGGCGGATCTCCTCCGATAGAACTTGCTCCAGTAGTTTTCCCTCTCACCAGGAGTTCTCACAGGAAATAGGGAATAAAATGAGCATGAAAACGGCTAGGGTTTTCTCTCCCCCTTATATATAAAAAGTGACACGGGTAGGGACACGGCCGTGTCCTTACCCGTGTCCTGCCTGGCGAAGCGGCAACGACAGTTTCCACGTCGGTTCAATATTTGACACGGGTAGGGACACGCCCGTGTCCCGACCCGTGTCCACATGACACGGCCGTGTTCCTGGCCGTGTCCTTGGCCGTGTCCTTCTCTGGATGCATTTCGACGACCTCAACAATTCGTCGAACTCGATCTAAATCATCGACTGGAGCACACGGCTAGGGACACGCCCGTGTCTCTACCCGTGTCATTCACTTCGACAATCTCGACACAGCTCGTCGATCTCGACACGGTTCGTCGAGTTTAACTCGACGCACATGGGTAGGGACACGCCCATGTTGCTACCTGTGTCATATGATGTCGACACCCCTTATCGATCTCGACATGCTTCGTCGAGTATAACTCGACACACACACGCACACGGGTAGGGACACGCCCGTGTCTCTACCCGTGTCCCTTCACAGCACTGATTTCTCTACTCCTCCACAAGTTCAGTCCAATTCCCTGCACGTCTCAGGACTCGAGCCAACCCTCATGACTCAAAACACACACTAGGGGACTAGAGCGATTCGGGACGTTACAAATCCTATAAACAAAATAAAATATTTCGTCCCCGAAATCAGGCTTAGGCTGTGGGAAGAAAAACATAACAGACAATTTATCATATGCTTTTAAATAAAATTACCTTGAGCAAACAGCTCCGGTAGCGTTGCTGCATCAAATCCATTGGATCCCATGTGTACTTCTCTTTCCCATGATTCGACCATAGCACCTTCACCAAGGGTACACTTTTGCGGCGCAAAGTTCTTGTCTCGCTGTCAACAATCCGCACCGGCTCTAGTCGCACAGACCTATCTGACGCCACTGCACCATCAGTAGTGGGAATATATTGGTCGGGCCGCAATAGTGCTTTTCGAAGCGACGACACATGGAACACGTCGTGGAGATTCTTTAGTTCTGGTGGCAACTCCAACTGATAGGCCAACGGGCCAATCCTTTCTATTATAGTATAAGGCCCAACATACCTTGGGCTAAGATTTTTCACTCCACGAACCCGCGACACACCATGCATCGGCCGAATCTTGAGAAACACTTTTTCGCCCACTTGGAACTCCACCATCCGGTGCTTTGCGTTATAGTACTTCGCCTTCCGGCTTTGAGCCTCCAACATGCGATCCCGTATCAATCTGACCGCCGCATCAGTATCATCTATATATTCATTTCCCAATGCCTTCAGATCTTCATCCTGCACCCAAGACAAGGGAGTCATGTACCTTCTTCCGTAAAGGGTTTCATGGGGCGCCATGCCGATGCTCGCCTGATGGCTATTATTATAGGAGAATTCCACTAGTGACAAGAGCCTTTCCCATGGCTCTCCTCTGTCCAGCACACATAACCTCAATAAATCTTCCAATGTCCTGATGGTCCGCTCAGACTGCCCGTCCGTCTGAGGGTGGAATGCGGTACTAAAGGTTAGGCGCGAGCCCAAATACGCCTGTACCGCCTTCCACTCCTTGGAAGTAAACCGACCATCCCGATCCGAAATAATTATCTTAGGCACGCCATGATACCGTACGAACTGCTCCACAAAGAAGCGTACTAAAACATCCACGTGTGCTTCCTTCTTCATTGGAATGAACCGGGTCACCTTTGTCAGTCGATCAACAATAACCCACACTGAATCATTCCCGAAGTGGGAGCGAGGTAGCCCATGGACAAAGTCCATGAAGACATCCTCGAACTTCCATTCGGGGATGGGCAATGACTGCAACAAACCACCGGGACTCCTGTATTCAGCCTTCACTCTTTGACATGCTTCACAATGAGTTACATAATACCGGACATCCATCTTCATTCCCGGCCAACACATGGTCTTCCGCAATCCGGCGTACATCTTAGCAATACCCGGGTGCACTGAATATTGAGAGTAATGTGCCTCTCTCAAGATATCCTCCTGAATTCTGCCGCCCTTGGGAATATAGAGCCGGCCACAAAAATAAACGAGGTCGTCTTTTAGTGTGTACTCATCGGTGGTCCCATCTTCAATTGCCTTGATTGTCGGGGCCAAGGCCGCATCCATTCCTTGTTCCACCCGAATCTGGTCCCGGATATCACAAACTATGCTCATGCTGGTCAAATACTCCGCATACTCTGCCGAAGGAGCTTTGAATACCAGAGTAATTTCCATCTCCTCGATCATCCGAGCCAACTCCATACTCATCAACCGAGACACTGGGCTAGAGCCTGGCACTTTTCTACTTAATGCATCAGCTACCAAGTTTGCTTTCCCGGGGTGGTACTTCATGGTGAACTCATAGTTGCATAGAAACTCCAACCACCGTCGTTGCCTCATGTTCAATTCCTTCTGAGTGTGGACATACTTCAAGTTTTTGTGATCGGAAAAAATCTCGCAGTGGACGCCATATAGATAATGCCTCCAGACCTTCAAAGCGAACACCACTGCTCCCAACTCTAAATCATGAACCGGGTAGTTGATTTCATGTTTCTTTAACTGCCTTGAAGCATAAGCGATTATGTGCCCATGATGCATCAATACCGCTCCCATCCCTTGATTTGACGCGTCCGTGTAAACCTAAAATCCTTCCTTCCCTGACGGAAGTGCCAGGATGGGGGCGGAGGTAAGCCTATCCTTCAGCTCTTGAAATGCCGCTTCACATTGAGGTGTCCACTCAAATGGCACACCCTTCTTCGTCAAGGAGGTAAGGGGAAGGGCAATCTTGAAAAATCCTTTCACGAATTTGTGGTAGTACCCAGCAAGTCCAAGAAAGCTTCGTATATCGGCCGCTAACTTCAAGGGCGACCACTCCTTCACGGATCACACCTTTGCCGGATCCACTGCTAATCTTTCCCCACTGATTACATGCCCCAAGAAAGCAACCTCCTTAAGCAAGAATTCACACTTGCTAAACTTGGCGTACAAGGCGTGCTCCTTCAATTTCTTCAAAACCAAGGTCAGGTGCTCGACATGCTCCTCCTCCATCTTTGAGTAGATCAAGATGTCGTCGATGAAAACTATGACGAAGATGTCCAAATACGGCGCAAACACCTTGTTCATCAGGCTCATGAAGGCAGAAGGGGCATTTGTGAGCCCAAACGGCATTACTGTTAACTCATACAAACCATATATTGAACTTAAGGCCGTTATTTGTATGTCCCCTTCTTGTATCCTCAACTGATAGTATCCAGAGTGCAAATCCAGTTTAGAAAACCAATGTGCTCCCACTAGCTGATCGAACAACTCATCGATCTGAGGTAGCGTATAAGTGTTCCGCATCGTCAACCAATTGAGTTCCCGATAATCTATGCACAAACGCATGGTTCCATCCTTCTTCTTCACGAACAGCACAGGGGCTCCCCAGGGTGATGAGTTGGGGCGAATGAACCCTGACTCCACTAGTTCTTGTAGTTGAACTCTAAATTCCGCAAGTTCTTTCGGGGCCATTCTGTACGGAGCCTTGGATACAGGCTTGGCACCTGGTACTAGATTGATCTGGAAGTCAACCTCTCTATGCGGGGGTAATCCTGGCAGCTTCTCAGGAAATACCTCGGGAAAATCCCGCACTACCCGTACATCCTTTAATTTCAATGCCTCTTCCTTCAACTCGAACCAGATCATGAAGACCTCGTCCCCCTTCATATGAGCTTTTATAACCTGGACGGAAGATAACATCATGCGAGGCATGAAGCCAATACCTTGGAAGATGACGTCAGAGTCTCCATGTCTCAAATAGATCCTCTTCTCTGCACATTCGATCCTCGCAAAGTGCCAGTTCAGCCATGCCATGCCCAAAATGATGTCAAACTCCGGCATTCTCAGAACCGTGGTCGGCGTATCAAAGGCCTTCCCATCAATAAATAGCTCCAACTCACACTTGGAGGTTGCAATCATCTCCGAGCCGTCCGGAAGGCGTACTCGTCGGGCTATGCCAGTAAAGTATTGTACACCCTCCATGTCTTTTATGAAATCCTCGGACACAATGGAGTGGGAGGCACCGGTATCAAACAGTGCATAGGCCGTCTTCCCGCCAATAATCACGGTGCCTAAGTACCAACAACCAAAACTTATTACTAGGTGTCTAGTAAGTCTTAATCAATTCAAGTTAGACCATGAAAATATGTTAATTAATTAAATCATACCTAAAATCACATCTTGTGGGTTCCGTTCCTGTGCCATGTCAAGCGCGTACACCTGATCCCTAGCAGGTCCGGGGTTACCTCCTCGCGGTCCTCATCCTCGACCACTCACGTGACCCCGCCCTCGAGGAGCTGCCGGAGGGAGAGCAGGAGGGAGAGCAGGAGGGAGAGCAGGAGGGACGTTCCCAAATAACTGCGGGCAATAACGTCGGATGTGGCCCGGCTGGTTGCATTCGAAGCACAGCAGACCACGACGCCCTTCAGGTTGTTGAAACTGCTGAGGCTATGGTGGTGGAGGCAACGCAGGCTGCTGCGGAACGGGATGCTCCACCCTATAGTTTCAGTGGATACGCCCTCCACCTCTTTGATGTCCTCTTCCTCCTCTGAAGTCTCGTCGCCTTCTATTCCATGGGCCGGCTTCCATCACGTCCTCCGCAAGCCTCTTACTACATCCCAGGTGGTCCGCCTTCAATCTTTTCGCCATATCAATGATCTCCTCCAAGCTACCATCCGCTATAAACAAAAGGGACTGCCTTAGTGGATCTCGTAACCCTTTGTAGAAGCGCTTGACATAACCTCTGTCATCCAACTCGTAAGAATCCGCAAACCTTGCGAGATGCTGGAATTCCCGTTGGTATTCCGTAACCGACTTTGATCCCTGCTTTAGTAGAAGAAACCTCTGCTCAAGCTCATCTCGGGCCGATGTAGGGATAAAGTGCTCCAAGAAAACACCCGAGAATTCACTCCAACTTATCTCTGTGTAGATTCGGCCTTGGTAGGTAGAGCCCATGAGGGACTTCCACCACCTCTTAGCATGTAAGTCCAAGACGGACACCGCCAATGTCACTGCCATATTGGCCGGGCAACGAATGCCAGCCAACAACTCCTGTACCGTGTCTAGTCATTCCTCTATACGCATGGCTGACTCCGTCCCAAGGTAGGCGGGAGGGGAGAGAGCCCGGAAGGTACTCAGCCAGTTGGAGCTCGGGTCCTGTTGTTGCACCGGGGGCTGCTGCGCCCTAAATGCATCAAGAATGGCGGTGAGTGTCTGCCCAAACTCAGACTGTTAGAACTGAGTGGGTATGGGAGGGGTAGGAGTACCCCCCATCGGCTCAACATGTAGTGGAACCTACACATGCACGACAAATTTGTGGTCAGGTTGGCTACACTTAAGGTCAAGGTTGCACAAACTTAATGTGAATTACAAATGGGCACACCACTACTTCCGCTAAGTCAGTTTGTCCCCAAACTGACTAACCAAACGGGGGTGGCACCATTGTTGAATGACTTCTTAGTTGAGGACCGTGGCAAACTGATACCATTTGTAAGACCCCCCCCCCCCCCCTCCCGGATCCCAAAACACGGCACGAAGGGGGAGTCTTATGCCCGGAACAGCCACCTTGCGGTAGCATTAGCACACGGGCTAACCTGTACCACAAGACGCCTATTCCGCCGGCTACATCAATATCAATAGTACATGCAAACCCAACCAAATATAATAAACAATCAGAAGTCAAATCCACACTAAGTATAATGTCCAGATACAATAATAAAGAGAAGCTAAATCATGCTTCTACAATATATCAGAGTACAGCTAATCATTGCCCAAACGGGCTACATCAGAGTAATCAAATACTAACATCGGTAACCGACGGTATCGATGGCACCGTCACTTCAGGCCCTATTGTCCTGGCCTGGCTGTCCTGCTGCGTAGTCTGCGGCTGCTCTACCTGCGACGTGACCTCCTAAAAAGGAAGAAATAGCAACCGTTAGTCGAAACGACTAAGTGGTTTCAAATCCGCTCCCCTGGCGACTCCTCGGCACCGGGCAAGGGTTGAACTGTATCCACGTTATGGATGTCTACCATGAGTACCTGGACACCTGGCATTCGGCAGAAATGCATAGAGAGAGTCTTAGGCATGCGCGCCATTAAACTAAGTCTTCGGCTGAAATCCGTGGAGAGAAATGCTCAAGTTTACCGTTCGACTTCGGACCTTGGATGGCGATGGGTGACTGGTATATCCGGTACACCAAGAATCTGCCCTGAGTGCACGGAACATCGGGCCTTGTGGGTGACATTTGTGATATATTGATTGTGCGTGAATGCACACTGTGTTATATATCTGCTTGTGAAATGTTATGCCTGCAGGAAAGGAATGCCACTACCCCGGGTAAGGGGTAGGGTCGTTATAAATTGGTCAGCTGAACACTGACCGCTGCCGTGTTTACCACCGTGTGGTGGATTGTCCCGTGTAGGTGCAGGAGAGCCGAGCGAAAAATAGGGGGCTGAAGCCCTTGTTGTTGTTGTTGTTGCTGCTACTACTGCTGCTATACTGGCCCTTGAAGGCCAAATAAGTTCATATGATAGTATTCTCATGTGTGGCGGGCCTGCGTGCCGATGTATGAAACTCATATATATAAAGCTTAACTGTAAGGCCATAAGGCCAAACTTGCTGTGTATTTGGCGAGCATTCCTTTGTGTTGTATATATATAACTGTTGGTTTATATATCATGGACATTCTGATGAGCTGAGTTCAATCAACTTAAAATCTTCTGCTAGAATGCTCTGTGTTAGGATGCGCAACTCTGATATTAACCTGTAACTTCGCTGCCTGTTTGTGGCATATGGTGTGGGGCCCCTGCCGGACCTTCTATTATATGTCATACAACAGATGGAGGTGTTATATTTTGGTATCATCTTGTCTCGGTCTTACCCTTTCAAATTCGTGGTCGAATTCTTTTGTGGGGGTGGCGAGCACGTGTAAGTGCGACCCACTATAACATTAATGAACTCAAGAATGTCCACTAAGGAATGCAAATACACCTGTTTGAGGAACCTGCGCATTCCGATATTGTTGTTATTTCTTGTGTAAGGTCGCTAATGCGTGTCTTGTCCACATATAGGTGACTCGTAGTGGTGCTGGGCAGTCTGAGCCCCAGCGTTCTGATGAGAGTGCGGAACCAGCTGAGGTGCCTACACCTTCTCCTTCTGCAAAAATAGTACGCTTAGTTGCTGAGGTGCTGTTTGTAATGATTCATGCACAGCCTACTGGGCAAGCGTAGCAGGCATTGGTGCCAGAACGGGTTGGTGTAAGGCCAGATCGTGTTGAGGCTGTTGATCCTCGGATAGCTGAACAACAGTTGAAGCAGTTTATGAGCTTCAATCCTCCTACGTTTACGGGTGTGGGATCCCCAACGCAGGCAGAAGATTGGTTGTCACGCGTCAAGAGAATATTGACGGCGATAAGGACAGAGGAAAATCAGAAGGTCACTTTGGCCACCTTCTTGTTGGAAGGAGAGGCTCGGATATGGTGGGATGAGATAGAGTTACACCACTTAGCGGGCAGGCAACTAACAGAAGTCTTGATTGAGGAGTTTTCGTGACTTTTCTTGTCAAAACACTTGCCAGCGGCTCAACGTATCGCTATGGAAAATGAGTTCTAGTGTCTAACTCAGGGAGAGAGTAGTGTCGATACCTACTTGCATGAGTTTACGCGATTGAGATGCTATGTGGGGTCTATCTTCGCTGATGAACATCGAAAAACCAATCGGTTCTACGAAGGATTGTGGGATGAGTTGAGATTCCTGCTATCAAGTTCGGTGAACTAAGGGTTTCAGGCGTTGGTGGATACGGCATGTGCGTTGGAGAAGGATATGAAGCAGGTGCAAGGAAAAAGGGACTTGGTGGTGGCAAAGTCCGAGTTTAAAGTGCTGCACCGGGGAAATCCAATTACCAAAGGAAATGTGGTAAGAGATTCAAGTCTTCTTTACAGGCTCCCTCGAGTGTTATATCAGGAGAAACTTTGAGGCAGGAGTCTCGGACCTGCTATACATGTGGTAGAGTGTGACATATAGCCCGTCACTGTCAGGTTGGTCCACCAAAGGTTGAGAAGAAGAGAGGATCATCATATGCTGAAAAGGGAAAGGTAGTGGTGGAGTCCACTGCATCCTAGGCGCAACCCCGAGTGTATAATCTTGGCCAGTAGGAGGCCATAAAGCAAAGTGACGTGGTCACAGGTACGCGGTAACATCTTTGATTGCTGCTTTTACTATTTCATACCTTGATTGTAGCTTGTGTATAATGTGTTTGCATTAGGCTTTGTCCTGATTCGAGAATGTCCGACGAGATCACTATTTGATACTGGTGCTTCTCATTCATTTCTATCTGTGGACTTCGTATTACGGATCGGTGTACCAGTTCGTATGGTGGTAGATAGTGTGAATGTGTTATTACCAAATGGATGTGTAATGCATGCGGATAGGTCTTGTTTTGTGGAGGTGCGAATAGGAAGTCGGGATGTCGGATTGGAAGCATCAGTACTGCCGATATCGCAATTTGATGTGATCTTTGGTATGGACTGGCTCTCAGAGCAGCGTGCCTGTATAGATTGCAAGTCAAAGGAAGGCACACTGGAGCAGAATACGGAATGAGAAATGAAGTTCGCTGGTATGCGTGGGTCAAGCATGACGTTAATGTCTGCTCTTCAAGTGGTTAAGGCAGTTCAGAAGGGCGCGGAGTTGTTCTTCATGGTTATTGGGGCTGTTGAGCCAAAGGCCAGTGTAAGTGGCGTTCTAATTGTGTCGGAGTTTGTTGATGTGTTTTCGAAGGAGCTTCCGGGTTTACCACCACAGCAAGAGATTGATTTCTCGATTAAGCTGGTGCCAGGTGCAAAACCTGTGGCCCGCTCGCCATATCGAGAAGCGCCAAATGAAATGGCCGAACTGAAAGTTCAACTGCAAGAGTTGTTGGAATAGGGTTATATACGCCCAAATATGTCACCTTGGAGAGCGCCTGTTCTATTTGTAAAAAAGAAGGACAGTAGCCTACGATTGTGTATTGACTATCGTGAATTGAACAAGTTGACAGAGAAAAATAAATATCTGATTCCACGAATAAATGATTTGTTTGATCAATTGGCGGGATCGAAAGTATATTCAAAGCTGGATTTGAAATCAGGCTACTACCAGTTGTAGATTAGGGAAGGTGACATTCCTAAGACAGCATTTAGAACAATCTACGATCATTACGAGTTTAATGTAATGTCATTTGGACTATGTAATGCGCCATCGGTGTTTATGGATCTAATGTTCTGAATGTTTCGAGAGTACTTGGATCTGTTTGTGATTGTCTTCATTGATGATATCTTGGTGTACTCTCGATCGGAATAAGATCATGTGAACCATTTACAGTTGGTATTGCATACCCTGAGGAGAAATAAGCTCTATGCCAGGTTCTTAAAGTGTGAGTTTTGGCTGTCGTCAGTGGCTTTTCTTGGCCATATGGTGAGTGGAGAGGGCATTACAGTGAATCTGTCAAAGATAAGAGCCATCCTGGAGTGGCCAGTATTGTCTTTAGTGGCCGAAGTCAGGAGTTTACTTGGATTGGCAGGCTACTATAGATGTTTTGTAGAAAATTTCTCACTGCTCGCTTTGCCTCTGACCATGTGGATAAGGAAGAATCAGAAGTTCGTTTGGACGCCGGAGTGCGCGCGAGCTTTTGAAGAGCTAAAGAGTCATTTGACCACGATGCCCGTTTTGATGTCGCCATGTGGTATAGACGGCTTTGAGAATTATAGTGATGTGTTAGGGAGCTGCATAGGCTGCGTTCTTCTTCAATTTGAAAAGGTGATCGCTTATGGCTCACGCCAGCTGAAAGTGTATGAACGAAACTATCTCATTCACGATTTGGAGTTGGCAACGGTGATTTTTGCACTTAAACTATGGTGTCACTATTTATATGGAGTGAAGGTGGATATATTCAGAGACCATAAGAGCCTAAAATACCTATTGGATCAGAAGGATCTCAATATACGACAACAAAGGTGGATGGAGTTCCTCGGGGACTATACTTTTGAGATTCACTACACTCCCGGGAAGGGAAATGTGGTGGCAGATGCCTTGAGTCGTAGGACTCCATTAACGGCAAATTGATTGCAGATGCATGATGAGTGTCTGATCCAGGAGTTGGAAGCTTTAAAAATTTCTTGTGTTGACAAGAATTCCACAACATATGCGTGTTTGTACTGGACGGAGGTACAATTTGACCTTACGGACAAAATTTGACAGGCAATGGAACTTGATGAAAGTCTGGAACGCTATGCAGTGGATGGGTCGGATGACAAATTCTCCTGGGGTGACGGCCTTTTGCGAAACGATGGTCATTTGTGCGTTCCAAGTATGGGTAAGCTAAGAGAAGAATTGATGTCTGAGGCTCATTTTACGAAATACTCAATTCACCCAGGAAGCACAGCGATGTACAAGAATATGAAAAAGCTATTCTAGTGGCCAAGGTTAAAGAAAGACGTAGCATATTATGTGGCTAAATGTCAGACTTGTGCCTTAGTGAAGGCAGAATGCCAGAAGCCTGGAGGTTTCCTGACGTCGCTACCTGTTTCGGAGTGGAAGTGTGAGGATATTTCGATGGATTTTGTGCGTGGTTTGCCAAGGTCTCAATGCTGTAATGATTCGATTTGGGTGATCGTAGACCGGTTGACTAAAGTGGCTCACTTCCATCCCAACAAGAGGGACGATTCAGTGGAAGTCTTAACAAAACTCTATGTTGAGCAAATCGTACGATTGCACGGTGTTTCTCGTGGCATCATAAGTGATTGTGGCGGCCAATTCACATCGAATGATTGGAGGATAATCCATCAACTATTTGGAATGAAGTTAACGTTCAGTACGGCCTTTCATCCCCAAATTGATGGCCAGACTGAGAGGACCAACAGAACGATGGAGGATACTCTCTGAATGTGCGCCTTGGATTTTGGTAAGAAATCGGAAGATCATCTTTATATGGTCGAGTTTGCCTACAATAATAGCTACCAAGCGAGCATCGGTATGGCACCGTTTGAAGCTCTGTATGGTCGAAAATTTCGTACACCATTTGCTTGGGCGGAAGCAGGAGAATCAAAATAATATAAGCGTAAGGAAGTCAAAGAAGCTAATTCGACGATATGCTCTATTCGGGAGAGACTAATGATAGCCCAAGGTAGATAAGTCAAATATTACAACGCCAAGCACCGAAATGTTGAGTTTGCGGTTGGAGATTGGGTCTATTTGAAAATCAAACCCTTCAAAGGCGTGTCCAGGATTCGGCGCTTGAAAAAGTTAAGTCTGCGATATCTTGGTCCATTTGAAGTGGTGGAAAGAGTTGGTGAAGGTGCCTATCGGCTAGCCCTTTCAGATGAATTGAGTGGATTGCATGATGTGTTCCACATCTCAGTGCTTCGTAAAGCCGTACAAGATCCAGCTCAAGTGATTGCGAATGATAGTGTACCAATCAAATTTGGGCTAATGACGAAGGTTAGGCCCATCCGAATCGAGGATAAAGCCGATAAGCAATCGCAGAACAAAACAATCGGGATGGTCAAGGTCTGATGGGACAACTGTCGTCGTGAGGAGCTAACATGGGAGCGGGAGCGGACCACGCGTGCTGAGTTTCCCGAATTATTCGTTTAAACTTGTATAACAGTTTGTGTTGTACAAAAAAATGTTGTAACACATTTGTTGTTGAGCGTTTACCGAGTACTATATGCAAATTTTAGGACGAAATTTCTTGTAAGGAGGGGAGGATTGTAACGCCCCGAGTCTCGAGGATGACTTGGCTGAAGAAAGTGGGTAACACGGCCTGGGACACGGGCGTGTCCCCAAACCGTGTCCTCCTCTATGTGAGGTACACAGCCGGGGATACAGGCGTGTCCATGGCCGTGTCCTACACTCGAGTGTTGCAGGGTGGTCTCGAGTGAGCTCGATGAAATGTGGTTGACAGTCCTCGAGTGGGGCACACGACCTGTGACACGGGCATGTCCAGGGTCGTGTCCTGCTATGCACTCGATGAGTTCTCGAGTGAGTTCGGCAAAATGCACTCTACGATCCTCGAGTGGGCACACGGCCTGTGACACGGGCGTGTCAAGGGCCGTGTCCTTCTCTGTGCTTAATCAAGATGATGAACACGGACGTGTCCGAAGCCGTATCTGGCACACGGCCTGTGACACGGGCATGTCATACGGCTGTGTCCTGGTCTGGTTAAGTCAATTTCTTTGCAGCTTAAGGTAGACGGCCTATGACACGGGCATGTCACAAACCATGTCTGGACAAGGAAAGTAGTTTCCAGGCCTTTTCGTGGCCATTCATTCCTTTCAATTAGGATCTAACGGTCCTAAGATCTCTCTGTTATTATAAGGCCATGAGTTGAGGATAACTCTCTCATTATCTAAGGCTTTTCTCTCTCTTTGGAAAGAGGTGGAGAGCGGGGAGAGCAAGGGAGGAGGAGGAATTCGACTACTGGTGGAGCTTCAGAGCCCCGAATCATGTGTCGAGTCCAGATTCGCAGAGGCAAGGCCATTGTGGTGCTTTTCATCCAGCTGGATTTCTATGGCTCCAATGCGATCGTCAAGGGTAACGATCTTTCTTTCTTAGACATGTGAAGTCCTTAATTTGGCATATGCATGGGTTTCCCCCCACCAAAATGTGGCTTGTTGAGGAATTCTCCTTGGGTTGATTTGGGATGTCCACAAGATGTTTTGCATGTAGATCCGTAAACGTGAAGTATGGAATAGGCATACTGTGTGAAGCCCATCTAGAGAGGTTGGTCTGGATTGGTGATGTTTTATTTTGCACACCGGAGAAGACTCCGCGTATAAATGAATATGTTTGCGGATTGGGCGGGTTGTGCCTGTGAAGGGTAATAGCAGGAAGTACTGAAGGGAAAGTCCAGAAAAATACCCGCAAAGTGCTTGTGTTGTATGCTTTGAAAGACCAGTGTTTCTGGTACTGTAGATGGCTGCGGGGATTGTTGGATGGTTGATCTAGTTAAGGTTAGAGCTAGGGATGGAAAGTGAGTTCTGTCGCAACACCGGGCGAGAGTGAGTATCGCTGGCGATGGCTCCTAGCTAACCTGTGATTGTGAAGCCAGTCCTTCGGGGACAGTGTGGCTATTTGTGAGCTTTGTGATCTCGTGCTGAATGAACAAGGGGATGCCGACCCGAGTTAGTCTAGTCATTGAACTAACGATTTGAGCAACTGACAAGGGCTGAACTGTATCCGCGTTATGGTTGTCTTCCATGAGAACCTGGGCGCCTGACATTCGGCAAAAATGCATAGCAAGAGTCTTAAGCCTGCGCGCCATTAAGACTAAGTCTCCGGCTGAAAGTCGTGGAGCGAAATGCCCAAGTTTGCCGTTGGGCTTCGGGCCTTGAATTGCGGTGGGCGACTGGTATATCTGGTACACGAAGAATGTGCACTGAGTGCACGGAGCGTCGGGCTGTGTGGGAGACTTTTGTGATATATTGATTGTGCGGGAATGCACATTGTGTGATATATCTGCTTGTGAAATGTTATGCCTGCAGGGAAGGAATGTCACTGCCCCAGGTAAGGGGTAGTTTCATTGTAAATTGGTCAGCTGAATGTTGATCGTTGCCTTGTTTACCACCGTACGATGGATTATCCCTTATAGGTGCAGGAGAGGAGAGCGAAAAATGGGGGGCTGAATCCCTCATTGTTGTTGTTACTGCTATGCTGGCCTCGAAGGCCAAAGAAGTTCATATGATAGTATTCTCATGTGTGGCTGGCCTGCGTGCCGATGTATGAAACTCATATGTATAAAGCTTAACTATAAGGCCATAAGGCCAGACTTGTTGTGTATTTCGCGAGCATTCCTTCGTGTTGTATATATATAACTGCTTGTTTATATATCGTGGACATTCTGATGAGCTGAGTTCAATCAACTTAAATGCTTATGCTAGAATGCTCTGAGTTAGGATGCGCAACTCTGATATTAACTCGTAACCTCGCCGCCTATTTGTGTCATATTGTGTGGGGCCCCGGCCGGACCTTCTATTATATGTCATGCAATGGATGGAGGTGTTACAATCTTATCTTGAGTCCATCTGGTATTGTGACCCTGACATCCTGTCTAATCATGATATAGTAAACAACCTGCATACTCTGAACTTGGACATACATCAAATATAATTATGCACTTAGTATTGATGGTGATGTCTCTTCAAATTCAGGAAACATTAAAGGAAAATATTCCCAATAGAGACAAAGGAAGAAAATTATCTCCGAAGGATTCCTCAACAAATCTTGGGAATAAAGATTACGGACCCATAAGTGTTGTTGAATGGCTTGATCGATTTCCAAATCTAATTCAACAAAATCTGTTGGATTGTCTTGGATCATACACCAATAAAAAAATTATAATTAAAAATTTATAACGGAATTATTCCGAATTTCCCAAGGAATACCCGATGAAAGGTTCGTAAGGTACTAGGCGGTCTTGTGGGATGAAAATCCAACACGGTCCTTTCTCAAGAAAATTTGATTATAAAAATTTAAAATAATTTTTTTATTAAAATGAAATATGAAAAGTTTTTTTCAAAAAAAATGATAAAAGTAATAGAACCGTATTTTCAAAATATCGACAAAAAATGAGTCCCCGACAACGACGCCAAAAACTTGATAAGTGATTTTGTATACTACTAAATAGTTCCGACTCTTATTAGAGTGTAATCCGATAAGGCAAGCGCATCTATCGTTTGGAGTATAGAATCAAGTGTCGTATTCAACAAATCTGTCGAGTACTTGTACTCACACGAAAGAGCTATTATTTTATCTAAAAAAAAGTTGGTTTATTTGACACTAAGAGAAAAGCAATTAAAATAGTAAGAGGAGAATGATGAGATTAAAGCCGATATTTGATAGAGAATCTCTTTGGATAAAATGAACATTACTGAATAATTAAATTGCAAACTCTCAAAATAAACAACTTTGACCGTGGTGGTTCCCAATTTTTGAAAGCACCTCTCTCGAGAATACGCTTTCAACTAACCTTATATGCAACAATTAAGACCCCTCGTCCAGTCAAAACACATAAGCTTGTTTTACGCTGTAAACCTTACTATTTGGTTTAACCCCAATCCAGAAGATTTATGACGACCGCTCTTGAGGATTGCACATAACTCCTCTTACACTTGAGCGATCTTCTCGCACCTCTTGGTAAACTAGAATACGGATCTTAAATCAAAAGCATAGTCACGTTCTATTTACCCTTAAATGACCTTCTCACATTCACAACCTCTCGATAAACTAGAGTGTGGATCTTAGATCAGAAAATGAGTTCGTGAAATAAGAATTCGAAGTGAACAATTAAAATATAAGTCAAAGAAAATGAAAAAATAGAAAGCTTGCTAATTTATAAAAGATAAAGTAAAATTCATTTCATTTCAAAGTTCATCATGATCAAATACTAAGGGAAATTTAGCTACTCATCACGAGAGGGGAATTACACACAAAAGTAGAGAGAAATATGATTAAAACAAAGCTTGAATTGAAAAGTACTACACTGGGAAAGAAAACACAAAAGCTACGCTACAACTATAAATGAAAATTGCAACTAGAACTAACCGAAATTATAAAGTTTCACCCCCAAAATCTCCCTTATCAGCGCAAGAACTTTGCTGCTATTTATAAAGTTCTCAGCTGAGGAGTCACGCCCCCTGGTCATGCTAGTGATCAAGGCATGTCAACCATGGAACTGCCGCAATAAAAACCTCGGGACATGCTGGGAGAGAAAACGCCAAGAATCATTATCTGGCGGGTCACGCTCCTAGGTCACGCTCGTGCCCTAGGCATGTCTTGACCCAGTCTAGAAAACGACGAGAAATGACGCGATCTGCAATTAATCTATCAATTTGGGAAGGTGGCAAGCCCTCTGTTCACACCCGTGACCAATGCGTATTTGATGTAACATCACACTGGCGCAAATGACTAGAATGAAGGCCTGGACATTCCCGTTAGCCTGCTGGACACACCCCCTGTCACGCCTATGATAGGGATGAGTAAATTTAATCTGGCGTGACGTCTTCTCTAGTGCACTGGAGAATGATCATAGTGCACGAGATTAGTCACGCCACTGGTCACGCTCGTGATCAGGATGTGTAACTTTCAATTTTTGTAAAAATCATTCAAAAAGTGCCCAAATTACTCCAGTAAGCTTTAATAAGAATCTCATTGTGCTTTAGGAGGTTACACGTTGTAACAACCCCATCCGTTCACATAGTATATACTAGAAGGTCCGGTTGGGGCCCCATAGCATAGACCACAAAATAGGCGGTGCAGTTACGGTGTGATGCCAGAGTAGCGCAGCGCACCCTAACACATTGCATTCTAGGAATGTCTTACGCATACAAGTAGTTGTCCATATGGCCTTATAGGGCTTTCAAAACAGTGGCCTCAAACATTGGCACGCAGGCCGGCCACATCAAAAGAAAACATAACACTTCCATTTCTTTTAGCCTTCGAGGGCTAGCAACGGCAGCAGCAAATACAGCAAGGACTTCAGCCCTTATGCGTCCCGCTCGGCTCTCCAGCACCTGGACAGGGACATTCCACCCAACGGTGGCAAACAGAGGCAACGGTCAACATTCAGCTGACCAAATTATAACGACCCTACCTCTCTCCCGGGGCAGTGGTATTCATTCCCTGCAGGCATAGTACAAGCATATATATATCTATTTTATATAATGTGCTCTCAGGCACATCCATTCCATCACAATCGTCAGCCTCGCGGCCCGACGATTCGTGCACTCAGGGCACATTTTTGGTGTACCGGCGAACCCGGGTCCCACCACCGTCTCAGGGTCGCAACCCAACGACAAATCACTTGAGAATTTCACTCCATGGCATGCAGCCGGAGTTATAGTCGTAATGCACCGGGATTGGCCCGTAGCCCCCCATTGTGTCATGGCGCGCAGGCCTATGACTCTTGCTATGCGCTCCAACAGACCGCACTTTCGGGTCTCACGTCGAACGGACATAGCGCAGGTCGGATCCTCCACCCCCCGTTGCTCAAATCGCCTTGCCATCACCGAGCACAGCGTACTCGGGGCTAACTCAAAGGCGCAGGTCGGTCTCACCAATCCTGTTCTGCCATTCAGCCTGGGTGCTTTCCTGGGCGCACCAGTACTTACTCTTTCACCCATTTCATATCACCACATCAGCGGGTCTTTCCTGGGAACACCAATACTTCCTGCTACTCCCTTTCGCAGGTATGACTCCGTAATTTCAAGGGTCTTTCCTGGCTCACCACGCTAGTACTTCCTGTTACTCTCTTCATAGGTACCACCCAAGAACATCAAGAATCAACAGGGTATTTCCTAGACATCCAGTCCAGTACTTCCTGCTGCTCCCTTCACAGGAAAAACCCAACAGCACAAGCAGCACAAGCATTATACGGGTAATTTCCTGGACTACCACTCCAGTACTTCCTTTCATAGGTCCAACCCGTCGACTCCTAAACCACACGTTTATCATGGAGTCTTTTCCGGTTCGTATGCAACGTCACCAATCCAGACCAACCTGTCCAGATGGGTTTCACACAGCATGCCTATTCCATACTCAATTTCTGGATCTATATGTCAACCAAATGGGGATTCCATGAATCAACCCAAGGACTCCCACAACAAGCCACCCTCTGGTGGGGGAATCATATGCATATGCCAAAAAGGAAGCCTTCACATGGATAGGAAGAAAGTTCGTTACGCTCGAAGACCTCTTCGGTGCCATGAGCTCCTAACTGGCTAGGAAGAACCGCAACAGCTTTTCCTCCGCAACGCCGGCCTCGAATCTCTCATCGGAAAACCACAGCACCACCAGTGACCAGTCCCTTTCCTCCTCCTCCTTCTTCCTCTCCCTTTCTCTCTCTAGGATTTAGAAAGATGAAAGCCAAGTATGAAATGAGTTCTTTCATCTCCATCCATGGCCTTAAGGAAGCAAGGAGGCAGCTCAACCCTTGGATCCCAGCTGAAGGAACGGACGGCCATGATTTTGCCACAAAAGCATAATTTTTGCCTGACACGGCCTGTGAGGCGCCCGTATCACGGGCATCATGTCACGGGTCGTGTTCTCAAAGCGGTGCTCAACTGACTTATCTAGTCCAGTACACGCCCATGTGATATGCCTGTGTCATGGGCCGTGTCACCCGACACGCCTTCAGACATGCTCGTGTCTGTGGTCGTGTACATCAGGCTGCAGAAAATTGAAATCAACCCGAGACTCACACGGCCTGTGACACGCCCGTGTCTCAGGCCGTGTGCCCATACACAGCACCAAACATGCCCCAGCTCAAGTTGAGTTCATAGACCACACTGACACACCCTGTGACACGCCCGTGTAAAAGGCCGTGTCCTAAGCACTTGATGATCGTCGACCAAATTTTGTCGACCACTCGTCGACTATTCACCTAGGAAGGACACGCCCGTGTCCCAGGCCGTGTCACCCAATTTTTTCCAATTTCTAGATTTTGGGGTGTTACACCCTCCCCTCCTTACAAAAAATTTGTCCCTGAAATTTGCACTAAGTAAGGAACTCAAATAAAAGGATTTTCATTCCATAATAGTTTCAATACAAGTTGATACACACTACATAACCGTTACCCAAAAAGTTCGGGAAAATCAGCTCGCAGGTCTGCTCTCACTCCCATGTAAGCTCCTCATGGCCGTAATTGTCCCACCGGACTTTAACCATCTCGACCGTCTTGTTCCATAACTTTTTCTCGGCTCGATCCTCGATCTGAATGGGCTTAACCTTCGTCGTTAGCCCATACTCCACCGGCACTTGATCATCCTTGATCACCAGAGCTGGATCTTTCACGGCCTTCCGCTGCACCGAGACGTGAAACACATCATGCAATCCACCCAAGTCTGCCGAAAGAGCTAGCCGATATGCGACTTCTCCAACTCGCCCGACCACTTCAAATGGACCAAGGTATCTTGGACTTAACTTTTTCAGACGTCGAATCCTGGATACGCCTTTGAAGGGTTTGATCTTCATGTATACCCAATCGCCTACCGCGAACTCCACGTTCTGGTGCTTGGCGTTGTAGTATTTCGCTTGTCGATCTTGAGCGATCAATAGTCGTTCCCGAATTGTGTGTATTGTCGAGTTTACTTCATCGACTTCATTATGCCTATAAACTCTGGCTTCGCCCGCTTCTACCCAAGCTAAAGGAGTACGACACTTTCGTCCATATAGAGCTACATACGGTGCCATGCCGATGCTTGCTTGGTAGCTATTATTGTAAGCGAACTCCACCATATAGAGATGATCTTCTCATCTCTTTCCGAAGTCGAGGGAGCACATCTGAAGCATGTCTTCCATTGTTCTGTTGGTCCTTTCAGTTTGGCCATCCGTCTGAGGATGAAAGATCGTGCTAAATGTCAACTTCGTGCCCAACAATTGATGAATTAGCCTCCAGACATTCGATGTGAACCACCCGTCTTGATCACTTACGATGCTCTGGAGAACACCGTGTAGCCGCACAATCTGGTCAATATACAACTTTGCCAAAGTTTCCACCGAATCATCCCCTCTGTTCGGCAGGAAGTGTGCCACTTTCTTCAGCCGATCGACAATCACCCAGATGGAATCATTTCTTCGTTGCGATCTCGGTAACCCGTGTACGAAATCCATGGAAATATCGTCAAACTTCCATTCTAGAATCGGTAATGACTTCAAATAACCGCCCGGCTTTTGGCATTCCGCATTCACCATAGCACATGTTTGGCATTTGACCACATAATGAGCAACATATTTCTTTAGCCCAAGCCACCAGAACAGCTTTTTCATATCCCTGAACATCTTCGTGCTCCCTGGGTGGATTGAGTACTTCGTATAATGCACTTCATACATCAGTTCTTCCCTCAATTTACCCAAATTCGGGACGCACAAACGGCCCTCTTTCCGCAAAAGACCGTCATCCCAGGAGAATTTGCCCTCTGGCCCCACTTTAACATAGCGTAAGAGATCTTCATGTAACCCCGTTGCTTGTCGAATCCGGTCTGCAAGGTCACACTATACCTCCGTCCAGTTCAGACATGCATCGGCTATAGCATTCTTGTCAACACACGAGATCTCCAATGCTTCCAACTCCTGGATGAGACATTCATCATGCCTCTGCAACCAGCTCGCCCTTACCGGAGCTCTCCAACTCAAGCCATATGTGACTACGTTCCCCTTCCCGGGAGTATACTGAATCTCAAAGGTGTAGTCCCCGCGGAACTCCAACAACCTTCGTTGTCGCATATTCAGGTCCTTTTGCTCAAACAGGTACTTTAGGCTCTTATGATCTGTATAAATCTCCACCTTCACTCCATAAAGATAGTGTCGCCACAGTTTTAGTTCAAAGATCACTGCCACCAATTCTAAGTCATGAACGGGATAGTTTCGTTTGTGCACCTTCAGCTGGCGTGAGCCATAAGCGATTACCTTTTCCATTTTGCAGAAGAACGCAGCCTAAGCCCCTCCTTGAGGCATCACTGTAGATTACAAACCCATTGGTACCACATGGAGATGACAACATAGGCGCCGTGGTCAACCGAATCTTCAGCTCTTCAAAAGCTCGCATGCACTCTGGCATCCAAACGAACTTCTGATCTTTTCTCGTTTGTGTGGTTAGCGGCAAAGCGATCCGTGAGATATTTGCAACAAATCTTCGATAGTAGCCCGCTAGTACAAGGAAGCTCCTGACTTCGGCCACTGAAGACAACACCGGCCACTCCTATATGGCCTTTATCTTTGCTGGATCCACTGCTATGCCTGTTCTACTCACCACATGGCCCAGAAAAGCCACTGATGCTAGCCAAAACTCGCACTTCGAGAACTTGGCATAGAGCTGATTTTGCCTCAAGGTATTCAATACCAACCGCAAGTGCTTCTCATGATCGGCTTCCGATCTCGAGTACACCGGGATATCATCAATGAACACTATCACAAACAGATCCAGGTATTCTCGGAATATTCGGTGCATCAAGTCCATAAATACCGAGGGCGCATTGCACAGCCCAAACGACATTACCGTGAACTCATAGTGCCCGTACCGTGTTCCAAATGCGGTTTTGGGAATGTCTTCTTCCCGGATTCTCAACTGGTAAAAACCAGACTTCAAATCCAACTTCGAGTAGACGGACGATCCCACTAGCTGATCGAACAACTCATCAATCCGCGGAATCGTATATTTATTTTTCTCTGTCAGCTTATTCAGTTCGCGGTAATCAATACAAAACCGCAAGCCACCGTCTTTCTTTTTCACAAAAGGCACAGGGGAGCTCCAAGGAGACATGCTTGGGCGTATATAACCCTACTCCAGTAATTCTTGCAGTTGGACTTTCAACTCCGCCATTTCCTTTGGTGCGACGCGATATGGCGAGCGGGCCACAGGTTTCGCACCTGGCACCAACTTGATCGTGAAGTCAATCTCTCGCTGGGGTGGTAGCCCAGGGAGATCCTTGGGAAACACATCTGTAAACTCCAACATGATCGGAACATCGCACACACTGGCCTTAGCCTCCACAGCCTGAATCAACGTGAAGTATAACTCCGTGCCTTTCCGAACAGCTTTGACAACTTAGAGTGCAGACATCAACATCCCGCCAACTCCTCGCATACCCGCGAACCTCGTCTCCTGCTCGGTATTCTGGCCCAACGTGATCTCTTTGGACTGGAAATCAATCAAGGCATGCTGCTCTGCGAGCCAATCCATACCAAATATCACGTCGAATTCTGATATCGGCAATACAGATGCAGTCAAACAGAAATCCTGACTTCCTATTTGCACCGTAACATCTCAAGCTTGATCCGCAAGCATCATACAACCATTCGGTAACATCACTCTGACGCTATTTGTCTTCACACAACTAGGAATCCCAAGCCGTTCTATGAACCCTTTAGACAGAAAAGAATGCGACGCACCCGTATCGAACAGTGCTCGTGCCAGCGTATTCTGAATCATCACAAATCCTGTGACCATCATATCACATATACAAACCGCATACACATATGCTATAAACCAAGCATACAAGCAATAGAATGCGAAAAACTTAACTCGTACCTGTGACGGCGTCACTCTGCTTGATGGCCTTCTGCAGGCCAAGATTGTAGACCCGGGGATGCTCCTGCGATGTAGAGGATTCCACCACTGCCTTGCTCTTTTCCGCATATGACGCTCCCGCCTTCTTTTCACTCTTTAGCGGCACCCGACAATCTCGGGCTATATGCCCCACTCGTCCATAATTGAAGCACGTACAAGTATCCAGCTTTGAAGTGGTCCCCGACGTTGCTCCCGATGCAACCGAAGAAGGAGCTTGTCCCGCCATCTTGGGCCTCTTGCCCCATTTCTTCTTATAAAATGACTTCGTCGGTCGGGTCACTTTAAACTCCGACTGTGTCACAGCCAAGGACCTCTTCCCCTACACCCTTTTCATGTCTTTTTCCAGAGCGCATGCAGTGTCAACTAACGCCTGGAAGCCTTGGTGCACAGAACTAGAAAGCAGGAATCTCAACTCGTCCCGCAGTCCTTCATAGAACCTATTTGTCTTTCTCTGCTCATCAGCAAATATCGAACCTGCATACCGCCCCAAGCATGTAAACTCATGCAGGTAAGCTTCCACACTGCCTTCTCCTTTCGTTAGCCTTTGGAATTCGTTCTCCATGGCTATACGCTGTGCCGCCGGGAGGTGCTTCGCCAGGAAGAGCCGAGAGAATTCCTCCATCGACACATGTGTTAACGATCTACTTGCCAAGTGGTGTAGCTCCATTTCATCCCACAACAAACGAGCCTCTCCTTCCAGCAAGAATGAGGCTAAGGTGACTTTTTGATGCTCCTTCATTCCAATCGCTGTCATAATCCTCTTGACATGTGACAACGAGTCTTCAGCCTGCACAGGAGATCCCACTCCCGAGAACGTAGGCGGGTGAAAACTCATGAACTGCTTTAACTGTTTCTCAGCTACTCGAGGATTCACAGCCGGTACAGGTTTTTGCCTTGCCGCCACTTGTTCTGGCCTCAATGTCGGCTGCGCCTGCCCTTACGGCTGCCCAAGCGGCTGTGCTTGCATCATGGCAAATACAGCCTCAGCAACTAATCGTACAGTTTCCATAGAATGCAGAGGTGTAGGCACCTCGGCTAGTGTCTTACTTTCATCAGACTACTGGGGCTCCGATTGCCCCGCACCACTACACGTCACCTAAAGGTGGACAACACACACACATTAGCAACCGTACACAAGCAATATCAACAGGTTAGGAACACGCAGGTTCCTCAAACACATGTGTTGACATTCCTACCATGGACATTCAGGAGTTCAATCGTGTTAACTTGGTTTGCACAGAAACATGCTCGCCACCCCACAAAAGAAGTTGACCACGACTTTGAGAGGGAAAGACTAAGACAACTGATACCAAAAATATAACAACCCCATCAGTTCACATAGTATATACTAGAAGGTCTAGCCGGGGCCCCACAACATAGACCACAAAACATGCGGTGCAGTTACAGTATGATAACAGAGTAGCGCAGCGCACCCTAACATATTGCATTCTAGCGGAAGCCTATAAGACTACACTTGAACTCCACACCTGAATGTCCGACAAATAAAAACTCCACGTTTTATACATGATAGGAATGTCTTACACATACAAGTAGTTGGCCTTATGGCCTTACATGGCTTTTAAAACAATGGCCTAAAACATTGGCACGCAGGTCGGCCACATCAAAAGAAAACATAACACTTCCATTTCTTTTAGCCTTCGAGGGCAAGCAATGGCAGCAGCAAATGCAGTAGGGACTTCAGCCCTTATGTGTCCCGCTCGGCTCTCCAGTACCTGCACAGGGACATTCCACCCAACGGTGGCAAACAGAGGCAACGGTCAGCATTCAGCTGACCAAATTATAACGACCCTACACCTCTCCCGGGGCAGTGGTATTCATTCCTTGCAGGCATAGCACAAGCATATATATATATATCTATTTCATATAATGTGCTCTCAGGCACATCCATTCCATCACAATCGTCAGCCTCGCAGCCCGACGATTCGTGCACTCAGGGCACATTTTTGGTGTACCGGCGAACCCGGGTCCCACCACCATCTCAGGGTCGAAACCCAACGACAAATCACTTGAGCATTTCACTCCATGGCATGCAGCCGGAGTTCTAGTCGTAATGCACCGAGATTGGCCCGTAGCCCCCCATTGTGTCATGACGCGCAGGCCTACGACTCTTGCTATACGCTCCAACAGACCGCACTTTCAAGTCTCACGTCGAACGGACATAGCGCAGGTAGGATCCTCCATCCCCTGTTGCTCAAATCGCTTTGCCATCACTGAGCACAGCGTACTCGCTGCTAACTCAAAGGCACGGGTCGGTCTAACCGATCCTGTTCTAGCATTCATCCTGGGTGCTTTTCTGGGCGCACCAGTACTTACTCTTTCACCCATTTCATATCACCACATCAGCGGGTCTTTCCTGGGCACACCAGTACTTACTGCTACTCCCTTTCATAGGTATGACTCTGCAATGTCAAGAGTCTTTCCTGGCTCTCCACGCCAGTACTTCCTGTTACTCTCTTCACAGGTACCACCCAAGAACATTAAACATCAAAAGGGTATTTCCTGGACGTCCAGTCCAGTACTTCCTGCTACTCTCTTCACAGGTAAAACCAACAGCACAAGCATTATACGGGTAATTTCCTGGACTACCACTCCATTACTTCCTTTCACTGGTCCAACATGTCGACTCCTAAAATACACGTTTATCACGGAGACTTTTTCGGTTCGTATGCAACATCACCAATCCAGACCAACCTATCTAGATGGGCTTCACACAACATGCCTATTTCATACTGAATTTCCGGATCTATATGTCAACCAATTGGGGATTCCATGAATCAACCCAAGGACTCCCACAACAAGCCACCTTCTGGTGGGGAATCATATGCATATGCCAAAAAGGAAACCTTCACATGGCTAGGAAGAAAGGTTGTTACCCTCGAAGACCGCTTCGGTGCCATGAGCTCCTAACTGGCTAGGAAGAACCGCAACAGCTTTTCCTCCGCAATGCCGACCTCGGATCTCTCGTCGGAAAACCGCAGCACCACCAGTGACCAATCCCTTTCCTCCTCCTCCTTCTTCCTCTCCCTTTCTCTCTCCAAGATTTAGAAAGATGAAAGCCAAGTATAAAATGAGTTCTTTCATCTCAATCCACGACCTTAAGGAAGTAGGGAGGCAGCTCAGCCCTTGGATCCCAGCTGAAGGAACGGACGGCCATGATTTTGCCACAAAGGCATAATTTTTGCCTGACACGTCTTGTGACACGGTGTGTCACGGGCCGTGTTCCCAAAGCAGTGCTCAACCGACTTATTTAGTCCAGTACACGCCCATGTGATATGCCCGTGTCACCCGACACGCCTTCAGACATGCCCGTGTCTGTGGCCGTGTACATCAGGCTGCAGAATCAAAATCAACCCGAGACTCACATGGCCTGTGGCACGCCCGTGTCTCAGGCTGTGTGCCCATACATGACACCAGACATGCTCCAGCTCAAGTTGAGTTCGTCGACCACACTGACACACCCTGTGGCACGCCCGTGTCACAGGCCGTGTCCTAAGCACTCAACAATCGTCGACCAAATTTTGTCGACCGCTCGTCGACTATTCACCTAGGAAGGACACGCCCTGGGACACGCCCGTGTTCCAGGCCGTGTCACCCAATGTTTTCCAATTTCTGGATTTTGGGGTGTTACACATGTAATGCCCCAAGTCTCAGTGGTGATTGCGCTGAGGCGAGTGGGTAACACGGCCTAGGACATGGGCGTATCCCCAAGTCGTGTCCTACTCTGTGTAAGGTACACGGTCGGGGACACGGGCGTGTCTATGGCTGTGTCCTGCACTCGAGTGCTGGCTGGGTGGTCTCGAGTGGGCTTAACGAAATACAGTCGACGATCCTCGAGTGAGGTACACGGCCTTTGACACGGGCATGTCCAGGGTCGTATCCTCCTATACGCTCGATGTTTTCTCGAGTGAGTTCGACGAAATGCACACGACGATCCTCGAGTTGGGCACACGGCCTGTGACCCGGGCATGTCAAGGGTCGTGTCCTTCTTTGTGCTTGATCAGGATGATGAATACGGGTTGTACATGGGCGTGTCCGAAGCTGTATCTGGCACACGGCCTGTGACACGGGCGTGTCACACGGCCGTGTCCTGGTCTGGTTACTTCAGTTTCTTTGCCGCTTAACATACACGGCCTATGACACGTGCGTGTCACAAGCTGTGTTCAGACAGGAAATTATTTTTCAGGGCTTTTTGTGGCCATTCATTGCTTTCAGCTAGGATCCAACGGTCCTGAGATATCCCTGCTGTTATAAGTCCATGAGATGAGGATAACTCTCTCATTATCTAAGGCTTTTCTCTCTATTTGTAAAGAGGTGGAGAGTGGGGAGAGCAAGGGAGAAAGAGGAGAAATCTGGCTGCCGGTGGAGCTTCAGAGCCTCAAATCGTGTGTCATGTTCAGATTCGTGGAGGGAAGGTCATTGTGGTGCTTTTCATCCGGCTAGTTTTCCATGGCTCCAAAGCGATCGTCAAGGGTAACGATCTTTCTTCCTTGGACATGTGAAGTCCTTAATTTTGCATATGCATGAGTTTCCACCACCAAAAGGTCACTTGTTTAGGGATTCCCCTTGGGTTGATTCTGACTATCCACAAGATGTCTTGCATGTAGATCTGAAAACGTGAAGTACGGAATAGGCATACTATGTGAACCTCATCTGGACAGGTTGGTCTGGATTGGTGATGTTTTATGTTGCACACCGGAGAAGACTCCGCGTATAAATGAATATGCTTGTGACTTCAGTGGGTGGTGCCTGTGAAGGATAGTACCAGGAAGTACTGGAGTGAAAGTCCAGGAAAATACCTGCAAGTGCTTATGTCGTATGCTATGAAATACCATTATTTCTGACACTACAGGTGGCTGCAGGGATTGTTGGATGGTTGATCCAGATAAGATTAGGGCTAAAGATGGAAACTGAGTTCTATCGTTAATGCTGGGAAAGAGTGTGTGTCGCTGGCGATGGCTCCTAGCTAACTTGTGATTGTGAAGCCAGTCCTTCGGGGACAGTGTGTCAATTTGTGAGCTTGGTGAGCTCTTTAAAAGGCCTCGTGCCAGTACTGCACATGTTTTGTGTGTACATACATGTAGTTAGTCTTTGAATGGAAGCTTCACGTGTTCCTTTTATGCTTATATTGGTATAATACATATATGATTGGGATAAACGTGCTTGCACGATAGTCGTGAACCTGAATAGAACGTTGATGTTATACTACATGGGGTAAAGTGGGGAATTCTAGCTCGTAATTGTCAGGTTGGTCAACCAAAGGTCGAAAAGAAGACAGGAGCGTCATATGCTGACAAGGGAAAAACAGTGGTGGAGTCCACTACCGCCCAGGCGCAACCCCGAGTGTATAGTTTGAGCCAGCAGGAGGCCATAAATCAAAGTGACGTTGTCACAGGTATGCGGTAACATATATGATTATTGCTTTTGCTATTTCATACCTTGTTTATATCTGGTGTATGATGTCTTTGTATTAAGCTTTGTCCTGATTCGAGACTGTCTGGCGAGAGCACTGTTTGAGACTGGTGCTTCTCATTCATTTCTATCTATGGATCTCGTGTCACAGATCGCTGTACCGATTTGTATGGTGGCAGATAATGTGAAGGTGTTGTTACCAAATGGATGTGTAATGCATGCGAAAAGGTCTTGTTTTGTGGGGGTGCGAATAGGAAGTCGGGATTTCGTATTGGAAGCGTCAGTACTGCCGATATCAGAATTTGATATGATCTTTGGTATGGAATGGCTCTCGCAGCACCGTGCCTATATAGATTGCAAGTCAAAGGAAGTCACACTAGAGCAGAATACCGAATGAGAAACAAAGTTCGCTGGTATGAGAGGGTCGAGCATGACGTTGATGTCTGCTCTTCAAGTGGTTAAGGCAGTTTGGAAAGGCATGGAGTTGTTCTTCACGCTTGTTGAGGGTGTTGAGCCAAAGGCCAGTATGAGTGCTATTCCGATTATCTCGGAGTTTACTGATGTGTTTCCGAAGGAGCTTCCGGGATTACCTCCACAGCGGGAGATTGATTTCTTGATTGAGTTGGTGCCAGGTGCATAATCTATGGCCCGCTCGCCATATCGAGTAGCGTCAAAGGAAATGGCCAAACTAAAAGTTCAACTGCAGGAGTTGTTGGAATAGGGTTATATATGCCCAAGTATGTCACCTTGGAGTACACCTGTTCTTTTTGTGAAAAAGAAGGACGGTAGCCTGTGAATGTGTATTGACTATCGTTAATTGAACAAGTTGACGGAGAAAAAAAATATTTGATTCCACGGATCGATGATTTGTTTGATCAATTGGCAGGATCGAAAGTATATTCAAAGCTGGATTTGAAATCGGGCTACTACCAATTGCGAATTCGGGAAGGTGACATTCCCAAGACAGCGTTTGAAATAGACTACGATCACTACGAGTTCACTGTAATGCCATTTGGACTGTGTAATGAGTCATCGATGTTTATGGATCTAATGCACCGAACGTTCCGAGAGTACTTAGATCTGTTTATGATTGTCTTCATTAATGATATCTTGGTATACTCTCGATCGGAAGAAGATCATGTGAACCATTTATGGTTGGTATTGCATACCCTGAGGAGAAATAAGATCTATGCCAAGTTCTCAAAGTGTGAGTTTTGGCTGTCGTCAGTGGCTTTTCTTGGCCATGTGGTGAGTGAAGAAGCCATTGCGGTGGATCCGTCAAAGATAAGAGCCATCCAAGAATGGCCAGTGTTGTCTTCGGTGGCCGAAGTCAGGAGTTTCCTTGGACTTGTATGCTACTATAGACGTTTTGTCGAAAACTTCTCACAAATCGCTTTGCCTCTGACCACGTTGACGAGCAAGGATCAGAAGTTCGTTTGGATGTCAGAGTGCGCGCGAGCTTCTGAAGAGCTAAAGAGTCGTTAGACCACGGCGCCCGTTTTGACATCGTCATGTGGTACAGACGGCTTTGAGCTTTATAGTGATGCCTCAGGGAGCAGCTTAGGTTGCGTTCTTCTTTAATTTGGAAAGGTGATCGCTTATGGCTCACGCCAATTGAAAGTGCATGAACAAAACTATCCCGTCCACAATTTGGAGTTGGCAGCGGTGATTTTTGCTATTAAACTGTGCCGTCATTATTTATAGAGCGTGAAGGTGGATATATTCACGTACCATAAGATCTTAAAGTACTTATTGGATCAGAAGGATCTCAATATGCGACAACGAAGGTGGATGGAGTTCCTCGGGGACTACACTTTTGAGATTCACTACACTCCCGGGAAGGGAAATATGGTGGCAGATGCCTTGAGTCGTAGGACTCCGTTAAAGGCAACTTGGTTGCAAATGCAAGGTGATCTTCTGATCCAGGAGTTGGAAGCTTTAGAAACTTCTTGTGTTCACAAGAATTACACAGCAAATGCATCCTTGCACTGGATGGAGGTACAGTGTGACCTTGCGCACGGGGTTCGGTGGGCAATGGAACTTGATGAAAGTATACAACTCTATGAAGTGGGTGTGTCAACTGACCAATTCTTCTGGGATGATGGCCTTTTGCAAAAATATGGTCGTTTGTGTGTTCCAAGTATGGATAAGCTAAGAGAATAATTGATGTACAAAGATATGAAAAAGATATTCTAGTGGCCAAGCATGAGGAAACACATAGCACTGTATGTGGCTAAATGTCAGACATGTGCCTTAGTGAAGGCTGAATGTCGAAAGCCTGGAGGTTTCCTGAAGTCGCTACCTATTCCGCAGTGGACGTTTGATGATATTTCAATGGATTTCGTGCATGGTTTGCCAAGGTCTCAATACGGTAATGATTCGATTTGGGTGATCGTACACCGGTTGATGAATGTGGCCCACTTCCTTCCGAACAAGAGGGACGATTCAGTGGAAGTCTTGGCAAAACTCTATGTTGAGCAGATCGTACGATTGCACTGTGTTCTCCATAACATCGTAACTGATCGTGATGGGCGATTTACATCAAATGATTGGAAGCTGATCCATCAATTCTTGGGAACAAAGTTAACGTTCAGTACGGCCTTACATCCCCAAACTAATGGTCAGACTTAGAGGACCAACAAAACGATGGAGGACATGCTCCGCATGTGTGCCTTGAATTTTGGTAAGAGATGGGAAGATCATCTCTATATGGTAGAGTTTTTCTACAATAATATCTACCAAGAGAACATAGGTATGGCACTGTTTGAAGCTCTATATGGTCGAAAATGTCGTACACCATTAGCATGGGCGGAAACAGGCGAATCGAAACTATAAAAGCGTAAGGAAGTCAAAGAGGCTAATTCGACGATACCCTCTATTAGGGAGAGGCAACTGATAGCACAAGATAGACAAGCCAAATATCAAATATTACAATGCCAGAGACACCGAAATGTTCAGTTTGCATTTGGCGATTGGGTCTATTTGAAAATCAAACACTTCAAAGGCGTGTCCAGGATTAGGCGCTTGAAAACGTTAAGTCCGCGATATCTTGGTCCATTTGAAGTGGTGGAAAGAGTTGGCGAAGTTGCCTATCGGCTAGCCCTTTTAGATGAATTGAGTGGATTGCATGAAATGTTACAAGATCTGATGGGACAACTGTGGCCGTGAGGAACTAACATGGGAGTGGGAGCAGACCATGCGTGCTGAGTTTCCCGAATTATTTATTTAAACTTGTATAATAGTTTGTGTTGTACATAAAATGTTGTAATACATTTCGTTGAAGAGTTTCCTGAGTACTGTATGCAAATTTCAGGACGAAATTTCTTGTAAGTAGGGGAGGATTGTAATGCCCCAAGTCTCAGTTGTGACTTGCCTAAGGCGAGTGGGTAACATGGCCTAGGACACGGGCGTGTCCCCAAGCCGTGTCCTACTCAGTGTATGGTACACGGCAGGGGACACAGGCGTGTCCATGGCCGTGTCCTGCACTCGAGTGTTGGCAGGGTGTTCTCAAGTGAGCTCGACGAAATACAGTCGACGATCCTCGAGTGAGGTACACAGCCTGTGACATGGGCGTGTCCAGGGCCGTGTCCTGCTATGCGCTCGACGTTTTCTCGAGCGAGTTCGACGAAATGCACTCGACGATCCTCGAGTGTGGCACACGACCTGTGATATGGGCTTGTCAAGGGTTGTGTCCTTCTTTATGCTTGATCAGGATGATGAACACGGGATGGACATGGGCGTGTCTGAAGCCGTGTCCGGCACACATCCTGTGAAACGGTCATGTCACACATTCGTGTCCGGGTCTGGAAAGTATGTTTCTTTTCCGCTTAAGGTACACGGCCTGTGACATGGGCGTGTCACAAGCCGTGTTCAGCCAGGAAAGTATTTTTCAAGGCTTTTCGTGGTCGTTCATTCCTTTTAGCTAGGGTCCAACGGTCCTGAGATCTCCCTGCTATTATAAGTCCATGAGATGAGGATAACTCTCTCATTATCTAAGGAGTTTCTCTCTCTTTGTAAAGAGGTGGAGAGTGGGGAGAGCAAGGGATAAGGAGGAGGAATACGACAGTCGGTGGAGCTTCAGAGCCCCGAATCGCGTGCCAAGTCTAGATTCGTGGTGTCAAGGCCGTTGTGGTGCTTTTCATCCGGCTAGTTTTCCATGGCTCCAAAGCGATCGTCAAGGGTAACGATCTTTCTTCCTTGGACATGTGAAGTCCTTAATTTAGCATATGCTTGGGTTTCCCCCAACAAAAGGTGGCTTGTTGAGGGATTCCCCTTGGGTTGATTCTAGCTATCCCCAAGATGTCTTGCATGTAGATCCGGAAATATGAAGTACAGAATAGACATACTGTGTGAAGCCCATCTGGATAGGTTGGTCTGTATTGGTGATGTTTTATGTTGCACACCGGAGAAGACTCTGCGTATAAATGAATATGCTTGTGACTTTAGTGGGTTGTGCCTGTGAAGGATAGTAGCAGGAAGTATTGGAGTGAAATTTCAGGAAAATACCCGCAAGTGCTTGTGTTGTATGCTATGAAAGACCAGTGTTTCTGGCACTACAAGTGGCTGCAGGGAATGCTGGATGGCTGATCCAGATAAGGTTAGGGCTAGGGATGGAAAGTGAGTTATGTCGCTAATGTCGGGCAAGAGTGTGTGTCGCTGGCGATGGATCCTAGCTAACCTGTGATTGTGAAGTCAGTCCTTCGAGGACAATGTGGCTATTTGTGAGTTTGGTGAGTTATTTAAAATGCCTCGTGTCGAACGGACAAGGGGATGCCAACTCACGTTAGTATGGTCATTGAACTAATGATTTGAGCAACGGGCAATGGCTGAATTGTATCCGCATTATGGTTGTCCGCCATTAGTGTCTGGGCTATTGGCATTCGGCAGAAACGCATAGCGAGAGTCTTAGGCCTGCGCGCCATTAAGACTAAAGTCTCCGGCGGAAAGTTGTGGAGCAAAATGCTCAAGTTTGTCGTTGGGCGTCGGGCCTTGAATGGCGGTGTGCCACTAGTTTATCTGATACACCAAGAATGTGCCCTGAGTGCACGGAGCATCGAGCCGTGTGGGCGACGTTTGTGATGTATTGATTGTGCGTGAATCCGCATTGTGTGATATATCTGCTTGCGAAATGCTATGTATGCAGGGAAGGAATGTCACTGCCTCGGGTAAGGGGTAGGGTTGTTATAAATTGGTCACTGAACGCTGGTCATTGCCTTGTTTACCACTGTGTGGTGGATTGTCCCGTACAGGTGCAGGAGAGCCGAGCGGAAAATAGGGGGGTTGAAGCCCTTGTTGTTGTTGATGCTGCTGCTGCTATGCTGGCCCTCGAAGGCCAAAGAAGTTCATATGATAGTATTCTCATGTGTGGCCTGCCTGCGTGCTGATGTATGAAACTCATATATATAAAGCTTAACTGTAAGGCCATAGGGCCAGACTTGCTGTGTATTTAGAGTACATTCCTTCGTGATGTATATATAAATGCTAATTTATATATTATGGACATTCTGATGGGTTGAGTTCAAACAACTTAAAAGCTTTCACTAGAATGCTCTGGGTTAGGATGCGCAACTCTGATAGTACCTCGTAACTTCGCCGTCTATTTGTGGCATATGGTGTGGGGCCCCGGCCGGACCTTATATTATATGTCATGCAACGGATAGTGGTGTTATATTACATCAAATAATAATCAATAAGAAATGTAACTTAACTGGTGTCTCTTCAAGGTGCATAATGGCAGACTGCTCTCGACTAATGACAAAGTACAAGGTCATTCAGGTTGGGAACCAGCTGGGTATGTTTATTGCAACAAAGGAGGATGATTGAGGGTGCCTCACTTTGGATATCAATTTTAATTAATATTGAGCTCTTTTTGTGGAGGGTCGTGAAGCTCTCTATGGGGGCTGACGATACTTTTTTAGCTATCAATAAGCATAAGAGGCTTCCCAAGTATTGATATATGTGTGGTCTTATTGGGCATCTCCGTAGGAATTTCCCGATGTAGTTAGAAGAAGGTTTTGTGATCCCAGTGACCAACCTCTGCTTGTCCCTTGGCTCAGGGTACCATCATCATCGCCAATTTTTCTATCTTCTGCGAGAAAGAGGGAGGCTAGCATTGCTTTTATTTCCCGCACTAAAAGCATCTAGTGTCTACCTAAATCACCTAGATGGGGGTGAATAAGTAATGTTTGTGTCTTTTCGCAGAATAAAAATTACTTAAAAATAAGCACACAAACACCGAGATTTATAGTGGTTCCCCGAGTTGGGTATGTCCACTTTACCGCCTCGCTTATCAACCATGAAGGTCTATATTCAGCTAATTCACCTTTCTCAGATTTAGATAAATCTTACACCTCAGAGTCGCAACTCCTACAACTCAGAGACGACGCTTCTACCACTCGGAGAACAACCTCTCCTACAACTCGATCCACAACCAGATTTACAACTCGATCCACAAACTGGATCTGCAACTCGATCCACAAACCGAATCTACAACTTAGAGAAAAATCTCCTACAAATGTAAAGAAAAATTACAGAATAGAAAAGATTACAAGTATTCACTTCAACGTTCTTCGAAAAAGTAGATCTTGAAATTTGGAGAACTCGGAAGGGAGAAATCTTGAAGACCTTGAATCTTGAACCTTCAATCGTCTAGATCTGGAGGAATAAGAATCTTCAGATGGCAGCAATCTAGACGTAAAGATCGATGAAGATTGGATCGTGCACAGCTTGATGTAGTCGGCCGATCGGGAAGACGTGTATCGCACAAAGCCTATGGTTTTACTGATTTAGAAAAAAATTGTTTTGACTCAGAGAGCAAATAAGCACAATAACATGATTAGATGGAAAGGAAATATTCCATAGGTATTTATAGAGATCTCCTTGCCAACGGTTACAAAAAAATTTCCAAAAAACGAAACATAAAAAACATTGTGCATATCCGGCCGAACCCGAACCAAAGTTTGAAATTTTGTCAGAAAATGACCTAAGTTAAATTCGTCGAGTATCACCAAGTATCACTAGTATACTCGCCGAATGAGTCTTGATATACGACGAATTAGACTTAGACAAATCAGCACAGGTCATCCATTCACTCAACACCAAAGCGGAGAATCATACTCGACGAATTCGTCGAGTATCAGCTAGTATACTCGACAAATTTGTCGAGTATAAGCTGAATGACTCAACGCTCTCGACACCATGACAAGTAATATTCAATGAATTAGACTTAGAAAAATCCATAGAAGTAGCGTCGAATGGACTCGACGAATTCGGTGTGTATCATCTAGAATATTAGATGAATTCGGCTAGTATCGTTAGATACATTCGACGAATTCGACCACTATACACAATTATACTCGGTGAAATTTACTTCGCGGATTTTTCAATTCTCAGAGAATTTGCTTTAAGTACAAATGATGAATTCGACGAGTGTTGGAAGGGATACATGACGAATTCGACAAATATGAATGAGCATACTCAACGAATTCGACGTGTATTCCTAGCCATACCCGACGGATTTTACTTAGGTAAATTCCTGACCTTCTGATTCGAAGCCTTTGTCCTTCCTTGATCTTTCTCATGTACTTGGGATAGAAGTACATCCCAATAGAGAGATTACAAATGAGTCAACACATTGGCCTACACAATGAAAGATTACATTGTTCACTGACTCACTATAAACTAACATTGGTGTGTACTTAGCAATGTAAATCTGTAATTACATAACTAAAATAGCAGCATCAAATACAATCTAAATTCATCTTAGCTTGACGAGACCCTTCTTCAAATTAGGGTTACTATAGAAGCAATACCTAATAATCTCCCCCTATTTGAAGAAGCCAAAATCCTACAAGCTAAGGTGAATTGCACATAACAAATAATATTAAAGTATAAAAACTTGAAAATGATAAATGAAATTAAAATTAGAAAGCACATTCCCAGTCAATCGTATAAATCATATATATATATATATATCAAAAATGTTCAAAGTTTTTTTTGGGGGGGGGCCACAACACTCAACACATAATATATGACTATTGGTTCTGCCTGCTCTGCCTCTTCAACATCTGTCTGTCAAAATAAGTCCTTGGCTTCAGAAAGTACTTTGGAGGGGCTGGAGGCATCGAATCAGCATTCTGATTGTTCCTGAAATGTATCCTTCTCTTTATATAAGACAGTTTATACTTGTTCCATTCTTCTTGATTGTAGTGGTGCTAATGTTTTTCACCACCAAGGTCGACCAAGGAGAATGTATCTAAGATAATTCCTCTAGATATAGGGCTCCAAACCTCTTCCATCTCTCTATTTGGCTCTTCTCGAACTGGCTTTAACCTTACTGCAGACGGACCTTCCCCAAATCTTCTTCGCTTGTAATCAGAAGAAGGGAAGTATTCAGCCATCTGAGCCTCTAGAAACACATCAGCAGTAGTAGCACCCTGGGAAATATCCTATGAGTCTTACCAGTACTGAGAGTAATCCTGGGGAGGATGATTCTCATCACGTGATGGTGCAGGCACAACAGGTACATGAAATCCTATCAGTAGACTGTGAAGCCATGCACAATTTTCATAAATGAACTCATTTGATCTCTTGAAGTTTTCTACCAAGGAATTTCCCACAACATCCACCTTAGCTGTCCAGGCAACCTCCCCCGTTTTTGTCTTCTACAACAATGACATTGGCATAATTCGCCATGGTGATGTCAAAATGCACTACAACAAAATGCACCTATAGTAAGGACCTAAATCATTACCATAAGTGCCAAAAATCGTTACACAAACTATTTGGTAACGAAAAAAACTTTAAGTAATGGTCGTCTTCTAAAGCTCGACGCTAATACTTGTTGTAATGAATGTATGCGTGTCGTTATAAATAAATTAATTATAACAAAAGATTCTTCCTCACCCAAAACAGATTCATCCTCACCCAAAACAGATTCTTCCTCATAATAAATTAGTTACAATAAATATTATTTCGTTACAAATGATTTTTTCCCGCACAAAAAATCGGTTACAATAAATACTATTTCCTCGCAATAAATTCGTTACAATAGTTTTCTACTCATCACTACAGCCAATTCATTTATATATCATAATATGCCCACAAAAACTTCCAAAAAAAATAAGACATCATAAGATCGCATCCAGATTCATTTAAATATTTATTTATTCATAAATAGAAGTTTTACATGTAGTCAAATTGCATAATAATAATAATGAATCATCAAAAAAAATTACACAACATTAAGATCTACAAGTATAAATAAGACATCAACTTTGACACATTCCGACTAATGAATTTTTCGTCATTTTCCGACTAGTGAATCTTTTATCACTTTTTGAATGATGAATCATCTGTCACTTCCGACCAAGGATCCCGTACCCTACAAATAAAAGAAAACAATTGTTAATTTTAATCCAAATTGAGAGGAAAAAACATTTATACACACTCACATATATCCATACATACACAATCTACAGAAAGCAGCGACTAATTATTAATTTTAATCTAAATAAAAGAAGACAATTGTTAATTTTAATCCAAATTGAGTTGTGAAACTTGTTTTTTTTTTCTTTTTCAAAATAGAAAGTGGATTTATTGCTAAATGATGGAAGTAAGCATATAAACATTCAAGACTGGAGAAAGAATGCAAGTCTGACTCAAAGAGTTGAAATTGGTTGAAGCCGTATAGTAGCAGACGTTGTTTACTAATGAGTTTATCCTTAGCTAAAGCTTCAAATCAGCGGGTTTATATCCAAAGCTTCACATCACAGCTACAGGTACATCACAGCTACAGGTACTAATCCTTAGCTAAAACTTCAAGAACTGCTGATGTGCCTGTAGCTGTGATGGCCGGAATAGTGAACTGCTGGAGCAGTTCACTGCCAGTATAATGAACTGCTGGAGCAGTTCACTTATCCACTGGTGCAAAGTTTTTTGTCTATAGAGATAATAAAAAATGATGGGATTACTCAACCCATCCATAAAAAATGGCAGATCTAAACCGTGAAACAGATCCCCACCATTTTACCCCCGGTACGCAAAGTTCCTAAACTTCACCTTTTGATGATTTAAATCTTCACAAATTAAATGAGTCGAAATAAAATTGTATTTTTCTAAGAATTTTTTTTATTTATGCAAGTAACGAAACTAACCCTAAGAGGAAATACCGGTGAAAAAACTACTTAAACCTCCACTGGAAAACAACTGTCCATTCTTCAATGGAAATATCAAGTGTGAACTCAATAGAAAGCATCACTCACATAGAAATCACACTATCTTCAAATCAGATGACTTGATACCAAAGAAACTGCAAGGATCTTTACTACTGCTCTAGTCAGATAGTTTGGCCATTAGGTCTTCAAAAATGGCTTGGTCAAATGCTCGCCATGCTGAAACTACAAAAAGGAACCCAATAAATTAAGCAATCAATCCATTCAAGATGCGAATATAAAGATTTCTACTCCAATCACAACTTCAAGAATCAAAAAATAAAAAATCTGAAAGAAACTTCAGCTAAAGTAGAGGAGCAAAAAGAGATCATACCATCTTCTTGCAGAGCAGACTCACAACGACACAGTGTTGTCATTTAAATGAAGGACAATCTTATATTAATATAGTTGGCTACAACTTCCCAAGCATTGAATATAATTGTACATGAGATTAATAAAGGCCGTAAACAGTCACGTCTCTTCACGTTGAACCGCAGCCCAGCTACTTCAACTGGGATGCAATTCACGAGCTGCATTTTAATTGATAGTGCTCCAACATTTTGCTTTGAAGAATTCATCCAAACGTCTAGGGGAGAACAATATACTTAATGGAATCGCCTTGTTAAGGATACTTACTGGGAAGCATTCTTACAAATTATACGGCAAAAAAATATCAAAAAGAAGAAACAATTTTCAAAAATTATGTCCAGGATTGGCACCTGATGAATACAGCAAAAGCACATAGCCAAGAATTATTGCAGCAAAAAGTATGTTTTAGCAGGCTTTAGTAGTTGGTCACCAAACATGCAAGTCAAATATATCAAAATTATACCAAACATAAGTAATAAAACACTAACAAAACCACTATGCCCAAATACTAACAGTCAAATAATAGTCAAACCCAAGAAGATGTAATAAAATAGTAACATAGTACTATGCCAAAATACTAACAGTCATAAACCATTCGACAACAAAAAAGTGCACCAAAAAGTGAATGGTGTGTGCATCAATTAGTCAAGGAATTGTGCCAAAGTTTTTTTAGAATCGAAGACAGCAATTCCTTCAGCTCATTCTGTCCCTCTTTTAATACTACAATCTCTGCATTGTGAGTTTGAATCATAGCTTCCTGCTTATCTATAAGCTCTGTTTGTGATGTAATACGAGTCGTGGCACTGCAAATCTTCTTCTGCTACATTTAACTTCTCTTTCAACTAAGTGGACTCTATCAATGTCTTCTTCATTTGTTTTGAAGGCACAACACCGTAGCCTAATCCTTTGTCATAACCAGACTTATTTCCAAGTGCAGTCTTTATAATTTCTCTTTCAGAGATTATGAGATCACTGTCAGAATCTGTTGATATTTTTCTCAACCTTTCCATTTCACGCTGTAAAATATAGTGTTATAATAGACATGTATGTTATTAATCAATTTTGTGAAAGTTTGAAATATATTTTGACTTATGTATGCTGCTTCTGCTGTCTCACTTACAAACACCCCATTCTTCCTATGGATGTTAGCAAAGTTCTCAATGGGGCTTTGATTAACCTTTATATCAATAAAATATTTGAGAATGTCATATTGTTCAAAAACTCACATGTAATCATTGCATTACCATTTCCAGCAGTCTTGAATGGTAGGATTTGGAACCCGACGTATGAGTAAACGACATGTGTGATCTATTAACAACATTTGTCTTGGACCTTTTCTACAAGTAAACAAAAGTATTGAATGGTACTCATTGAACTTATCATTAATAAACTATGTAATAAATAGAATTTATATAAGTAGTCACAATCACCTTAAAATTCTCACTCTCGAAGAGATCACACAACTGACACCAATTCTCGATTGAGATCCACTCAAATGGGTTACTAGCTCTTGGATTCTTTCCTGCCACAATATAACCTTTATACGTTGCAGATAATCTTCCTCTCCAATGTGTGTAGCTACGTTGAAACATCTCCTCCATGAACTCTTGCACACTTTTATCTGTTTCCCAATTCTTTACCTCAAACCATTGCTACAAGAAATTAAAAGATTTGGTTATCCCAAACAAATTCACAAAAAGGATATATAAATATGTACTTACGCGTAATGTAGCATATAAAGTATGTTTCAGCTCTTGCCCCAGATCCCTCCATGGGGTCAAAAAATCCAAACCTGCACTGTGTCTTACAATAACACCTACACCATTTGCAAGGTGCTTTGCATAGCAACGCAGCTTCTTAAAACCTTCAGGGAACTCAATCTCAAGTAGTTTCTTATCCTAATAAAACAAATAAAATTCTTTAAACATATATATAGTAAGTGCATGTAAGTTTTAATATACATAAATAAAGCATACATTTTCTAGTATTGCTTTCTCAATCGACCTTCCGGTGGTCACACCCACGACCTCTTCTTATAGATGAGCTTCCCACTGCATATTTAGAAACCCTTAATAAATATATGATTCAAGTAAATGATACAAATTGACAAAAAATATAATATCAACTTAATTACCAGTATTAGTAGAACCCTGTATTGGACTTTCATCATTTCCTTCATTAATGGTGGTATCATCATCAGAAGCCCCAGATCTACTTTGTGATTGTTGCCGATTAGGTGAAGGTGTATTTAGTATAGGTGACAATTCAGCAACCTCATTATTTTTAGGAATTTCTTCAACAAGCAGTTGTTTGCTGCTCCTTGTCATAGGGTGGCGTTGAAAAACTTTTTTTGAAGTCATATTACTACAAAGTAAACATCACATTAAATTATTTAGAGAAATCATAAAAATGGAATAATTGCATTATTGTTTAGTACTAATGATTAAGAAAAAATTTAACTTACCATTTACATTAGGTCTACATGTTATCATCATTCTCATCAAAATATTCCAATAGTGTTTCGTCATCCTCATCTATGGACTCATCTCCGTCACCAATATTATTAAGTTCTTCCTCTTCATGGATTCTAGTTAGAATTTCTATATTTATAATATCAGGTTCTATATCATCTCTTCCTAGGAATTGCAAGTTTTGATCTTCGGTAGCATATATTAATTCAGTTTTTGAGGACTCATATTGTTGAACTATGTTATCATTCATCACCTCCACTTCTAGGTCAGCGTGTTCCTCTATGTTCCAAAGGTGTCTATGACATACAAGTTGTGTAATTTTCCAAGGATCTCCGAGTTTAGTGTCATCGACATAGAACACTTGTTTCACTTGGTTTGGAAGAACGAATGGATCATCCTCACACCAATGAGAAGTTATGTCGATGCTCAAAAAATATTTATCTTTATGCGTAGTCTTTTTCCCACTAGTGTCAATCCACTCACACCAAAATAATACTACTTTATACCCATGAAGATAGGTCAATTCAACGACCCTACTTAAAACTCCATAGAACTCTACCATGATATTTTGATGTTCCCCCTCAACAAGTAAACCACTATTTTGTGTTGTTCGGCGATCATCTCGATCTTGTATATGAAATCGTACTTCATTAACAATGCAACCAGAGTAAAATTTTGTTAAGTATGATTGTGGACCATTTGCCAATGCCCATAATTCTTCGGAAACTTCGCACGAGTTTGTTTGTTGCACTCTATTTATCTATACAAAATACAATATAAAGCAAATTAGATAGGTGATACTATAAAATTTCAAGATCTTACATGATCTTGAAATTAGATATATAGGTGATACTATTTATACTATAAATTGGATAAGTGATACTATTTGGATCTTACATGATCTTGAAACTAATAATGAAACTGCTCTTGATGAGTTTTGTCAATGTTTCTTTCATTTTCCCTTTTAAGCTCCTCCATGTGCTTACTATTAAAAATTAAAAACAAGTACATTAGAATTAGTTACAAAGTAAGGAAATTGAGCTCTTTCACGTATCTAACCTTTGAAATTCATCTACTTCGGCACAATTGTTTAATATGAATTTATGGGTTGCATCTAGATCCCTTTTAGAAAGTTCTTTGCAACGGCGAAGACGTCCAAAGGGTCTCACTTTTGATGCAAAAATAGACAATTCACACGCTTGCTGATGCTTCACAAAATCTTCATTTCTTTTTCTTTATTGAACCTTGTTTCTATTTCATTTAGGTACATTGACACAAATGTCAAAGACTCTTTTACAATATATCCTTCCGCTATAGAACCCTCTGGACGCGCTTTATTACGTACGTATCCTTTAAGAGTTTTAAGAAACCTAAAGGGAAAACTCAATGATAATAACAGCAAAATTGTTCAGTTATGCTATGTAAGATAATAAAGTATAAATGCATATAAAACAAGTACCTTTCAATCGGATACATCCAACGTGAGTGAACGGGGCCAGCAATCTTCGCCGCTTTTGGAAGGTGAATAGCCAAGTGAACCATTACATCAAAAAATGCTGGAGGGAATATTCTCTCCAATTTGCACAAAATAATTGGGATATTACTCTCCAACTTCTCGATATGCTCTACCTTTAGTGTCTTTGAGCATAAAATTTTAAAAAAATCTCCTAGCTCATATAGTGCCTCAACGACATATGGGCGTAGAAACCCACGAATGCCAATAGGAATTAATTGTTGTAGTAGAACATGGCAATCATGAGATTTAAGTCCATAAATCTTCCCATCCTTTACACATCTTGAAATATTTGACACATAGCCATCCGGAAACTTGTCATTTTTAAAAAAATTGCAAAACCTTTTTTTCTCATCGGAAGAGAGATTATAACATGCTTGAGGTTTTATTATAGTGTTTCCATTTCTAATCAAGTGTAACTCCTTCCTAATGTTAAGGTCTCGTAAATCTTCTCGCACTTTTTTAGTATCTTTGTTTTTTCCTTCAATGTTCATCAATGTGCCCAACAAACTATCACAAATATTTTATTCAACATGCATTACATCAACGTTGTGTCGTATCAAAAGCTTATTCCAGTAAGGTAGCTCAAAAAATATGCTTCTCTTTACCAAATTTCCTTCTTCACTACTGCGCTTCCTCTTTCGCTTGCTTGGGTGTTTTCCAAATTTATCAAAGTTATGTTTGAGTTTGGTTAAATCTGAAAGCAATTGTGCGGCACTCCACTCCCTTGGTTTTGAATGTGTTTCTGACTTTCCATTGAACAATTTACTCCTTCGATAAGGGTGATCTTCAGGTAGATAACGACGATGTCCCATGTAGCATATCTTACATCGAATTCTTTTAGAATTTGTATCATGTAAACAAGTTGGGCATGCCCCGTAACCCTTTGTGGTCCACCCAAATAAATTACTAAGAGCTGGAAAATCATTAATTGTCCACATAAGTGCAGCATGCATTTTAAAAGTGTCTTTGATGTATGTGTCATAAGTCTGAACACCATTCCATAATTCTTTTAATTCTTCTATCAATGGTCTAAGATAAACATCAATATCTTTTCCAGGCGCACGTGGGCCAGGAATTAATAATGACATCATAAGAAACTCATCTTTCATACCATTGTATAACGGCATATTATATGGAATTAGCGCAACTGGCCACATACTATAAGAAGTACTCATATTTCCAAACGGATTGAACCCATCGGTAGCCAATCCAAGCCTAACATTACGTGGATCTGCGGCAATACTGGGATAGTGTGCATCAAAACTCTTCCATGCAAGTGAATCTACCGGATGACTAAGAGTACCTTCTATCTTTATATGCTTCTCAGTATGCCACCTCATGTAAGTTGTTGTTTTAGAAGGCATATAAAGTCTTTGTAGCCTTGGTGTTAAGGGGAAATGCCACAAAACCTTTTGAGCAATTAATTTTCCTTTCCTTTCGTTATATTTCCAGCATGGTTCTTCACACATAGGACAGACATCTTTCTTCTCATTCTCTTTCCAAAATAGTGCACAATCATGTCTACATGCGTCTATCTTCTTATAGCCCAAACCTAAACCAGAAAGAAGTTTCCTAGCCCAATAAATAGATTTTGGAATTAGATTATCTTCTGGCATCACGTCCTTTAGCAATTCAAGAAGCATGTTAACGGACTTATCTGACATCTTATTCATTACTTTGATATGCAGGAGTTTAACAATGAATGCTAACAAAGAGTACTTTCTGCAACTGGGTATAGTTCACATCTGACATAACATAATATACTTGAAAAAGTTCCAGTACTATCTTTGTTAGAATGTTCAGGAAGTTCTGCATCTCCAATCTCGTGTATCAAATCAACTAAATCATCAATGGCTTCAATATCATCGTTACTTTCCTGACTTTGAAAAGGTCCACTATTGTTAGTATTAGAACTGAACACAAAAGAAGTAGTCCTTTTAGCTTCTCCATGATGTATCCATTCCTTATAATATTTGTAAAACCCTTTCAAATGCAAGTCTATTTAAACTTCAATGAGGCTCTTTGTTTTAGTGTTTCGACATACATTGCATGGGCAAAGAATTTTATCTTTAAAGTAAATAGCATTTTCCCGTGCAAACTCTAGAAATAAATTCACGACTGTAGTATAGGTAGAACTGAATCTATCTTGTTCAAAAATCCAGCTTTTATCCATAGCTAACAAAAAAATAATGGGATAACACTACCAAAAAACACATATACAATATATATGAAATTTAATATGAAAATTTGGAGAAATTATTTTCAAGCCCAAAGCCAAAAAATGCTAAAGCAAAAAATAAGAATGGGAAATGATTGCTAATATATGAAAGTCTTGGTTTGGCATCATACTAAAATAAAGGTTCTACAGCAAAAAATGCTAAAGCAATAGCCACTAAGAATTGGAAATAATTGCAAGACGCATAAGAAAAGTCCCATCCGGAAAGAAAATCATCTTGTAAAATCAAAAGAACTATAGCCAATGAGGAAAACAAACCACTGCATAAAAGGTTGTGGTATAATAGTTGGCTAAGAATGGGAACTGAAAACAAACCACTACAAAAAAACTGTATGCTTGGGATAACAAATGTGAAAAAAAAGAGAAGCAAGTGAAATAGAAATTTTATCCAACCAAACAATATTACTGAAGAGATTCATAGCAATAGTAACACACACACTACTAACACAAGATAATATTACTTCTTGTCGAACTGATTGCACACACACTACAAAGCCACTACAAACAAGATGAATACCCCCAAAAAACTACAAGAGCATATTACTTGGAAGAAATGCAAGATGATAGGGTTTTGATAATAATTTTAGTAGTGAACAAACGACAAAAAAATCAAACCACAACAAGATTCATAGTAATAAACCAAAATACGGCCAAAAAAATCATACCCTAAAGAATATGCTGGAACTTCAAAGATAATATTACTTCTAACCCTAAGGGCATCAAGATGAATACCCCAAAAAAACCCAAACATCGTCTGTAGCCAATGAAGAATCTCGTGACCACGAGACAACAACTTCTTGGCGATGCATGAAGAAACAGAGATCAAAATGTTAAGGAAGAAGGAAGAAATGCAAGAAGATATACCAATCGCAAGAAGGAAGAAATGCCCTCTCTCCCGCTATGTCCCTCCTCTGCTCTCTCTCAAGATTCGTTGTAGGAAGAAGCCAGTTGTGAGAAGCCAGTCACGATATTCATCTAAGAAGAAGCCAGTCGCCAAATTCGGAGAAGGAAGAAGCCAGTCGCGAGATTAGGGGTTTCGAGAATGCGTCGAGAGGGGATTGATGTATGTAGGGTTTTGATAATAATTTTATTGGAGGGAAATTTCCCTCCAATTATTTCATGCACTTGATCATATATTCCTAATTTTTTGCTCGAACTCAAGAAGCTCGTGTTCCGTTTTGAACAAAAAAGAATCTGAGATAGATCGAGCTCGGCTAGTAATCGAGCTCAAGCTAATCGTACTCGACCTCGGGCTCGACTCATAATGGAGCTCAACCTCATGGAACAAGAGATCGAGCTCATGTAGTAATCGAGCTTGAGGACATTGGAGTCGAGCTAAGAAAAATAGTGTGCTCGGGAAAATAACGCACGTCCGAGTGAAAAGCACATGCTAGGGAGAAAAATGTTCTCTCGGTCCAAAAAATGCTCTCAAACATTAGTGTTGCACTAAAATATGATATATTTACGGTAACAAAACTTTAATAATAAAATATCAATAATATTAAGGAAAACCTCTTTGTCACAAAAAAATTTCATGATGTGGTTACAATTGATACATATTGTGAGAAATTATTTACTATTTGTAACGTAACATTAGTGTTATTACAAATACTTACATTTATAGTAACAAATAAATTATTATTGTAACAAAATATAAAATATTCGTTATAAAAAATTACTTTTTGGTAACAACAAAAAACTTTTGTTACTAGATATATGTATTAGTAACAAACTGGGATTCTGTTATATTTCAGTCCTTACAACAGGTGCAGTTTGTTGTAGTGATGTTCCATCGAGCTATTGTGCGCCTCGGTCATGTTGAAAGCATTTTTGTCCATATTTTTCAACACGTCCAAATTGTTCTTTATGGCGCCCATCGTGTAGATGATGGTCTATCCATCCTGAATAAACCAAGAATCTAGCTTGGAGTCAAGCTTTCCAATCTGAACGTTGACCTCTACAAGACCATTCAACATGTATTTCTCAGATTCTTTTACTGTAACACCCCTAATCCGTCAAATAGCATATAGCAGTAGGTCCAGCAGGGGCCCGACGCCATATACTACGGACAGACCGGAAGGTTATGCAATGAAACCATCCTGCCAATAACTAACGTCATACACAGAGTACATTCTAGCGGAAGCAATTTAAAAGTTGCAATAATAAGAACCCAGCCAACAGCATGAATGTCCACTACACAAAACCAACAGGAATGAACGTACAAATACACAAGTACATGGCCTTATGGCCTTACAATAGTTTACTCAAATATAAGTGCCTTCCAAATCTCAACACGTAGGTCGATCATATATGAGAATAAAAGAAAACACTCATAATTAGGCCTTCGAGTGCTGGCTCAACAACAAGGGCTTTTGCCCGCTATTTGCCACTCGTCTTCGCAGCACCTGTAAGAAACAATCCACTGAAGTGGTGGCAAATAAAAGCAACGGTCAACTAAGCTGACCAAATTATAACGATCCTGCCCCTAAACTCGGAGCGGTGATGCTCCTTCCCTGCACTTTATTAGCATAGACATATAATAGAGAAATTTCACATCATCGCAGGCATAGGCTCGCACGGCCACACACCTCGTGCTCTCAGGGCACATTCTCGGTGAACCCGGTCAAAGTCTGCGGTCTCACCACTGCCCATTGGACGGCAATTTCTCGTGAGCATTTTGGTCTTTCCGGAAGAGGTCACATCAATATAAGCCATAAACCGCCTAAGACCCACCATCTATGCCAACGGCAAGTCCCATGTACTGTAGGTCACTTGTACCGAACGACATAGAGCAGGTATGGTTCCTCCTAACCCATTACTCACACCGCAACGTCAATTTAAGCTATATGCGCGGGTCAAGCTTTCCCGAGTCCCAAATCGGTCACACAATTTACATAACCTGGTTATGTATAAGTTGGCTCCCAGGCCATCAAGTTGGCAGAATCAAGCATCTGTCCAGTTTTCCGGGTGCACCTTGGAGTTAGTCTACAAGGCTCCCTATTGCAGTCTATCGTGTAGAAAACCCGAAAAATAAACATCTGTGCGGAGTCTTCTCCGGCCATTCATGCAATGCAACATCACCGATCCAGACAAACTTGTCCGGGTAGGCTTCACACATCATGCCTATGTTCGTTTCTTGATTACGGACTCTACATGCAAAATAATGGGGACTATACATGTCTACCCAAAGGAACACCTCACACTCACCGCAAACTCGTGAGAGCGGGCTTCCTATGTAAGGGAAAAGAGGACTTCACATGTCCAAGATGAGAATCGTTACCCTAGCATTCATCTTCGGCGCCATGAAGATCTATGCGGATGAAAAGCACTGCAATGTCCCCGCCTCTGTAGATCCAATCTCGGCTTACAATTTGCGGCTCCAAAGCTCAACCGGCGGCCGGATCTCTCCTTCTTTTTCTTCCTTGCTCTCCCCTCTATCTAGAACTCTTAGAAAGAGAAAACCCAAAATAAATGAGGATTTCTAAACCCTATTTTCGGGTTAAGCCCTGCCACGATCATCCAAGACCCTTAGATCCCAAAGAAAGGAAACGGACGGCCACAATTCGGACTTAAAATCCAAAACCTGGGCCAAACATGGCTTGTGACACGCCCGTGTCCAAGGACGTGTGCCTCAAATGACGTCGAAACCGGCGCATCTCGAAAAGAACACGGGCTTTCGACACGCCCATGTCAGGCTTGACATGCCCATATCATCCAGTATACGCCCATGTACCTGGGCGTCTTCCTCCATCAACACAGGACCAACACCAACCCGAGAAGAACACGGGTACTCGACATGCCCGTGTTGAATTTGACAAGCCCGTGTCAGGCGGAACACGCCTGGGCTCCAGGCCGTGTTCCACCCCCCCCCCCCCCCCCCCCACCCCCAACATAGCACGGCTATCCACCCAAGTAGGACACAACCTGGGACACGCCCGTGTCTCAGGCCGTGTTCGCTGTTAGACGATCGTAGACTGTAAATTTGTCGACCACACGGTCATCGTTGAACCCGAGCACGACACAGCCATAGGACACGGCCATGTCCCAGTCTGTGTGACCCTTACCAAGTTCCAAACTTGGCTCAAAATGCTACTCGTCCCTCTTGTGAGTTTCGGGGCGTTACAGCTCTCTCCCTCTTAAAAGAATTTCGTCCCGAAATTACAGAAAGGAAAGATATAAAAAAAACTTAAACGGTACCTGAGTGGAATAACTCTGGGTATTCCTCAAGCATGGTCTGCTCTCGCTCCCACGAGAGCTCCTCCTGACCGCAGTTGTCCCAACGGACCTTGACTATCATGATTTCCTTGTTACGCAATCGCTTGACTTCCGAGTCCTCAATGCAAACGGGCTTGACCTTTGTCGTTAAGCCATTATCAACAGGTACTCGATCTACTGCAACCACTTGCGAAGGCTCTTGCACCGCCTTCCGCAACACTGATATGTGGAATACATCGTGTAGACCACTTTGTTCCACTAATAGCTTTAATCGATATGCAGTTTCGCCAATTCGCTCCAAAACATCAAATGGTCCAAGGTACCTCGGGCTTAGCTTCTTCAAGCGTCGTACCCGCGAGACACCCTTGAATGGCTTAATCATCAAGTATACCCAGTCTCCAACAGCGAATTCCACGTTCCTATGCTTGGCATTATAGTACTTAGCTTGTCGGTCCTGAGCGATTAGCAATCTCTCTCGAATGGTTCATACCAACGAGGTTGCATCTTCTACTTCTTGCCGCTTGTATAGCTTCGACTCACCCATTTCCAACCACGATAACGGCGTGCAACATCTTCTACCATAATGGGCCTCAAAGGGCGCCATCTGAATGCTCGCTTGGTAGCTATTGTTGTAAATGAATTCCAACAAGTACATGTGATCTTCCCACTGCTTCCCGAAATCCAGGACGCACATGCGAAGCATGTCTTCCATCGTCATGTTGACTTTTTTGGTCTGACCATCCGTCTGTGGATGAAATGTCGTGCTGAAACTCAGCTTGGTCCCCAACATCTGCTGCACCAATCTCCAGTCATTGGATGTGAACCGCTCATCTCAGTCACTCACGATGCTGCGGGGCACACCGTGAAGCCGCATAATATTATCCACATATAATTTTGTCAATTTCTCCACAGAATCATCCTTCCTATGCGGAATGAAGTGCGACACTTTCGTCAGACGATCTACAATCACCCAGATGGAGTCGTTTCCCTTCTACGACCTTGGCAAACCATGCACAAAGTCCATTGTAATGTCGTCGAACTTCCACTCCGGAATAGGCAAGGACTTCAAGAATCCTCCAGGCTTCTGGCACTCCGCCTTCACTAAGGCGCATGTTTGACACATCTCCACGTACAGTGCCACATCCTTCTTAAGTCTTGGACACCAGAACAATTTCTTCATATCACGGTACATCTCTGTGCCCCCCGGGTGAATCGAGTACTCGGTATGATGAGTCTCATACATCAATTCCACCTGTAGTTTGTCCACACTCGGGACGCACAAACGACTGTCCTTCCAAAGCAATCCATCCACAACTTCTAATTAGGAATTTGACAGATCCAAAGCCTCAACCATGAGCTGCTTCATGCCGCTATCCAAATCCAAAGCCCTTTGAATCTGATCAGCCAGGTCACACTGAACTTCTATCCAGTTCAATAGCTCTTTGGCACTAGTCTGCTTGTCTACGTAAGAGATCTCCAACGCCTCCAACTCCCGAACCAAATGCTCGTCGTGAACCGACAGCCAGTTGGCTTGAGCTAGGGCCCTGTGACTCAACGCATCCGGTACTGCATTGCCTTTCCCAGGCACATAATTAATCTTGAATGTGTAGTCCCCCAGGAACTCCATCCATCTCCGTTGTCACATGTTTAGATCCTTCTGATCCAACAAATATTTCAGGCTCTTGTGGTCGGTATAGATATCGACCTTCACCCCGTACAAGTAATGCCTCCGCAGCTTCAGGGAAAATATCACGGCCGCTAACTCCAAGTCATGGAGCGGATAAATCCTCTCATGCACCTTCAGCTGACGCGAGCCATAGTCTATCAAACTTCCATGTTGTAGTAGGACACAACCCAATCCACTGCCCGAAGCATCGCTGTAGATCTCAAAGCCTCCGGTCCCACTCGGCAAACTCAGCACAGGCATCGTGGTCAACCGACTCTTTAACTCCTCAAAAGCTCGGGCGCACTCCAGCGTCCAGACAAACTTCTGCTCTTTCCTCGTCAAAGTCGTGAGGGGTAACGCTATCCGCGAGAAGTTCTCCACGAAGCTCCTATAATAGCTGGCAAGCCCCAGAAAACTCCGGACTTCCACTACCATAGATAGCACAGGCCACTCTCGTATAGCAACAATCTTCGTTGGATCCACCGTAATTCCCTCTCCACAGACTATGTGACCAAGGAACGCTACTGAGGACAACCAAAACTCGCATTTGGAGAACTTGGCATACAGTTGATTCCTCCTCAGCGTCTCCAATACCAAATACAGATGCTTAAAGTGATCCTCCTCACTCTGTGAGTACACCAATATATCGTCGATGAAGACGATCATCAGATCCATGAACACTGACGGTGCATTAGTCAGCCCAAATAATGTGGCCGTAAACTCATAATGCTTGTATCTCGTACTAAAAGCTGTTGTGGGGATATCACTTTCCCTTATACTCAGCTGATAATACCCGGACTTAAGATCCAATTTTGAGTATACCGTTGACCCAACTAACTGATCGAACAGATTATAAATTCTTTGGATCGGGTACTTGTTCTTCTCCGTCAACTTGTTCAGCTCTTGATAATCAATACAGAGTTACAATCTTTCGACCTCCTTCTTCACAAAAAGGACTAGTGCGCTCCAAGGCGACGAACTTGGACGCACATAACCCTGTTCCAAAAGCTCTTGAATTTTACCTTCAGCTCCACCATCTCCTTAGGCACTAGCTGATACGGAGAGCGTGACATAGGTTTCGCACCTGGCACTAGCTCGATAGTGAAGTCTGAAAGTGCAGGTTAGATCTGAAATACTCTAGAGGGGGGTGAATAGAGTATTGTGCTCTCTACAATCTTTTTATAACTTTTGTTGTAATCATAAGTGAATAGATTAGCAAATAAAGAAATAAGCACAACAACCTAACCAATCATAGAACACAGCCAAAATAAAAGAAAAAGGGCAACCAGACGACACAAGAAATTATAGTGGTTCCCTAACCTGGCTACATCCACTCTTCTACCACCCTGGTAGGAATCCACTCAGGTTTTTGATCAGGTGCCTGACACCAATGAGCTTTTGTTCAGGTGCTCAAAAACCAAAACCTCAAGTATTTTGGTAGGAGACTTGCAACCAGGAATAATTTTGAAGGGAATTAAAACCCTGTACAAAGGATGGAAAAAGGTGATGATGTCTTCTCTTTCTCAATAACAACTTAGAAGACTAGTGGATTGATTTTAGCAGATTGCTCCCCCTGAGATCTTGAATGGATCAGGATATCTGGAGCACTGCTTCAGGGTGACAGGTCTTCAAAACTTGATTGCCTTGACCAGAGATTGCTTCAGGAACTTCTTTGACAGATAGAGTTATTGTTGTCCTTATGAAGTTGTCCTGTAGGGTTGAAAGAAGAAGATTCTTGATAGAGATTGAATATTATTCTTCTTAATGATGTTGTTCTCTGGCCTAGGCTGATTGCAGTATGAAACTTTTGATTTTTGTAACACTTATTGAATGTGATATATGTCTATGTGTCACTGCTTAATCTATTTTTTTTTTCTGACTGAAGACTGACTGAAGAACATTCGAAATTTGAAACGTTGAGCAGTAAATGCAGTCGTCCTGGGAAGGAAGCGACAATGAATGAATTCCCTAACTGTCCCATGGAAAAACGGCATGTAATAATCCATGATCAATGCTCGTTCTAACGGTAACATTCCGAGAAGATTGAGCATTAATTACTCGGGAATCATCGCCAAGAAAAGGGACGGAAAACTGGAGAAGACCTAAGTCTGGAATCGTTGAATGAAGAACAGGAATCGTCGAGCCGAGTTTACAGTTCGTCGAGCTGAGCTGATGAGTTCGTCGACCAGATAATAGCAATAGTCTTCAAGGGAAACCTGTCAATTCTGCTACAATCTTCGTTGAACTGACAATCTTCATTCGTCGAATAGACAATCATCATTCGTCGAACTGAGATCCAAATTCGTCGACTGAAGAATGATTGTGGACTTAGAATCTGAGAAGTCTCTAGCTGAGAAGGATTCAAATTGTAGACCAGAAATCATCGAGTAGAGTACTGAGTTCGTCGACCTAACAAGTTGACTTCGTCGACCTGAGAAGTTGTGAACTTGAGGTCCAAGTTCGTCGAGCTCAGAATCTTGTTCGTCAACCAAAGCCTGAATTTGGACTTAGAAAAATCTGGAGTTACCCTGACTTTAGTTTGTTGAAGTATCTCAGTCTTCGTCGAACAGAGAACAAAGATCATCGAGCTCAGCACAGAGAAATATCTCAAGATCGTCGAGCTCAGAACGCCTTTCTTCGACCTGAGTTCGACGAACGTAGAACTCATTTTACTTAGTATTGAAATCTTCTAAGTCTTGAGTCTCTGATAGTCTTGTTGATAGCTGATCCATCTGATGTTGACTCTAAGGATTTGGCCTAGACTCTAGAACACAAATTTGACCCTGGCTATACATGTTGGGTCACATCCTAAGGTAGTGAACCTAGCCCAAATCAACTAGGGATCCAACAATTTCCCCCTATTTGGGTGAGGTCATTAAAAGACTCAAAACATAAACACACGATAAACAAAGCAAGAAAAAGATATATCTGGCAGAGAATTACTAACACATGCAGCAGATATATATGTACATAGGCTTTGTTTAAATAAATAACATAGTTTGAAAGCAAATGCAGAAAGAAATTGAAACAAAATAAAGATTACTTCTTCTGCTTCTTCTGCATGGACTTGTCTTCTTTTGTCTTCTCTCCTGGCTCTTTAAAGATAATTTTTCTATTTGGATCTAAAGCTTGTGCTTGTGTCATTGTCATGTCAGCTGCCCCAATAATCTTGAGTGATGTAGCTCTGGGGACAACTGCTTCAGGATGGAGCTTCATATAGTCATCAACATTGAAGAGTTTGTTTGCTTTATCAAACCTTTTCAATTCTTCCTTCCAGTATTTTAACATAGTTGTATAGCCTGATATGTCTTTACCTTCAGCTTTAGCTTTATTAATTAGGTACAGACCAATAAGTTCCTGGAACCTGGCCATTTTAGCAGTGTTGGCTGTTTCAGAATCCTCAAAAGGAATAGGAGGAGAATGTGGTCTTTTGGGACCGAATGCCTGCTATTGCTGCTGAGGTTGTTGTTGTTGATGTTGTTGTTGATTTCCTAAGGAATGATGCCCTTGCTGAATGCTTCCATAGCATCTCCCTTGATGTCTCTGATAAGCTTGCATAGGGGCAGATCTCTGAGAGCTAGAGCCAGTGGCACCAGCTGTTGGAGGAGGAGGAGGTGGATCTTTTCTATATCTATGTACTGGTGGAGGAGAATATCTCCTACTTCTTTTCCTTTCCTTTTGCTGATTCTTTGACAGCCACATCCAAGCAGGCATTGCCTTATAAGGAGTAACATTATACAAGATGTAGTAGGGAGTGTCAACTGTTGGATTGGGCTTAGGAGCTGGAGGAGGAGGAGCCTTCCTTTTCTTTGACAGCATTTTCTTCTTCTTCTTGGCAGCTTCGTCATCAGAATCATCTTCATCATCTTCAATGCCAGAACCCTGAGGGTTATCATATAAAGCATCCAAAGCTTTCAAAGCTTTATCATCAATGACAGTCTTTTATGTAGCAGAAGCAGAAGTTTCACAAACTGGAGTTTCAGAAGTAGTTGAAGAGGAAACTATACAAGAATCAGAAGTAATGGGGACAGAGCTTTCAGTTGCTGCCTTATTTTCTTATTCAATATCAGCCAAGATTAACTCATCCAGATCAGGCATTGGTGAGTCATCCATAACAAAAATTGGTGCTGAGATAGCTTCTGGAGAAGATGGAATAGCTGCAGAGGTTGGAGCAAAAACTGGAAGTTCAAAACTGTCACAGAGTTGCTTAGCAACTGCTGGACTAACAGGAGAAGTATAAGGAACAATAGCCAACTGTGGCTTAGAGGAAGGGAACTGTACATAAATTGTATCAAAATTTCTCAACAAACCAGCCAAGTCAACTGTGGGATTTAAATGGAAATCACCAACAGTTTTATCTACTCTGGAACTGACTCATCTAAGTCAATGTCAGTATCCATGAAATGAATCAATTCAATCAAATCTAAATCAGATTCTGGCAAAATTTCTGCATCTGCATCTGAAGCTGTATCTGCTGCTGCTGCATTTGTATCTGCTGTTGTATCTGCTGCTGCTGCATCTGCATCTGCTGCTGCTGCTACATCTGCATCTGCTGCTGCTTCATCACAGAGTATCTCCCCCTGCCTGGGTTCAGGAGAACCTGGAGTCGGGCCCCTGAATGAAGAGGGGGCAGCAGAAAGAAGAGATACTTGGGCAGATAAAGAATTAATAGAATTCACAAGAGGTGTAATTGTAACGCCCCCGATTTTCTCAGCGATTATTTAATTCTTGTTTGGCTCTACGTTGACGCATTTCTGGCAGGCGCCATTTGTTAGAGCATGGTCTTAGCTCTTTAGGTTCCTTGTGTGGTTGTTGGTAGCCTTTTTGGCAAGATCCCCTAGCTAGCCGAGTCTGTTCTGGTGACCGGTGAGGCCTCTCGGGGGATGCTTGTGTTTTGGCTTCGGGTAGTGATAACTCGAGTTTTGTTCATCGAAAGTTGATTTTGACTTCATTGTTGCATTCGTAGCGTGGGTGTTTAGCTACGGTGCGAATTTCGTCAGATTCCGAGGTGGTTCAGTTTTCGCGTCGTTTTGACGTATTAATAATAATGGATGTAATGATTAATTAAGGTATAAAGTTTGAAATGAGAGGTTATAGGTGGCAGTTAGGTTGAAAAGACGTATCCATGAATCATATATATAGCCTTGAGAAATACACGAGACTAACCATTGTCACCTTCTGTGGGAGAGAAACCACTGCTGTTCGAGAGGAAGTAAAAAAATCTGCCAACCCTGCTACCCTTCAGACGCCGATTCTGGGAGGGTTAGTGGACAGAATTCGATTCTGAAAGCGGATTTGGAGTGCTCTCACCTGTACCTTCATTCCTATGGTGCTGTTGCGGCTGGAGACGAGAGAGAGAGAGGAAGGGTTGTGCAAGTTAAATTCTGGAATTGAGGCAAGTGGTGGTCCTACCCTTGCCAAGCTTTCTTCTCCTTTTTAATGGTCATATTTGCAATAATTTTCCCTATTTCCTGTGATTAATATTTTACTCTGTTTTCCGTTAAAAGCATGTTAATCTTAAACCATTATGCCCCCTTTATGTTTCGGTTTGCATTTTCTCAAAGTTCTGAAACCCAAATCTTCGGCTAGAGTAATGTAGTCTTGTTCGTTTTTATCATATTGTTCCCTGTCAAAACCTCTGGTTGGGTAGTATCTAGCCTTTCAACCCTGGAATGTAATAGCAGTGAGATTTCATACTTATAATTCTAGTAATAGGTTTGGTTTAGGTTAGGAAGCTTGGACGGAATTGATGTTGGAGGTGTAGGATTTACTGCGCTCTCAATGCAGCCAGATCGACGGAAATCGTCGATCTGGGTTCGGCGAATATCGTCGAGCTGATCTCGACGATGGGCCTTAGTTCTGGGTTTGACGAAAATCGTAGAACGGAGATCGACGATTTTCTCGTGGCCTCTGTTCGACGAAAGGGAAATCGTCGAACGGTAATCGACGATATTATTCCCCTGGCCTGTATTCTAAGATCTTCCTGTGGTCTGCGATTAGCGGCAAATCGTCGAACGGAGTTCGACGATTCCCCGTGACCTGTGATCGACGAAAGACAAATCGTCGAACGGAGTTCGACGATTGCCTGTGTCCTGTGATTCGATGAAATTCGTCGAGTTGCGTTCGACGATTTTCCTGCGTTCGATGATTTTGTTCCAGCGCTCGACGAAATTCGTCGAGCTGCGTTCGACGATTCCTATAAGCAGAAGTTTTTTTTTCAACTACCTTTCTTCCTAAGTGATTACCTCGTAGGGGAAATTTCTTGTCGGCCTTTCGTTTTCCTTTGTTTTGAGGGCCGAATTGTGGGTTATGGCAGGTAGTGGTATTTTTACGCTCTAAAGGAGCGGGATGTTTTGTGTGCGAGCCGTGGCCGCCACTTTTTAGTCCCAGGTACGGGCTGGGCATTTGTTATGGCCGCCACCCTTTTTATCCTAGGTACGGGCTGGGTTTGTGGTGGTTTTGTGCTGACAGTGAAATTTTATTTTTTAGTTGGAACTATTTGTTTGGGGGACTGTTTTTGGTCACCAACTCAGGACCATTTCTATTTACTACTGCCACTAACTCATAAGTTAGGATTGTTAGGTGTTTCTTCCTGGTAGAATGCAGCATATTGCGGAAAGTTTTTCCTTGCCTTTTTTTTCCTTGTAGCCACTGCAGGGTTTGAGCAGGGCTTGGTGTTGTTGCTTGGTACTTGGTGTACTTTTGGTTTACTCTGGACAGTGTTTGCTTTTACTGTCTTATTTTCTTACCCTCTTGTTCCATTGTAATTTAATACCTTAATTCAGATTTTCTTGCTTTGCTTGCTGAGGTGTTCTTTTTTTTCTGAATGCCTCAGGTTCAGATTAGTAGCCGGGTAGGCGGCTAGTTTTGTTGTGGTGTTGCTGGCGATCCCTTGAGTTGTAGGGATCCTTTTCTTGGTGTTTGTGTGGTAGTTTTCTACTTTTATCTTACAGACATACATGCTTGCCAGTGGATTCGTGTCAGTTTGTTGGCACCCCTGGTAGTTTTACCTTATGATACTAAATATGTTTCTTTTACTGCTACCTTTTCTGGAGATAGTCTACTTGCTCTTGGGAAATTTTATGCTAGGTTGCTTGTTATTTTTAAACGTAAAAGACTACTATATGTATATCTCATGATCAGCATGTTTTATAAAACTCATACACTACTTTCCTAGTAACGTAAAAAAGAACGTTTTCCTACTTATAATATGATATAAATTTAGTGTCTTGCATAGTATGAGCTGACCTCGGGGGTCACATATGCACTCTCTTAGGGTGTCAAAGAAATAAATAAAGTATTTTCCGCTGCGTATAAATATAGTTTTAAATTGTGGACTAGATGATCCACTGAGCCGAGGGATACGGCCCCTAAAATATACCTAATTTTCTAATCATTAAACTTATGAGATTTTTATAGTCTAGTTGGTTTGTGTTTGCCTAAGCGTCGACAGTTATCCCCTGCTCGACGTGGCATCACGACGCGTGTTTTCTCATACTCTGATACTTCTTAAATTCGGAGAAAATGCGGGTTGTCACAGTTGGTATCAGAGGCAAAGTTGCTTGACAATTTGTCGGGCAACCTTTCCTTGTAGGTGTTAGGTGTTTAGCATCATATCATACACACACCGATATGTCATCGGCACGTCTTAGCTGAAGCACGAACACTTCACTCATAGCATAACATGAAGTATATGGGGCATATTATGTAGTATGGGATGCATAATATGTGTTTGTATATGGATCCACCATAAGGGAAACATGTGAGGGTTATGTAGTATGGGATGCATAACCTCACCACATGAATGCAACTAGCACGTTCTTTTCGTTTCATGAGAATGTTATGTAGTATGGGATGCATAACATTTTCATGTGTACGCTGCTCATGACATGCATTAGGGCCTTTTTAGAATGCATAGCACAATCATGCATAGCATAACATCGCATAAGCATAACGTGCCAAGTTAAAGACTTGCAGGATGACATATGTACACACATGGTTTTAAATCAGAAAAAGAATATACAATTCATAAATTCCCGATCTAGGCACAAGAGTTAGATGATGGTGGTTAACCATCCTATGTTAGGCATAACATCATTTTTGGTTCAAAAAAACTCCCAGAGCAAGTTTAGCAGTTTTAAGATCATATTTATTCATGTATTGTCTGTACTTGTAGTTAGTTCCAACTATTATACCAGGATTTGGCTAATGTTGATATGATTTTAGGATGGCGAGACGTCCTTCGACCAGGTCGACTCCCCTATCTGAGGGTGAGACTTCTGGAGAGCAGAGTGATGCGATGATCGAGAGCTTGCGGTTGAGCAACGATTCCTTGACCAGGCAGTTGGTGGAGATGCAGGTCCAGATCTAGTCTCTGGCGGCAGTTGTGGCAGGACAGAATCAGGGAGTGTAAGACCCTGTAGGGGGGTCAGCTTCCCCTCCCCTCCTACTCCCATGAGACCTCCAGTGGTAGTGCCAGCGGAGATGGACTTCATTTCTCAGTTTCAGAGACTTAGCCTTCCTACATATGATGGGAAGGCAGATTTCATGGTCATAGATGATTGGCTGATCTCCATGGAGGAGATGTTATCGTACTCCGGTGTTGCAGATGATCAGAGAGTGATGTTAGCCGCCTATCAGCTAAAGGGGTTGGCTAAGAGTTGGTGGCTTAGGGAAAAGGAGAGCTTGGTGGCTGGTTGCACTTGGGCATTGTTCAAGGAGATGTTGTTGAGGAAGTTCTTACCTTCGGTCGAGCGTGACCGACTTATGAACAAATTCCTTCACCTGAAGCAGAGGCAACTCACGGTCAGTGAGTATGAGATAGAGTTCAGCAAGTTGAGCCGGTTTGCCCCGGGATTGGTGAGTGTTGAAGCAGATCGAGTCAAGTGGTTTCTTGGTGGCTTGAGGAGCGAGGTTCAGCAGTTATCCAGTGCTTATGGTTCAGTGACATATGCAGGAGTAGTGGAGGCTGCTCTGAAAGTGGAGGCAATTGAGACTGCAAGGAACAGAGGCCAACAAATAAGGAAGGACAAGAGGAAGTCTGCTGAAGAGAAGAACCCCCAGGTACTTGATGCTGCTTCAGGAAAGAAGAACAAGGTGGTGTGTAGCTTCTATGGCCGGTCAGGCCACCCGGTTGAGAGGTGTTTCAAGAAGGCGGGAGCTCAGAAGAAGGAGCAGGTTCATGCCATTCAAGGTGCTCCTAGGAAGGATGTTTCCTGTGCGGTTTGCAAGTGACCCGGGCATGATGCTGCCCAGTGCTGGTCCAAGGATAAGGTCTGCTTTCAGTGTGGCCAGAAGGGCCATATCAAGACTAGGTGTCCTCAAGTCCAGCCTATTCTTCAGGCAGTTCCACTTCAGGCTTTACCCCTGCCTTAGCATGTGGACAAAGGCAAAGGGAAGCTGAACGTGATCTCTTCCGAGGAGGCTCAGACTTCGACTCAGGTCATCTCAGGTTAGTCGTTCTCCTAGACTGAAAGTTTTATTTGCTAGAATGGTTATAGTTTTGTTTTGGTAGTTCCTTGGTTGCTTATATATACTACTATAGGGAAATTTAAGGTGAAGAACCGTTGGGCGCGTGTTCTGATCGACTCCGGCGCTACCCACTCATTTGTGGCTAGAGCTTTTGTAGAGCGTTATCGGTTGGTTCTAGATCAAGTTCGTGATACCTTCCGCGTCAAGTTCCCTTCTAGTGAGTCTGTGCTGTCAGATTTGGGCATTTTGGATTGCCCTGTTTTGTTGGGGGACTTTCTTGCGAAGGCAGACTTGAAGATGATTGATCTATAGGACTTCTATATTATTCTGGGCATGGACTGGTTGTCTAAGTATGATATGGTTATTCAGTGCAAAGGAAAGCGCTTGGACTTCATCAAGGACAACGGTCAGCCTGGTTGTGTGTATGCTGATCCGTGCCAGGATTCTCCTATCATTTCTGCGGTATGTGCTCAGAAGCTGTTTCATTCTGACTGCTTTGCTTGTTTAGTATCGGTGGTTGGGACTGCTGTTAGTATACCGCGCTTGGAGGAGATTCCTATTATTCATGGTTTTTCTGATGTTTTCCCTGATGACCTACCTGGTCTTCCCCCCGAGCGGGATGTTGAGTTTGTGATTGATTTGGAACCGGGTACACGTCCTATTGCTAAGGCGCCTTATCGGATGGCCCCTCGTGAGTTGGAGGAGTTGCGAGTCCAGTTGGACAAGTTGCTGGCTAAAGGTTTTATCAGGCCGAGTTCGTCGCCTTGGGGTGCTCCAGTTCTATTTATGAAGAATAAAGATGGGTCGATGAGGCTGTGCATCGATTATAGGGAGCTGAACAAAGTTACCATAAGAACAGGTACCCTCTGCCGAGGATCGATGATCTATTTGATCAGTTGTGTGGTAGCACGGTGTTTTCCAAGATCGATCTTCGTTCAGGCTATCATCAGCTCAGGATCCGTGAGTCAGACATTCCACAGACTGCTTTTAGGTCGAGGCATGGGCATTTCGAATTCCTGGTTATGTCGTTTGGTTTGACCAATGCGCCATCAGCATTCATGGACATGATAAACCGGGTGTTCAAGGACTTTCTGGATAAGTTTGTGGTCGTATTTATAGACGACGTTCTGATTTATTCTCGCAGTGCTGAGGAGCATGAGCAGCATCTGCGATTGGTTTTATCTGCTTTGAGAGACCATCAGTTATTTGCCAAGTTGAGTAAATGTGAATTCTGGTTGTCCCAGGTTTCCTTCCTGGGTCATGTGGTGAACAAATACGGCATTTCGGTGGACCCGAAAAAGATTTCTGCAGTGATGGATTGGCATAGGCCGAGCACACCCAAGGAGATTAGGAGCTTCTTGGGGTTAGCCGGCTATTATAGAAGATTCATGGAGGGCTTTTCTACCTTGGCAGCCCCCTTGACTAAGATGACGCAGAAGAATGCGGCATTCATTTGGAGTGAGAAATGCGAGGAGGCTTTTCTGGAGCTGAAGAGCAGGTTGTGTTCTGCTCCTGTTTTGGCACTGCCTACGGAAGGCAAGGAATTTGACGTATATGTGGATGCCTCGCATGTTGGGCTCGGAGTTGTGTTGATGCAAGAAGGTAAGGTGATTGCGTATGGGTCGAGGCAATTGAAGACTCATGAGAGGAACTACCCTACGCATGATCTTGAGTTTGCAGCAGTGATCTTTGCCCTGAAGTTATGGAGACATTTACTTTATGGTGCTCAATGCAAGATCTACACCGATCATAAAAGCCTCAAGCATGTCTTCACCCAGAAGGAGCTGAATTTGCGCCAACGGCGTTGGTTAGAGTACGTGGACGATTATGATGTGGATATATAGTATCATCCGGGCAAGGCCAATGTGGTGGCCGATGCCCTGAGCCGGAAGACGGGGAAGATCTTTAATCTCACCGCCGATCGTTTAGTGGAAGAGTTCCTCCTGATGGATATTTCCGTGGGACGCTGTGTCATGCAGAGCAAGTTGGCAGTGGTAGAGCTGTCTTGGATTGCACTTACCAGGTTGCACCAGAAGGATGATCTGGATCTTCTGCAATTGTACCTCAGGACTGAGAGAGGGGAGTTGCCGGATTTCTTTATTGATGATGCGGGTACTTTGAAGTACCGCGATAGGTTTTGCATCCCAGCTGTTGGAGGCATCAGGGGTATGATTTGTAGAGAGGCTCACGGATCCAGTGTTGCCTACCATCCATGATCTACAAAGATGTATCATGAACTGAAGCAGATTGCCTGGTGGTATGGGATAAAGGGTGATATAGCCCAATTTGTTGCTGAGTGCTACACTTGCAAGCATCTGAAGGCCAATCATGGAAGGCCTGGTGGCAAGTTGTCACCGTTGGAGATCCCTACTTGGAAGTGGGAAAGTATTTCTATGGACTTCATTACGGGATTGCCGAGATCTCCTACAGGTTTTGATTCTGTTTGGGTTATAGTGGACAGACTAACGAAGTGTGCTCACTTTGTGTCGTACAAGATTGATTATCCGATGAAAACGATAGTGGAGCTGTATTTGAATGAAGTCATCAGGTTGCACAGTGTGCCAGTTAGCATCATTTCGGATCGAGACTCCCGTTTTACATCTCGCTTCTGGAGGAGTCTGCAAGAGAGTTTGGGTACAGATTTGAGGTATTCTACAGCTTACCACCCGCAGACCAATGGTCAGACTGAGCGAGTGAACCAGATAGTTGAGGATATGATCAGGTGCTACATCTTGGACCATGGAGGAGCGTGGGATGAGCGTTTGCGGCTTATGGAATTCGCATACAACAACAGTTAGCAGGCGAGCTTGCAAATGGCTCTATTTGAAGCCTTGTATGGGAGGTGTTGCAGAACTCCCTTGTTTTTGACTGAGGTCGGTGAGAGGCCTGTGTTGGGTCCGGATGCACTGGAGGAGATGGAAACTACTGTGAAACTTATTCGAGAAAAGCTTCGTATTGCTTAGGAGAGATATGAGAAGAATGCCAACCGGCGTAGGTCTGACTTGGAATTTTCTGTAGGGGACCTTATGTTTCTTAAGGTTTCCCCGATGGTTGGTGTTAAGAGGTTCGGTAAGAACCGGAAGTTGGATCCGAGGTATGTGGGCCCGTTTAAGATTGTTGAGCGGATTGGCGTGTCAGCTTATAGATTGGATTTGCCAGCAAATTTCTCGGATGTTCATAATGTGTTTCATGTAATCCAATTGTGGAAGTGTGTGCGAAGCAGTGGGCAATTCTTGGATACTGTACCCCAGTTGGAGCCTAATCTTTCATATGTTGAGGTGTCGGTCCGCATCTTGGATACTCAAGATCGTGTGATGCGGACGAAATCTATCCCGATGGTGAAAGTCCTATGGAAGAATCAAGATTTGGAAAGCGCGACTTGGGAGCTAGAGTCGGCTATGAGGGAGGCTCACCCTCAACTTTTCCCTTGATTTGTTTGGTACGTTTCCTTTCTAGTACTCTTGTTTGTTACCTTCCTTCTATAGTAGAAGCTGTGTATGTAAACTTTCGGGACGAAACTTTCTTTTAGGGGAAGTGACTGTAACGCCCACGATTTTCTCTGCCATTATTTAATTCTCGTTTGGCGTTACATTGACACGTTTCCGGCAGGCGCCATTTGTTAGAGCGTGGTCTTAGCTCTTTAGGTTCCTTGTGTGGTTATTAGTAGCCTTTTTGGCAAGATCCCCTAGCTAGCCGGGTCTGTTCTGGTGACCGGTGAGGCCTCTCAGGGGATGCTTGTGTTTTGGCTATGGGTAGTGATAACTCGAGTTTTGTTCGTCGAAAGTTGATTTCGACTTCGCCGTTGCGTTCGTAGCGTGGGTGTTTAGCTACGGTGCGAATTTCGTCGGATTCCGAGGTGGTACAGTTTTCGCGTCATTTTGATGTATTAATAATAATGGATGTAATGATTAATTAAGGTATAAAGTTTGAAATGAGAGGTTATAGGTGGCAGTTAGGTTGAAAATACGTATCCATGCATCATATATATCCTTAAGAAATACACGAGACTATCCATTATCTCCTTCTGTGGGAGAGAAACCGCTGCTGTTCGAGAGGAAGTAAAAAACCACCAACCCTGCTACCCTTAAGACACTGATTCTGGGAGTGTTAGTGGACGGAATTCGATTCCGAAAGCAGATTTGGAGTACTCTCGCCTGGACCTTCATTCCTACGGTGCTGTTGCGGCTGGAGCCGAGACAGAGAGGAAGGACTGTGCAAGTTAAATTCTGGAATTGAGGCAAGTGGTGTTCCTACCCTTGCCAAGCTTTCTTCTCCTTTTCATGGTCATATTTGCCATAATTTTCCCTGATTCCTGTGATTAATATTTTACTCTGTTTTCCGTTAAAAGCATGTTAATCTTAAACCATTATGCCCCCTTTATGTTTCGGTTTGCATTTTCTCAAAGTTCTCAAACCCAAATCTTTGGTTGGAGTACTGTAGTCTTGTTCATTTTTATCATATTGTTCCCTGTCAAAACCTCTGGTTGGGTAGTATCTAGCCTTTCAACCCTGGAATGTAATAGCGGTGAGATTTCATACTTATAATTCTAGTAATAGGTTTGGTTTAGGTTAGGAAGTTTGGACAGAATCGATGTTGGAGGTGCAGGATTTACTGCGCTCTCAATACAGCCAGATCGACGGAAATCGTCTATCTGGGTTCGGCGAATATCGTCGAGCTGAGCTCGACGATGGCCTTAGTTCTGGGTCTGACGGAAATCGTCGATCGGAGTTCGACGATTTTTCCCGTGGCCTTTGTTCGACGAAAGGGAAATCGTCGAACGGTGATCGACGATATTATTCTCGTGGCATGTATTCTAAGATCTTCTTGTGGTCTCTGTTTAGCGGAAAATCATCGAACGGAGTTCGACGATTCCCCGTGACCTGTGATCGACGAAAGGCAAATCATCGAACGGAGTTCGACGATTGCCCGTGTCCTATGATTAAACGAAATTCGTCGAGTTGCGTTCGACGATTTTCCTGCGTTCGACGATTTTGTTCCAGCGCTTGACGAAATTCGCCGAGCTGCGTTCGACGATTCCTGTAGGAAGAAGTTTTTTTTTTCAACTACCTTTCTTCCCGAGTGATTACCTCCTAAGGGAGATGTCTTGTCGGCCTTTCGTTCTTCCTTTGTTTTGACGGCCGAATCGTGGGTTATTGCAGGTAGTGGTATTTTGACGCTCTAAAGGAGCGGGATGTTTTGTGTGCGAGCCGTGACAGCCACTTTTTAGTCCCAGGTACGGGCTGGGCATTTGCTGTGGCCGCCACCCTTTTTATCCCAGGTACGGGCTGGGTTTGTGGTGGTTTTGTGCCGACAGTGAAATTTTATTTTTTTAGTTGGAACTGTTTGTTTGGGGGACTATTTTTGGTCACCAACTCAGGACCATTTCTGTTTACTACTGCCACTAACTCACATGTTAGGATTGTTAGGTGTTTCTTCCTGCTAGAATGCAGCATATTGTGGCAAGTTTTTCCTTGCCTTTTTTTTCCTTGTAGCCACTGCAGGGTTTGAGCAGGGCTTGGTGTTGTTGCTTGGTACTTAGTGTACTTTTGGTTTACTCTGGACAGTGTTTGCTTTTACTATCTTATTTTCTTTTCTTTTCTGAATGCCTCAGGTTCATATTAGTAGCTGGGTAGGCGGCTAGTTTTGCTGTGGTGTTGCTGGCGATCCATTGAGTTGTACGGATCCTTTTCTTGGTGTTTGTGAGGTAGTTTTCTGATTTTATCTTACAGACATACATGCTTGCCAGTGGGTTTGTGTCAATTTGTTGGCGCCCCTGGTAGTTTTACCTTATGATACTAAATATGTTTCTTTTACTGCTACCTTTTCTGGAGATAGTCTACTTGCTCTTGGGAAATTTTATGCTAGGTTGCTAGTTATTTTTAAACCTAAAAGACTATTATATGTATATCTCATTATCAGCATGTTTTATAAAACTCATATACTACTTTCCTAGTAACGTAAAAAAGAACGTTTTCCTACTTATAATATGATATAAATTTAGTGTCTTGCATAGTATGAGCTGACCTTGGGGGTCACATATGCACTCTCTTAGGGTGTCAAAGAAATAAATAAAGTATTTTTCGCTATGTATAAATATAGTTTTAAACTGTGGACTAGATGATCCACTGAGCCGAGGGATACGGCCCCTAAAATATACCTATTTTTCTAATCATTAAACTTATGAGATTTTCATACTCTAGTTGGTTGGTGTTCGCCTGAGCGTCAACAGTTATCCCCTGCTCGACGTGGCATCATGACGCGTGTTTTCTCATACTCTGATACTTCTTAAATTCGGAGAAAATGCGGGTTGTGACAGTAATGGCCTCTGTGCTTAGGGATTTGATGAGGGGAGTGAGCAGGGTTATGATTGTAGATACAGTGGGGGGTTCCAAGGATGGAGAGGTAGTTGGTGAGGGTAAAGAAGTAGATGAAGTGAGGGGAACAGATGGAGGAGATACAGGTGGAATGGCATCTATTATGGTGGTGTCTGGTGGAGGTGGAGAAGGGGATGGTATATGAAAATATGGAATGCTAGACAGATGAGGTGGAGGAGGTGATGTTGGAGGAGTCATAGCAGGGGATGCATGAGGTGATGGAGAAAGATGAATGGGCGAAGTTGGAGGAATTGGAAGACTCTGTGAAGATGGAAGATGGGTTGCTGGAAGAGGTTGTGGAGAAGGGATTGCCTCTTCTGCAGGGTGGGGACGGTCCTTCACAGCTCTTGTTCTCTCAGAAGCTGGAATGGAGGAGGAGGCAGCCTTGGATGGCTTGGAGATCGTCCTCTCCCATCTTCCAAACAAAGCGCATGTGAGGCGCTTTCTAGTATTGATGAATATGGTCGGGGAGACCATGAATTCACCAGCCTTTTCTTGAAGGAAAATCCCCAGGATTCTTCCAAAGCATATCTCTTTTTTACTGTTTTTCTCCTTAATCAGATCAAAGAAGATCTTGCTCCAATCAACTTGACGCTTGTTGACCACTGCGCACATGACAAGGAATTGGTGTCTTGTTATGTAATCGTGCGCAGAGTGCTTGCCCATCAGCACTTTTCCCACAATATCCGCCAAGAACTGGTAGGCAGCAGAGAGCTATTTCTTTAACAACTTGTTAGGGTTACTCCCAGTAAACCCCATCAGATTCAGCATCGAATTATACTCATCAGAATCTACATCCAAATCTTCGTCGTCATTTACCAACTCAAAAATTTCAGAAAGAACGGCGGGGGATAAGGAAACAGCATGACCCCCGATATTCCCTGTCAAGATGTCCTCAGAAGCAGACGAAGTATATACCCATTCTCTAATCTCAGTTGCATGCAGTTTGATTCTTCTGGTCATAAAATCTTTGAGACCCTGCTCTTTTAGAAGTTCCAGAATGTAGAGCAATATAGGGTCAGAATGCTGGAATGAATCAAAGTCCATGTCAAAGCCGGTATCGAATTTCATTACAGCTAGGGTGCTCGCTGGAACCGCCATTGATGACCTGCAAGAGAAATAAACAGCGATTAAGTGCAACAGGAACTGAAAGCGAGGGATGGAGGTCAAAGAAAATCTAGATATAGGGTTTTCCTGAATATGAATCGACAAACTTCATTCCACAAAAAAGAAAATAGTTCTTCGAACTGAGGTCGACGAAATAAATTATAGACAAATAACTCGTCGATCTCATCCTAAAGAAACGAAAACAATTCGTCGAACTTCATTCGATGAAATATCTTCTGAAGCAAAGTTCGTCGATCTCCGGTCGACGAAAATTATTTCCACACAGAGAATTCATCGATCTCCGTTCGACGAGCATCTCTCAAACTTTCCCTAATTCGTCGAACTTCGTTCGATGAACTCTGGAAAATTCGTCGAATGCAGACAGAAATTAATTTAACTCTTCTCCATTGATCATTCCAAGTTGATTTATAAAGAACAGATGATTTTTCTCATCCAAGGGTTTGGTGAAGATGTCTGCTCTCTGTAAATCAATAGTAATATGGATTAGGTTAATTTTCTTTTTGTCTACACTATCTCTAATGAAATGATGCCTTATATCAATATGTTTAGTCCTACTATGGTGAACTGAATTCTGTGTTATAGCAATAGCACTGGTATTATCACAAAATAATGTTCAATTATTTAAGTTGACACCATAGTCTAGGAGTTGGTTTTGTATCCATAACATTTGTGAACAACAGCTGCAAGCAGCCATATATTCTGCTTCTGTAGTTGATGTAGACACAGATGTTTGTTTTTTACAAAACCAAGAGACAAGTCTCATACCCAGGAACTAGCAAGTTCCAGAGGTACTCTTCCTGTCCACTCTACATCCAGCATAGTCAATATCTGAGTATCTAGTTGACTCAAACTCTGACTCTACAGGATACCAGAGTCCTAAATTTGGGCAACTCTTTATATATCTCAAAATTCTTTTTAAGAAAATAAGGTGAGATTCTTTAGGGTTCACTTGGAACCTAGCACAAAGGCATGTGGCAAACATGATATCAGGCCTGCTAGCTGTTAGGTATAATAGGGATCCAATAATTGCCCTATAAAGCTTATGATCTACAGGTTTCCCTGCTGCATCAGAATCCACAACAGCATTGGTAGCCATAGGTGTTTTCATTCCTGAAGCATCACCCATCCCAAACTTCTTAATAAGCTCTTTAGCATACTTAGCTTGGGAGAGGAAGATACCATCAGGGAGCTGCTTCACTTGGAGACCAAGGAAGTAGGAAAGCTCACTCATGCTACTCATCTCAAATTTGGAATGCATGAGGTCAACAAACCTCTTGCATAATTTGGGATTAGTAGACCCAAAGATGATGTCATCCACATATATTTGTACTAACAATATTTGGTCCTTATGACGTCTAGTGAAAAGAGTTTTATCTATGGTTCCTCTTGTAAATTTATGCTCTAAAAGAAAGCTTTCTAGGGTCTCATATCAAGCTCTTGGAGCTTGCTTTAAACCATAGAGTGCTTATGCAATTTAAACACAAAAGAGGGTTGAGTTAGAGAGATAAAACCTGGAGGTTGTTCCACATAAACTTCTTCTTGAAGCACTCCATTCAAAAATGCACTCTTGACATCCATTTGGAAAATTTTGAATCTCCTGTGAGCTGCATAGGCAAGGAATATTCTTATGGCCTCCAACCATGCAACAGGGGCAAAGGTTTGGTCATAGTCAATTCCTTCCTCTTGCCTGTAGCCTTGAGCAACAAGCCTAGCCTTGTTTCTCATAATGTTTCCTTGAGCATCTAGCTTGTTTCTATAGACCCATTTGGTTCCAATATCTGGGTAGTTATGAGGTCTTGGAACCAAATCCCAAACTCTACATCTCTCAAACTGATTCAGTTCCTCTTGCATTGCAATGATCCAGTGGGGATCTTGCTAAGCTTCATGGATGGTGAGAGGTTCAATCTGAGAGAGAAAACAGGCATGCATCAAGTCTTGGTTGAGTTGATGCCTTGTCTGAACACCTGTTGAAATGTCTCCAATCACTTGAGATCTGGGGTGATCTCTAAGTGTGACAAGATCAGTTGGTGGAGTTTGTTCAGCAACAGCTTCTATAATTAATTCCTCTTGAGAAATGTTATTAGTTGTTGAGGGAAGTTCAGCAACTTCCACTTGAATTTCTTCTTCACTGTCTTCAGCAACCTGTGGAGAAGGATGGGTTGACACCTCTTGGGTAAGGTTTAGTCCATCCATAGACTCACACAGTTGTGGAACCTACAAAGAGCTTATGGTGGAAATCTCTTTCTCCTTATAAGACATGTTAGCTTCATCAAACGATACATGGACTGACTGTTCAATTTTAAGAGTGGATTTATTAAAAACCCTATAGGCCTTGCTTACTTGGGAGTATCCTAGAAAAATCCCTTCTTCAGCCTTAGCCTCAAACTTTCTAATGTATCATTTGTTGTTTGTGTGAATATAACATATACAACCAAAAACTTTAAAATATGTGATTTTAGGTTTCTTTCCTTTAAGTAATTCATAGGGGGTCTTATTTTTCATTTATGTATGAGGCTTCTATTCAGGACATAGTTAGCAGTGTTTACAGCTTCTTCCCAAAAGGATAGAGACATGTAAGCATCTGCCAATAATGTGCTTGCAGCTTCAATGAGTGTCCTATTTTTCCTTTCAGCTACCTCATTTTGTTGGGGAGTTCTAGGAGCTGAGAAGCACTGCCTGATACCTTCCTTCTCATAGAACTCATGCATAAGAAGAGACTCAAACTCTGTGTTGGAACACCCTATTACTAATTTGGGTCAGGATCACTATGTCTCTAGGAATCTGTGTTTGACCTTCTGTATAGCTTAATAGGTCAATTAGAATTGAGTCTAAGGGTTAGAAGTCTAGGATTGGAAGCTGCTCTGAAGACCAAAGTTTTTCTGGAGACTAAGTCCAAATCGTCGAGCTCAGCATGACGTTTCGTCGAACTCCGGTCGACGATCGTCTAGCTCAATCCTCATGTAATCGTCAAGCTCCACTCGACGATCGCTGAGCTCAACTTCTCAATATCGTCGAGCTCCATTCGACGATCGCTGAGCTCAGGTCGACGATTTTGACTCTGCTCTGGATCCTTATCTCTGAGCTCAGTTCGATGATCTTTGAGCTCAGATCGACGATTATGTTGCTGGTTGCATTTTCCAGGTCGCTGAGCTCAACTCGACGATAGCAGAGCTCATTTCGACGATTTCAGTTATCTTTCAGAATTCAAATTCAAATCAGATAGAAATTATTCTGCATTTAATTCAGAAGATCTGCCAGCCGTTTTCATTTACTTCTGGAGCAAGTTTCAAGGGATTTTTCAAGGAACAAATCAGTGGACTTTCTTTTAGAAGAAATTATGCAATTAAGGCTGTAATCAATGCAGACCAACGGCTATCTTTGACAGAGTGATATCCTATTCAGACACAGAGAATAAAAGAGAGAATGTTTTTGAATCTAAGAGAGATTGACAAGAATAAGGACACAACTCAATATACAGAGACTCTTTGAAAATATTCTGTCAACAAGAATTCTAAAGAACACTCATCAGAGAGATCAAGCTTTCAAACAATCTTCAGATCTCTTCAGCTCTCAAAGTGTTCAAGGCCAACATCATTTCAAGACTCCAGACACTCAACATTTCAGCTTGCTGAAATCATCTTTTGTTGGAGATCTATCTTTGAAGGCCTATCACCCTCAGCAAAGCTCATCTTCCTGAAGATCAAGGACTCAGGGGGAGCTTTGAAATCAATCCACTTAGTCTTCTCAGTTGATTGAGAAAGAGAAGACTGCCATCACTCTCTCACCCCCACTCTGTAAAGGGTTGTTCAAACTCCCTTCAAAAGTTTGAATCTGGTTTTTGAGCACCTTGTCAAAAGCTCATTGGTGGCAAGACACCTGATCAAAAAATCTGTTTTGGTTTTTGAGCACCTTATCAAAAGCTCATTGGTGCCCAGGACACCTGATCAACTCATCCTGCAGTGGATTCCTACCTAGGGTGGTAGAAGAGTGGATGTACCCAAGTTTGTGGAACCACTATAATTCCTTGTGTCATTTGGTTTTGCATGTTTTCTTTTTGTTTCTGGCCTAGATTTTCTTGTGCTTAGTTTCTGCATAGCTTAGTGTTGTGATTAATTTTATTTCTGCTTCCCTGCTTACACTCATTACAACAATTGTTGTAAAGCTTTGCAAAAGTTTTTCTTTGTGTTTTAAAAAGCACCATATACTCTATTCACCCCCCACTAGAGTATATCTGATCTAGTTTCCCCTTTCAATTGGTATCAGAGCCAGGTTGGTTAAACATACCATATCTGTTTGGTTGTACAGGCTAACACCTGAACCCCAAGATCCCAATCTAGATCCTTCTTTTATATTTCTTTATTAGATTTAGCTTGCACAAGTCATGGCCCAAAACAAAGATTATGCTAGCACCAGACCTCCAGTGTGCAATCTGTCAAAGTTTGTACTTTGGAAAGCAAGGATTAGACTCTACATGAATTCTATTGACGAAGACATTTTTAATTCTGTTTTGACAGTGTGTCCAAGACCTCCAGAGGGCACAAGCACAAATGCTGTTCCACCTCCATCAGGAACAGATGCTGACATCAAAAAGTGGAAAGTAGCTGATGCCAAGGCAATGAACATTTTAGCTCAGACAATGTCAGATGACATTTTTCAAAAGGTAGTTGAATGTAATTCAGCCAAGGAGATCTGGGACAAGCTCTCAGAAATAGTTTCAGGCTCAGCTGATGAGAGAAAGGACAGAAGATCCCATCTCATCTCCCAATATGAGAACTTCAAGAAGGGAGAAACATAGTCAGTGGGAGACATGTACAACAGACTGAGTCTAATTGTTAGTGAACTGAGGACATTAGACAAAGAGATCTCACTGACAGAACTTAATGACAAGATCCTAATGTGCTTCCCCAGCACTTGGGATTCAAGAATCTGGCCAATTAAAGATGCCAGAAGTCTGAATGAGATCACCACTGAAGCCTTGTTGGGTAAGCTCAAATCTTATGAGCTACTCATCAAGAACAGAGAAGAAGAACAGAAGGCTGCTTCACCAGCCACAAGAAAGGAGAAGACTATAGCATTCAAGGCAACTGAGGATCTGCCTGAAGAAAAAGGAACAGCCAATGATGAACTTCTCAGCTTGTTGGCCAAAAGATTCTATAAGATGGCCAGAAAGGACTTCAGAAGAAGATCATACAAGGAGCAGGATAAGCCAAGGTATGACAAGTCCATTGGCAATAGCAAAGACATCATTTGCTTTGGTTGCAGGAAACCAGGGCATATGGTTCCTGACTGTCCAGAGAACAATAACAAGGACAGAAGGGACAGAAAAGAAAGAAGAAAGGAGAAGGACTCCAAAAGGAATGGAAGTAGCAAACCTTCCTCCAGCAGAAATAAGCACACAAGGAAAGGATTTGTTGCTGAATCCTGGAGTGAGACTGAAGAGGAGTCAGAAGCCTCTTCCAGCTCAAGTGATGATGAGGATGATGCAGAGGAAAAGGAGTTCTGCATGATGACAATCAATGCCTCACAACACAAATCAGAGGAAGAGGAGTCAGAATCAGACTCAGGCTCAACCTGAAGAAGATCAGGTAATCAGCTCTTTTGATTTCACTTCAGAAGATTTTAAATTTGAATTTAAAGCACTATGTTTAGACCTGCTAAAGTCTGAGAAAGAGATCATCTCTCTCAGAAATCAATTATCTAAACAAAATGTTTTGAAATCAGAAAACCTCAAACTTTCTCAGGAGTTGGAGAACTATAGGGAACAGATAGCTTCACTGAAGAGTGAGCTCTCTGAGGCCAAGAAGCTTGAAGAATCTCTCAATGGGAGAAGCATCAAGCTGATGGACATCACAAGCACAGTGAACTCAAGATTCAACAGTACACTGGGCTTGGGTGCCTCATCCAGCCAACCTATTGTTCTAACAACCCCTATCAGGTTTATTTCTGACAAGGGAAAGGGAGTTGTAGAGGTTGCCAGGAAAAATTCTGATCTGCCTCAGAAAACTAAAGTCCAGCACAAATCGTCGAACGGAGATCGACGATCGCCGAATGAAGATCGACGATCGCCGAACGCAGCTCGACGATCTCAGGACAAATCGTCGAACGCTGATCGACGATCTCAGCCAAAGTCATCGAACGCAGCTCGACGATCTCAAATACCTGACCTCAGCCATAGTCGACCGTCGAACGGAGCACGACGATCTGACCCAAGATCGTCGAACTCAGCTCCAAGATCGTCGAACAGAGGTCAGAGCTCTGGAAAATTTCTCAAAGGCAAATCAAAATTGAATCCTGAGGGTTCTTCATCCCAAGCCTTCAACCCTTATACTGAATGGATTTTACCTCCAAGGAGATATCATCCTGAAGGGTATAAGAGTCATCCAGGGATATCTTTCATCTCTGAATTTAAAGGTTATCAACCTAGGCCCAAGGTAAACTGGGTCAAAAACAAGTGAATTGCTTTATGTGCAGGTGAAGACCTATCCAACATCTAACCAGCAATGGTATTTGGATAGTGGGTGCTCTAAGCACATGACAGGGAACAAGGACAACCTCAATTCCTTTAGAGCCAAGCTTGGACCCAAGGTTATCTTTGGTGACTCCAACTTTGGACAAACTAAAGGTTATGGAGCAGTCCAGATTGGTTCTGTAACCTTCAAGAAAGTAGCATATGTGGAAGGACTGAAGCACAACCTAATCAGCATCAGTCAGCTATGTGATGAAGGCTACCAGGTGACCTTCAGCAAAACCTTATGCAAAATCAAGTCAGAGGACAACACAACTGTGTTGACAGGTAAAAGGAAAGGTAACATCTACCTGGTAGATTTTCTTTCAACTACTATAGATATTTGTTTATTCAATTCAGTTTGTAGACCAAATGTTTTATGGCATAAGAGATTAGGACACCTAAACCTTAGAACTATTACTAGGCTCTCCAAGAACAACCTTGTTAGAGGACTACCTTCTGGCCCCTACAAGAAGGAAGGACTCTGCAAGGCTTGTCAATTAGGCAAGCAAACTAAGAACAGTTTTAAGTCACTTAATAAGAGTGATTCACCTAGGATATTGTATCTGTTACACATGGATCTATTTGGACCCATCACAGTACAAAGCCTAGGAGGGAAATCCTACACTTTAGTGATTGTAGATGACTTCTCTAGATTCACTTGGGTGTTCTTTCTAAGGAAGAAGTCTGATAACTTTAAGTGTCTGACAGAGTTTCTCAAATGTATAAAGATTGAGTCCAATACTCACATTGCCCTGATCAGAAGTGATCATGGGACAGAGTTTGATTCTCTTCTTATGCAAGAGTTCTGTCAGAGTGAAGGGATCAGACATACTTTCTCAGCTCCTAGAACTCCTCAACAAAATGGGGTAGCTGAAAGGAAAAAAAGAACCCTTATTGAATCTGCCACTACATTGTTGTCAGATGCTCATCTACCTCTATCCTTCTGGGCAGAGGCAGTGAACACCTCCAACTATGTACTGAACAAAAGTCTGATACATAAACTGAAGGGAAAGACTCCCTATGAATTACTCAAAGGGAAGAAACCTAAAGTTGACTATTTCAGAATTTTTGGCTGCACTTGCTATATTCACAATAATGATAAGAAATATTTAGCAAAATTCCAAGCCAAAGCTGATGAAGGAGTGTTTCTGGGATACTCCATGATCAGCAAGGCCTATAGGGTATATAATAAATCATCATTGAAAATTGAGGAATCTGTTCATGTTTCTTTTGATGAAACTAACATGTCTTTCAAGGAGAAGATTTCTTCTACCATAGAACCTTTGCAGGAACACTCTCTAGTTGAAGATATGAACAAGTTGCAGGTTGCTCAAGAGAATGAAAGCAGTGAAGATGAAGGGAATGCTCAACACATTGAAGCTCAACATGAAGAGCCAGTTGTTGTACCACAAGAGGAAACAACAACACAGGTTGGTGAACAATCAACACCCCCTGTTGATTTAGTAACATCAAGAGACCATCCAATTTCCCAAATAATTGGAGAAATCTCATCTGGTGTGCAAACCAGAAATCAGGTCAACCAAAACCTGTTGCACACCTGCTTCCTTTCTCAAATTGAACCTCAGTCCATTCAAGATGCAGAGTAAGATCCACACTGGATCATTGCCATGCAAGAGGAGTTGCATCAATTTGAGAGGAACAAAGTATGGGAACTAGTGCCAAAGCCAAAGGATCATTCCATTGTTGGAACAAAATGGGTATTCAGAAATAAACTGGATGATCAAGGAGTAATAATAAGGAACAAGGCAAGGCTAGTTGCCCAGGGATATTCTCAAGAAGAAGGAATTGACTACGACCAGACTTTTGCACCTGTTGCAAGATTGGAAGCCATCAGAATTTTTCTAGCTTATGCAGCTCACAAAGGCTTCAAGGTTTATCAGATGGATGTCAAGAGTGCCTTCTTGAATGGAGACATCAAAGAGGAAGTCTATGTCAGACAACCTCCAGGTTTTATCTCTCCAACTTACCCTGATTATGTTTTTAAACTACATAAAGCATTATATGGTCTCAAGCAAGCTCCTAGAGCATGGTATGAGACCCTAGCATGCTTTCTCTTGGAAAATGGTTTTATAAGGGGTAGAGTAGACCAAACTCTTTTTATTAGAACCCATAAGTCCCATACCCTACTAGTACAAATCTATGTGGACGATATCATTTTTGGTTCTACTGACTCAAAATTGTGCAGAAGATTTTCTAACCTAATGCATTCTAAATTTGAGATGAGTAGCATGGGTGAGCTATCCTTCTTCCTAGGATTGCAAGTCAAACAACATGCTGAAGGCATCTTTATTTCTCAAACCAAATATGCTAATGAGCTGGTTAAGAAATTTGGCATGTCTGAGGCATCTTGTATGAAAACACCCATGCCTACCAATGCTGTATTGGATGCTGATGAACATGGGAAACCAGTTAATCAGACAACATATAGAGCAATGATTGGCTCTTTACTGTATCTTACAGCTAGTAGGCCAGATATAATGTTTGCTACATGTATATGTGCTAGATTCCAAGTTAGCCCTAGAGAGTCACACCTCACATTAGTAAAGAGGATTCTTAGGTATGTTAAAAGTTGTCCAAATCTAGGTCTCTGGTATCCAAAAGATTCAGCATTTGAGTTAACTGGATTCTCTGATGCTGATTATGCTGGATGCAGAATTGACAGGAAAACCACCAGTGGAACTTGTCAGTTCCTTGGTGATAGACTTGTCTCCTGGTTTTGCAAGAAACAAACATCTGTGTCAACTTCAACTGCTGAAGCTGAATATATGGCTGCAGGTAGTTGTTGTTCACAAATATTGTGGATTCAAAATCAACTCCTAGACTATGGTTACAACTTAGAGAAGTCAAAAATATTTTGTGACAATACAAGTGCTATTTCCATAGCTCAAAATCCAGTCCTCCATAGTAGGACAAAACACATAGAGATTAGGCATCACTTCTTAAGGGACAATGTTGAAAAGAATAAAATTGAACTGCAATATATCCCAACTGATTTACAAAGGGGAGATATTTTCACCAAGCCCTTGGATGAAAAGAAACACACCTTCTTCCTAAATCAGTTAGGAATGTTAGATGGAGGAAGTCTTAAATAATATCCAAGATTTTGAAAGCTAAAAATTGACCAAGACTAGGCAAAAATTCTGATTTTCCTTAGTGTCTAGAATTTTCTGATCTCTGAACTGCGCTCGACGATTTCCCCCAAGATCGTCGAACGGAGTTCGACGATTTCCAGGATCGTCGAACTGAGTTCAGCGCTCCTCAGATAGTATGAACTATCTCTTCTGGTCAACGATCGTCGAACGGCGCTCGACGATCCTGTCCCCTGAACGATCGTCGAACGGAGCTCGACGCCTTTCCAGATCGTCGAACGGAGATCGACGATGTTGGAGTCTCTTCAGATTCCTTTAGAAGCCTCGATCGTCGAACTGAGTTCAACGATCTTTCCAATTCTGCGTCGAACCCTAATATAAAACTCATTTTTCGCCGTCGTTCTCTCTTGCGCTTTCAATTTCTCTGCAAAATTTTCTTCTCTCCAAACAGTTCTACGCTTGTTCGGTTTGTTTGTTAAGTTTTTGCAGGTACCATGGCCGTCTCAGTTGCTGTCCTCGCCGCCATGAAGTTTGATGCAGGGTTTGACATTGATTTGGACTCCTTCAACACCACTGATCAAGTCTTCCAGGACATCCTGAGTTTATTCAAAGATCAGCATTTATCTGCCCTCATGACCACAAGAATCAAACTTGCCTCAAATGAAATAAAGGAATGGGTATATACTACACACAACCTTGACAACAACACCATTGTTGGATCTATTGCTGGCACCCAGGTACCTCTGACCCCAACAGTCTTAACAGAGGTTTTTGGTTTAAGAAATGGTGAAGACTCTGCTGAACTTTCTGGAGAAGAATTTTCTGATGTACTTGCCAGGATGGGTCATCCTGAGGGAAACCCTAGCAAGTTGTTTAAGAGGAACCTGTCAGTTGAATATAGGTTCCTGGCAGATGTTGTAGGCAAGGTCCTGTTGGCCAAACATTCTGCACATGACACCATCTCCAGACATCAGCTCTGCCTCATGGGAGCTCTGGTAGATAGGAAAAGCTTGAACTGGGGAGAGGTCTTCTTTGACCTGATAAAGAAAAAGATTAACAAAACCTTTGTGAATTTTGGAAGAATTCTGGGAGTTTTCCTTCAGGCAAAGTGCCCTGCTCTGTTAGTCTCCTCTGGAGTGCACATCAATGCCTCCAAGAGACTCACCTGTGCCCTATTTGGGAAATGGGACAGGCAGATTAGCAAGCCCAGCAGGCCCTCTTCAACTGCCCCTTCAGGCACCAGGACTCACAGAGTCACTCCCCCCCAGGTCTCTGCACCTGCAGAAGACCTGCCTGCTGCTAGTGCTGCTTCTCCTCCTCCTCCAAGTTCAATTCTACCTCCAGCTACATCCACCATTTCAGCCTCATCTCCCATTACAATCTCCAGCCCATCTCCAACCTCTATTCCATCTCCAGCAATCACTTCATCACCTCCAGTAGACCACTTCCACTCATTATTCTCATATCCACCTCCAGATGTCACCTCATCCCCATCCATACCATCCTTCACACTTCTGGATGAATCCTACATGGATGATTCCCCCTCTTCTCCTCAAGAATTACCCTCCTCTTCAACATCTTTCCAAGACCTTCTCCACCACATCATTGCCCAACCCACTTTCACTCCCTCCATATCCATCCCATTGTCCTCCATCTCCACAATCCCCTCTCCTGAGCCATTCCTTCCACCATTCAGCCCTCCTCCTCCAGCTTCTTCAGCCATCCCTGTACCCTCTACCTCTACTCCTCTTCTTGAGCAAGTAGATCTTTCAGCCCTTGCTGACAAGCTGTATGAGCTCATTGCCCCCAGGCTCTCCCTCCTCTTGGAGACCTCTTTGGCTCCTCTACACTTGTCAGTGGCAGCCCTCTCTACCAGGCTTTCTTCTCTCCTCCCTCAAGCAGCACCTCCAGCAGTGTGCCTTGATACAGAGGTATCTGCATCCAGGCAGGGGGAGATGCCCTATGAAGCCAGCCTTCATGCTGCTGTTGTTGCTGCCCCTACTGCTGCTGCTGCTGTGCTTGTATCTTCTGCTCCAGTTGCTGTGCCTACTCCAGTCTTAGCAATAGACCTAAGGTCTTTGCTATCTGCATTTGATACTGCATACTACAGCTACCTTCCAGAGGCCATTGTTGTCCAGCCCTCAGAAGATCTGTCTAAGGCAATGGTGCCCTTCTCTGGCTGTGACCCCAACATTCTTTCATCCTTTGTACTCTCAGTGATGACTGCTGCTGCTGCTGATAAAGAAAAGGCTGAATCTGCTTCTGAAATTGTTCTTGCTGCTGCTGAAGACAATGTTTCAACTGCTGCTGAAAATCAAATTGGTTCTGATGAGCCCATTTCCCAGGATTCTCTGATGACAGAGGCTGTTGTTTTTGAGCCTGCTGTAGATGTTGTTGTTGTTTCTGAACCTGCTGCTGCCATAATTCCTGAAATAATCAGTGTTGCTTCTACTGCTGCTCCAGTATCTGTTGTTATATCTACTACTGTATCTATTTCTGTTGCTCCTGCTTCTGCCCCATCTGCTGCTGTTCAACTAAAAGAAAATCTGATGAAAAGGATTGATGCTTTATATGATGCTCAAAGCTCTGAATCTGATGACTACAACACTGCTTCTGATGATTCTTCTGCCACCATTGCAAGGAAAAGGAAGGCAAGAAGTAAGGCAATGAAGAGGGTTCCACCTGCAAAAGTTAGAGATGATAATGATGTTCCTTACTATATTCTGCACAACTGCCCAATTACTGAGCATTGGATGCAGTTCTCTAAGAATCAGCTAAAGGCTATGAAGAAGAAAAGGAAGTATGAGAAAGGTTCCACCCAGTCCAAGCACCCTCATCCTCCTCCACCACCTCCACCTGATGCAGGTGCAGGTGGCAGCTCTGCAAGTTCAAGCCCAGCTAGAAGCAAGGCTCCCTACCAACATCATGCTAGAACATATCAAAGGGAAAGCCAGTCTAGGGGCTCTTACTCTAGAAGGGGAGGATATAGGGGAAATCAAAGAGAGACTCAGGTTCACTCCAAAGGGCATTCTAGGCAGCACCCTTATTCCAGGGGAGGACATGTTCCTTCTGATACATCTTCAGGTCCATTCCCCTATAAGCTCAGAGAAACTGTGACTGCCAGGACTCCTCAAGATACTTCTTCCAACAGGTATGAGCCACCTGTTCCATTTGAGGACCCTGAGAAGAATCATGTTGCTTGGACTGCTAGAATGAAAGAGTTGGCTGCATTAGATCAAATAAAGAAAGCCAGAGAGCAAGGCCTAGACACCTCTAATATATCTACAATGTCAGAACAAAGACAGAAAGAACTAGAAAGGTATGCCTCCAGTAAATTTTTTGATGCAGACAGGTACATGGAGTTGCATCCAGCTGCAGTGGTTCCCAGGACATCAAAGCAAACATATTTGGGAGCAGCTGATGATACCAGATCCAAACAAGAAGCTTTAAATCCTAACAGAGAAATCAAGTTGGTAAAAGGCAAAGAGAAAGAGTAACTCTGTAAGGTGACAATTCTTGGTTTTTCTGACTGATATCTGGATGACATATATATATCTCTGTGATGGTTTTGTAATGTCTAGCTACTGTTGTTTTTGTATTTTTCTGATTGTATGATGTTGTTTGATTTTTCCAAAGTCTGTAAATAGTTTTCCTAACCCAAATAGGGGGAGATTGTTGGAACACCCTATTACTAATTTGGGTCAGGATCACTATGTCTCTAGGAATCTGTGTTTGACCTTCTGTATAGCTTAATAGGTCAATTAGAATTGAGTCTAAGGGTTAGAAGTCTAGGATTGGAAGCTGCTCTGAAGACCAAAGTTTTTCTGGAGACTAAGTCCAAATCGTCGAGCTCAGCACGACGTTTCGTCGAACTCCGGTCGACGATCGTCTAGCTCAATCCTCATGTAATCGTCGAGCTCCACTCGACGATCGCTAAGCTCAACTTCTCAATATCGTCGAGCTCCATTCGACGATCGCTGAGCTCAGGTCGACGATTTTGACTCTGCTCTGGATCCTTATCTCTGAGCTCAGTTCGACGATCTTTGAGCTCAGATCGACGATTATGTTGCTGCTTGCATTTTCCAGGTCGCTGAGCTCAACTCGACGATAGCAGAGCTCAGTTCGACGATTTCAGTTATCTTTCAGAATTCAAATTCAAATCAGATAGAAATTATTCTGCATTTAATTCAGAAGATCTGCCAGCCGTTTTCATTTACTTCTGGAGCAAGTTTCAAGGGATTTTTCAAGGAACAAATCAGTGGACTTTCTTTTAGAAGAAATTATGCAATTAAGGCTGTAATCAATGCAGACCAACGGCTATCTTTGACAGAGTGATATCCTATTCAGACACAGAGAATAAAAGAGAGAATGTTTTTGAATCTAAGAGAGATTGACAAGAATAAGGACACAACTCAATATACAGAGACTCTTTGAAAATATTCTGTCAACAAGAATTCTAAAGAACACTCATCAGAGAGATCAAGCTTTCAAACAATCTTCAGATCTCTTCAGCTCTCAAAGTGTTCAAGGCCAGCATCATTTCAAGACTCCAGACACTCAATATTTCAGCTTGCTGAAATCATCTTTTGCTGGAGATCTATCTTTGAAGGCCTATCACCCTCAACAAAGCTCATCTTCCTGAAGATCAAGGACTCAGGGGGAGCTTTGAAATCAATCCACTTAGTCTTCTCAGTTGATTGAGAAAGAGAAGACTGCCATCACTCTCTCACCCCCACTCTGTAAAGGGTTGTTCAAACTCCCTTCAAAAGTTTGAATCTGGTTTTTGAGCACCTTGTCAAAAGCTCATTGGTGGCAAGACACCTGATCAAAAAATCTGTTTTGGTTTTTGAGCACCTTATCAAAAGCTCATTGGTGCCCAGGACACCTGATCAACTCATCCTGCAGTGGATTCCTACCTAGGGTGGTAGAAGAGTGGATGTACCCAAGTTTGGGGAACCACTATAATTCCTTGTGTCATCTGGTTTTGCATGTTTTCTTTTTGTTTCTGGCCTAGATTTTCTTGTGCTTAGTTTCTGCATAGCTTAGTGTTGTGATTAATTTTATTTCTGCTTCCCTGCTTACACTCATTACAACAATTGTTGTAAAGCTTTGCAAAAGTTTTTCTTTGTGTTTTAAAAAGCACCATATACTCTATTCACCCCCCTCTAGAGTATATCTGATCTAGTTTCCCCTTTCACTCTGTGCCATGATCACTTCTGATCAATACAACATGAGTAGAGAACTCAATCTATATGGTCCTGAGAAAATCTGTAAGAACCTTGAATGTATCTGACTTAGTTCTCAGAAAGGCCACCCAACTGAATCTGGAGAAGTCATCAACAATTACTAAAGTGTAAGACTTCCCTCCTAGGCTTTGTACTGCGATGGGTCCAAATAGGTCCACATGTAGCAAATACAAAATCTTAGGTGAATCACTTTTATTAATAGATTTGAAACTAGTTTTAGTTTGCTTGCCTAATTGACAAACCCTGCATAGGTTTTCCTTCTTGTAGGGGCCATAAGGTAAACCTCTAACAAGGTTGTCTTTAGATAACCTAGCTATATTTTTAAGGTTTACATGACCTAATCTTTTATGCCACAACTCATTTTGGTTACTAGTGATATTGAGTAAACAAACATCAGTTTTGACAGAAATAAAGTCTACTAGATAAATGTTACCTTGTCTAATTCCAATTAAAACAGTTTTGTTCTCATTATTAATAATAGAACAAGAGGTAGAGTTAAAGAGTACCTAATAACCTTCATCATATAATTGGCTTATGGATATTAGTTTATGTTTGAGTCCTCTTACATATGTTACTCTCTTGAAGGTAACTGTTCCAATCTTTACTACTCCATATCCTTCAGACTGGCCACTATTTGAATCATCAAAGATCACCTTTGGTCCTAACTTACACTTGTAATTAGATATATTGGCCTTGCTGCCTGTCATATGCTTGGAGCAACCACTGTCCAAGTACCAGGTCTGACTTACCCTTGGACAGCTCTTCACCTGTACCTGTAATGAAAAACAAAAACTCAATTTTTCTTGACCCAGGTTACCTTGGGTCCTTTATTTTGTTGAAAAGAAAAGCTGGTTATAACTAACAAAGTAGGTTGAGATTTATAACCTAAGGGGTGATATCTCCTAGGTGGAATAACCCAATCAGCTACTGGATTGAATGGTTTATTAGCTGGCTTAGAATTTCTGTAAGAGAAATTATTTATGTTTGGTCCTTCTGGGTTCGAAGAATTCTTGTAAGTTCGTCGACCAGAGTTCGACGAATATGGATGAGATCGTCGATCTCTGCTCAGAGAATGACAATAGTCATTTTCTGTGCCCCATGTTTGTCGACCTCTGCTCGACGAACCATACAAAGTTCGTCGATCGCAGTTAGACGAATTGTTATAACTGAAGTTTGCATTCAGCGTTCGTCGATCTAGGTTCGACGAACGGGCCATATTTTGTCGATCTGAGTTCGACGAATGCTGCTGAACCTTGTTTTTATTAGCTGTTTTCTGATTTTTATTGCTCTTGTCTATGGGTTTTGGATTGTTTTCAGACATTGGTTTGTTTATTATCTTTTCTTTTCCCTTGGTAGAGACAAATTTAATGGGTGTTGTAAGGATATTTTTCTTAATTATGGGGGGTAAACCTGATGATGCACCCAAGCCCAGCTTGCCATTTAATCTGGCATTTACTGTGCTTGTTATGTCCATCAGCTTGAGACTTCTTCCATTGAGAGATTGCTCAAGTTGTTTAGCCTCACATAAATCAGATTTTAATTTAATTATCTGCTCATTTGCTAAAGTTAGTTGATCTTTTAGTTTAAGATTTTCTGAGTTAACAGATTCAAGAGTTCCTAGTTTTTCTCTAAGGGTTTTTATTTCTTTCTCTGAACTAATTAAATCTAAACACATAGCCTTGAATTCAATTTTAAAGGAATCGGAGTTAAAATTAAAACTTGAAAGAACCTGATCTGCCTCTGACTCTGAGGCTGCCTCATCTTCAGATTCACCTTCTGATCCTGAACTACTCCTGGAGGCATCAATTGCCATAAGGCAAACCTCCTTGGATCTTGCTTCTTCCTCTTCTTCACTTGAGCTGGAAGAGGATGATTCTTCTTCAGTATCACTCCATGTTTCAGCAACAAAGCCTTTGTCTCTCTTTTTGTACTTGCTGGAGGAGGGTCTGCTGCTGTGTTTTCTCCTGGAGTCTTTTTCTCTGCTTTTCTCCTTCTTCTGGCTTTCTGGACATTCAGAGATGTAATGTCCAGGCTTTCTACATCCAAAGCACACAACCTCCTTGGTTGGTGTCTTGTCATATTTGGGCTTATCATCCTGCCTAGATGATTTTCTTCTGAAGTCCTTTCTAGCCATCTTATAAAATCTTTTTGCAAAGAGGCTCATTAGTTCTTCATTGGATGTTGAGGTCTCACTTTCCTCTGATGCCTTGAAAGCTATACTGTGATCCTTTCTCACTGGATTTGTTGCTTTCTGTTCAGCTGCTTCTCTTGATTTAATCAACTGCTCATGAGACTTTAATTTGCCTAGCAAAGATTCAGTTGATATCTCAGTTAGGCTTATGGCTTCTATGATAGGCCAGATTCTTGAATCCCAAGAGCTACGGAAGCACATCAAGATTTTGTCATTCACCTCTGTAAGGGTGATATCTTTATCTAAGATTTTAAGCTCATTGATGATTGAGCTCAACCTATTATACATTTCTGCAACTGATTCAGCCTCATCCTTCTTAAAATTCTCATACAGGGATATGAGATTTGATCTTCTATCTTTCCTTTCATCAGCTGAACCAGATACCATTTGGTTAAGGGAGTCCCAAATGGCCTTGGCTGAGGTACACTCAGCCACCTTCTGAAATATGTCATCTGACATAGTCTGAGCCAAGATGTTCATTGCTTTTGCATCTGCAATTTTGGCTTTCTTGTAAGCATCATTATTATCTGGAGGAGGTACTGCAGTCATGTTTGTAGAGGTGCTTGGAGAAGTTGCAGGTGCTGGAGGTACTCCTGTTAAATAGAAGCAAAAATATCTTCATCAATAGAATTCATATACAATTTGATTCTTGTCTTCCAGATGGCAAATCTGTTAAGATTGCATAATGGAGGTCTGATGCTTGCATAATCTTTGTTTTGAGCCATTTCTGTGAAAAAAAAATCTAATAACAAAAACAAAACAATCAAATCTAACAAGAGGGATCTTTATGGTTCAGGTGTTAGCCTGTACAACCAATTAACCTCTTAAGGTGTGGTAGTTTAACCAACCTCCCTCTGATACCAATTGAAAGTGCAAGTTAGATCTGAAATACTCTAGAGGGGGTGAATAGAGTAATGTGCTCTCTATAATCTTTTTACAACTTTTGCGGTAATCCTAAGTGAACAGATTAGCAAATAAAGAAATAAGCGCAGCAACCTAACCAATCACAGAACACTGACAAAACAAAAGAAAAAGGGCAACCAGATGACACAAGAAATAATAGCAGTTCCTCAATCTGGGTACATCCACTCTCCTACCACCCTGGTAGGAATCCACTCAGGTTTTTGATCAGGGGTCTGACATCAATGAGCTTTTGTTCAGGTGCTCAAAAACCAAAACCTCAAGTCTTTTTGGTAGGAGACTTGCAACCAGGAATAATTTTGAAGGGAATTAAAACCCTGTACAGGGGATGGAAAAAGGTGATGATGTCTTCTCTTTCTCAATAACAACTGAGAAGACTAGTGCATTGATTTTAGCAGATTGCTCCCCATGAGATCTTGAATGGATCAGGAAATCTGGAGCACTGCTTCAGGGTGACAGGTCTTCAAAACTTGATTGCCTTAACCAGAGATTGCTTCAGGAACTTCTTTGATAGATAGAGTTATTGTTGTCCTTCTGAAGTTGTCCTGTAGGGTTGAAAGAAGAAGATTCTTGATAGAGATTGAATGTTCTTCTTCTTGATGATGTTGTTCTCTTGCCTAGGCTGATTGCAGTATGAAACTTTTGATTTCTGTAAGACTTCTTGAATGTGATATCTGTCTATGTGTCACTGCTTAATATTTTTTTTTCTAACTGAAGACTGACTGAAGAACATTCGAAATTTGATACCTTGAGCAATAAATACAGTCAGCCTGGGAAGGAAGCGATAATGAATGAATTCCCTAACTGTCCCATGGAAAAAAGGCATGTAATAATCCAGGATCAATGCTCGTTCTAACGGTAAAATTCCGAGAAGATTGAGCATTAATTACTCAGGAATCATCGCCAAGAAAAGGGACGGAAAACTGGAGAAGACCTAAGTTTGGAATCGTTGAATGAAGAACAGGAATCGTCGAGCTGAGTTCACAGTTCGTCGAGCTGAGCTGATGAGTTTGTCGACCAGACAATAGCAATAGTCTTCAATGGAAACTTGTCAATTCTACTACAATCTTCGTCGAACTGACAATCTTCATTCGTCAAACAGACAATCATCATTCGTCGAACTGAGATCCAAATTCGTCAACCGAAGAATGATTGTGGACTTAGAATCTGAGAAGTCTCTGGCTGAGAAGGATTCAAATCGTAGACCAGAAATCGTCAAGTAGAATACTGAGTTCGTTGACCTAACAAGGTGACTTCGTCGACCTGAGAAGTTGTGAACTTGAGGTCCAAGTTCGTCGAGCTCAGAATCTTGTTCGTCGACCAAAGCTTGAAGTTGGACTTAGAAAAATCTGGAGTTACCCTGACTTTAGTTTGTTGAAGTATCTCAGTATTCGTCGAACAGAGAACAAAGATCGTCGAGCTCAGCACAGAGAAATATCTCAAGATCGTCGAGCTCAGAACGCCTTTCGTCGACCTGAGTTCGACGAACGTCGAACTGATTTTACTTAGTCTTGAAATCTTCTAAGTCTTGAGTCTTTGATAGTTTGTTGATAGTTGATCCATCTGATGTTGACTCTAAGGATTTGGCCTAGACTCTAGGACACAAATTTGACCCTGGCTATACATGTTGGGTCAGATCCTAAGCTAGTGAACTTAGCCCAAATCAACTAGGGATCCAACAAAGTCTATCTCCTGCGGGGGTGGGGCTCCGGGGAGATCTCCAGGGAACACATTAGGGTATTCAGATACCACTAGGATGCTATCCAAAGTAGGCTTAGGCTTTGAAGCCTCCGCTAGCATGAAGAATAGCTCTGCACCAGCACAAACTGTCTTAATCACCTGAAGAGCAGACATCAAAGTCTTGCTCGACCCTTTCAAGTCTGCAAACGTTGTCTCGCGACTCGTTCCCAACTTAACCTCCTTGAGATTGCAATCAATATATGATTGCTGCTCCGAGAGCCAATACATACCAAATATCACGTCGAACTCCACTAGTAACTGTAACGACGCTTGTAAATCGAACTCCTGACTCCCAATATGAATCTTTACGCCACAGACTCTATCCACGCGCATCGAACACCCATTCGGCAACAACACATCCAGATTGTCCTTTGCCATCGAAGAAGGTACTCCGATGAGCGATATAAATCCTTCGGACATAAAGGAGTGCGAATCTCCCGTATCAAAGAGTGCCCTTGCCCGATTATCATAAATCAAAACAAAGCCTACACAAGCAGTGGTAAGGTAACACGCGCAAGGTAACAAGTATTTAAAACTAACTTGCTATAAATTTAAACCGTACTTATCACCACATCCGCTTGCTTGATGGCCTCCTGCTATCCAAGATTGTAGACTCTGGGTTGAGTTGGAGCATAGTGAGATGCGGTTGACTCCACCGTCTCGCCCTTCTCCTCATAGGTTGCTCCCGGCTTCCTCTCGGACTTTGGGCATCCGCTTTGACAATCTCTGGCATAGTGTCTCGGCTTTCAACAATTATAGCATGCGCCCGTGGTTCGGACTGTAGTCGCCCCAGATGCACCAGAAGAAGGGGTTGGACCTGAAGTCCTAGCCTTTTTATTCCACTTACGGAACACAGATTTTGAGGAGTTTGACACATTGAACTCCAACCCCTTTGCAGTAGAGTCTTTCTTCGCTTGCACATTCCTCAGATCCTTTTCTAAAGACCGAGTCATATTGACAAGGGTCAAGAAGCCCTATGTCATAGGCCCCGAGAGCAGTAGCCTTAGGTCATCCCTCAGACCTTCATAGAAACGGTTCATCTTACGCTCCTCATCCGCAAACATAGAGCTAGCATACTGACCCAACCATGTAAATTCGTGGAGATACTCGTCCACGCTACTCTCTCCTTACGTCAACCTCTGGAATTCATTCTCCAATGCAATCCTCTGAGCCGAGGGAAGGTACCTTGCCAAGAACAGTCTCGAAAATTCTTCCATCGAGACGTCTGTAGGTTGCCTTCCCCTCAAGTGATGTAACTCCAAACCTTCCCACCACAGTCTTGCATCTCCGTCCAATAGGAACATAACTATGGTGGTCATCTGCAACTCCTCCATTTTAGTAGCTGTCAATACTCTCTTTACTCGGGATAGCCAATCCTCAGCTTGGGATGGAGTTCCCATCCCCGAGAACACTGGAGGATTAAAGCCCATAACATGTTTGAGCTGCCTTTCAGTTGCTCTCCTAGGCACCAAAGGTTCCAACACTACTTGCTCCGCCCTTCTAGGTTCCGCTGCTTGAAGTGGTACCTGTTCCACAGCAGGAGCAGGCTGCTACATTTGCCTTGCAGGCTGCGCATTGATCATAGCAAACACCACTTTAGCCACCAATCGTATGGTTTATGCTAAGGGAGGTGTTGCAGGCACATCATTCAGTGCGCTACTAGCCTCAGAAACCGAGCATTCTGATGGTCCTACACCACTCCTGGTCACCTATAGTTGTACAAAACACTGTTAAGTGACCAAACAAATTTGCAAAAAGCAATTATAGGAACACGCAGGTTCCTCAGACACGTGTATTTTCATTTCTAAGTGGACATTCATGGATTCTTTTTATGTCATAATGATGACGCACACACATGTGCTCACCACCCCTTAAAAGAATTCGTCCACGAATTCATTTAAGTTGACCGAAATCAGTAGTATGATACCAAATTATAACACCCCCTATCCGTCACATAGCATATAACAGTAGGTCCAGCCGGGGCCCGACACCATATACCACGGACAGACCGGAAGGTTACGCAATGAAACCATCCTGCCAACAACCAATGTCCTACACAGAGTACATTCTAGCGGAAGCAATTTAAAAGTTGCAATAATGAGAACCCAGCCAACAGCATGAATGTCCACTACACAAATCCAACATGAATGAACGTACAAATACACAAGTACTTGACTTTATAGCCTTACAATAGTTTACTCAAATATAAGTGTCTTCCAAACCTCGGCACGCAGGTCGGTCATACATGAGAATAAAAGAAAACATTCATAATTAGTCCTTCGAGGGCCGACTCAGCAATATGGGCTTTTGCTCGCTATTTGCCACTCGGCTCCACAGCACCTGCAAGCAACAATCCACCGAAGCGGTGGCAAACAAAAGCAATGGTCAGCTAAGCTGACCAAATTATAACTATCTCGCCCCTAAACTCGGGGAGGCGATGCTCCTTCCCTGCACTTTATTAGCATAGCCATATAATAGAGAAATTTCACATCATCACAGGTGTAGGCTCGCACGGCCACACACCCCGTGCTCTCAGGTCACATTCTCGGTGAACCCGATCAAAGTCTACGGTCTCACCACCGCCCATTGGACGGAAATTTCTCGTGAGCATTTTGGTCTTTCCGGCAGAGGTCACGTCAATTTAAGCCATACACCGCCTAAGACCCTCCATCTATGCCAACGGTAAGTCCCACATACTTTAGGTCGCTTGTACCGAACGACATAGAGCGGGTATGGTTCTGCCTAACCCGTTGCTCACACCGCAACGTCAATTTAAGCCATATGCGTGGGTCAAGCTTTCCGGAGTCCCAAATCGATCACACAATTTACATAACCCGGTTATGTATAAGTTGGCTCCCAGGCCACCAAGTTAGCAGAATCACGCATCTGCCCAGTTTTCCGGGTGCACCTTAGAGTTAGTCCCCAAGGCTCCCTGTTGCAGTCTACCGCGTAGAAAACCCAAAAAACAAACATCTGCGCGGAGTCTTCTCCGACCATTCATGCAATGCAACATCACTGATCCAGACCAACTTGTCCGGGTAGGCTTCACACATCATGCTTATGTCCGTTTCTCGATTACAGACTCTACATGCAAAACAACAGGGACTATACATGTCTACCCAAGGAACACCTCACACTCACCGCAAACTCGTGAGAGTGGGCTTCCTATGCAAGGGAAAAGAGGACTTTACATGTCCAAGATGAGAATCGTTACCCTAGCATTCCTCTTTGGTGCCATGAAGATCTATGCGGATGAAAAGCATCGCAATGTCCTCGCATCTGTAGATCCAAACTCGGCTTGCGATTTGGGGTTTCGAAGCTCCACCGGCAGCCGGATCTCTCCTCCTTCTTCTTCCTTGCTCTCCCCTCTCTCTAGAACTCTTAGAAAGAGAAAACTCAAAAGAAATGAGGGTTTCTAAACCCTATTCCAGGGTTAAGCCCTGCCAGGATTAGCCAGGACCCTTAGATCTCAAAGGAAGGAAACGGACGGCCACAATTCGGACTTAAAATCCAAAACCTGGGCCGAACACGGCTTGTGACACGCCCGTGTCCAAGGCCGTGTTCCTCAAACGATGTCAAAACCGGCACATCTCGAAAAGAACACGAGTTCTCGACATGCTCGTGTCATCTAGTAAACGCCCGTGTAGCTGGGCATGTTCATCCATCAACACAGGACCAACAAAAACCCAAGAAGATCACGGGTACTCAACATGCCCGTGTCGAATTTGACATGCCCGTGTCAGGCTGAACACGCCTGGGCTCCAGGCTGTATTCCACCCCCCCCCCCCCCCACATAGCACGGCTAACCACCCGAGTAGGACACGGCCTGGGACACGCCCTTGTCTCAGGCCTTGTTCGTTGTTCGACAATCGTTGACTGCAAATTCGTCGACCATACGTCCATCGTCGAACCCGAACATGATACGGCCCTGTGACACGCTCGTTTCCCAGGCCGTGTGACCCTTACCAAGTTCCAAACTTGGCCCAAAATGCTACTCATCCCTCTTTTGAGTTTTGGGGTGTTACATTTACTCTCTTCACCACTTTCTGCAATGAAGCTTCAGACTGATCTTGTTGCTTAGCCAGCATCATCTCAATGGCTTTCAAAATGGAACTATCTGAACTGGAAGTAGGAATATCTGAAGTCTCTGGCAGCGGCACATCTTCTTGATCCTCAGAGCCATTGGAGGACTCTACAACTGGAGAGAGATGAGCTTTGGAACTTAGACTAAGTTCTTCAGCAGCTGGGATAGGAGAATGTGCATCTTCTTCCTCATCAGATAAGATAACCACATCCTCAGCCACCATGGGAATCTTGCCTATTCTCTTCTCTAGGTTGTAGATAAACCATTTAACCTTTATAGAGATAGAGATCAGAGATGCAGTCGCCTCCCCCTCAGAAGCTGAAGTAGGAATTACCTCAGGGAGAGAGACAATCAAGTTCTCCAAAGATACAAGCTCAATAACATCAGTATCAGCAGCTGTCTTTATCTTATCAGAATCAATCATTGTCTCTTCAATAGCACTCTCAATCTCATAATCATCAACTGATAGGTCTTCAGCAGCAGCAGCATCAACCAAGTCCTCCTCAACATCAGCACCATCATCCAGGATATCAACATCCTCTTACTTAGACGGAGTTGGAACCTCTTCCTCGGCAACCTCTTCCATAGAAGCAGTAGGCACAGTCTTAGAAACAGCTGCAAGGCCTATGGCAGCAACATCGGAGAGCGGATAATCTAACTCTTCTTCTGCAAATGTAGCATCTAGAACTAGCACTAACTCTGGAATCACAATCAAGGGCACTATGCTAGTTGCCACTTAATTGTCTCCCCCTTGATTATTACACTCGAACTCTCAGGAATTTCACTAGGATGAGGAGTAGGAATCCCGTCCTCAAGTACTTGTTCTACCTCCTCCACATGAAGGTCTGGGTCTCCCCCTTGCCTGATGATCCTGAAAGTTATTTAACTTTAGGTTAGCTAATCACCTAGAGGGGGGTGAATAGGTATTTGAGCTTTTAATAAATATTTTATTGTTTTCAAGTTATTCTATCTAGAGCTTGTCCTTAAATCATGCAATCATAAAGAAAAACAAGCATACACAACAAACACCAAGATTTATAGTGGTTCCCCAATTGGGTACATCCACGTTCCCTCCCACCTATCCAACTTATTTGTTAGACTCGGCACAAACTCCTCCACTTATGCTCCTCAGAGCTTACATCTCAGGCCCTCAGCCTTACAAACAGATTCTTCTCAGAATCCAACTCAGAACCATAAGGGTTCCTACCTCAGAGCTCTGTAGAACTCCTACAGCTCAGTGATACATTGATCACCTATCTCAGCCTTATTTCTAAGGCCTACACTCCGGCTCTTTAGCCCTACAGCTTCAGGCACACAACCCTACTCTCAGAGTGCTGCAGCACTCCTACAACTCAGTACCCCTTTAGGTACCTACAGCTCAGCTTCCTCTAAGGCCTACAATCTTAGTAACAATCTTGTCACCTACAGCTCAATGACTTTTCAGTCACCTACCTCAAGCACAAGGCACTACACTCAGGCTGGGAGGACAGCCCTACCTTAGATCCACACTTAGATCCTACCTCAGAGATCAACACTCTCCTACCTCAGGCAGTTAAGCCCTACATCTCAGATCCTTACTTGGATCCTACCCTAGTGCCCCAACAGGGCACCTACCTCAGTGACAAATTTGCCTCCTACCTTATGCACAAAGTGCCCTATACTCAGATTCAGGAAACATGAATCCTACGGGAAATAAATACAGTAAGTTGAGGAAAATAAAACAAATGACTCAGAAAAATATCTCTGAGTCAACTTTGTTGGACTGAGCAGATTTCAGTCCAGCTCACTTGCTGTGGAAGGAAACAGCCTTCTTCTACAGCTATCCCTTTTTACCGTTGCACAGATGAGCAGCTTCCAACTTGCTGAAGAGATGAATCAGCTACACTGTTTTGAAGAGAACAAACTTGCTGAACTTGAAGTGCTTCAGCAATCTCTCTTTGTCTCCAGGCTAACTTGGCTGGACTTTAGCTTTCAAGCATGAACGGAAGAAAATGTCCAGCCGCCTCTTTCTTTTTTGATTTCTATATTTTCTCCGTTTGATCCCTAAATATTCGTTAACCCTAATCCCTTTGCAGTTTCTTTTTTATATGTGTTGATTTGAATCAACGGCATAATAGAATGTGGGTCCACCAAGGATTGGTGAGCGCCATCTCCATCAGAAAGGGACAAAACATCTTTCGGTGTTATAGCAGCTTTCCCGCAATGTCTTCCTGTAATTTTGACTTTGATGACGTCAGTAGAGGTCATCAACATCTGGACTTAGAAAAGTTTCCAGAATCCCATCAAGCGTTGAGTGATGTTAAGACACTCAATGCCATCAGGCTTGGCTCTCAGCGCTTCTGGACTTAGAAATTTTCCTGGCTTTGTCTCAGTGATTTTATCTCAGCAGTCTCAGTGATTTTTAATTATTAGCTGAGACATGCCTTTGTCTCAGCGCTTTCTTCTTCTTAGCTGAGACAAGTTTCTGTCTTAGTAGTAACTTCACAGCTGTCTCAGTGGTTTCTTGCTTTTAAATGTCCTAGCGTTTCCTTCTTCATTAGAAGCATTCAGTGAACCTGCTTCACTCAATGATTCTGGACTTAGAAAAAATCCATCTAGGTTTGTCTCAGCTGTTTACCTCTTAACTGTCTCAATGCTTCCTGCTTTATTAGAAGCGTTGAGTGAATCTGCTTCACTCAACGCTTCTGGACATAGAAATTTCCAGCCAATTTTGTCTCTGCTGTCTCAGCCTTCTCAACGCTATCTTCTCAACTGTCTCGGCTATCTCAGCAGTCTCAACGCTATCTTCTCAGCTGTCTCAATGTTATCTTCTCAGCCATCTCAACTGTCTTAATGATATCTTCTCAGCTATCTCAACTATATCTGCGATCTCAACGCCTTCTTCTCAGCGGTCTCAGTGCTTTTGCCTTAGACAATTGTTTTGGCTTTTAACTGCGTTCGATGATCTGTGGATTGAGCTCGACGAACTTTGATCTTCTCAGCGGTCTCAATGCTTTTTGCATTAATTGATTTTTCTGGCTTTAGCTTAATAAGTGTTGAGCTGAGTTCAATGATTTGGAAGCTGAGCTCGACGAACTTCAAGCTGAGCTCGACGAAAGTTGAACCCTGAACTCTTGAGCTTAACCCATGGAATGTTGAGTTGGGCTCGACGATCACCGAGCTGAGTTCGACGAACTTTGAGCTGAGTTCGACGAAATTTGAGTTTACTGCCCAACTCATTTTTCTTCACCTGTCCAATCATGGACTACCCACATGCAAGAACTAGAGAACACAACAAATACATTATGCCCCTTAGAATGATTGGTGATGCTACTTCAAATCCTGAGAAACATTATGGGGCACAATTCCCAACAATCTCCCCCTATTTGAAGAAGGCAGAACACACATCCATGCTAAGGTGCATCAACAAAGAAAAATATCATGATAGGTCTAATGAAACATTATCATGACAACTAGTCATCACAGTGCAGGATAACTCCCCCTAGATGAGATGGCTTAACACTATGATTGATAGACTAATGGTACAGGTGAATTAACAATCATTGATAATGTGATAGTATGATTAACAAAAAGAACTTTAGTAATCATTTACAAGGTAAACATTATGATCAAGATGAACCTAAACATTAACTCAGCCAAACAGTAACAAACTTATGATTATAGGATATATATGAAGGAACAACATATTTATTTATCACAGATATACATTAATAACATCAATATTGTCAGGGTCAACTTATATTAATTTCAATTATAAAGATTTGAAATTTTTACACTATTGACATTCATTACAAGACAAAGATCAGACAATATTTTTTTAAATAAGCTTAGGTCTGTTGAAATTTGTGAAGTGGAAGTGGGTGACGGGACAGGCCGCGCGGCCTGTGCGGACAGCTTTGGCGGACTGGGCGGACTGGGCGGACTGAGGTTGCGGCCTGGTGAGAAGTCTGGTGGAAGCCGGCTGTGTTCTGAGCGGGTTGTTGCATGGAGTCCGCGGTTTGGTGCGGCCTGGTATCTGCGGATAGAGAGGCTTGCGGACTGGTGCATTGCTCAGTGGCCGCGGGTGCAAGCTTGCGCTGTTGGCGGGTTGGTTCGGGTTCGCGGGTAGCTTGCGGACTGGAGTGTCCGCGGTTTTGGCTATTGCGGACTGAGCCTAGAGCTTGGCTGAGGCCTTGTCAAGTTCTGATGGCACAGCAGGTCTTGCTGTGGAGACCGGTTGGCGGACTGATGTTTGGAGTCCGGCTTGGTGCTGCTGCGTTGGACAAGTGCGAGGAGCTCGCGGACTGGTTGCGGTCTGTGCTAGGGTGTTTGGCGGACGGGACTTTGTGTCCGCTATGCTCGCACTGACCCTTGATGGTTTTGGACTTGGTCACACTTGGTGTCAAGTTCATGGTGTCCGCCGTATCCGCCAAGTCCGCTGTGACCGGGCGGACTATTGCTGTTTGCCTTTGGTCGTGGACTTGTGGCGGATTGAGGTGTGGGTCTTGCGGACTGCCTCGGGTTGGTGCGGACTGCCATTGAAGAGGGTGCTGTCCTGAAGCAGTTGGAGCTTTGCGGGCTGGTGCCTTGTCCGCTTAGCTTGGGCGGACTGGAGAGGGTTCGTCATTGGTTGCCTTGCTCCTGGCGGTTTCCCTTGGTGACTGGCTAAGTCCTCGCGGACTGAGCGGACAGTCGTTTTGTGTTCGCGCGGGCTGGGGCGGTGTCGCTATCTCATGGGCGGTGACCACACTCCTCACCTGGCCTATAAATAGGACCCCCCTGGCACATCTACAGTAACCTAAGTAACGTGAGTGAACAGTAATTTGGGTTGGGCGAGTGCTGCGGTCTGTGTTTTTCAGTCCGCGCGGATTGTTTCAGGCTGACGGTTTGCTGTGTGCAGGTCGCGCGGATATCTTCAAGGAGCCAGGAGTTTGGCTGTGACTTCGGTCAGTGCTTGGAAGTGTGCGGTCTCTGCGGACTCAGCAGGAGGTCGCTCTGCGGCTTGTTAGTTCTGTTTCAACTTTCCCAGCTTCAATAACCTGTCCGCCGGCTTCAGGCGGGTAGGGGAGTTCCTCAGTTCGGGTTCAGCAGGAGGCGAATAACGGTCTGTCCGCGCGACCTCGCGGTCTCGGCGGACTCCGTGGTATTCGGCGGATTGCAGCATAGCTTGGGCGGTCTCGGCGGTCTCGGCGACCTCGCGGTCTCGGCGGACTGGAGTTCTGTCCGCCCGGCTTGTTTTTTGGTTCTTTCTGTTTACAGCTGTAATACTAGCGAAATCATGTCTCGCTATGTATGCCTCGGATTGTAATGAAGTGAATGCATAATAAGATCTTCTTGTGCTTCCATTGTTTTGTTGGGTGCAACCTCTAGTCCTTGGGTTTCCGCGGTTCAGCGTGCGAACTGGGTAGTTCCGAAGATATTAATTTGGTGTTTGGGCTATCTTGCTGACCACGTTGAGAAAATTTTAACATGGTATCAGAGGGAGGTTCCTGAGGTTGTGGAGGTTCAGTTGCGTGAGCGGAGGTCAGCCAGTGTTGTTACTCAGTGATTGAGTGGTGATCAACCTGTGTTGTTGCTCGGTGCTGCTGAAGGGTACCAACAGGTGATTGCAATGGAAGGAAGCTTAGCAAGAGGTCTGGGCATTGAACTCTTAACGCCGACTAACTATAAAAAGTGGAAGTCGTGCATGAAGAGTTATCTTCTGGGCGAGGAGCTGTGGGAAGTTGTCGGTGGAGACGACAGACAGGAAGTAACTGCTGCTTTCGGTACTGCTGAACAGGTAAGGCTCTGGAGAAGAACTAATGCTAAGGCAGAGTTCGTTCTGAAGAGAGTTGTCTCTCCGGAACTGTTTGATCACATCATTGGGTGTGAGTCGGCTGCTGATATTTGGACAACCATTGATGAGTTGTTCAATAGGAAGAATGTGGCGCGGCTTCAGTTCCTGGAGAATGAGTTGGCCAGGGCAACTCAGGGAGACCTTTCCATCTCCAGGTACTTCTTAAAGATGAAGAGCTTGTGTGCTGAGCTGTCGGCGCTGGATCCTGATGAGCCTATCTCTGAGGCAAAGATGAAAAGGCACATTTTCCGCGGCTTGCGGAAGGAGTATGTGGCCTTTGTTACGTCTGTTCAAGGGTGGGCTACTCAGCCGTCTCTGCTGGAGCTGGAGAATCTGCTTGCCTCGCAGGAGAGCTTAGCAAGGCAGATGGCTGGAGTGAATCTGAATCAGGAAGGCAGCGAGGCTCTCTTCTCAGGCAAGAAGAAGGGATGGGAAGGGAAGAAGAAGAAGAAGGTGCAGGCCGCTGTTGAGAAGGAGACTTCAACTTCATATCCGCCGGAGAGGAGCAATGCTCCTAAGGACTGGAAGAAGAATCTGAAGTGCTACCGGTGTCATCAGCGTGGGCACTTCAAGCGGGACTGCAAGGTCAAACTGCAGCCTGGGCATGCTGCGGGAAAGGAGGAAGCTTGCTCGCGAAGTGAAGAAGCAGAATGGGGAGGAGCTTTCATGACGGGCACTTGTGTCCGGGCCTTATCTGCTGAGGACTTCAACAGCGAGTGGATCATCGACTCCAGGTGTGGTCATCACCTCACCGGAGACAAGTCGAAGTTCACCTCCATGCAGGCTTACTCAGGTAATGAAGCTATTATCACTGCTGATAATACTGTTTATGCAGTAGAGAAGGAGGGGGTCGTGTCTTTGGGTAGTGATCAGGGGCCACTCACGTTAAGGAGTGTGTATCACGTGCCGGGCATGAAGAAGAACCTCTTCTCGGTGACCAACGCGGTGGATGCTGGGTATCACGTTCTGTTTGGGCCAACAGACGTGAGGTTCCTTCGCAACGTATCAGCGGTAAAGGCTGATGTTGCTCATGTTGGGAGGAGGGTGAAGAACTTGTTTGTTCTTTCCACCAGTGCCTATGTTGATAAGATGAGGGCCAATGATAGTGCGGCTATCTGGCATGAGAGGCTGGGGCATGTTGGCATGGACAAGCTGAAGGCAATGGCGAGTAGAAGTCTGGTGAGGGGGTTGCCGATGTTGTCCTCCTTTGGTGATGGGCATGTTTGTGCGGGCTGTCAATACGGTAAGGCACATCGCCTTCCGTTTGATAAATCTCAAACAAGGAGCAAGAATCCATTGGAGTGTATTCATGGCGACCTGATGGGACCGACTGTTACTGCCAGCCTTGGTGGAAGCAAATACATGCTTGTCTTGGTTGATGACTACTCAAGGTATACTTGGGTGTACTTCTTAAAGGAGAAGTCGGATGCCTTCCGTTTGTTCGTGGAGTTCAAGGAGTTGGTAGAAGGTCGGCTTGGCTTGCGGATTAAGAAGTTTCGAACTGATAACGGGGGAGAGTTTGTCTCTTCCGAGTTTTCTAACTTCTGCAGGAAGCACGGGATCCAACGGGAGCTTACATGTGCTCACACTCCACAACAAAATGGGGTAGCGGAGCGGAAGATCCGTCATTTGACGGAAACCTGCAAATGCTGGCTGCATGCGAAAGATATCCCGAGGTCTTTTTGGGCGGAGGGAATGTCTTGTGCTGCATATGTTATCAACCGGATGCCACTCAGCCCTATCAACATGAAGACGCCCATTGAGCTGTTGCTGAAGGAGAAGCCGAGTGTTGGACACCTTCGGGTGTTCGGTTCAACTTGCTACGTGCATGTCCCGGATGCTTCACGGACAAAGCTGGATGCGAAGGCAAGGAAACTTGTCTTTGTTGGCTATGATGAGCGGAAGAAGGGATGGAAGTGCATGGACCCTGTGACGAAGAAGTTCGTGGTGTCAAGAGACGTTGTCTTTGACGAGCTGACGTCATATGGAGGTGGCTCGGTGGAGCCTACCGGAAGTAGCAAGGTTGAGGAAGCACCGGTGGAGGCTGCTGAAGGCTTGGAAGAGGAGCTTGTTGTTTCACCAGCAGCTCCTGTTGCTTCGAACTCCGAGGCTGAGCCTTCTGGCTCAGGAAGCAGGGGGAGCACTGCTCAATGCTTGCCCCAGGTAGGAGTGGAGCATGAAGAAGCAACGGAAGCCGTGAGCAAGGAGCCGTGTCTTCGGAGATCGAAGAGGGTGGTTAAGCCACCGGCTCGGTACTGTGATGGGAATGCAGTGAGCTTTGTCTCCTGTTTCTTTGCTGGTCCTCTGGATGAGCGAGAGCCTGCAAGCTTCAACGAGGCCACTGGAGTGAAGGAGTGGGAAGGTGCCATGAAGGAAGAGATTGATGCTCTGAAGAAGAATGAAACCTGGGACCTTGTGCCCAAGGTTGATGGCATTACTCCGGTTACTTGCAAGTGGGTGTATAAGTTGAAGAAGAAGGCTGATGGGAGCATTGATCGGTTCAAGGCTCGCCTGGTCGCTAGAGGATTCTCACAGCAGTATGGAGAAGACTATGAGGAGACATTCAGTCCAGTTGCGAAGATGACGTCTGTAAGAGTGGTGATCGCCTTGGCTGCTTGCAAGGGATGGAGGTTGTGGCAACTCGATGTGAAGAATGCCTTTCTTTACGGAGAGATTGACAAGGACATCTTCATGGATCAGCCGCTTGGTTTCGTCTCTGAGAAGCATCCGGACTATGTCTGCAAACTCAGGAAGGCTCTCTATGGGTTGAAGCAAGCTCCTCGAGCGTGGTATGGGAAGATTGCAGAGTACCTGCAGTTCTGTGGATACCTGGCGTCTAACTCGGATTCTAGCTTGTTCGTCAAGAAGAAGGGAGAGCTAAGAGTCTTGGTCCTGCTGTATGTGGATGATATGATCATCACAGGGAACTCGGAGGAGGAAGTAGCAAGGCTCAGGGGAGAGCTTGCTATACGCTTCGAGATGAAAGACTTGGGAGAGTTGCATCACTTTCTTGGTCTGGAAGTGGAGAGGAAGGAGTGCGGGATTCTCATTAGCCAGAAAGGGTATGCTGATCGTATTGTGAAGCGGTTTGGCATGGGCGAAGGGAAGAAGTGCTCTACTCCACTGGAATCTGGGCTAAAGCTTCGACGAGATGAGGGAAGGGTGCTTAATGATCCCTTGGTGTTCAGGGCTCTTGTTGGGAGCTTGATCTATCTGACGATTACAAGGCCGGATATAGCTTATGCTGTTGGCCGAGTAAGTCGGTATATGGCTGAACCAAGGCAATCTCATCTAGTGGCGGCGAAGGGAATTCTGAAGTATGTCAAGGTGACTTCTGAGATGGGACTCCTCTATGGAAGGGATGCGGAGTTTGCGTTGCTCGGGTACACGGATGCTGACTATGGCGGTGATTCGGATGATCGAAGGTCTACTTCTGGTTATGTGTTCACTTGCGGTTCAGCTAGCATCTCGTGGTGTAGCAAGAAGCAGGACTCGGTGTCGGTTTCAACCACGGAGGCGGAGTATAAGGCTTCGGCCTTGGCTGCTCGGGAAGCTGTTTGGTTGAGGAGACTCATAGAGGATGTTCATGAAGAAGTGCAAGGGCCTACTTTACTCCGGGGTGACAATGAGAGTGCTCTCAAACTGGTAAACAATCCAGTGTGTCACGCCAGGACCAAGCACATAGAGATTGATCACCATTTCATCAGGGAGAAGGTGTTGGAAGGATCTCTGCTGGTCGGGCATGTTCGGAGTGAAGATAATCTTGCTGACATCTTCACGAAGCCGCTGTCGAAGGGGCCCTTTGAACGCTTGCGCAGCTTGCTGGGCTTGGTCACCACTTCTCACTTCAAGGGGGAGTGTTGAAATTTGTGAAGTGGAAGTGGGTGACGGGACAGGCCGCGCGGCCTGTGCGGACAGCTTTGGCGGACTGGGCGGACTGGGCGGACTGAGGTTGCGGCCTGGTGAGAAGTCTGGTGGAAGCCGGCTGTGTTCTGAGCGGGTTGTTGCATGGAGTCCGCGGTTTGGTGCGGCCTGGTATCTGCGGATAGAGAGGCTTGCGGACTGGTGCATTGCTCAGTGGCCGCGGGTGCAAGCTTGCGCTGTTGGCGGGTTGGTTCGGGTTCGCGGGTAGCTTGCGGACTGGAGTGTCCGCGGTTTTGGCTATTGCGGACTGAGCCTAGAGCTTGGCTGAGGCCTTGTCAAGTTCTGATGGCACAGCAGGTCTTGCTGTGGAGACCGATTGGCGGACTGATGTTTGGAGTCCGGCTTGGTGCTGCTGCGTTGGACAAGTGCGAGGAGCTCGCGGACTGGTTGCGGTCTGTGCTAGGGTGTTTGGCGGACGGGACTTTGTGTCCGCTATGCTCGCACTGACCCTTGATGGTTTTGGACTTGGTCACACTTGGTGTCAAGTTCATGGTGTCCGCCGTATCCGCCAAGTCCGCTGTGACCGGGCGGACTGTTGCTGTTTGCCTTTGGTCGTGGACTTGTGGCGGATTGAGGTGTGGGTCTTGCGGACTGCCTCGGGTTGGTGCGGACTGCCATTGAAGAGGGTGCTGTCCTGAAGCAGTTGGAGCTTTGCGGGCTGGTGCCTTGTCCGCTTAGCTTGGGCGGACTGGAGAGGGTTCGTCATTGGTTGCCTTGCTCCTGGCGGTTTCCCTTGGTGACTGGCTAAGTCCTCGCGGACTGAGCGGACAGTCGTTTTGTGTTCGCGCGGGCTGGGGCGGTGTCACTATCTCATGGGCGGTGACCACACTCCTCACCTGGCCTATAAATAGGACCCCCCTGGCACATCTACAGTAACCTAAGTAACGTGAGTGAACAGTAATTTGGGTTGGGCGAGTGCTGCGGTCTGTGTTTTTCAGTCCGCGCGGATTGTTTCAGGCTGACGGTTTGCTGTGTGCAGGTCGCGCGGATATCTTCAAGGAGCCAGGAGTTTGGCTGTGACTTCGGTCAGTGCTTGGAAGTGTGCGGTCTCTGCGGACTCAGCAGGAGGTCGCTCTGCGGCTTGTCAGTTCTGTTTCAACTTTCCCAGCTTCAATAACCTGTCCGCCGGCTTCAGGCGGGTAGGGGAGTTCCTCAGTTCGGGTTCAGCAGGAGGCGAATAACGGTCTGTCCGCGCGACCTCGCGGTCTCGGCGGACTCCGTGGTATTCGGCGGATTGCAGCATAGCTTGGGCGGTCTCGGCGGTCTCGGCGACCTCGCGGTCTCGGCGGACTGGAGTTCTGTCCGCCCGGCTTGTTTTTTGGTTCTTTCTGTTTACAGCTGTAATACTAGCGAAATCATGTCTCGCTATGTATGCCTCGGATTGTAATGAAGTGAATGCATAATAAGATCTTCTTGTGCTTCCATTGTTTTGTTGGGTGCAACCTCTAGTCCTTGGGTTTCCGGGGTTCAGCGTGCGAACTGGGTAGTTCCGAAGATATTAATTTGGTGTTTGGGCTATCTTGCTGACCACGTTGAGAAAATTTTAACAAGGTCTTGCAGTCTTTTATCAGTTATTCTTTGATGAACTTGCACCAGCATCCTTTGTTGCAGCAGACTTCTTCAAGTTTTCAGCTTTGTTCTTCTGCCACTTGAAGTAGAGGAATGGCTTTGGAATATATTTGGGAGGAATTTTCTTGGGGTTGCTCTTACTTACCAGATTCTCCTTGAATATTCTTTCTCTTAGGGAATTTCTTTACAGATGTTTTATCCATTCCTCAGAAGGATATACACTATCAATGTTCTTCAAGATTTGTCCTTGGCTTACCCAGGCATTAATAATGATGGATTCAGAGGCCTTACATAGTTGTTCATAGTTTGGGCCATCTATGTTCTCAGCTCTCCTCTTTGTCATGAACTCTTTAGCCCTTTGAGTTCCTTCCCTCTCTCTTCTAGCAGCAAGCTGTGCATCCTGTGCAATTCTGGCTTGTGCAGGGAAGTCTAGGTCCTTTGGCCTCTTTATATCTAGGAGGGACAGGTGTAGTGCAACCCTTGTGCCTTGAATTACATTGAAGGCTTGATCTTCAATGAGTGCTGCTACCTTAGCATTGCTGCTCTCCCCTTTCTGCCTTCTTTAGATATTGTTTTTTGCAGTAATGAGGTGTTGGCTTCAGTTATGTTTGATAAAGATTGGATTATTCTCTCATTGCCAGTAAGCATCTCATTCCTCAAGAGAATTGCCTGCTACATGGAGTGGAGAGCAAGCTTGGTGACATGCTAATTAACATGGTCTGTTGCACCCTTGATCACCTCATCAGTTATACTCACATAATTCTTGACATATCCTATGTCAGCTGCAGAGAGTGTTTGGCTTGTATCAAAGGATTTCATAAGGGTGGTCAGCTTAATTCCAGCAGTTCCAGCTCTATCAAAACAGGTGGTGACCTATTTGTTTAAGTGAGATATTTCTTCTTTAGTTTCATTTACTTTGGCTGACAATTCATCCCTCAGTTTAGCAACTGATAGATCAACATACTCCTTAAGGGTTGTGGTCTGAGCATCCATTAGTGCTTTAATTTGATTTAGAAATTCCTCATTGGAGATGGGGGTAGATGATGTATAGCTCATGGGAGGAGGTACAATAATCTGAGCAGGGATCAGAGAAGGCTCCCCCTCAACTATAGCAGCTATAAAAGGAAACATTTCCTTAGCTGAAGATGTTTTAACACTACTAATTAAGAGGGAATGAGTTTTACCTGAAGTGGGTGCAGAGACAACTATTCTATTGACAACTTGATCCAAGTCTGTCAACTCTATCTGATCATGCTCCCCCTTAGACTGAGAATCCTTCTCTGGGCTTGACCTATTAAGGTAAGTATCTAGAGTCTCAGGAGGCTCCCTGCTATCTTCTGTAGAAGGGATATCTTCACTTGTTGTAATACCATTAGTATCACCCATGTCTACCTCAACTCCTGCAGGAACCTCTTCTTCAGCAGCATTCTTTGACACTTATCCTGACTTTGGGCTGGCATGGATTTTATAAACATGCATAGCAGTATCCTGGAGTTGAATGTTTGCAGAGGATTGACTGAGAGATAAGTCAACCTGCAGACTAGCCTCAGCTGGAGAGGATAATCCATGCTCTGGTTCAGAGCTAGAAGTTCTTTCTACCTCGGTAGGTTTCTTCCTTGTACCCTTGGAGGAGTCCTTTATTCCTGAAGGTTGGCTCATTGGTAGGACTCTAGTGAATCTATCCGAAGTTTTTATGTCCATTCTTTTAGGTAGTGAATCTTCACCCCATATTCCTGTTTGAAAGTATCAGGATAGGTATTCACTAGGTATAAGGAAATAATTCTTCCCATATTTGGAGAGGATATACATTCTACTATTCTCTAATAGATGAGAGAAGTCCATGAGGTCTTTCTATTCAGTATAATTCTGGTCATGACTTCAAACATGAACCTGGAGATGGTGTAATGTGATCCAGGTTTGTAGATGAGGGCTTTCCCTACAATGTATGCTAGCAGTTTTCCTCTCTGATTGAAGAATTTCCTTCTAAGAGACACAAATTTGGCCTCATTGTATCCACACCATGTGAGAGCACTATCTCTGTCCATGATGATGAGCTCTTCTTCCTCACTAGGGTTGACGGAGGGGATATGAAGTGCCTTTCCTAACCTCTTAGGGTTTACCTTTATTTTGATATCTTCAATCTTATACCTAAGAGAGTTTTGAGATAGGGACATCTTAATGTTTGAAAAGAATTCCACAACCTCATTTCTAAAAATGGTGGAGGGTTCGGAAAGGGTGTATTCCAAGCCTGCGACCTCAATCATCCTTAACACAGCTTTAATCTCAGGAGAGGAATGATTGAATCCATCCCTCACTATTTTGTATCCATCCTGAAGCTCCTTAATGGCATTTGGCGCTATTGTAACAGAGCGGCAAGACGCTGAGACGGTTTTAGTCTCGACGGCTAGGATTAAGGCTTTAGAGAGCGATGTGGCTTTTCATTTCTTGTCGCCTTTATATATGTAATGAAAAGATTTAATTAATTTAATTAAATTTTTCATTTGACTATTAAATTAAGTATTTTAGACTTTATGGCTTACTCAACGATTCTTGTTATGATACAGGGCACTTAGTGCGTTTACTATATCCCTCAGCTTTTCTTTTATTTGTTCCATACATGTTTAATTTGTGGTTTCACTTACTGATTGGCTACAATTTACTTGACTTAGTAAATTGTCAAGTAAAATAGAAGGGGACCTAACATGTTAATGGGCCAGTTCTATTGACACCCAATTTATGCATTGTTATGCCCTAAAACTTGCTAATAAGTTATTTGAATTTTTTTGAATAAAGCGTGCTAATAACTTGATTAGATTCATCTTGATCACAACTAACATAACTTAACAAATAACAAACTAAATCTCTATATAAGAGAGAGAGAGAGAGAGACATACCTTGAGGCTTGCTTCCTCTAGCTTTTGAGGATTACTTACTTGATAACCTCAACCTTAATTTGTTGCCTTTTCTGGAGCATATTCCTAGAGCAACTATCCTGTCCCAGACATTTGCCTGGAACACTCACTGTCCAAATACCAAGTCTTAAGTGGATAGGTAGTTGGACTATCATGCAAAATAGAATTCATTTTCACTTAGGCACCCAATGATAATTGGGTCCTAGTTTCTTGTTAGCATCATAAAACATCTGCCCCACTCTCTGCCTGGGCTGAGCACCTTTTTGTCCACTAGTCATATTCAGGTTATGCCAACAATCAATGGCAAAGTGACCCACTTTTCCATAGCACCAACATTTATAAATGTTGTACCTTCTCTTTAGGACAGCACAAAATTGATGTCCATGAGAGATGTGAGCAACACCAGACTTTGTTGGATGAGCATTGCATGATGCTGCCCCCTTCTTCCTGAGTGAAGGTGTTGAGGAAATAAATACAGCAAGTCCAAAATGGGCCTGATGTATTTCTGGAGACTGTCATCTAGTGGACATTCTCATTTCCTTAGATAGAGGATACTTGGATCCAAATCTAAAGAACTTCTCCTGAACTTTGTAGCTAGAGTGGACAGTGTCACTCTTTCTTTGATCATGTGCCTTCACCCCACTGGTGGAGAACACATTTGATTGATCCTTCTGGAGTGGTGCAAACTTGACAGTTTTAGAAGGTATATTTACCTTTTGAAACACTGTCCTCTTATCAGGGAATTCAGATTTGAAATGATGATTAATGTGGTTAATACCCAGCTTCTCAGGGACTTGGCAAGTTGCATCTTTTGGCAACTGACCCTGTAACTGAGAAGGGTTAATCACAATCCCCAATTTCTTTGTTAACTTTTGTTCTAGATATCTAATGTGCTTCTTCTTTTCTTCTAGAAGCATGGTCTGACACTTAAGACTTTTCTTGAGCTCAGACACCTCTTGACTTTTCTTATAAACCTCAATAGATTTATTATTATAGAGAGTTTTATAAGGCTTTAGGACCTCTATTTACTTGGCTTGCCTTTTGGCAAGTATTCTTCTCTCCTTTAGAGCAATTAGGAGTAGTCCAAACTTGTCAATCAATTGATTGTCATCAGTCACAGATTCATAGCAATCTTCATCATAGGACGAAGATGTACCAATATCTAGACTGGATTCAAAGTTAGAGAAAGATGTAGAACTTGAGAGAGATTGTACGTTGATTGATTCTGATTCTTCCTAACTTCTTTCTTATGCAGACATTGCCATCAACCCATGGCATCCATAGTTTTATTCATCCTCCTCATTGTAACTGTCTGAGTGTGACAGAGGGGCCCTGATTCCTATCCTGGCAGCAGGATATTCCTCCTCTTCTCCGGGATCTGCAGCAACAGATGTCAGCCCTATACAGGCTTCTTCCTCTTTATCTTCAGAATCTGAGGATGAAGAATCTGTCCAGCTTCTCTCCTTCTTAGCCACAAAGGACTTTTCTTCCTCCTTGCCCTTGTGGTGGTGGTGATGCTTTTTCTTCTTCTTCTTCTTATCTTCAAACTCTGAACCACTATCAGAAAGACTGACTTTCTCTATCCCTTTTATATAGCCAGAGAGAGAATCCCACATTTCTTTGGCTGACTTGCATTGAACCACTCTCATGAGGGTTGAGTCATCCATGGCAATCACCATGATGTGTTGTTCCCTCTTATCCATAGATACAAAGTTGATTTCTTCTTCAGACATCTCTGCATAACTCTTTGGAGTCTGGATGCTTGTATCTAATGTTGAGACCTTCATGAGGATGAAAGGTCCTTCTTGAACTGTTGCAAGGACCCTAGGATCAGATGCTTCCATGATTTGTTTGACCCTTTCTTTCCAAGTCTTAAAGTTCTCCTTGTTGCAGACTTGAAGTTCCATTCCTTATGGTTCTCTTTTGAACATATAAGTGTAACCTTTTTAGCTAACCTTGGAGGTATACTCAGATTGTTAAATCCTTTTGGAGCAACCTCCCTCTAATACCACTTGAAAGTTATTTAACTTTAGGTTAACTAATCACCTAGGGGGGTGAATAGATCTTTGAGCTTTTAATAAATCATTTGTTGTTTTCAAGTTGTTCTATCTAGAGCTTGTCCTTAAATCCTGCAATCACAAAGATAAACAAGAACACACAACAAACACCAGGTACAAGCTGATAGTTGAGTCGATCTTCTTCAGGTGATGGATAGGTACACCTCTGGTCATATCAAACTTGTCACCATCCAGTTGATTCAGGTACAAGCTGATAATCCTCCCAAAGTTGGGAGTACAAAGGTTGTCCTTGATCTTCTCAAACAGCAGAGCACCCCAATCAAGTCTCTTTCTGCAGATAACGGCTACTAGGGTCTTCAACATCTCAGTAGAGAGGTAATTATGGGAACTGGTTTTTCACAACAACACTTTGCCCATGATGTCTAATAGAAGCTTGCCTTCTTTGTTCATTCCTTTGCGCTTAATTGCTTTAGTACCTCAGGGCTGTCCACAAAATAGGAGAACCCTATAGAAGTCATCCTTGTCTAGGTAGTCGGCTTCTTCATAAGTAGGAAGCCGCAAGTACCTTGAGAGGACTGACGCTTTCACTTTGACTTTTGTCTTTTGAACTCTGCTCTTTATGAAAGTGTCCTCACATCGCAGCTTAACATTTTGGAAGAATTCGAGGACTTCCTCATCTAGAACCTTGCATGGATGTTCGAGGATAAAGGAAAGTCCAGCAGTCTCCAATATTAGGATCATATTTCTGAATTCATTGGAGGCTGAGGCAAACCCTGTGCAAACTCGTTATCCTCCCCTAGTAAAACACTTGTGCTTCTAGGAGCCATGAAGAATCAAGAAAACTGGAATCTGGAATATTGTGCAGTTGTAGCTTGTCGGAATCGGCAAGAACCGGCGCTCAGGATCACGCCACTGGAAGAAAGTGTCGGGAGAAGTTTGCTGCAATGTCGGTGGAATCTTGGATGGCGTTCATAGCCCTATTCGAGGAATAGGGAGAGCAGAATGCTGGATCCACTAGAGGAAGATGCCGACGATCGGAATCGCGGGAGCCGAAAAGTTGGAAACTATTTTGGCAAATCTGCTGAATTTCGATGAAGTGTAGAAGTGTGGTGCCTCCTATTTGATTATTATTATATATATATAATTTTAAATTGACCTAGAAGGCGCGTACCTCAGATTTGTGGCTCTTAGGACCCAATAAAGAAATATGAAATTTAGCCCTAAGTGAAATTTGATGAGTTTTGTAGGAAGCTGAGTCAGATTCGGCAAGTATCCAGGGAATATCCAATGAATCGACGATTTGGCGTACCGATACTCAATGATTTGCCTTGGACAAATTTCTGCCTTTCTGAAATATTTCTCGAATGAGTTCCTGCATGCTTTGCCTTCTTCATGAGTCTATCTTCAGCATGTCTACTTCCATTTTGAAGAATGAGAACTTGGCCTCGTCCAGCAGCTTTGTAAAAATATCCGCGACCTAGTTATCCGTTAGGACTTAGCTGATGGTTATATCCATGTTCTCCACATGCTCCCGGATGAAGTGATATCGCACTTCAATGTGCTTTGTCCGGCTGTAAGAGACTGGATTATTCGTGATTGTTATTTCGCTGGATGTGTCGTAGTACATCGAAATCTCTTTAAATTTCAAGTTGTAGTCTTCAAGTTAATTCCTAATCCATAGAAGCTGTACACAACAACTACTCGCAGAGATATACTCTGACTAGGCAGTAGAAGTTGCCACACAATTCTATTTCTTACTGTTCCATGAAATAAGCCGTCTTCCGAGGAATTGGCACATTCCGGAAGTGCTTTTCCTGTCATCCATGCTTCCTGCAAAATCGGTATCTAAAAAACCAATTAGCTCGATATCATTATTTCTTGGGTACCATAAGCCAAGATTGGGTGTACTATTAAGGTATCTTAAATTTGATTTACAGTGACGTAATGAGATTCTTTTGAGTTCACCTGAAATCTAGTGCAAACGCATGTTGAAAACATTATATCTGGTCTACTGGTAGTGAATTAGAGCAAGGTTCTGATTATGCTTCTGTACTTGGTTTCATCAAAAGGTTTCTCTTTCTCATCCTTGTCCACAGACATAGTTGAACCTATTAGAGTACTCATAGAGGTTGTGTTCTCCATTCTGAATTTCTTAAGAAGCTCCTTGGTGAACTTCATCCGAGAGATGAAACTTCCATCTTCAGATTGTTTCACCTGCATTCCTAAGAAATACTCTAGCTCTCCCATACTACACATTTCAAACTTCTCTTGCATAAGTTTGGAAAACTTTTGCAAAGGTTGTCTTCCGTAGAGCCAAAAATAATATCGTCGGCACAGATTTGTACTAGCAGAATCTTGCCTTTTACTTCCCTAATAAATAATATCTTGTCTATCTTTCCTCTTGTGAACTTGTTCTCAAGGAGAAAGCTAGACAATTTCTCATACAAAGCTCGGGGAGCTTGCTTTAAACCGTATAGAGCTTTATTTAGATAGTAAACATAATCAGGGAAATTGGAATTAAGAAAACCTGGGGGTTGCGTTATGCATACTTCCTCTTTCAAATGCATATTTAGGAAGGCTGAGTTCACGTCCATTTGGTAGATGGTGAAGCCTTTGAGGGCAGCATACGCAAGAAACAACCTGATCGCCTCGAGCCTAGCAGCTGGAGCAAAGGTCTTGTTAAAGTCAATCCCTTCTTTTGCTTTGTATCCTTGAGCTACGAGCCTAACATTATTCTTGATAATGACTCCATTTTGATCCAGCTTGTTTCCGAAGATCCACTTGGTGTCGATCACGTTCTGTCCATTGGGCCACAGTACCAACTCCCAGACATTGCAACATTCAAACTAATCTAGCTTTTCTTGTATTGCCAAAATCCAAGAAGCATCCTTGCTTGCCTCTTCAAATTTCTTTGGCTCAACCTGTGACAGAAAACTAAAATGCATAATCTCATTAGTTGTACCTCTTCTGTTTCTAACACTATCGTCTAGCTCTCCAATTATTTGATCAACTGGGTGATCTCTTAGGTGTCTAAACCCTAGATTTCTTGCTCTCCCACCAGCAGGCTCAGCAGCATTTGGTGTATCCTCTAGAGGTTGAAGTAATTCTTCGTCTAGCAGTTCTTCATCCACCAAACCTGGATCGACAATCTTGACCGAGCTTGGATCATCGTCCTTGATAGCTTCATCCAAGCTTAGTTCCTTGAACCTGATACCTGCATCTGCACCAATAACACTAGACAAACTACTTTGGAGCAGGCTTGTCTCATCAAATACAACATTGATTGACTCTTCTACCACCAGAGATTTTTTTTATTGAAAATCCTATATGCCTTACTATGGCTACTATAACCTACAAAAATTCCTTCAAAACATTTTTCACTAAACTTCATGCTGTAATACTTACCATTATTAAGTATGAAGCATTTACTTCCAATGATTCTAAAATAGGACACAGTTAGTTTTCTACCCTTCATTCACTCATAAGGGGTCTTACGATAGCTTTTGTTGATTAGTGCTCTGTTTTACACGTAACAAGCTGTGTTGACTACTTCAGCCTAGAAGTACTCCGGAAGTGAAGCGTCGTTAACATAGTTGTATATGCTTCAATTAGGGTTATATTCCGTCTCTCCGCAACTCCATTTTGTTGTGGAGTTAGCGAGGAGGAAAACTCATGAAAGATACCTTGACTTCAAAAAAACTCTGTCATGGCACCTGACTCAAATTCTGTTCTATGGTCACTTTTGATTTTGACCACTGAGCAGTTCAATTCATTTTGAATTTGTCGTACAACATTTATGAATATGTCAAAGGTGTCTGACTTATGTTTTAGAAAGAACACCCAAGTAAAATGAGAGTAGTCATCAATAATTACTAATGTGTATACCTTACCTCTTAAACTATGAATAGGCATTGGACTGAATAAGTCCAGATGAAGTAAGTAAAAACTTCTTAAAGGATCTTTTTCAGTGATACCCTTGAAGGTACCCCTTGTATGCTTACCCATTTGGCATGCGTGACACGGACTCTCTTTAAGGGACTTAATGATAGGCATCGCGCACTAAGTTGTGAGAAAATAAAATATTCATTATTTTGAAATTAATATGTGTTAATCTCTTGTGTCATTGGTCATAAAGAGACGCACTATCTTTTGCAAGAAAACAGACTAGTGTAGAATTGTCTAAGCAAAAAAAATTTAAACAAAAAATATTTCTGCTCCGAGTGCCTGTTAAGACCATCTCCAAATTTGCAGATGACTTCAGCAAACACTTATCCTTGTAGAACTTAACGATGTAGTCTTTGTCACATAGCTGACTAATGCTTATAAGATTGTGGTGTAATCCTTCAACATAAGTCACATATGTGAAAGAGACTACTCCGTTGGAAATCATACCAGAGCCTTTTGTAGTTCCCCGGTCTGACCCTCCAAAGATGACTTTTGGTCCGTCTTTGACAGGGGTGAAATCAAGCAATAGGCTTATTATCCCGGTCATGTGTCGAGAGCATCCACTGTCCAAATACCAGATCAGATTTATGTTGGTCTTTGGACATACTTGCAATGACAAATCACTTTACCTTAGGAACCCAAACATATTTGGGTCCTTGGCTCCTTATTAGCTTACCACCATTAGGAATATTAACTTTGCGGGTGGTCTGTCTCACAGGGTTAACTCGTGCAGTTTCAAAATTGGTAGGGTTAAACCAACACTTTATGCCAAAATGACTAATTTTATTGCAGCACCAACAGTCAAACCTGTTGTACCTTCTCTTGTATTCCTACTTTACCTTTTGAATGTGAGGTCTAGCAGGGGCAACATACTAGAAGGTGGAAGTGAAAGACCCCTCCCCTTACCAAGGAGGGTCCCGATCTTATGCTTAGAACTGTCGTCTTACGGTGGCACTAACGCACGGGTTAGTCGACACCGCAACACGCCGATTCTGCCGGCTAATACGATCATATAACATGTAGGCCAATATGAGAAATAGAAGTATAGCGGTAATGTAGAATAAACTACAACCAGTCCACAGTCACAGTACATATCAAATAACAAAATGAAAGTACATCCAGTCCATAATGACAACAAAAATATGAAGAGTAAAAAGGGCTTATGCCCTATACATGAATATCAACTCTCCTCACAAAATAAAACGCGGAAGCAAATCTATCATCCTCGAAATCATCCCACTTGAGGTAGCGTTGTAGTAGTAGTAGTAGGTCGTATTAACTCCTCACGCCCTGTCACCTCGTCCTGCCGGTGGTGTTGGTGCTCCATCTCCTCGAGCTCCTAAAAATAGTTGGTCACCGACCATTAGTCAAAAGACTAAGTCGTTTCCTCCGCACCTCGCCCTGCAACTCCTATGCACCGTGCGGGAGGATGAAGCGGAGGACTATCAAAGGGTAACAAAAGGAAGCAGGTGACAAGGAATCTATGCTACCAAGTAAGAGTGTAAGCAGTAAATCTACACTAGCAGTTCTATGCATATACTACAAAAGTAAAAGCATGTATAGTACATGTAAGTAAAGAACTGAAAGTAAGAGCAGAAAAGTAAAGCTATGCTACCGCTACTCTACCATCACAAAAGTACCTTAACTTATAAAAATGTCCATACAAATTTATAAGTTAAGGTTTCCAGGAATTAAAACTTATCATATAAAAGAGCCCATACTAATTTATATGATAAAGATCTATGAAGCGTATGACCTAATATGAATGAATGTTTATGATGCAATTTATACAACAGGCAAGTGTAACTCACACACAATGACTCTGTGATCATAGACCTTTAGTTCCTACTTTTTGAGAGCTAGCATCACTCTCGGGTACCACCGTTGTGGCTAACGGCAGCAGCGGAGCGGGCGTCTCCACTTCTAGGCAGGTATGCACACTACCAAACCTAGACCACCTCTCATATGCTCATGTACACGTCTAAGGTGCACTCTAGGACCTACGTACGTATTTTGCTGACTACCGGTCAGTCTTGTTGGGTCGGGTGTGCGTTATCAGGGATCGTCCTCCAGACCGCAGTGTAAAACAACCCACTGACCCCTCAAACCCTCACACCTGCCTGAGTCACCCTACTGCCATCGGTGTGATGATCGGCCCAGTACCGCATGACCCGCCACTAAATTTATGCACATGCAAGTATTTCATCTCGAGCCTTCAGCTCGTAGGACCAATCTGTCATGATTCCCTCAAACCCTTCACGGGTGAGCCTGCAACATATATCCCTCCAACCCTTGACGGGTGGGATATTGCCTCAAAACCCTTCAACCCTATATGGGTGAGAATATGCAATGTTTACCCTGGGCCTATTATTCTACTCTTGCCTAAGGATTATTATGCTTAGTGACTTGGGGTTAATCCCAGGACTGCTCCCGGCATACCCAGTGAAGGGCTCTCAAAGGGCACTAGGAACAAAGATGGGATGAAGCCCAAAGTTCCATTTCGCAAGGATATTTACTTTTGTTGATGTCTACCCTTGATCCGTACTTTGCTCTCATTAGTACACTTGAGTGATCATAATGACTTAAGATGTTCTCAGAAGGGGGACGGTCTTCTGTCGGCCTCCACTCCAGTTGCTATCCAAGGGCTTGCACCTTTACTTATCACTAAAACAACACTACCCGCCAGGGTTATATTCCAATTGTAATCTCTATCTCATCTGTCGATCTATCCCCCGGTGGTCCTTATAGTATAACCTACTTACACTATGTGCAGCCCATGACCTAATACCACCCCTAATTAGAACTTCCAATTCCTTGGGCCAATTGCCCCTAACTATTTATCCTAGGGTGGTATGGACTAATGAAGTGAGCATGTTGATTTTCATAATTTTCTTAGGTCATTTAAGCATCTAATTAAATCATTTAATTAATTCCCTAGGTCATTTAATTCATGAAGTATTACAAATTATAATCCACTGACCTAAGAAATTTCTCCTGAGTTGTATCATGATAAAATATTGTTGTAAATCAAAATTCATAATTTTTCTTTGAATATTTCTATCTATTCCTTAATTAATACAAAACTCACATAATTGTCATTTTCCAAATGAAGTATAAAGAATACGTTACCCAAATTTCTAAGAAAATTACAGAGCATATGTATCATTAATTTAAGGCTAATGACAGAGTTTCATCAACCTCTATAATATAATGGTCTACCAAATTCAATTCCTACTAATTTACCTATTGAAACCGATTACTCGGTCTCTGTGGAGTTCGGGGTCCCTAGAAAGGGGTGACCTCACACCTACTACACTCAAGAGAACGTCATGGACCAAAGGATCAAGAAGCTAGGAACAGACCCTCGGCTCTGGCGCGGAGGTCTCACCTCACACCCGGAAGGCTACCTGAGCACTTCCCCTCCCATGCCAATGCTCGAGCTAGGGTGCCTTGGAGGAGCTCTCTCTACTCTACTCTATCAAGAAGAAGCTAAGGGAGGAGGAAGACAAAAAGATCCTCCTCAAAGGCACCCAAGGGCGTCTATTTATAGTTTTTTGGGAATGGTCTGCAAATAACCAACCTCCACTGCTCTGGAAATTACTGAAATGCCCCCAAAATGGCCTGTCAACAGCCAAATCCCGCTGTCCTAAGCGGTTAATTGCAGTCCACCAGGGGTAGTCCCTCAAACTGGGCGGACTAGGCTGGGCGAGCACTAGGCCAGGCGAGCTGGAGGCTTGGGGCGAGCTGGAGCGGCCTGGGGCGAGGCGGAGGTCTAGCGAGACGGGGCAAGACGAGCTGCGGCCTGGCGAGCTGGACTCCTTGGCGAGACGGTGGCCTGGGTGAGGCGGCGGTCTGGTGAGACGGGGCAAGGCGAGCTGCGTCCTGGCGAGCTAGCCTCCTTGGCGAGACGGCGGCCTGGGCGAGGCGGCGGTCTGGCGAGATAGGGCAAGGCGAGCTGCGGCCTGGAGAGCTGGCCTCCTTGGCGAGACGGCGGCCTGGGCGAGGCGGCGGTCTGGCGAGACGGGGCAAGGCGAGCTGCGGCCTGGTGAGCTGGCGTCCTTGGCGAGACGGCGGCGTGGGCGAAGCGGCGGTCTGGCGAGATGGGGCAAGGCGAGCTGCGGCCTGGCGAGCTGGCCTCCTTGGCGAGACGACGGCCTGGGCTAGGCGGCGGTCTGGCCAGACGGCTTGGGCGGCCTGCGGTCTGTCAAGACGGCTTGGGAGGCCTGCGGTTGGGCTGATGCGGCTTAGGCGGCCTGGGGTCGGGCTGAGGCGGCTTAGGCGGCCTGGGGCCGGGCTGAGGCGGCTTAGGCGGCTTGACCGACTTCTCAAGAGTGCCTTGGGGGAGAAATATTTTCTCCCCCTACTAGTATGTTTCCAAGTCAGAGCCAAAATTGGCCTCTGAGAGTGCAAAATCTCCAAAAAGCTTAAAAACGTGTTTGCCTTGTTTTGGGCCCACTCTTCGCGAATACGGGGTTGTACATTACCAAAATGTCATTATGCTAGTTTAAAAATTATTAGGACATTCAAAAATTTTGAGATAATTATACAAGGCTAATCATACAAATATACAGCATTAGAAGTCTTTCCAAAATTTGTTGATATATATTTCCATCAATTCATAAATAAATGCAATAAGGGTAAAATGGTAATTTACATGTATTTTGCTCCAAAATTCTCAAACAGTAGGATAAAAATTTTCATGTGTCAAACATGACCTCCCTTTTGTTTTGACAGATTTCGGGGGGTTATTTTTGGATCAAAAGCCTATTTTCCAATTTATTTATCAAAAGGCCTAAATTTTTTAAAAATCCAAATAATGGGATTTTTGCTCCCAAAAATCCCATTATTACTATGAGGTGTGAACTTTACTCTAATGAGGCTCTAGCATCAATTCCATGATTTTTGAATGTATCAAATAGGCTGAATATGCAATAATTTAAAAATTGTTATTTGCACCTCAAAGTTATATATAGTCAACACATGCAAGTGGGTTAACCCAACATACATTGGTCTAAATGTTCTGAAAATTTTACCATGCACATACAATGTCCCCAAGGACCTACCACCAAATTTGGGGTCATTTGAAGTCATACCACTCCAAATATTCTATTTATTTACTTTTGGGTATTTTAGAAAAAACTATATATAATTTTATTCCAAAATTTCCCATTTTTTGTCAGGGGCTAAGTATGACCTAGACATGCATGCAACCAAACTTTTGGGTCATTTTGATGAATGGTTGGGCTTGGGCTTCAATTTGAAGTTCTGGCCTAGACAAGGACCGGTCCTAAGAAAACAGACCTACAACCAAATCTACATTACCAAATTTGATGTTTAAGGTGTCATATTAAAGTTAAGACAATGGGCTACAATTGTTATTTAGGTTCATGTTCTGCAAATGCATCTAAGAGGCCTAAATATGGCTTGTAAAAGGACTGAAAAAGTGTGACAGTTATATGATTTTATTTAATTTAATTTAAATCGGGATTTGTATGAATCTTAAAGAAAATTGGACGGAATCGGGTTGTCTTCAACCTCCAGCCGGCGGTTGGGATTCATCCTTCCTGGGCCACCTTTGCTGGCTGTTTCCGGCCACCTAGGGCTGCTCCACCGCCGGCGATTATTGCCACCACCTCCGTTGAGGTGGGGGCTAGCGTTTCCCGGTGTGGAGGCGGTCGGAGGCGACTCCTCCGGCGATCCCGAGCAAGAAGAAAAACTGTGAATTTTGGATCTTTTCTCACATGGCATCGGGCTCAATTGAGCCTGATATCTCCTCTAAACGATCTAGGAAGCTAGTACGGGTAGAGATGAAGTGAAACTAACCTGATTCAGGCCTTGGCGGCGAGTGCGGCGGCGGTTGGCCATGGTTGAGCTGCTCCGGCGATAGCTTGCCCAATTCCTCGTTTCTCCATCATTTGCTTCGATCCAGTAGTCGATTTCCACTCCTCTCCTCTCTCTGAAGCTAATGGTGTCGGTGATTTGGGCTGGGTGGGTTGTATGTGGAGTTAACTCCAAGGTGAGCTCGAGCTCAACCTTGGATGCTTCACCCATGGTGCCAAGTGGCCACCATGCAGCAAAATTCTTCTGGAATTCTCTTGGGTGGCCGGCCAGCAGTCTTTGGGTAGAAGGAGCCAAGGCCAAGTGGCCTCCTCCTCTTAATTCCACTTTATCTCTCCTCATCTTGGGTGAATTCTCCAAAATGCCCCCATGCATGCACTCTCTCTCTCCAAATCCAGAGGGGTAGGGCTGATCTTTGACACCTTTGGGCTGATAATGGGCCAGGTTTGGTGGGCTTGACCCAAGGGGAATGGGCTTAGCCCTTATTTTCTTCTTTAGGCCACATGTTTGACCAAGTTGACTTTTTAGGTTGACTTGGTCAACATGGCTAGTGGGCTGACCCCACTTGAGGGGCATGGACCATATGGCATCACCCAACATGGGTTGGGCCATGGTGATGTCCCACTTGGACCATTTGGGCCTTTAGGTGTAGGTTTGACCAATTTAAGGTTTACGGTTGACTTTGTCAAATTGGGTCAATGGATGACCCAATGGCAGGCTTTAGGGTTCACTTAGATTGTCCTTAGGGTTAGGGAAATGTGGTGGAGGTCATGGTGTGGCTAGGGTTCCTATTTAGGCTAGTTTGACCTAGTTTGACTTGGCCCTATAGTGGTCCCCACATGGCTACAACCCACTACTTAGGGTCAAACCTAGCTAATTTCCCTAACACCCACCACATGCCCAACACAATCTAAGTTAAGGGGTCTAGAAGTAACATGGGATGTTACAAATCCTATAAACAAAAAAAATATTTCGTCCCCGAAATTTAAGTTCGGGTATATGGGGTTCTACTTGCAAAAGTTATAAGAAGTTTAAACGCATAAACTAAAGTATACCTAAAGTAAACAGCTCCGGGTGTTGCTCCATCATCAGATCCCTCGGCTCCCAGGTGTGCTCCTCCCGTGCATGGTTGGACCACAACACCTTTACCAGGGGAACCCTCTTCTTCCGCAGCGCTCGGACATCTGTATCATCAATTCGGATCGGCTCCAATCTAACGGATCTGTCGGGCGCTATCGGATCAGCTGTAGTAGTAATGTACTGCTCCGGCCGTAGAAGAGCTCTCCGTAGTGAGGAGACGTGGAAGAGGTCATGCAAGGCCTCCAGCTCTAGCGGCAGCTCCAGCCTATAGGCCAAGGGGCCGATCCGCTCCAATATCAAATACGGCCCCAAATATCGAGGACTGAGCTTTTTGTGCCTCCGCACCAGAGAAATCCCATGCACCAGACGTATATTCAGGAATACTCTATCCCCCACCTGGAATTTTACCTTCCGATGTCGCACATCGTAGTACTTTGCCTACCTACTCTGGGCCTCTAACAGCCGATCCCTGATCAAACGAACCTGAGCCTCTGTATCCTTCACATAACCAGAACCAAGAGTCCTCATGTCCACATCCTGAACCCAAGATAGAGGCATACGACACTTCCTTCCGTGTAAAGCCTTGTAAGGTTTCATCTTGATGCTTGCCTGGTGACTGTTATTGTAAGAGAACTCGATCAATGGTAGCAGCCTCTCCCAAGGCTTCCCTGTATCCAATATGCATAGACAAAGCAGATCCTCCATGGTCCGGATGGTCCGCTTGGTCTGGCCGTTGGTCTGTGGATGGAAGGCGGTGCTAAAAGTGAGCCGAGAACCGAAGTAAGAATGCACAGCCCTCCATTCCCTCGATGTGAACCGACCATCACGGTTCGAGACGATCGTTCTGGGGATGCCATGGTACCTGACGAACTGCTCCACGAACAATCTCACCAGAACAACACTGGAGCATCCTTCCTGACTGGAATAAACCGAGCTACCTTGGTCAGCTTGTCGACTATGACCCATATGAAATCGTGCCCAGAGTGGAAGCAAGGCAGTCCATGCACAAAATCCATAGCAATGTCCTCGAACTTCCACTTTGGAACGGGCAGTTGCTGTAATAAACCTCCCGAGCTCTTGCATTCTGCCTTCACACGCTGGCACGTCTCGCAATGTGTCACAAAGTGGGTGATCTCCCTCTTTATCCAAGGCCAGTACATAGTCTTCCGTAAATTTGCCCATATTTTGGTGATGCCAAGATGCACTGAATATCCGGAGCAGTGTGCCTCTCTAAGTATAACATCCGGGATACCGTCCCCTGCTGGTATATAAACGCATCCACGGAATCGAAGGAGATCATCCTGCAGCATGTAATCCTCAACCTTGCACCTTTCCAGGGCACTGAAAATCGGCTCCAATGCAGCATCCAGCCTCTGATGCGCCACAATGCGCTCTCGAAGATCATTCTCCACGATCAAGGAGTTCAGATATTCCCGGTAGACTGCTGGCTCGTCCTCTGAAACCATGGTGATATATATATCATCCATCATCTGCATCAATCCCATATACATCACCCGGGGCTCCCGTCCAGTAGTATCGGCTCTCCTGCTCAACGCATCTGCCACAGTGTTCGCCTTCTCCGAGTGATAGTGAAATTTGTAATCATAATCGCAAAGAAATTCTAGCCATCTCCTCAGTCGAATGTTCAGATCTTCCTGTTTGTCGGCATATTTGAGGTTCTTATGATCCGAGTAGATATCACAATGAACCCCATACAAGTAGTGTCTCCATATCTTCAGTGCAAATATGACCGCCCCGAGCTCCAAGTCATGCACCAGGTAGTTATGCTCATGCTTCTTCAATTGTCTCGAAGCATCAATAACATGTTTGTGCTTCATCAGTACAGCACCCATCCCCTGATAAGAGGCATCCGTGTAGATTTGAAATCCCTCATTCCCAGATGGGAGTGCAAGGATAGGGGATGAGGTGAGTCGGACCTTCAACCCCTGAAAGGCTGTCTCACACTGCTCTGTCCAAGCAAACTCTACATCCATCCTCGTCAAGGACGTGAGGGGGAGTGCTATCCTCAAGAACCCATCTACGAACTTACGATAATAACCTGTTAATCCCAAGAAGCTGCGAATGTCTGACGTTGTCTTCGGTCGTGGCCAATCTCTCACTGCCTCTATCTTGGCTGGATCCACCGCCAATCCAGCTCCACTGATCGTATGCCCCAAGAAGGCCACCTCCTGTAGCCAGAACTGGCACTTAGAAAACTTCGCATACATCTGGGACTCCCTCGGCCTCTGCAAAACCTGTGCCAAATGCTCTATGTGCTCCTCCTGAGTCCGGGAATAGATCAGGATATCATCGATGAATACAATGACGAAGCATTCCAAGTTGGGCTCGAATACACAGTTCATTAGACTCATAAATGCAGAAGGGGCATTCGTGAGCCCAAAAGGCATCACCGTGAACTCATATAACCCGTATCGTGAGCTGAAAGCCATCTTCGGGATGTCTTCCTCTCGGATGCGCAGCTGATAGTAACTGGATCACAAATCCAGCTTAGAGAACCAGAATGCCCCCTGAAGCTGATCAAATAGCTCGTCTATCCGAGGTAGTGGATAGGTATTCCGGACCGTCAACCGATTCAGCTCCCTGTAATCTATGCACATCCGCAATGATCTGTCTTTCTTCTTAACAAAAAGAACTGGTGTTCCCCATGACGACGAGGTCGGCCGCACAAATCCTGATTCCACAAGCTCCTGAAGCTGAGACTTGAATTCTGCCAACTCTCTGGGAACCATCCTGTAAGGTGCCCGGGACACTGGCCTCGCCCCCGACACCAACTGAATCCTAAAATCCAGGTCCCGAGCTGGTGGTAGTCCGGGCAATTTCTCTGGGAATACATCGGAGAAATCCCGAACCACCGGGATATCAGCTATAGAACTATCTGCTGCTACCATCTCGAAGCAGATAAGGTACACCTCTTCCCCCTGCTCATAGGCCTTGACAGCCTATACAGAAGATAATGAAAGATGGGGGATAGGTCAGATGCCTTCAATAGTGATGTAGGAGTCTCCATGCGTGAGTGTGATCCTCTTCGAGGGGCAGTCGATCTGGGCATGGTTCCAATGAAGATAGGTCATGCCCAAAATCAAATCAAAGTTCGGCAATCTTAAGACCTCCTCCGGAGCTTCGAATGTCTTGCCTCCGATCTCGGCCTCCATGTTGCAGCTATCTGTGGTCCGTAGCTCCGAGCCATCAGGAAGACGCACCCCCATCTCTATGCTAGGGAATCTGTCCACACACTCTAGTCCTTCAATAAAAGTGCCTGACACGAATGAGTGTGAAGCACCCGTGTCGAAGAGGGTATGAGCGGGCTTGCCGCTGATCATAACTATGCCTGAGATTTATTTGAGTTAAAATGGAGGTTATTTCTATGGTTTTCAAGGCACTACTAAGGTTGAAATTTCTAAATTAAAATAATTTAAGTACCTGTAATCACTTCCTTGAGGTTCCTTTGCTCCGTGAGGTCCAATGCATACATCTGCTCCTGGTTACGTCCTCGGCCGTGATATCCCCGGCCTCGGCCTTGACCTCGTCCTCGGCCTCGGCCTCAGCCCTGCTGTACTGGAGGGGCCACTGGAGGTGGAGGAGGAGGATGTGGACGAAACGAATGCGGACACTCCGATCTAATATGCCCAGGCTGGTGGCATCCATAGTAAACTACAGGTCGGTGGCCATGGTCATCTTGCCTCCTCAGAACATGCACCTGTAGAGGTTGGGGAGCTAACACGGTAGGAGGCCCCTGCTCCTGCCTGAAGTTGGGATGACGACGTCCCCCACCCCTCTTATATCCAATGACTCTGCCTCGCTGGGATCCCCTGCTACTCTCCTCGGGTGATGACCCATCCAGCAGCCTCTTTCCTCTATTCTGCACCATCAGCTGGTCTGCCTCCAGCTTTTTGGCCATCTCGATGATCTGGGCTGATGTGCCGTGAGAAATGAACAATAGGGCCTGCCTCAACTCATCTTTAAGGCCCCGGTAAAATCTCTTGGCATATCTCATGTCGTCTGTATCATGTATCCCTGCGAACCTGGCAAGGTGGGAAAACTCCCTCTGGTATTCAATCACTGATCTGCTCCCCTGCCTGAGGTTCAAAAACCTCTCTTCCAGTGCATCTCTGTCTGTGGTGGATACGAAGTGATCCAAGAATACTTCACCGAACTCCTCCCAAGATATGTCTGACAGCTCCCATTTAGCATAAGTGGACTCTCGCACGGACTTCCACCATCTTTTTGCATGAGCATCTAATGTAGAGGTGGCTAGAGGAACTGTCTGGCTGACCGGGCAGCTGATGCCTGTTAATATCTCATGTATGGCCTCCAGCCATTCCTCAGTCATCACAGCATCCTCTGTCCCACGGTACATCGGTGGGGACAGGCTCTTGAAGGCACTCAACCAGCTTGACCCAGGATTTGGCTGCGGAGCCGGAACCTGCTGAGCTTTGAAGGCTTCCAGGATAGCCGTCAAAGTTTTCCCCATCTTTGTCTGTAGAAAGGGCGTGGCAGCCGGAGGGGGAGGAACCACATTCTGCGGCGCAGCGACCCGTGGAGGCTGCATAAAGGTAAGGTTAAAACAGAACTGACCTAACTCATTGTATTTAATGGAATGTTTTATTTGACTTTTTACACATTGGCACACATTGCTTCCGCTGTATAGTTTGTCCGCAAACAAATGCTCGAGCGGGGTGGTCCATTGTTGTGGAATTCTTTCTCATATGATCGTTTGTTCAAGTGATACCAGTTTGTAAGACCCCTCCCCTTACAAAGGAGGGTCTCGGTCTTATGCCTAGAACCGCCGTCTTACGGTGGCACTAACGCACGCGTTATTCGACACCACAACACGCCGATTCTGCCGGCTAATACGATCATATAACCTGTAGGCCAATATGAGAAATAGAAGTATAGCGGTAATGTAGAATAAACTACAACCAGTCCACTGTCACAGTACATATCAAATAACAAAATTAAAGAACATTCTGTCCACAATGAGTACAAAAATATGAAGAGTAAAAAGGGCTTATGCCGTGTACATGAATATCAACTCTCCTCACAAAATAAAACGCGGAAGCAAATCTATCATCCTCGAACTCATCCCACCTGAGGTAGTGTTATAGTAGTAGTAGGTGGTGGTATCAACTCCTTACGCCCTGTCACCTCGTCCTGCTGGTGGTGCTGGTGCTCCATATCCTCAAGCTCATAAAACTAGTTGGTCACCGACCATTAGTCAAAAGACTAAGTCGTTTCCTCCGCACCTCGCCACACAACTCCTATGCACCGTGCAGGAGGACGAAGCGGAGGACTATCCAGGGGTAACAAAAGGAAGCGAGTGACAAGGAATATATGCTACCAAGTAAGAGTGTAAGCAGTAAATCTACACTAGCAGTTCTATGTATATAGTATAAAAGTAAAAGTATGTACAGTACAAGTAAGTAAAGAACTGAAAGTAAGAGCAGAAAAGTAAATCTATGCTACCGTTACTCTACCATCACAAAAGTACCTTAACTTATAAAAATGCTCATACAAATTTATAAGTTAAGGTTTGCAGGAATTAAAACTTATCATATAAAAGAGCCCGTACTAATTTATATGATAAGGATTTATGAAGCGTATGACCTAATATGAATGAATGTTTATGATGCAATTTATGCAACAGGTAAGTGCAACTCACACACAACGACTCTGTGATCACAGACCTTTAGTTCCCACTTTTTGAGAGCTAGCATCACTCTCGGGTACCACTGTTGTGGCTAACGGCAGCAGCGGAGCTTGCGTCTCCACTTCTAGGCAGGTATGCAAACTACCAAACCTAGACCACCTCTCATACGCTCTTGTACACGTCTAAGGTGCACTCTAGGACATGCGTAAGTATTTTGCTGACTACCGGTCAGTCTTGTTGGGTCGGGTGCGCGTTATCGGGGATCGTCCTCTAGACCGCAGTGTAAAACAACCCACTGACCCCTCAAACCCTCACACCCGCCTGAGTCACCGTACTGCCATCGGTGTGATGATCGGCCCAGTACCGCATGACCCGCCACTAAATTTATTCACATGCAAGTATTTCATCTCGAGCCTTCAGCTCGCAGGACCAACCTGTCCTGATTCCCTCAAACCGTTCACGGGTGAGCCTGCAACATATATCCCTCCAACCCTTGACGGGTGGGATGTTGCCTCAAAACCCTTCAACCCTATATGGGTGAGAATATGCAATGTTTACCCTGGGCCTATTATTCTACTCTTGCCTAAGGATTATTATGCTTAGTGACTTGGGATTAATCCCAGGACTGCCCCCGGCATACCCAGTGAAGGGCTCTCAAAGGGCACTAGAAACCAAGACGGGATGAAGCCCAAAGTTCCCTTTTGCAAGGATATTTACTTTTGTTGATGTCTACCCTAGATCTGTACTTTGCTCTCATTATTACTCTTGAGTGATCCTAATGACTTAAGATGTTCTCAGAAGGGCGACGGTCTTCCGCCGACCTCCACTCCAGTTGCTATCCGAGGGCTTGCACCTTTACTCCCGTCACTAAAATAACACTACCCACCAGAGTTATACTCCAATTATAATTTCTAGCTCATCCGTCGATCTATCCACCGGTGGTCCTTATAGTATAACCTACTTACACTTTGCGCAACCCATTACCTAATACCACCCCGAATTAGAACTTCCAATTCCTTGGGCCACCTGCCCCTAACTATTTATCCTAGGGTGGTATGGACTAATGAAATGAGCATGTTGATTTTCATAATTTTCTTAGGTAATTTAAGCCTCTAATTAAATCATTTAATTAATTCCCTAGGTCATTTAATTCATGAAGTATTACAAATTATAATCCACTGACCTAAGGAATTTCTCCTGAGTTGTATCATGGTAAAATATTACTGTCTATCAAAATTCATAATTTTCCTTTAAATATTTTTATTTATTCCTTAATTAATACAAAACTCAAATAATTGTAATTTTCCAAATGAAGTATAAGGAATACTTTACCCAAAATTCTAGGAAAATTACATAGCATATATATCATTAATTTAAGGCTAATGACAGAGTTTCATCAACCTCTATAATGTATTGTCCTACCAAATTCAATTCCTACTAATTTACCAAAATGTCATTATGCCAGTTTAAAAATTATTAGGACATTCAAAAATTTTGAGATAATTATACAAGCCTAATCATACAAATATACAGCACTAGAAAGTTTTCCAAGATTTGCTGATATATATTTCCATCAATTCATAAATAAATGAAATAAGGATAAAATGGTAATTTCCATGTATTTTGCTCCAAATTTCTAAAACAGTAGGATAAAAATTTTCATGAGTCAAACATGACCTCCCTTTTGTTTTGACAAATTTGGGGGGTTTTCTTTGATCAAAAGCTTATTTTCCAATTTATTTATCAAAAGGCCTAAATTTTTTAAAAATCCAAATAATGGGATTTTTGCTCCCAAAAATCCCATTATTACTATGAGGAGTGAACTTTACTCTAATGAGCCTCTAGAATCAATTCCATAATTTTTGAATGTATCAAATAGGCTGAATATGCAATATTTCAAAAATTATTATTTGCACCCCAAAGCTATATATAACCAACACATGCAAGTGGGTTAACCAAACATGCATTTGTCCAAATGTGCTGAAACTTTTACCATGCAAATACAATGTCCCCAAGGACCTACCACCAAATTTTGGGGCCATTTGGAGTCATACCACTCCAAATATTCCATTTATTTACTTTTGGGTATTTTAGTAAACACTATATAACATTTATTCCAAAACTTCCCATTTTTGGTCAGGGGCTAAGTATGCCCTAAAGATGCATGCACCGAAACGTTTGGGTCATTTTGATGAATGGTTGGGCTTGGGCATCAATTTGAAGTTCTGCCTTAGACAAGGACCAGTCCTAGGCAAACAGACCTACAGCCAAATATACTTTACCAATTTTGATGTTTAAGGTGTCATATTAAAGCTAAGACAATAGGCTACAATTGTTATGTAGGGTTCATGTTCTATAAATTTCTCTAAGAGGCCAAAATATGGCTTGTAAAATGACTGAAAAAGTGTGACAGTTATATGATTTTATTTTATTTAAATTAAATCGGGATTTGCACGAATCTTAAATCAAATTGGACGGAATCGGGTTGTCTTCAACCTCCAGCCGACGGCTGGTATTCATCCTTCTTGGGCCACCTTTGCTGCCTATTTCCGGCCACCTGGGGCTGCGCCACCGCCGGCGATTATTGCCACCACCTCCGTTGAGGTGGGGGCTAGCGTTTCCCGGCGGTGAGGCAGTCGGAGGCAACTCCTCAGGCGATACCGAGAAGAAGAAAAACTCTGAGTTTTGGCTCTTTTCTCACATGGCATCGGGCTCAATTGAGCCCGATATCTCTCCTAAACGATCTAGGAAGCTAGTACAGGTAGAGGTGAAGTGAAACGAACCTAATTCAGTCCTTGGCGGCGAGTGCGGCGGCGGTTGGCCATGGTTGAGCTGCTCCGACGACATCTTGCTCAATTCCTCGTTTCTCCACCGTTTGCTTCGATCCAGTAGTCGATTTCCACTCCTCTCCTCTCTTTGAAGCTAATGGTGGGGGTGATTTGGGCTGGGTGTGTTGTATGTGGAGTTAACTCCAAGGTGAGCTCGGGCTCAACCTTGGATGCTTCACTCATGGTGCCAAGTGTCCACCATGCAGCCAAATTCTTCTGGAATTCTCTTGGCTGGCCGGCCAGCAATCTTTGGGCAGAAGGAGCCAAGGCCAAGTGGCCTCCTCCTCTTAATTCCACTTTCTCTCTCCTCCTTTTGGGTGAATTCTCCAAAATGCCCTCATGCATGCACTCTCTCTCCAAATCTTGAGGGGTAGGGTTGATCTTTGACACCTTGGGCTGATAATGGGCCATGTTTGGTGGGCTTGACCCAAGGGGAATGGGCTTAGCCCTTATTTTCTTCTTTAGGCCACATGTTTGACCAAGTTGACTTTTTAGGTTGACTTGGTCAACATGGCTAGTGGGCTGACCCCACTTGAGGGTCATGGACCCTATGGCATCACCCAACATGGGTTGGGCCATGGTGATGTCCCACTTGGACCATTTGGGCCTTTAGGTGTAGGTTTGACCAATTTAAGGTTTAGGGTTGACTTGGTCAAATTGGGTCAATGGATGACCTAATGGCAGGCTTTAGGGTTCACTTAGATTGTCCTTAAGGTTATGGAAATGTGGTGGAGGTCATGGTGTGGCTAGGGTTCCTATTTAGGCTAGTTTGACCTAGTTTGACTTGGGCCTTATAGTGGGCCCCACATGGCTACAACCCACTACCTAGGGTCAAACCTAGCTAATTTCCCTAACACCCACCCCATGCCCAACCCAATCTAAGTTAAGGGGTCTAGAAGTAACATGGGATGTTACAAATCCTATAAACAAAAAAAATTTTCGTCACCGAAATTTAAGTTCGGGTCTACGGGGTTCTACTTGCAAGAGTTATAAGAAATTTAAACGCATAAACTAAAGTATACCTGGAGTAAACAACTTCGGGTGTTGCTCCATCATCAGATCCCTTGGCTCCCAGGTGTTCTCCTCCCATCCATGGTTGCACCACAACATCTTTACCAGGGGAACCCTCTTCTTCCGCAGCACTCGGACATCTGTATCATCAATCTGGATCGGCTCTAATCTAACGGATCTGTCAGGCGCTATCGGACCAGTTGTAGTAGTAATGTGCTGCTCTGACCATAGGAGAGCTCTCCATAGTGAGGAGATGTGGAAGACGTCGTGCAAGGCCTCTAGCTCTGGCGGCAGCTCCAGCCTGTAGGCCAAGGGGCCGTTCCGCTCTAGTATCAAATACGGCCCCATATATCGAGCGCTGAGCTTCTTGTGCCTCCGCACCCGAGAAATTCCATGCACCGGGCGTATCTTCAGGAATACTTTAACCCCCACCTGGAATTCTACCTTCTGATGTCGCGCATCGTAGTACTTCACCTGCCTACTCTGGGCCTCTAGCAGCCGATCCCTGATCAAACGAACCTGAGCCTCCATATCCTTCACATAACCAGAACCAAGTGTCCTCGTGTCCACATCCTGAACCCAAGACAGAGGTGTCCGGCACTTCCTTCCGTACAAAGCCTCGTAAGGCGCCATCCCGATGCTTGCCTAGTGACTGTTATTATAAGAGAACTCAATCAATGGTAGCAGCCTCTCCCAAGGCTTCCTTGTATCCAATATGCATAGACGAAGCAGATCCTCCATTGTCCGGATGGTCCGCTCGGTCTGGCCGTCGGTCTGTGGATGGAAGGCGATACTAAAAGTGAGTCGAGAACCAAAGTAAGCATGCACAGCTCTCAATTCCCTCGATGTGAACCGGCCATCACGGTCCGAGACGATTGTTCTGGGGATGCCATGGTACCTGACAAACTGCTCCACGAACAATCTCACCAGAACAGTAACTGGAGCATCCTTCCTGACGGGAATAAACCGCGCTACCTTGGTCTGCTTGTCGACTATGACCCATATTAAATCGTGCCCAGAGTGGGAGCGAGGCCGTCCGTGCACAAAATCCATAGCAATGTCCTCGAACTTCCACTCTATAACGGACAGTGGCAGTAATAAACCTCTCGGGCTCTTGCATTTTGCCTTCACACGCTGGCACGTCTCGCAATGTGTCACAAAGTGGGTGATCTCCCTCTTCATCCCAGGCCAGTACATAGTCTTCCGTAAATCTGCCCACATTTTGGTGATGTCAGGATGCACTAAATATCTGGAGCAGTGTGCCTCTCTAAGTATATCATCCCGGATACCGTCCTGTGCTGGTATATAAACGCGTATACGGAATCGAAGGAGATCATCCTGCAGCGTGTAATCCTCAACCTTGCCCCTTTCCAAGGCACTAAAAATCGGCTCCAATGCAGTATCCAGCCTCTGATACGCCACAATGCGCTCCCGGAGACCATTCTCCCCGATCAAGTAGTTCAGATATTCCTGGTGGACTGCTGGCTCATCATTTGAAACCATGGTGATATGCATATCATCCATCATCTACATCAATCCCATATACATCACCCGGGGCTCTGGTCCAGTAGTGTCGGCTCTCCTTGTAATGTCCCGAAACTCAAAAGAGCGACGGGTGACGTTTTGGGCTAGATCTGGAATCTGGCAGTAGGCACACGGCCTGGGACACGGGCGTGTCCCAGGGCGTGTCTGGCTAGAGTCGACGATTTGGTCGAGAGGTCGATGATTTCGGAGTCGACGATTGTCGAGCAGAGAACACGACCTGAGACACAGGCGTGTCTCAGGGCGTGTCGAGCCCGTGTCGACGATCGGCCCGGGGAGTCGACGAATTTTGCTCAACGAAGTGTCGAGACAAGGCACACGGCCTAGGACACGGGCGTGTCCCAAGCCGTGTCAGGCAGTCGACGAATTTCGCTCGACGATGTGTTGAGAGAAGGCACACGGCTTAGGACACGGGCATGTCCATGGCCGTGTCGTGTGGTCGACGAACTTCGCTCGACAAAGTGTCGAGACCATGAACACGGCCTGGAGCTCAGGCGTGTTCGAGTAGACACGGCCTAGGACACGGGCGTGTCCAACAAACGTGTGACTCTCGGGTTGTTTTCGGGGCTGTGTCGATGGGGGCACACGGCCGATGACACGGCCGTGTCAAATGGAACACGGGCGTGTGAGGTCGAACACGGTCGTGTTGGATGCCCGTGTGTTATTCCAGGCGCGTCTATTTTGACGGTGAATGGGGGACACGGACCGGGACACGGGCGTGTGTCAGGCCGTGTTCGGCCCAGTTTTAATATTTCAGGCCTGAATCAAGGCCGTTCGTTTCTTTAACTTGAGATCCAATGGCTGGGGGTTGTTCCTGATGGGATATACCCGGGATTGGACCTTTGAAACCCTCATTTCTTTTGAGTAGTTCTCTTTCTAAGTCAAGAGAGAGAGAGGAGAGCTAAGGAGGAAGAAGGAGCTTAGATCCGGCCATTGGAGGAGCTTCGAAGCTCCAAATCGCGAGCCGACTTCGGATCTACGGAGGCAAAGAGAGTGCGGTGCTTTTCATCCGCTTACATTTCCATGGCGCCAAAGAGGAACGCTAGGGTAACGATTCTCTTCTTGAGCATGTGAAGCTCTCCTTCTTTGCATAGGAAGCCCGCTCTCGCGAGTTTGCGGTGAGTTGGAGGTGTTCCTTCGGGTAGATATGTAAAGTCCCCGTTGTGTAGAGTCCGTAAACGAGAACGGACATAGGCATGATGTGTGAAGCCTATCCGGACATGTTGGTCTGGATCGATGATGTTGCATTGCATAAATTTCGGAGAAGACTTCGTGCGATTGTTTGTTTTTCGGGTTTTCTACATGGCAGATTGCAACAGGGAGCCTTGGGGATTAACCCTAAGGTGCACCCGGAAAACTGGGCGGATGCGTGATCTTGCCAACTTGGTGGCCTTGGAGCCAACTAGAACATAACCGGGTTATGTGAAGTTTGTGATGGAAACGGGACTCGGGAGAAGTTTGACCCGCGCATATGGCTTAAATTGTCATTGCGATGTGAGCACGGGTTAGATGGATCTGTACCCGTTATATGTCGTTCGGTTAAAGAGACCTAAGGGTACGTGGCACTTGCCATTGGCATAGATGAGGGTCTTCGGCGGTCTATGGCTTAAATTGACGTGACCCATGCCAAGAAGACAAAAGCTCATATGTTTGGTCGTCATAGTGGCGGCGGTGAGTCCGGAATATCTATGGCTTAAATTGACGTGACATTGGCCAGTTCATCGAGAATGTGCCCTGAGTGCACGGGGTGTGTGGCCGTGCGATCCTACGCCTGTGTTGTTGTGACATACATATAATGCTTGTTATACTAATAAATTACAGGGAAGGAGCATCGTCGTCCCGAGTTGGGGGCGGGATCGTTATAATTTGGTCAGCATTGCTGACCGTTGCTTTTGTTTGCCACCGTGCGGTGGTTTTGCTGCTTGTAGGTACTGCTGGACCAAGTGGTCAATAGCGGGCTAAAGCCCAAATTGCGAAGCCGGCCCTTGAAGGCCTAATTGGAGTGTTTACTGCTTTTATTCATGTATGACCGGCCTGCGTGCCGTGGTTTGTAAATCATGTAATATTAAGTAAACAATTTTGTAAGGCCTTAAGGCTAGTACTTGTGTATGTACTACATTCCTATTTGGTATATTAGTGGACATTCGTGCTCTTTGTGCTAGGTTCTTAATTGCAACTTATAAATTGCTTCCGCTAGAATGCTCTATGTAGGACGTTGGATTAGTTGGATGGTTTCCATTGAGTAACCACCCGGTCTGTCTGTGGTATATGGCGTCGGGCCCCGGCCGGACCTACTGCTATATGTTATGCGACGAATAGGGGGTGTTACAATTTGGTATCAGACTACTAGTTTTGGTCGGGCTTCCAATGAATTCGTGGCTGAATTCTTTTTAAGGGGTGGTGAGCACATGTGTGTGCGTCATCGTTATAACAGTAAAAGAGCCCATGAATGTCCACTTAGGAATGCAAATACACGTGTTTGGGGAACCTGTGTGTTCCTCTAGTTGCTGTTTGCAATTTTATTTGGTCGCTTAACGGTGTTTTGTACCACTATAGGTGACCAGAAGTGGTGCTGGGCCGTCGGAACGTCGAGTTTCTGAGGCTAGCAGTGCACCTAATGAAGCTCCTGCAACACCTCTATCGGCTGAGACCATTCGATTGGTGGCCGAAGCAGTGTTGGCCATGATTAATGCGCAGCCTGCAAGGCAAACGCAGCAGCCCACTCCTGTGATGGAGTAGGTACCGCTGCAAGCGGCTGAGCAGCGAAGAGTGGAGCAGGTGGTAGAGGAACCGGTGGTGCCAAGGAGGGCAACAGAGAGACAGCTTAAGCATGTCATGAGCTTTAATCCTCCGGTATTCTCGGGGTTGGGAACCCCATCTGAATCTGAAGATTGGCTCTCTATGGTGAAGAGAGTCATGACAGCAACGAAGATAGAGGAGTGGCAAATGACCACCATTGATACGTTCCTTCTGGATGGTGAAGCGAGATTGTGGTGGGAAGGTTTGGAGCTGCATCATTTAAGAAGTAGACAACTTACGGACGTCCCGATGGAAGAGTTCTCGGGATTGTTCTTAGCAAGGTACCTTACTTCTGCTCAGAGGATTTCGATGGAGAACGAGTTACTGAAGTTGGTGCAAGGAGACAGTACCGTGGATGAATATCTCCATAAGTTTACTCATTTGAGTCGATATGCTAGCTCCACCATTGTGGATGACGAGCGCAAGACGAATCGATTCTACGAAGGGTTGAGAGATAAGTTGAGGTTACTACTCTCGGGGCCGATGACGCAGGGTTTCTTGACCTTGGTCAATACGGCCCGGTCCTTGGAGAAGGACATGAAGAACGTCCAAGCGAAGAAGAGCATTGGTGACAAGAAAGCTGAGTTCAAAGTGCCGACTACTTCAAAGTCTGGCTATCGGAGATTCTTTAAGAAGCATAGGACTTCGGGTCCAGCTCCCTCTTTGTTGGGTACATTGGTTCTAATGTACCTGATTTGAAGAAGCCTCACCCCACTCAATGATATACATCAAAATGTATTTGATGTATGTTGAGTTTACTTGTGCAGGTTAAGTATTTGCAGGAAAGATGAAAAAGTTTCTAAGTCCGTGTGTCGACACCCAGAAGCATAGTGTCGACACTTAAGAAGACTTGTGTCGACACCCAGGCAAGCAGTGTCGACACTTGGAGTACTTGTGTCGACACCAGGGATGCAGAGTCGACACCAGATAGAAAGTGTCGACACAAGGAGCTGTGTCGACACTCAATGAAGAAAAGCCCAGTGAAGCTGTGTCGACACTTAACAGCAGTGTCAACACCTAGAGGAACTGTGTCTACATCAGAAAGTGTCGACACTTGGAGGCTGTGTCGACACTCAGCAAAAGTCAGCAGAGTCTAAGTATAAGTGTCGACATAATAAAGAAGGTGTCGACACTCAGCAGAAGACTCAACACTTGAAGAAAGTGTCGACACAATGAACAATGTGTCGACACTCAGTAGAAGACTCAACACATGAAGAAAGTGTCGACATAAGGAGCAGTGTCGACACTCAGCAAAGTTCAACAAAAACTTCTAAGTACAAGTGTCGACACTAAGGAGATGTGTCGACACTCAGCCAGAGTCTCAACAGAAGAAGAATGTGTCGACACATGGAGCAGTGTCGACACTCAGCAAGTATCAACACAGAAGGCATGTGTCGACACCAAGAAGATGTGTCGACACTGAACAAGTTCAACACATGAAGATGTGTCGACAAAAAGGTGTTGTGTCGACACTTACAAGAATTCAACTAAGTGCTGAAGAACAATGAGTTATGTCGACACTCAATATCAGTGTCGACACATGATGAAGAATCTGTGTCGAGAAGTGAATTCTACAACACAAGGAGTTGTGTCGACACCTTGAAGGCTAGTGTCGACACTTTGTCAACTTGTGTCGACACTTAGTCTATAAGTATCGACACTTAAAGACAGACAGTCTCGACACTTTCAGACAGTGACAGTTATTTCAAGAACTGACTGGATGACTTGACAGCTGTCATTCCAGCCGGTCTACTGCACCTGTCAGAGTTGTCAGAAATCAGTTATGAACTGGACCAGCCGGTTACCATGAAGAAGGCCTATATATAGGCTTATACTTTCTACAGAAATAGATGATTAATTGAGGTTCAAGTGATCATTAACAAGAAGAAGATCTAGCTATTCATTGAAGAATCAAGTGAAGATTTAAGTAGTTGGAGAGAGAGAGCTCCATCCAAGAAGACAGCCGTTGGAACCAGGCTGAGAAGAAGGGTTCAGATTTTGTTCTGAATCTTAAGCAGCAGAGATCAAGGATCAACTACAGAGGAGATCAATCTTATTGTGTTCAACATTCAAGAAGCTTTGAAGAAAGCCAAGTCAGGTTGATCTCAGCTGAGTTCTTACAAGAACTCATCAAGAAACTCACAACTCTTCTCTCTTTTCTCTGAGTTGTTGGGTTTACATTTTGTATTCATATTATCTTGTAGGATCCTTAGGGATCTGAGTTTGTAAGCCTGTAATTATAAAGGCTGAGTGTAGGGCCTATGTGCCTGAGTGTAGGAGATCTAATTCTCTGAGTGTAGGCCTATTGTGGCTGAGTGTAGGCCTGTTGTGGCTGAGTGTAGGCCTGTTGTGGCTGAGTGTAGGCTTTGTGAAAAAGCGGAGTGTAGGTCTTTGGAGAAGACTGAGTTGTAGGGCCTTGGGCCTGAGCTGTAGGAACCTGTTTTGGGGTTCTGAGTGTAAGATCTGAGGATCTGAGATAGTGGAGGAGTTTGGCCGAATCTAATACACTACTAGATAGGCTAAGGGGGAAAGTGGATGTACCCAAACCTTGGGGAACCACTATAAATCTGTGTGTCTACTGTGTGCTTGTGTAATTCTGTGATTGCTGCTTGTGTGTTGTGATAAAGTAACTAGAACTCTGTGATATAATCTGAATTCTGCCTAAAAAGTCAAAAAGATTTAAGTCACCTATTCACCCCCCCTCCCCTCTAGGTGAGTAGGTACAATATCTTTCAAGTGGTATCAGAGCCAGGTTACTCAAAAAAAGGACATAACTGTCTGAGTAGATCCTGTTGGCAGATTCAGTCTAAGTAAAATTGCAGAATCAAGAAAATCAAGAACCATGGGTTCCACTAAGAATCATAAGGAATTGGGATCCATGAAGCTACCCATTTGCAGAAAAGAAATCTTTGGCATCTGGAAGGAAAGGGTGAGACTGTTTATGGAAGCCTCAGACCCTAGAATATATATCACAGATAAAGAAGGGCCATATGTGCCCATGAAGGTTTCAGTCCTGGATGCAAATCAGAGAACACCTAAGGATTTCTCTGAAATGACAAAGGATGAGATAGTTCTAGCCACAATGGACAAGAGGGCTCAGAATATCATTGTGAGTGCTATAGATGATGCTACCTTTCAGAATTTGATACACTGTAAGACATCTAAGGAGATGTGGGATACTCTTATTGTGTACATGGAGGGTTCTGAAGAAGTGAGGCAGGACAGAAAGTCCTTATTAAACCAAGAATATGAAAGCTTTAGGCAAAGTAGATCTGATAGCATAACTGAATGTTATAAGAAGTTCTACAGGATTGTGAATGAGCTAATGTCCTATGGCAGAGAGTTCAGTAATTATGAGCTTAATGATAAGTTCTTAAGGTCCCTTACAAAAGATTGGGACACCAAGATCTGTGTCATAAGGGAAATGGCAAAGTTAGCAGAAATTCCTCCACCAACACTATTTGGAAAACTGCTATCCTATGAGATGCAGTTGATGGTGAGGAAAGAAGAGGAGAAGACCACCAGAATTGAGAACAAGGAAAGGACAGTGGCATTCAAGACAGAAGCCACCAGAAAATACAGAAATAAGTCTCCATCTCCACCACCAAAGGTTGCTGAGACTGAGTCAGATAATTCAGAAAGCAGAAATTCTGAGAGCAGTGAAAGTGATGAGGACTTTGCAGCCTTCACAAGATACTTTCAGAAGTTCTTAAAGAAGAAACAGTGGAAGACAAAGTCATCTACTTCACAAGGAAAAGATGACTATTATCAAAACAAGAAGTCATCAAATAAAGACAGAAAAAAGACCAAGTCTAGCAAAGCAACTCTATCAAAAATTGTTTGCTATTGCTGTAATAGACAAGGACATGTTATTGCATACTGTCCAGAGAGAAGGAAAGAGTCTAATGATAAGAAAAAGACTCAATTCAAGGGCAAGAAGGAAAAGTCTTTTGTTGCCAAAAAGGATAAGAGCCTGTCAGACATTTCTTCATCAGAAACTGAGTCAGATGCTGAAGCATATATAGGACTGTTTGCTGAGGAATAAGAAGAGGAGTTCATCCAGATCATGAACTCTATATATGAACAAGAGGACAGTCAGTGCCAAGGACTGATGGCATTGACAGAAAGTGACAAAATCCAGGAGCAGCCTGGACCTAGTAAGGTACAAAATTGTTCTTTAAGTTCAATTTCTTGTGCTAGTTCAGAATCAGATTCATCATCATCAAGTGATGAGAGTGCATCTGAGTCTGAAGAGGATATTCATCAATTGATTGATGAATATAGAGTTCTGTTGCAAGCATTTAAGAAATGCAAATCCTTGGCCAAGAGTCAAGCTAAGGAGATTGCAAGTCTCAAAATGGCTGCAACTGATTATGAGAAGATGATTGATCAAAAGCTAAATGAAATAGCCAGACTGAAGCACATAACTGTGATTCAGATGGGGACTATAACTTTTAAGAATGATCAAATCAAAAGTCTGGAGATTAGTCTACAGAAGGAGAGAGATTTAGTTGCTAGGTTTTCTAAACCAAAGTCTGTTCTACCCTTAATTGATGAATTTGTTCATCAAAAAGGTAAAGCTGGACTGGGGTTTACTAAACCTGCTAGGACTGTTCAGTCCAAGTCCAAGGGCAAAGCCCCAGCTCTCAACAAGCCAGCTGTAGATAAAACAGCTAAGAATGTACCTAAGCAACGGTATAATAGGTTTGAGTGTTGGTGCTGTGGCAAGGTAGGCCACTTTGCCATGGACTGTTGGCACAATGCAAGTGCCAAAGTGAGTAGCAAACTGCCTGTTGGAAAACCTGCAGGTAGCTTTGTTAGGAAGCAAACTAACTAGTACCAAGGACCCAAGAATTCTTTGGATTCTAAGGTTCACTAATCTGTTTTGCAGGTAAGTCCAAGTGGTCATGCCCCAATATGGTACTTGGACAGTGGATGTTCCAGACACATGACTGGAACTAGGGGATTGCTAAAGGACTTCACTCCAATCAAAGATGATCCTAAAGTCACCTTTGGTGGTTCTGAAAAAGGAATCATCAAGGGTTTTGGTAACATTTCTAGCTCCCATATAACTATTACTCAAGTGGCTTATGTCAAAGGTTTGAAACATAACCTTATTAGTATAAGTCAATTGAGTGATGTAGGATATGACATCTCATTTGTCACAAATGGTTGTCATATCAGGAGATCAAATGATCAAGAGATCATTTTGACTGGTTATAGAAAGAGGAATGTCTATTACCTAGACATTATGGTTGAGAACAATGGTTCTCCAGTGTGTCTTGTAGCTGATGAGAAAGTCTCTCATTATGTCAAATGGCACAAGAGGCTAGCCCATCTCAACTACAAGATAATTAGCCAACTCTTTAGCAAAGAGTTAGAGAGGAATGGTCCTCAAGTTAAGTGTATTAAAGATGGAATATGTTCAGCTTGTCAAAAGGGCAAGCAGACAAGATCCACCTTTAGTAGCATTGAAAACAAAGATGCTGTGAGGTGTTTATACCTCTTGCATATGGATCTCTTTGGTCCTATGCCAGTTCACAGCCTAGGTAGGAAGGTCTATACCTTTGTGGTTGTAGATGATTACTCAAGATTTTCCTGGGTGTTCTTCCTTAGACAGAAATCTGAAACACCTAGTATCTTCTATAGCTTTGTCAAACAGATTCAGAATGAACTAGACAGTACAGTGGTCAAGATAAGAAGTGACCATGGTACTGAATTTCAGTCTGATAGTATGGCAAAACTATGTGAAGAATTTGGGATATTTCAGGAGTTTTCTTCACCAAGAACACCTCATCAAAATGGCATTGCTGAGAGGAAAAATAGAACCTTGATTGAGGCTGGTAGGACCCTATTAAGTTATACATCACTACCAAAATACTTCTGGGCTGAGGCAGTTAATACTGCATGCCATGTAATTAATAGGGCTACCATTACAAAAAGCCACAACAAGACCCCCTATGAGATTGTGAAAGGCAGAAAACCAAACCTATCCTATTTCAGGATCTTTGGTTGTAAGTGCTTTATACTTAACAATGGAAAGTCTTACTTGACTAAGTTTGCTGCCAAGTCCCAAGAGGGGATCTTTGTTGGGTACAGCAACAATAGTAAGGCTTATAGAGTCTACAACTTGTCTTCTCAAGTTGTAGAAGAGTCTGTACATGTAGTATTTGATGAAACTATACTTATTAACAATGAGTTGTCTAGTAGTATATGCAGCTCCACAGGTATAACAAAGAAGATGGACAAGCTCACTATAGAAGAAGGACCTACTGCAAGACAGCAGGTAGAAGATAGTGGCTGTTGTCCAGGGGGAGTACTACATATACCTAATGAAGAAGAAATTCAAGGAGTGCAGCAAGATGAAGGAACTGAAGAAGTTCAACCTGAAGCCAGGATGCCTCCAGCTAATAGGCATCTTAGAGATCATCCAGCAGATCAAATCATTGGTGATCCAAGACAAGGGGTACAAACAAGGAGCAGAAATCTGAATGCAGCACTCTACTCCAGTTTTCTATCCCAGGTAGAGCCAAAGAAGTTTGAAGAAGCCATCCTAGACCCTCATTGGATTGAGGCAATGCAAGAAGAGCTGAATCAGTTCAAGAGGTGCAAAGTCTGGGAACTTGTTCCTAAACCTAAAGACCACAACATAATTGGGACCAAGTGGATCTTTAGGAACAAGATGGATGAACATGGAGTCATCATTAAGAACAAAGCAAGATTGGTTGCTAAAGGATATAGGAAGGAAGAAGGTATTGACTTTGATCAAACCTTTTCTCCAGTAGCCAGACTGGAAGCCATAAGGATGTTCCTGGCCTATGCAACCTTTCAAGGTTTTAAAGTTTACCAAATGGATGTTAAGTCAGCCTTTCTTAATGGTAATCTAAAGGAAGAAGTATATGTGGAACAGCCATCAGGTTTTGTTGATTCAACTCAACTTAATTCTGTCTATAGACTTAGGAAAGCATTATATGGGTTAAAACAAGCCCCTATGGCTTGGTATGAAACCCTGTCTAGTTTCCTCATTGAGAATAAGTTCACAAGGGGGAAAATAGACAAGACTCTATTCCTTAGGGAATCCAGAGGCAAAGTAATACTAGTCCAAATATATGTAGATGACATAATATTTGGGTCTACTGAAAGTAGTCTTTGCAAAAAGTTTGCAAAACTAATGCAAGAACAATTTGAGATGAGCAGTATGGGGGAACTTAAGTTCTTCTTGGGTCTCCAAGTTAGACAGACTGAGAATGGTTTATCCATATGCCAGTCTAAGTTCACCCTAGAACTCATAAGGAAGTATGGTATGGATTCATCCAGTACCATGAAGACTCCTATGGGGTCAAGTATGTCTCTTAGCAAAGATGATGCAGGGAAACCTGTAGATGAGACTTTGTATAGAGGGATAGTTGGCTCCCTACTCTATTTGACTACAAGTAGACCAGATATCATGTATGCTACATGTGTCTGTGCAAGGTATCAAGCATGCCCTAAAGAGTCTCATTTGACAGCAGTCAAAAGGATACTGAGATATCTAAAGGGCACTCCTTATCTAGGCCTTTGGTACCCTAGGAATGGAGATTTTGATGTAACAGGTTATTCAGATGCAGACTTTGCAGGATGCAAAGAAGACAGAAAAAGCACAACTGGAACCTGTCAATTCCTAGGTGGAAGACTGACTTCATGGAGTAGCAAGAAGCAAACAAGTGTGGCTATCTCCACTGCAGAATCAGAATATGTGGCTGCAGGAAGTTGTTGTGCTCAACTTCTATGGGTACAACATCAGCTTGAGGATTATGGAATTCAGGTAAGTAGAACACCATTGTTTTGTGATTCTACAAGTGCTATATCAATTGCAAATAATCCTGTTTCCCATAGTAGAACTAAACATATTGAAATAAAATATCATTTTCTAAGGGAACATGTAGAAAAGGAAGATATTTCACTGGAGTATGTAAATACTGATAATCAACTAGCTGATATGTATAATAAGCCCCTAGAAGAAACAAAGTTCAATAGGTTTAAAATTGAACTAGGAATGATAAACTTAGAATAAGTTTATAGAAATGGCTAAGTAAAATAGTGTCGACACACAGAGTTGTCTGTGTCGAGACAGAAAATTGGTGTCGACACTTCAGTGAAAAGGTGTCGACACATCTAGGAAGTTGGTGTCGACACTTCAGAAAATTAGTGTCGACACATACAGGGTCAGTGTCAACACAACCAAGGTGGTATCGACACTTAGAATTTACTCAGAACTATCTAATTAAAGTCTCGACTAAATGTTGAGTTAAGTGATGTCGACACATAAACAAGTGTCGACACATATATTCTGTTGACTAAACTTGTGTCGACACATAGGCGTCGAGACATTATAAGTCAGTGTCGACACTTTTCATCAGTGTCGACACAATTTAAGTTAGTTAACCCGCCCTTTCATCTTCAAACCTAGAAAGGTATAAATAGTATTTCTCCATTGTCTGTCGACACGCTCACCAAAGTTTCGATACCAAACTTGTGTGTCGACACCTCTCTTCTCTCCATTCAAATTCTTCAAACCCTAATGGCGCCAAAGCTCGAGGAGAACGTGAATGAAGGCTATGAACTGGTGCGACAAGCGTTTGACGAAGCAGAACAGGAAATCAAGGATGTAGTAACCCTAGTTGCAGACTCAGGGTTAGAATTTCTTGTCTCAGAGCCAACAAGGATTTGGAAGAAGGAAGTTCTAGAGTTTCTGAATGGAGCGAAAGTAGATGAATCTGGACTCAAGATAAAATCTAGGGTTCATGGTGAAAAGGTGAAGGTATCACCTAAAAGTTTGAGAAAGGTCCTAAATCTACCAAGGACAAAAGAAGAGGATGAAGTTACTGCTTCTAAAACCAGAGAAGCTTTAACTTGGTGTGGACTAGATTCCAAATTGAAAATTAGATCAGTGTTCAATAGGAAGGGGATGAACAGCCAGGGAAAATTTCTCTCAAAAATTGTTGGCAAAGTGATATTGAGTAAGCCTGGAGGGCATGACAGGGTATCAGCCCATATGTTCAACCTTATGACAAGGATAATCTTCACAGTAAAAACAAATTGGTTTGTTATTGTCTTTGATAAGATTAAAGAAAGTCTGAAGAAACCCAATTTGGGTAGGATCTTAAGTCTATACCTTGCTGGTAGTATACCAGAGGTTATGAGTCAAGCTGCTGGAACTAAGATCAACCATATGAGAAAGATGGACATGAGGATCTTCTCAAGATGGGATAGGGTCTTGACCAAGGAATTACCTACTCCTGAGAACATTACTCCACAGAAGAAGAAGAAGAAGAAGATAGCTCCAGTAGCTCAAGAATTACCAAGCAGCTCTGAAGAGCATGTTGTCTTCACACCTGATGATGAATAAGAACCTGGAGATGCTGGGAAGTCTCCAGCTCAACAAGATGCTGTAGTGAGGTAGGGGGAGCTACCACCAGCTAGCCCCATACACCAGGATCAAATCCAGGGGGAGCCTCTAGTGGTGGAAGAGCCAACTCCTCTTGAAAGTGAAAGAGCCACCCACATCATCCTTGAGGTAATCACTGAGGTTAATGCTTTAGATTTCCCTTTAAAGGATAATGTTTTGTCTGATTCTTTAAATAATGTTAATCAGCAAACTCAGATTGATAGCCAACTCCCAGATGTTGTCATGAAGGACACATCTGTTGCAGCTCAAGTTGTTGATGAGCCAAGGGAATCTCCTGCCCATTCTCCACAAGAATATACAATGGAAGATCTTTTCCTCAATCTAGATCAAACAGACTTTGACAAGGAAATTGCTGCTGCTGAGGGGGAGAAGTCCCAAGTTGAGGGGGAGCAGGTAATACTTGATGAAGAACCTGCCAGGCAAGAACCTGAGAAGCCCAAGGAAGTTGAGGAGCTACCAAGGGAGAGGGTAGATATTGTAAGTACATCAGCCTCTGAAGATGAGGAGGCTACAAGGGCAAAGAAAAGGAAATTTCAAGTATTTAAGAGAAGAAGCCAGAATTACAAAAAGGCCTTGCAAACTATAGCACCACAGCCTGCACTACAGCCAGCACCAACTGTAGATTACAGTGCTCTTATGGTTGCTATGCAGATAAAGCTTGATGAGCACAGACAAGCCCTTGAGAAGTATGTATATGAAGGGCAAAAATCTCTACAGTTTGATCTAGCCCAAGATATAAAGTCTATAAGATTTGAAATGAATCTCAATAAAAAGGAGATGACTGACTGCTTCCACAAGGGAGGGAATGCAGTGGTGTACTTGGCTACCCATCAAGAGAAAATAAAAGCTCAAGTGGATGACATTGCACTGAAGCAAGGGTATGTTCTTGAGAACCAGATCAGAATGAATGACAATTTGACTGCTTCACACAATGCAATTGTCACAGAGATGAAGAACATAGCTACTGGACTGACAACTTCTAATGCTACTGCTATGGCAGAATTTGATAAAGCCTTACAAGAGAGCATCACTGCTGTTACATCTGCTATTCAAGATTCTCAGAAGTTGATAACTGACAAACTCCAAAGGTTGAAACCTTTCTTTAAAGTTGGAGTCAACTATTTGGATAACCAAGTCAGATTTCAAAAGGATGATCTAAGAGATCACATGGAAAGAGAAGTCATAAAGGGGGAGAGGGTGTTAGTCAAAGCCAGCTCTGATCATGTCAAGTGGATTTCTAATTCTATCAGAGCTACTCTTGGATATCCTCATTTATGTGATGATGACAATGTAGCAGAATCTGGGATACATCCTGCATATATAGGAGGGGAGCAACCTGAAGTGGCTCAAGTCATCTACCCTCCTCCAGATTTTGATATGATACATGCTGATATACAGTCCATGTATAGCCCACCTGGGGGAAAGGACAATGTCATCATAGAGAAGGTGGTTCAGCCAGTATCTGAGGCTATGCAAGAAGCTTTTCTGAAAGAACAGGAAGCTAGATTGTCTAAGAAAAGGTTCAGAGAGCAAGCTGAACAAAGACCTGACTTTGAGCAGTGGAGCCCCACTTCAAGAAACATTATCTTAACTGCATGGAAGGCTGCCAAAGATAACATTCAAGATAGAAACAAATGGTTTTCTGAACTAGAATGGAGGAAGCATGAGACAAGACAAGAAGCCATAGTGCAATATAGAAGAAAGGCCAAGATGGGAAAGCTACCTCCTATTGCTCAGGAGCCTAGCAAGTACTTTCCCAAGCCATATCATTACTTTGAGAGGCAAAAGATTAAAGCTGAAGAACTAAAGAAGAATGATCTGAAAGGGAAAAAGCCTGTTGATACTGAAGTTGCTGAAGCCCCTGTACAAGCCAAAGTACAATCAGGAAAAGGAATTGTGATTTAGGAGGCTGATCAGAATTAGAATAGATTTATCTTAAGTTTACAGTTGTAATATTTTGATTTTAAAACACTCTGTAAATTTTTGAATGATGAATATGACAAAGTGTTAGAACAATGTGATGTGTTATAAATCTATTTCATAATTGTTCTGAGATGATATCTGTGTTTACATGTTTTTATTATTACATGTTTATGTTTGCCCTGTTATATAATCCTGCTTTACATCATGCTATGATTTTATTCTGTATGGTATATATCATTGACTAAGAGTTATGACTTCTCCAAATAGGGGGAGATTGTTGGGTACATTGGTTCTAATGTACCTGATTTGAAGAAGCCTCACCCCACTCAATGATATACATCAAAATGTATTTGATGTATGTTGAGTTTACTTGTGCAGGTTAAGTATTTGCAGGAAAGATGAAAATGTTTCTAAGTCCATGTGTCGACACCCAGAAGCATAGTGTCGACACTTAAGAAGACTTGTGTCGACACCCAGGCAAGCAGTGTCGACACTTGGAGTACTTGTGTCGACACCAGGGATGCAGAGTCGACACCAGACAGAAAGTGTCGACACAAGGAGCTGTGTCGACACTCAATGAAGAAAAGCCCAGTGAAGCTGTGTCGACACTTAACAGCAGTGTCAACATCTAGAGGAACGGTGTCTACATCAGAAAGTGTCGACACTTGGAGGCTGTGTCGACACTCAGCAAAAGTCAGCAGAGTCTAAGTATAAGTGTCGACATAATAAAGAAGGTGTCGACACTCAGCAGAAGACTCAACACTTGAAGAAAGTGTCGACACAATGAACAATGTGTTGACACTCAGTAGAAGACTCAACACATGAAGAAAGTGTCGACACAAGGAGCAGTGTCGACACTCAGCAAAGTTCAACAAAAAATTCTAAGTACAAGTGTCGAAACTAAGGAGATGTGTCGACACTCAGCCAGAGTGTCAACAGAAGAAGAATGTGTCGACACATGGAGCAGTGTCGACACTCAGCAAGTATCAACACAGAAGGCATGTGTCGACACCAAGAAGATGTGTTGACACTGAACAAGTTCAACACATGAAGATGTGTCGACACAAAGGTGTTGTGTCGACACTTACAAGAATTCAACTAAGTGCTGAAGAACAAGGAGTTGTGTCGACACTCAATATCAGTGTCGACACATGATGAAGAAGCTGTGTCGAGAAGTGAATTCTACAACACAAGGAGTTGTGTCGACACCTTGAAGGCTAGTGTCGACACTTTGTCAACTTGTGTCGACACTTAGTATATAAGTGTCGACACTTAAAGACAGACAGTCTCGACACTTTCAGACAGTGACAGTTATTTCAAGAACTAACTGGATGACTTGACAGCTGTCATTCCAGCCGGTCTACTACACCTGTCAGAGTTGTCAGAAATCAGTTATGAACCGGACCAGCCGGTTACCATGAAGAAGGCCTATATATAGGCTTATACTGTCTACAGAAACAGATGATTAATTGAGGTTCAAGTGATCATTAACAAGAAGAAGATCTAGCTATTCATTGAAGAATCAAATGAAGATCTAAGTAGTTGGAGAGAGAGAGCTCCATCCAAGAAGACAGCCGTTGGAACCAGGCTGAGAAGAAGGGTTCAGATTTTGTTCTGAATCTTAAGCAGCAGAGATCAAGGATCAACTGCAGAGGAGATCAATCTTATTGTGTTCAACATTCAAGAAGCTTTGAAGAAAGCTAAGTCAGGTTGATCTCAGCTGAGTTCTTCCAAGAACTCATCAAGAAACTCACAACTCTTCTCTCTTTTCTCTGAGTTGTTGGGTTTACATTTTGTATTCATATTATCTTGTAGGATCCTTAGGGATCTGATTTTGTAAGCCTGTAATTATAAAGGCTGAGTGTAGGGCCTGTGTGTCTGAGTGTAGGAGATCTAATTCTCTGAGTGTAGGCCTGTTATGGCTGAGTGTAGGCTTGTTGTGGCTGAGTGTAGGCCTGTTGTGGCTGAGTGTAGGCTTTGTGAAAAAGCGGAGTGTAGGTCTTTGGAGAAGACTGAGTTGTAGGGCCTTGGGCCTGAGCTGTAGGAACCTGTTTTGGGGTTTTGAGTGTAGGATCTGAGATAGTGGAGGAGTTTGGCCGAATCTAGTACACTACTAGATAGGCGAAGGGGGAAAGTGGATGTACCCAAACCTTGGGGAACCACTATAAATCTGTGTGTCTACTGTGTGCTTGTGTAATTCTGTGATTGCTGCTTGTGTGCTGTGATAAAGTAACTAGAAATCTGTGATATAATCTGAATTCTGCCTAAAAAGTCAAAAAGATTTAAGTCACCTATTCACCCCCCCCCCCTCTAGGTGAGTAGGTACAATATCTTTCACTCTTCTGGTGCTTCTGGGGCGACTACGAGTCGGACCCCGGGTGCATGTTTTACTTGTGGGAAGTCGGGGCACTTTGCCCGCGATTGTTGGAGCGGACGTTCCAAGTCCGAAAGGAAGCCGGGAGCGACTTACGAAGAGAAGGTCAAGGCGGTGGAGTCGACCGCATCCCACTATGCTCCGGCCCAACCAAGGGTGTATAATCTTGGCCAACAGGAGGCCATCAAACAGGCGGATGTGGTGACAGGTACGGTTTAATTTATAGCAAGTTAATTTCTTGAAATATTATGCACATATTACCTTACCACTGCTTGTTTAGGATTTGTTTTGATTTGTAAAAATCCGGCAAGAGCACTCTTCGATATGTGAGCTTCACACCCCTTATTCGAAGGATTTATATCACGCATCGGATTTCCTTCTTCGATGCCGAAGGATAAGTTGGATGTGTTGTTGCCCAATGGGTGTTCGATGCGCGCGGATAGGATCTGTGGTGTTAAGATCCGTATTGGGAATCAGGAGTTCGATCTGCAAGCGTCGTTACTACCGTTGGTGGTGTTCGATGTTATATTTGGCATGGACTGGCTCTCGGAGCAGCGGGCCTATATTGATTGCGGTCGCAAGGAAGTCAAGTTGGGAGCAAGTCGTGAGACGACTTTTACGGGCCTAAAGGGGTCGAGCAAGACATTGATGTCTGCTCTTCAGGTGGTGAAGGCGGTTCATGCTGGTGCAGAACTGTTCTTTACATAAGTGGAGGTTGCAAAGCCGAAGCCCGCGTTGGATAGTATTTCAGTGGTATCGGAGTACCCTGATGTGTTCCCTAGAGATCTTCCTAGAGCCCCGCCTCAATGGGAGATAGATTTTGCGATAGAGCTCGTACCAGGTGCAAAGCCTGTGTCACGCTCTCCTTATCGGCTAGCGCCTAAAGAAATGGAGGAGCTGAAGGTTCAACTACAAGAGTTATTAGAGCAAGGGTATGTGCGCCCAAGTTTTTCGCCTTGGAGCGCGCCGGTCCTCTTTGTTAAGAAGAAGGACGGAAGCTTGAGGTTATGTATTGATTATCGGGAGCTCAACAAATTGATGGAAAAGAACAAGTACCTGATCCCCCGGATCGATGATCTTTTCGATCAGTTGGTCGGGTCGACGGTGTACTCAAAGATGGACCTCAAGTCCGGGTACTATCAGGTGCGAATAAGGGAGAGTGATATCCCGAAGATAGCATTCAGTACGAGATACGGGCATTATGAGTTTACGGTCATGCCGTTTGGGCTGACTAATGCGTCGTCAGTGTTCATGGATCTGATGAACAGGACCTTCAGGGAGTACTTGGACCATTTTGTGATCATCTTCATCGACGATATTTTGGTGTACTCGCAGAGTGAGGAAGATCACTACAAGCATCTTCATTTGGTGTTGGAGACGCTAAGGAGGAATCAGTTGTATGCCAAGTTCTCGAAGTGCGAGTTTTGGTTATCCTCAGTGGCGTTCCTCGGTCATATAGTGAGTGGGGAGGGTATTGTAGTGGATCCGGCGAAGATTGTTGCAATACGGGAGTGGCCTGAGCTTTCTACGGTAGCGGAAGTTCGGAGCTTTCTAGGGCTTGCAGGCTATTATAGGCGCTTCATAGAGAACTTCTCACGGATAGCGTTACCTCTCACTACTTTGACGAGGAAGGAGCAGAAGTTCGTTTGGACGCCAGAGTGCGCGCGAGCTTTTGAGGAGTTGAAATGTCGGTTGACCACGGCCCCTGTGCTGAGTTCGCCATGTGGGACCGAAGGCTATGAGATTTATAGTGATGCTTTGGGCAGCGGTTTGGGTTGCGTGCTACTATAACACGGAAGTGTGATAGCTTATGGCTCGAGACAGCTGAAAGTGCACGAGAGGAATTATCCGGTCCATGACTTGGAGTGAGCGGCCGTGATTTTTGCCTTGAAGTTGTGGAGGCATTATTTGTACGGTGTGAAGATTGATATCTACACCGATCACACGAGCCTGAAGTATCTGATTGATCAGAAAGATCTGAATATGCGGCAGCGTAGATGGATGGAGTTCCTGGGGGACTATACATTCAAGATCCACTACGTGCCTAGTAAGGGTAATGCGGTTGCGGACGCATTGAGTCGTTGGGCCCCAGCTCAAGCCAATTGGCTGTCGATCCATGACGAGCGGTTGGTTCGGGAGTTGGAGGCGTTGGAGATTGTTTGTATGGATAAGCAATCAAGTGTTGAAGCAGTACTGAATTGGACTGAAGTCCAATATGACCTGGCTGATCGAATTCGGCAGGCATTGGATATGGATGTCCATATGAAGCAGTTCATGGTAGAGGCTCTGTATGGGTCAAATTCCCAATTCATTGTGGAGGACGGATTGCTTTGGAAAGACAGTCGTCTGTGCGTCCCAAGTGTGGGCAATTTGCGGGTGGAATTTTTGTATGAGTCACACCATACTAAGTACTCAATTCACCCGGGGAGCATGAAGATGTACCGCGATGTAAAGAAACTATTTTGGTGGCCGGGTTTGAAGAAGGATGTGGCGCTCTACGTAGCGAAGTGCCAAACTTGCGCCTTGGTGAAGGCGGAGTGCCAAAAGCCGGGAGGATTTCTGAAGTACTTGCCTATTCCGGAGTGGAAATTCGATGACATTTCTATGGACTTTGTGCACGGTTTGCCAAGGTCGCAAAAGGGGAACGACGCCATCTGGGTGGTCGTAGATCGGCTAACGAAGGTGTCGCATTTCATTCCGCATAGGAAGGATGATCCGGTGGAGAAGTTGGCAAAACTTTATGTGGATAATATAGTACGGCTTCACGGTATGCCCCGCAGCATCGTGAGTGACCGAGATGGGCGGTTCACGTCCAATGATTGGAGGCTTGTGCAGCAAATGTTGGGAACAAAGCTAAAATTCAGCACAGCCTTCCATCCGCAAACAGATGGGCAGACCGAGAGGGTCAATAGAACCATGGAAGACATGCTTCCCATGTGTGTCTTGGATTTTGGAAAGCAATGGGAAGACCATCTTTATTTGGTGGAGTTCGCGTACAACAATTGCTACCAAGCGAGTATTCTAATGGCGCCCTTCGAGGCCCTATATGGTAGAAAATGTTGCACGCCATTGTCTTGGCTAGAAACGGGTGAGTCAAAGTTGTATAAGCGATTAGAAGTGGAGGATGCTACTTCATTGGTGTGTACCATTCGGGAGAGATTGCTTATCGCTCAGGACCGGCAAGCGAAGTACTATAATGCCAAGCACATGAATGTGGAGTTTGTTGTGGGCGACTATGTATACTTAAAGATCAAGCCGTTCAAGGGTGTCTCGCGGGTGCGGCGATTGAAAAAGCTAAGCCCGAGGTACATTGGGCCATTTGAGGTTTTGGAGCGGGTTGGTGAAGCAGCCTATCGGTTGGAGCTCTCAGTGGAGCTAAGTGGTTTGCATGATGTATTCCATATTTCGGTGCTACGGAAGGCGGTGCAAAAGCCTTCGCAAGTGATCGCGGTTGATTAAGTGTCGGTGGATAGTGGGCTGACGACAAAAGTCAAGCCCGCGCGGATTGAGGACTCGGAGGTCAAGCGGCTACGCAATAAAGAGATCAGGATGGTCAAGGTCCGGTGGGACAATTGCGGTCGAGAGGAGCTCTCTTGGGAACGAGAGCAGACTATGCTTGACGAGTATCCGGAGTTGTTCCGCTCAGGTACATTTTAATTTTGGTACTTGTCTTTCCTTTATATAATTTCGTGGATGAAATTCTTTTAAGAGGGGGAGAGTTGTAACGCCCCGAAACTCAAAAGAGCGACGGGTGACATTTTGGGCCAGATCTGGAATCTGACAGTAGGCACACGGCCTGGGACACGGGCGTGTCCCAGGGCGTGTCTGGCTGGAGTCGACGATTTGGTCGAGAGGTCGACGATTTTGGAGTCGACGATCATCGAGCAGAGAACACGGCCTGAGACACGGGCGTGTCTCAGGGCGTGTCGAGCCCGTATCGACGATCGGCCCGAGGAGTCGATGACTTTTGCTCGACGAAGTGTCAAGACAAGGCACACGGCCTAGGACACGGGCGTGTCCCAAGCCGTGTCAGGCAGTCGACGAATTTCGCTCGACGATGTGTTGAGAGAAGGCACACGGCCTAGGACACGGGCGTGTCCATGGTCGTGTCGTGTGGTCGACGAACTTCGCTCGACGAAGTGTCGAGACCGTGAACACGGCTTGGAGCCCAGGTGTGTTCGAGTAGACACGGGCTAGGACACGGGCGTGTCCAACACCCGTGTGACTCTCGGGTTGTTTTCGGGGCTGTGGCGATGGGGGCACACGGCCGACCACACGGCCGTCTCAAATGGAACACGGGCGTGTCAGGTCGAACATGGGTGTGTTGGATGCCTGTGTGTTATTCCAGGCACGTCGATTTTGACGGCGAATGGGGGACACGGCCCTGGACACGGGCGTGTGTCAGGCCTTGTTCGGCCCAGTTTTAATATTTCAGGACCGAATCAAGGTCGTTCGTTTCTTTAACTTGGGATCCAATGGCTGGGGGTTGTTCCTGATGGGATATACCCGGGATTGGACCTTTGAAACCCTCATTTCTTTTGAGTAGTTCTCTTTCTAAGTCAAGAGAGAGAGGAGAGCTAAGGAGGAAGAAGGAGCTTAGATCCGGCCATTGGAGGAGCTTCAAAGCTCCAAATCGCGAGCCGACTTTGGATCTACGGAGGCAAAGAGAGTGCGGTGCTTTTCATCCACTTACATTTCCATGGCGCCAAAGAGGAACGCTAGGGTAACGATTCTCTTCTTGAGCATGTGAAGCTCTCCTTCTTTGTATAGGAAGCCCGCTCTCGCGAGTTTGCGGTGAGTTGGAGGTGTTCCTTCGGGTAGATATGTAAAGTTCCCGTTGTGTAGAGTTCGTAAACGAGAACGGACATAGGCATGATGTGTGAAGCCTATCCGGACATGTTGGTCTGGATCGGTGATGTTGCATTGCATAAATGCCGGAGAAGACTCCGTGCGATTGTTTGTTTTTCGGGTTTTCTACGTGGTAAATTGCAACAGGGAGCCTTGGGGATTAACCCTAAGGTGCACCCGAAAAACTGGGCGGATGCGTGATCTTGCCAACTTGGTGGCCTTGGAGCCAACTAGAACATAACCGGGTTATGTGAAGTTTGTGATGGAAACAGGACTCGGGAGAAGTTTGACTCTCGCATATGGTTTAAATTGTCGTTGCGATGTGAGCACGGGTTAGATGGAATCGTACCCGTTCTATGTCGTTCGGTTAAAGAGACCTAAGGGTACGTGGCACTTGCCGTTGGCATAGATGAGGGTCTTCGGCGGTCTATGGCTTAAATTGACGTGACCCATGCCAAGAAGACAAAAGCTCATATGTTTGGCCGTCATAGTGGCGGCGGTGAGTCCGGAATGTCTATGGCTTAAATTGACGTGACATTGGCCGGTTAATCGAGAATGTGCCCTGAGTGCATCGGGTGTGTGGTCGTGAGAGCCTATGCCTGTGATGTTGTGACATTACTATAATGCCTGTTATACTAATAAATTGCAGGGAAGGAGCATCGTCGTCCCGAGTTGGGAGCGGGATCGTTATAATTTGGTCAGCATTGCTGACCGTTGCTTTTTTTGCCACCGTGTGGTGGTTTTGTTTCTTGCAGATGCTGCTGGACCAAGTGGTCAATAGCGGGCTAAAGCCCAAATTGCGAAGCCGGCCCTCGAAGGCCTAATTGGAGTGTTTACTGCTTTTATTCATGTATGACCAGCCTGCGTGCCGTGGTTTGTAAATCATGTAATATTAAGTAAACAATTTTGTAAGGTCTTAAGGCCAGTACTTGTGTATGTACTACATTCCTATTTGGTATATTAGTGGACATTCGTGCTCTTTGTGCTGGGTTCGTAATTCCAACTTATAAATTGCTTTCGCTAGAATGCTCTGTGTATGACGTTGGATTAGTTGGATGGTTTCCATTGAGTAACCACCCGGTCTGTCTGTGGTGTATGGCGTCGGGCCCCGGCCGGACCTACTGCTATATGCTATGCGACGGATAGGGGGTGTTACACTCCTGCTCAACGCATCTGCCACAGTGTTCACCTTCCCCGGGTGATAGTGCAATTTGTAATCATAATCGCAAAGAAATTCCAGACATCTCCTCTACCGAAGGTTCAGATCTTTCTGCGTGTCGACGTATTTGAGGTTCTTATGATCCGAGTAGATATCATAATGAACTGCATACAAGTAGTGTCTCCATATCTTCAGCGTGTATACGACCGCCCCGAGCTCCAAGTCATGCACCGGTTAGTTATGCTCGTGCTTCTTCAATTGTCTTGAAGCATAAGCAATAACATATCTGTGCTGCATCAGTACAGCACCCATCCCCTGATAAGAGGCATCCATGTAGATCTGAAATCCCTCATTCCCGGATGGGAGTGCAAGGATAAGAGATGAGGTGAGTCGGTCCTTCAACCCCTGAAAGGATGTCTCGCACTGCTCTGTCCAAGCAATCTCTACATCCTTCCTCGTCAAGGACATGAGGGGGAGTGTTATCCTCAAGAACCCCTCCACGAACTTACGATAATAACCTGCTAATCCCAAGAAGATGTGAATGTCTGACGCTATCTTCGGTCGTGGCCAATCTCTCACTGCCTTTATCTTGGCTAGATCCACCGGCAATCCAGCTCCACTGATCGTATTCCCCAAGAAGGCCACCTCCTGTAGCCAGAACTGGCACTTAGAAAACTTCACATACATCTGGGACTCCCTCAGCCTCTGCAAAACCTGTGTCAAATGCTTTGTGTGCTCCTCCTGAGTTCGGGAATAGATCAGAATATCGTCAATGAATACAATGACGAAGCGGTCCAAGTAGGGCTCGAATACACGGTTCATTAGACTCATGAATGCGGAAGGGGCATTCGTGAGCCCAAAAGGAATCACCGTGAACTCGTATAACCTGTATCGTGAGCTGAAAGCTGTCTTCGGGATGTCTTCCTCTCGGATGCGCAGCTGATAGTAACCGGATCTCAAATTCAGCTTAGAGAACCAGAAGGCCCCCTGAAGCTGATCAAATAGCTCGTCTATCTGAGGCAGTGGATAGGTATTCCGGACCGTCAACCGGTTCAGCTCCCTATAATTTATGCACAACCGCAATGATCCGTCTTTCTTCTTCACAAAAAGAACTGGTGCTCCCCACAGCGACGAGCTCGTCGGCACAAATCCTGATTCCACAAGCTCCTGAAGCTGAGTCCTGAATTCTGCCAACTCTCTGGGAGCCATCGTGTAAGGTTCCCGGGACACTGGCCTCGCCTCCGGCACCAACTGAATCCTGAAATCCAAGTCCTGAGCTGGTGGTAGTCCGGACAATTTCTCCGGGAATACATCGGAGAAATCCCAAACCACTATGATATCAACTATAGAACTCTCTGCTGCCACCATCTCGAAGCAGATAAGGTACACCTCTTCCCCCTGCTCATAGGCCTTGACAGCCCGTACAGAAGATAATGAAAGATGGGGGATATGTCGGATACCTTCAATAGTGACGTAGGAGTCTCCATGCCTGAGTGTGATCCTCTTCGAGGGGCAGTCGATCTAGGCATGGTTCCAATGAAGCAAGGTCATGCCCAAAATCAAATAAAAGTCCGGCAGTCTTAAGATCGTCGTCGGAGCTTCGAATGTCTTACCTCCGATCTTGGCCTCCATGTTGCAGCCATCCGTGGTCCGTAGCTCCGAGCCATCAGGAAGACACACCCTCATCTCTATGCCAGGGAATCTCTCCACACCCTCTAGTCCTTCAATAAAAGTGTCTGACACGAATGAGTGCGAAGCACCCGTGTTGAAGAGGGTATGAGCGGGCTTGCCGCTGATCATAATTATGCCTGAGATTTATTTGAGTTAAAATGGAGGTTATTTATATGGTTTTCAAGGCACTACTAAGGTTGAAATTTCTAAATTAAAATAATTTAAGTACCTGTAATCACTTCCTCGGGGTTCCTTTGCTCCGTGAGGTCCAATGCATACATCTTCTCATGGTTACGTCCTCGGCCGTGATAGTCCCGGCCGCGGCCTCGACCTCGTCCTCGGCCTTGGCTTCGGCCTCGGCCCTGCTGTACTGGAGGGGCCACTGGAGGTGGAGGAGGAGGAGGTGGACGGAACTGATGCGGACACTCTGATCTAATATGCCTGGGCTGGTGGCATACATAACAAACTACCGGCCGGTTCCCACGGTCATCTTGCCTCCTCAGAACATGCACCTGTAGAGGTGGGGGAGCTAACACTATAGGAGGTACCTACTCCTGCCTGAAGTTGGGACGACGATGTCCCCCACCCCACTTATACCCAATGACTCTGCCTCGCTGGGATCCCCTGATACTCTCCCCGGGTGATGACTCGTCCAGCGGCCTCTTTCCTCTATTCTGCACCATCAGCTGGTCTGCCTCCAGCTTTTTGGCCATCTCGATGATCTGGGTTGATGTGCTGTGAGAAATGAATAATAGGGCCTGCCTCAAGTCGTCTCTAAGGCCCCAGTAGAATCTCTTGGCATACCTCCTGTTGTCTGTATCATGTATCCCTGCGAACCTGACAAGGTGGGAAAACTCCCTCTGGTATTCAATCACCGATCTGCTCCCCTGACTGAGGTTCAGAAACCTCTCTTCCAGTACATCTCTGTCTATGGTGGATACGAAGTGATCCAAGAATACTTCGCCGAACTCCTCCCAAGATATGTCCGACAGCTCCCAATCAGCATAAGTGGACTCTCGCACGGACTTCCACCATCTTTTTGCATGAGCATCTAATGCAGAGGTGGCTAGAGGAACTGCCTGGCTGACCGGGCAGCTGATGTTTGCCAATATCTCATGTATGGCCTCCAGCCATTCCTCAGTCTTCACAGCATCCTCTGTCCCACGGTACATCGGTGGGGACAGGCTCTTGAAGGCACTCAACCAGCTTGACCCCGGATTTGGCTGCGGAGCCGGGACCTGCTGGGCTTTGAAGGCTTCCAGGATAGCCGTGAAAGTTTGCCTCATCTCTGTCTGTAGAAAGGGCATGGCAGCCGGAGGGGGAGGAACCACATTCTGCGGCGCAGCGACCTGTGGAGGTTGCATAAAGGTAAGCTTAAAACAGAACTGGCCTAACTCATTGTATTTAATGGACTGTTTTATGTGAATTTTTACACATGGTCACACCATTGCTTCCGCTGCATAGTTTGTCTGCAAACTAATGCTCGAGCAGGGTGGTCCATTGTTGTGGACTTCTTTCTCATATGATCGTTTGTTCAAGTAATACCAGTTTGTAAGACCCCTCCCCTTACTAAGGAGGGTCCCGGTCTTATGCCCAGAACCGCCGTCTTACGGTGGCACTAACGCACGGGTTAGTCGAACCGCAACACGCCGATTCTGCCGGCTAATACGATCATATAACTTGTAGGCCAATATGAGAAATAGAAGTATAGCGGTAATGTAGAATAAACTACAACCAGTCCACAGTCACAGTACATATCAAATAACAAAATGAAAGTGTTTGGTACATTGGAAAATTTGTACCAAATTTAGAGAAGCCTCACCTAACTCAATGATATTAATCAAGATGTATTTGATGTTGTTTTGAGTTTGTATGTGCAGGATAATAAAATGAAGAAAAAGTTTCTAAGTACAAGTGTTGGCACTTGGGAAAAGCTGTGTCGACACCAAAGGCCAGTTTGTGTCGGCACACAGGACTTGTGTCGACACACAAAAAATCTGTCGATAATAACTGTGTTGACACTTAGGAAAAGCTGTGTCGACACCAGAAGCAAGATTGTGTCGACACACAAAACTTATGTCGACACATGGCAAATTTATTGACACCAACTTAGTCGACACCAGAAGACAGTCTGTGTCAACACACAGGACTTGTGTCGACACACAGAATTTTGTCTACAGCAACTATGTCGACACACAGGACTTGTGTCGACACACATAAAATTTATGTCTACAGCAATTATGTCGGCAGACAAGACTTGTGTCGACACATTTCAAAATTGTATCAAGACAACCACTATGTCATGACAAGAAGTATTTGTGTCGGCACACAGGACTTATATCGACACATTTTACAGAAGCTGTGTCAAGAAGATTATAAAGTGCTGTGTCGACATTATGGGAGCTGTGTCGACATCACCAAGGATTGTGTCGACACATAGTCTATTTGTGTCGACATATGTAAAGGAATGTCTCGACACTTTGCTGTCTGAGACAAAGTTCATTGAAGTAACTGGTGACTTGACAGCTGTCATAACTGACAATATTGTTGTATCTGTCAGAGCTGTCAGAAGGTTGTTATGAACCGGATCAGCTGGTAACCTTGGATGAAGCCTATATAAATACATGTTCTATCAACAGATAGAATAGAGAACGGGAAGCATCAAAGACAGAACCAATCTGATAAGAACTAACTACAAGGAGAGGAGTCTTCATCCAGAAATCCAAAGAGGGCATATCCTGAACAATCTGAAAGAAGAAATCAGAATCACATCTAATTAAGAAGAAGCTGGATTGAGGATCATCTCCAACTTCAAGAAGATCAACCTTACTTTGTTCAGATTCAAGAAGCTTTGAAGAAAGCTAAGACAGGTTGATTTAAAAGTTATCTGTTCTATCAAGAACTGATCAAGAAACCTTCAACCCTTTCTCTCTCTATCTGGGTGAAGGTTTTATTCTTTTCTATTATCAATTCACTGTAGGATCTATTGTAGATCTGAGTTGTAAGCCTAAATTATAAAGGCTGAGGTAGGGATGAGTGCCTGAGGTAGGAGATTAAATTCTTTGAGTTGTAGGTCTGGGAAGAGGCTGAGGTAGGGCCTGTGTGCCTGAGTTGTAGGAGTGTGGACTCACTCTGATGTAGGATTCTTTGAGAGAATCGGAGTTGTAGGACTTGCTGAAGTCTGAGTTGTAGGAACCATCTTTGGGTTCTGAGCTATAAGATCTGAGGATCTGAGAAGAAGAAGGAAGTTAGGCCGAATCTAGTATACTGCTAGATAGGCGAAGGGGGAAAGTGGATGTACCCATCATTTAGGGAACCACTATAAAACTGTGTGTATTCTGTGTGTGTGCTGTGTTCTTTTTATTTGTGCTGTGACAGTGTGCATAAAAGATTTTATTGTGATAAATTTGTCTGCCTAAGCAATAAAAAGAATTGTACCTATTCACCACCCCCCCCCCCTCTAGGTGTTTAGGTCATCTTGAAACCAATTCTTTCAAGTGGCATCAAAGCGAGGTTCCTCAAGAAATAGACTTAACAGTCTGAGTAGATCTGTAAGGCAGTTAACATTTAGACAAAATGAGTTCTGGAGAAAATCACAAGGAACTTGGATCCATGAAATTACCAATCTGTAGGAAAGAAATATTTGGTATTTGAAAAGAGAGAGTCAGATTGTTTATGAAAGCATCTGACCCAAAAATCTATATTACAGTCAAAGAATGGCCTTTCATTCCAATGAAAATCTCAGTTCTTGATGCAAATCTCAGAACTCCAAAAGATTATTCTGAAATGACAAAGGATGAGATCATCTTAGCTACTATGGATAAGAGAGCACAGAATATAATAGTCAGTGTGATAGATGATTCAACCTTACAAAACTTGATTCACTGCAAGACCTCCAAAGAGATGTGGGACACCTTGATTGTCTACATGGAGGTATCAGAAGAGGTGAGACAAGACAGAAAGTCTATGCTTAATCAGGAGTATGAAAGTTTTAGGCATGCCAAAACTGACAGCATAACTGAGTGTTACAAGAAGTTCTTCGGAATAGTTAATGAACTGATATCATATGGAAGGGGTTTTAGCACATATGAGCTAAATGATAAATTCCTTAGATCACTAACCAAAGACTGGGACACCAAGATATGTGTCATCAGGGAAGTGGCTAGACTTGTAGAAATCTCTCCTCCTACTCTATTTGGAAAACTTCTATCATATGAAATGCAGCTGATGGCCAGGAAAGAGGAAGAGAAAAGCAATAAGGCTGATTATAGAGAAAAGTCAGTGGCCTTCAAGGCTGAAGCCCCAAGAAAGGATAGGAGGATGTCTCCATCTCCTCCTAGGAAAGCTGCTGAAGTTATCTCAGAAAGTTCTGACAATCACACATCAGACAGTCATGATTCTGATGAGTACTTTGCTGCTTTCACAAGGCAATTTCAAAGATTATTAAAGAAAAAACAGTGGAGATCCAAGTCATCCCCCTCACAGTCCAAGGATGCTTATCATTAGAAAAGGAAATCTTCAAGAAAGGACAGGTATGGCATTAAACCTAGTAAATTATCTTCTACTAAGATTGTTTGCTATTGTTGCAACAGGCCTGGACATGTAGTTGATGACTGTCCTGACAAAAGAAAGGAATCAAATGACAAGAAGAAGTTGCAACATAAGGGCAAAAAGGAGAAATCCCTTGTAGCAAAGAAGGAGAAAAGCTGGACAGACTCTTCATAATCAGATTCTGAAGCTGAAGCTGAAGCAGAAGCATACATTGGATTATTTACAACTGAAGAGGATTCATAAGAGACAAAATTCTTGGAAATAATGGACTCTATCAATGAGATTGAAGATCCTTATTATAAAGGACTGATGGCTATGACAGATGAAGATCAGTGCCAGGATAAGCCTGCTCTCAGTAAGGTAAACAATATATCATCAGGTTCTGATTATTACACTGGATCAGAATCAGAAGCATCTGCATCAAGAGATGTGGATGGATCTGAATCTGAAGGGGATGTTCATCAACTCATTGATGAATATGGTGATTTGTTGAAAGCACTTAAGAGAAGCAGGAACCTTGTTAAAAGTCAGACTAAGGAAATTGCATCTCTTAAGATGGCTACATTAGATTCAGAAAAAATGTTGGATTTAAAGTTGAATGAGGTAGCCAAATGAAAAAACATAACTGTTATTCAGATGGGTATAATTACATTCAAGAATGATCAAATCTAAAGTCTGGAAGTCAAACTTCAGAGGGAGAAGGATCTGGTGGCTAAATTCTCTAAGCCAAAATCAGTCTTACCCTTAATTGATGACTTTATTCCCCAAAAGGGTAAGACAGGATTGGGCTTTAAGGGAAATGCAAGGGCTGCCAATTCTAAAAGAAAAGGCAAAGCCCCAGTACAGCCACTAGCCTTCAAACCCTCCATTTCCTTCAGAAAAGTGTGGCATCCAACTAATAGATATGAGCATGATATCACATATGGTCATCATGAATCATCAATGGTTGATGCACCAGCCCCAGCTCTCAGGAATAGAACCACTCAACCTACAGTTTTAAAGACTGCTAACAGCAATGCTGTTAAAACTGTATTGAAAAGAAGATATAATAGATATGAGTGATGTTGTTGTGGCAAGGTGGGTCATTATGTCATTGATTGTTGTTACAACACAACTGTCAGGAAGAATGTCAGCTTACCTGTCAAAAAGACTGCTGGTAAGTTTGATAGGTTTCAGTCTAACTAGAACCTAGGACCCAATAATTATTGGGGTTCTAAGGTTAAGTAATTTTATTTGATGCAGGTGAGTCCAAGTTACCATACCCCTACATGGTAATTGGACAGTGGATGTTCCAGGCACATGACTGGAACAAGAAGAATGTTGAAGGACGACACTCCTATAGAGAATGGACCCAAAGTGATCTTTTGTGGATCTAAAAAAGAAGTCATCAAAGGGTTTGGTAACATCTCTAATAGTTCCATCACTATCACTCAAGTGGCTTATGTGAAGGGTCTGAAACATAACCTAATAAGTATAAGTCAACTGAGTGATCTTGGTTATGGCACCTCATTTATTAAGAATGGGTGTTAGATTAAAAGGACAAGTGATCAGAAGGTCATCTTTTCTGGTTATAGAAGAGGAAATGTTGATTGCTTAAATTTTGTGAGTGAGAATAATGATTCTCCTGTTTGTCTTGTTGATGATGAGAAAGCCTCCCATTATATCAAATGGCATAAGAGGCTAGCTCATCTTAACTACAAGACTATTGGACAACTCTTTAGTAAAGAGTTAGTGATGAATGGTCCAAAAGTTAAGTGCATTAAGGATGATATATGTTCAGCTTGTCAAAAAGGCAAGCAGACCAAATCCTCCTTTCACTTGATATCAAAGACTCAGTGAGGTGCTTGTACCTCTTGCATATGGATCTATTTGGTCCTATGCCTGTTCATAGTCTATGTAGGAAAGTCTATATCTTTGTGGTTGTGGATGACTATTCTAGATATACATGGGTTTTCTTTCTAAGGCGGAAATCTGAAACCCCAGCTATCTTCCACAATTTTGTTAAACAAATTCAAAATGAACTTAACAATTTAGTGGTCAAAATCAGAAGTGACCATGGAACTTAATTTCAGCCTGAAAGTATGACAAAGTTTTGTGAAGAACTAGGGATTCATCAAGAATTCTCCTCACCTAAAACTCCTCAGCAAAATGGTATTGCTGAAAGAAAGAATAGGACACTTATTGTGGTTGTAAGAACTCTACTGAGTGACACTTCTCTCCCAGAATATTTCTGGGCTGAGGCCATAAATACTGCATGTCATGTTCTCAATAGAGCTTCCATCACCAAAAGCCATAAAAAGACACCCTATGAGATTATGAAAGGAAGAAAACCAAATATATTCTATTTCAGGATCTTTGGTAGCAAGTGATATATACTTAACAATGGCAAGACTCACCTAACTAAGTTTGCTGTCAAATCCTAAGATGGGATATTTGTTGGGTACAACAACTGTAGTAAGGCATATAGGGTCTACAACTTGACTACACAAGTTGTAGAAGAATCTGTTCATGTAGTATTTGATGAATCTAAGCTAATTAATTGTGAGTTGTATAGCAATTCTTGTAGCTCTACATGTTTAAAAGAAAAGATGGACAAGCTTACTATTAATGAAGACCAACCTACAAGGCAGGATGAATAAAATGATGGCTGCTGTCCAGGGGGAGTAGAAGACCCTCAAGCTGATGAAGAGGACAATGAAGTACAGTATGTTGAAGAGATTAGAGAAAATCAAGGTGTAGATGGATTACCTCCAGTTACAAGGCATTTAAAGGATCATCCAGCACACTAAATTATTGGTGATCCAAGACATGGTGTTCAAACCAGAAGCAAGAACATGAACACAGTCCTTTTTTTCAAGCTTCCTATCTCAGTTGGAACCCAAAAGATTTGAATAAGACATAAAGGATTCAAACTGGATTGATGCAATGCAGGAGGAGTTGAATCAATTCAGGAGATGTAAAGTATGGGAGCTGGTCCCAAAACCAAAGAATCACAATATGATTGAGACTAAGTGGATCTACATGAACAAATTGGATGAAAATGGCATTATATTCAAGAACAAAGCAAGACTAGTTGTCAAGGGCTATATGCAGGAAGAAGGAATAGACTTTGATCAGTCATTTTATCCAGTGGCAAGATTGGAAGCAATAAGGCTATTCCTTGCCTATGCAGCTTACCAAGGGTTCAACGTATTCCAAATGGACGTTAAGTCAGCATTTCTAAATGGTGACTTAAAAGAGGAAGTCTATGTTGATCAACCCTCAGGTTTTGTAGATCCTCATTATCCTAATTATATTTATAGACTTAAGAAAGCCTATATGGACTGAAACAAGCCCCTAGGGCTTGGTATGAAACCCCGTCTACTTTCCTTATTGAGAACAAATTCTCAAGGGGAAATTAGACAAGACTCTATTTCTTAGGGAATCTAAAGGCAAGTTGATCCTAGTTCAGATATATGTTGATGACATTATCTTTGGATCAACAGAAAACAACCTTTGTAGAAAGTTTGCCAAACTTATGCAAGGGAAGTTTGAGATGAGTAGTATGGGTGCGCTTAAATTCTTCTTCGGACTCCAAGTTAGACAGACTGATGTTGGCTTGTCCATATCTCAGTCTAAGTTCACCAAGGAGTTGATTAAGAAGTATGGCATGAAATCAGCCTCCACCATGAGAACTCCTATGGGGTCAAGTATGCCTATAGGCAAAGATGATGCAGGAAAACTTGTAGATGAATCTTTGTATAGAGGGATAATTGGTTCCCTTTTATACTTAACTGCTAGTAGACCAGACATCATGTATGCTACATGTGTCTGTGGTAGGTATCAAGCAAGCCCTAAAGAATCTCATTATACTATAGTTAAAAGAATTTTGAGATATCTCAAGGGAACACCTAATCTTGGCTTTTGGTACCCTAGGAATAGAGATTTTCTACTGACTGGGTATTCAAATGCAGACTTTGTAGGATGCAAAGAAGACAGGAAAAGTACTACTGGCACATGTCAGTTTCTAGGTAGTAGATTGGTGTCCTAGAGCAGTAAGAAGCAGACTAGTGTGGCAATATCCACTGTTGAGTCAGAATATGTTGATGCAGGCAGTTGCTGTGCTCAGCTTTTATGGATTCAACATCAACTTGAAAACTATGGTCTCAAGGTAAGTAGAACTCCTTTATTTTGTGATTCTACAAGTGTTATTTCTATTGCTAAAAATCTTGTTTCACATAGCAGAACAAAGCATATAGAAACTAGATTTCACTTCATTAGAGATCATGTGGAAAAAGAAGATATAAATTTAGAATTTGTTAATACTAATAATCAAGTTGCTGATATGTTCACTAAACCATTAGATGAAACTAAATTCAATTATTTCAAAATTGAATTAGCTATGCTGAACTAGAATAGAATGACAAATTTGTCTAAGTAATTTTGTGTCGACACATAAATAAGTCTGTGTCGACACTTAGTAGTTGGTGTCGACACTTCTAGAAAGTTGTGTCGACACATCCAAAAAGTTATGTCGACACTTAGGAAGTGGTGTCGACACAGAGAATTTCTGACACTTAGTTTGGTGTCGATACATAAAGTAAATTGTGTCGATACATCAAGGATGTTATGTCAACACTCAGTTTGGTGTCGACACATAGTAGTAATATCTCTGTCGAGACCTTAGAAGCATGTGTCGACACTGTCTCAACAGTGTCGACACATTAAGTGTAATTCAACCCGTCTTTTGACCTTCCTTGTGAAGAAACATATAAATAGGTGGAAATAAACCCTGTCGACACGCTCTCCATATTCTCGAGACCAAATCCCTGTGTCGACAAGTTCTTTCTCTTCCCAATCCTAAATCTCTTTCATTCCCCATGGCGCCCAAACACGACGACAATATTAAGGAGGGTTATGAACTCGTTCGTGAAGCCTTTGACATTGCGGAACCTGAAATCAATGCTGTGATTACCCTAATCACAGACAATGGATTAAAATACGTGGTGTCAGAACAGACAAAGATTTGGAAGAAGGAGATCCTTGAATTTTATGTAGCAGCATCTCTGGATTCAACAAGTCTCAAGATTAGGTCCTCAATTCAAGGCACAAAGGTCAAACTCACCTTGAAGAGTTTAAGAAAGACTCTACACCTGCCCAGAGTTCAAGAAGACGATGAGGTTGCATCTTCCAAGACCAAGGAAGCTCTCTAATTGTGTGGACTGGATCCCACCACCAAGATTGGATCTTCTATGAATATAAAGGGGATGAACTCTCAAGGAAAATTTCTTTCTGAAATAATTGGAAAAGTGATTCCATGCAAACCAGGTGGACATGATAGGATATCTGCCTACATGTTCAGCCTCATGACCAGAGTCATCTTCAGGATCAACACTAACCGGTCTGCAGTAATATTTGAGAAGATCAAAAAAAGCTTCAAGAAACCAAACTTAGGAAGAATACTAAGTCTATATCTGGCTGCAACTATACCTGAAATGATGCACCAGACAGTAGGATCTAAGATCAACCACATGAGAAGGATGGATTTAAGAATACTCTCTAGATGGGAAAGGGTGCTAACAAAAGATTTTCCTACTCCACAAAAACAACTACCATAGAAAAGGAAGAAACAAACCCCCAGGAAACCTGAATCTTCTAGTGATACAATAGAACAAGTGACCTTCAGTTCAGATGAAGAACAACAAGAATCTGCAAGGAAATCACCTGTCCCTAAGAATGTAGATGATAGTCAGATGCAGGGGGAGTAGATTCTAGAAAGCATCATCCAACTGAATCAAGTTCAGGAAGTGCCTCATCTAGGGGGAGCCAATGAGCTTTCTCCAGCTCCACAAGAGACATTACCTTCAGAAGTCGTTCATGAGAAAGAGCAAGCTGCATTAGAGAGTGAAACAGCCACTCAAACTATCCTTGAGGTAATACATGATATTAATCAAACTACACTAGATACTGAGCCAGATACACTAACTGTGCTTCTAACGGATGTTGAACAGACAAACCATGACAACATCCCTACATAGGATATAACAATGCATGACACATTTGCATTAGATGATGCCCCATTAACTGTACAAGATACAGATGTTCCACCTGTACAAACTCAATAATAATTCAGTCTTGAAGAGTTATTTCCTGATATTCATGAGGCAAGGTCTGAGGGGGAGTTAATTAGGACTGAGAAGGAGCTGCATTCTAGTCCTAAAGAGCCAGTTGATATAGACAGTTCATCAGCTTCTGAAGATGATGAGGACGCCTCAAATGCAAAGAAAAGGAAACTGATGGTCTAAAGAAAGAAGAGCTCAAGCTATAAGAGAGCTTTGCAAACAATAACTCAACAACCAGACCCAATAGTTGACTATAGCTCACTGTTGGTGGCTCTGCAGGTTAAACTGGATGAACAAAGAGCAGCCATGGAGAAATATATGGATGAAAGTCACAAAGACCTCCAGTTCACCTTGGCTCAACACATGAAATTAATAAGATTTGAAGTCAATCAGAATAAGAAGGAGATGACAGATTGCTTCCATAAGGGAGGTACTGATGTAGTTTATCTGGTCAAGCAGCAACAAGAGGCCAGGACTCAAATTGATGACATAGTAGTTAAGCAAGGATATGTTCTGGAAAATCAGCTAGGGATGAATGATAATCTTACTGAATCACATAATGTGATTGGCACTAAGTTAAAGAATACTGCAACTGCATTAGCTGAGGAAAGGGCTAAAGAGAAGTCAGAGTTTGATAAGAAACTTCAAGAAGATTTAGCCACTTTCCAATCTGTCATTCAAGCCTCTCAAAAGATCATATCTGCTCAGCTACAGAAGTTTAAAGCTTATTATACCGAAGGCACCAACTACTTAGCTTACCAAATCAGATTTCAGAAAGATGATCTCAGGAATCATGTTGAGAGAGAAGTCATAAAGGGGGAGAGGTTGTTGGTCACTGCAGGCTCTGATCATGCCAAATGGATAACTAATTCTATCAGAGCAACTCTTGTATATCCTCCCTTGTGTGATGATGATAATACAGCTGAGTCAGGAATTCAAGTTGTAGGAATTGAAGGGGGTCAGCAGGAGGTAGCTCAAATCATATACCCCCCTTCTAACTTTGAGGGAATTCAACAACTAGTTCGCCAAATGTATAGCCCTCCGGAGGCTGCTAAGAATGTTATAATTGAGAAAGTGGAAATGTCTGAGGCTGCATTAAAGAGAGAGCAAGAAGCTCAACTTTCAAAGAAAAAATTTAGAGAGTAGGCTGAATCAAAGCCCGATTTTGAAAGATGGAGTCCCACTTCAAGGAACAAAATACTCACTGTCTGGCAAGTTATGAAAGATAAAATGCATGATAGAGGCAAGTGGTATTCTGAACTAGAGTGGAACAAGTATCAACAGAGGCAAGATGCCATATATTAGTTTAGAAGAGATCAAAAAGCTGGGAAGGTACCTGCTACTGCTGTGGACCCCAGCAAATACTTCCCTAAGCCTTACCATTATTTTGAAAGACAGAAGATCAAGACTGAAGAGCTTAAGAAGAAAGATCTTAAAGGAAAGGAGCCAGCTGAAGACACTGGAACTAATGTACAAGCAAGGGTTCAATCTAGCAAGGGAATAGTGATCAAGGAGCCTGATCAGTCTTAAGATAGTTTTACTAGAATTTAAATAATGTGTAAATCTATTTAATCTTTTGATTGTTAAACATATTTGTAATTCAACAAAACTTTGATTCTTATTCAAAACATGTTATCATATTTTGTGTTGATATAATATGTTGTTTCTGGCTATGAATTATCCTATCTGAGAAATATTTTTTGTTATATACATCATAATGTCTGTTTTATTATAAAGTGATGTATATCATTGACTAAGGGTTATGACTTCTCCAAATATGGGGAGATTGTTGGGTACATTGGAAAATGTGTACCAGATTTGGAGAAGGCTCACCTAACTCAATGATATTCATCAAGGTGTATTTGATGTTATTTTGAGTTTGTATGTGCAGGATAATAAAATGAAGAAAAAGTTTCTAAGTACAAGTGTCGACACTTGGGAAAAGTTGTGTCGACACCAGAGGCCAGTTTGTGTCGACACACAGTACTTGTGTCGACACACAGAAAATCTGTCGATAATAACTGTGTCGACACTTGGGAAAAGTTGTGTTGACACCAGAAGTAAGATTGTGTCGACACACAGAACTTGTGTCGACACATGACAAATCTGTCGACACCAACTTAGTCGACACCAGAAGACAGTCTGTGTCGACACACAGGACTTGTGTCGACACGCAGAATTTTGTCTACAGCAACTGTGTCGACACACAGGACTTGTGTCGATACACATCAAGTTTATGTATACAGTAATTGTGTCGACACACAGGACTTGTGTCGACACATTCCAGAATTGTATCAAGACAACCATTGTGTCAAGACAAGAAGTATTTGTGTCGACACACTGGACTTGTGTCGACATATTTTATAGAAGCTGTGGCAAGAAGATTATAAAGTGCTGTGTCGACATTATGGGAGCTGTGTAGACATCACCAAGGATTGTGTCGACACATGTAAAGGAATGTCTCGACACTTTGCTGTCTGAGACAAAGTTCATTGAAGTAACTGGTGACTTGACAGCTGTCATAACTGATAATGTTGTTGTATCTGTCAGAGCATTCAGAAGGTTGTTATGAACCGGATCTTCCGGTAATCTTGGATGAAGCCTATATAAAGACATGTTCTATCAACAGATAGAAGAGAGAACGGGAAGCATCAAAGATAGAACCAATCTGAGAAGAACTAACTACAAGGAGAGGAGTCTTCATCCAGAAATCCAAAGAGGGCAGATCCTGAACAATCTGAAAGAAGAAATCAGAATCACATCTGATTAAGAAGAAGCTGGATTGAGAATCATCTCCAACTTTAAGAAGATCAACCTTACTTTGTTCAGATTCAAGAAGCTTTAAAGAAAGCTAAGACAGGTTGATTCAAAAGTTATCTGTTCTATCAAGAATTGATCAAGAAACCTTCAACCCTTTCTCTCTATATCTGGGTGAAGGTTTTATTCTTTTCTATTATCAATTCACTGTACGATCTATTATAGATCTGAGTTGTAAGCCTAAATTATAAAGGCTGGGGTAGGGCTCAGTGTCTAAGGTAGGAGATTAAATTCTCTGAGTTGTAGGCCTGGAAAGAGGCTGAGGTAGGGCCTGTGTGCCTGAGTTGTAGGAGTGTAGACTCACTCTGAGGTAGGATTCTTTGAGGATCTATGAAGCGTATGACCTAATATGAATGAATATTTATGATGCAATTTATGCAACAGGCAAGTGCAACTCACACACAACGACTCTATGATCACAGACCTTTAGTTCCCACTTTTTGAGAGCTAGCATCACTCTTGGGTACCACCGTTGTGGCTAACGGCAGCAGCGGAGCGGGCGTCTCCACTTCTAGGCAGGTATGCACACTACCAAACCTAGACCACCTCTCATACGCTCCTGTACACGTCTAAGGTGCACTCTAGGACCTGCATACGTATTTTGCTGACTACCGGACAGTCTTGTTGGGTCGGGTGTGCATTATCGGGGATCGTCCTCTAGACCGCAGTGTAAAACAACCCACAGACCCCTCAAACCCTCACACCCGCCTGAGTGACCGTACTGCCATCGGTGTGATGATAGGCCCAGTACTGCATGACCCGCCACTAAATTTATGCACATGCAAGTATTTCATCTCGAGCCTTCATCTCGCAGGACCAACCTGTCCTGATTCCCTCAAACCCTTCACGGGTGAGCCTGCAACATATATCCCTCCAACCCTTGATGGGTGGGATGTTGCCTCAAAACCCTTCAACCCTATATGGGTAAGAATATGCAATGTTTACCCTGGGCCTATTATTCTACTCTTGCCTAAGGATTATTATGCTTAGTGACTTGGGGTTAATCCCAGGACTGCCCCCGGCATACCCAGTGAAGGGCTCTCAAAGGGCACTAGGAACCGGGATGAAGCCTAAAGTTCCCTTTCGTAAGGATATTTACTTTTATTGATGTCTACCCTTGATCCGTATTTTGCTCTCATTATTACTCTTGAGTGATTCTAATGACTTAAGATGTTCTGTCTTCCGCCGGCCTCCACTCCAGTTGCTATCCAAGGGCTTGTACCTTTACTGTCGTCACTAAAACAACACTACCCACCAGGGTTATACTCCAATTGTAATCTCTAGCTCATCAGTCGATCTATCCCCCGGTGGTCCTTATAGTATAACCTACTTACACTATGCGCAGCCCATGACCTAATACCACCCCGAATTAGAACTTCCAATTCCTTGGGCCACCGGCCCCTAACTATTTATCCTAGGGTAGTTTGGACTAATGAAGTGAGCATATTGATTTTCATAATTTTCTTAGGTCATTTAAGCCTCTAATTAAATCATTTAATTAATTCCCTAGGTCATTTAATTCATGAAGTATTACAAATTATAATCCACTGACCAAAGTAATTTCTCTTGAGTTGTATCATGGTAAAATATTACTGTCTATCAAAATTCATAATTTTCCTTTGAATATTTCTATTTATTCCTTAATTAATACAAAACTCACATAATTGTCATTTTCCAAATGAAGTATAAGGAATACATTACCCAAAATTCTAAGAAAATTACATAGCATATATATCATTAATTTAAGGATAATGGCAGAGTTTCATTAACCTCTATAATGTAATGACCTACCAAATTCAATTCCTACTAATTTACCAAAATGCCATTATGCTAGTTTAAACATTATTAGGATATTAAAAAATTTTGAGATAATTATACAAGGATAATCATACAAATATACAGCACTAGAAATATTTCCAAAATTTGCTGATATATATTTCCATCAATTCATCAATAAATGCAATAAGGGTAAAATGGTAATTTCCATGTATTTTGCTCCAAAATTCTCAAACAATAGGATAAAAATTTTCATGAGTCAAACATGACCTCCCTTTTGTTTTGAAAGATTTTGGGGGGTTTGGTTTGAACAAAAGCCTATTTTCCAATTTATTTATCAAAAGGCCTAAATTTTTTAAAAATGCAAATAATGGGATTTTTGCTCCCAAAAATCCCATTATTACTATGAGGGGTGAACTTTACTCTAATGAGCCTCTGGCATCAATTCCATGATTTTTGAATGTATCAAATAGGTTGAATATGCAATATTTCAAAATTTGTTATTTGCACCTCAAAGCTATATTGGCTACATGCAAGTGGGTTAACCCAACATGCAGTGGTGTAAATGTGCTGAAAATTTTACCATGCACATACAATGTCCCCAATGACCTACCACCAAATTTTGGGTCCATTTGGAGTCATACCACTCCAAATATTCCATTTATTTAATTTTGGGTATTTTAGTAAAAACTATATAACATTTTATTCCAAAATTCCCATTTTTGGTCAGGTGCTAAGTATGTTCTAAACATGCATGCAACCAAAATTTTGGGTCATTTCGATGACTGGTTGGGCTTGGGCATCAATTTGAAGTTCTGCCCTAGACAAGGACCAGTCCTAGGAAAACAGACCTACAGCCAAATCTACTTTACCAAATTTGATGTTTAAGGTGCCATATTAAATTTAAGACAATAGGCTACAATTGTTATTTAGGGTTCATGTTCTAGAAATGCCTCTAAGAGGCCTAAATATGGCTTGTAAAATGACTGAAAAAGTGTGACAGTTATATAATTTTATTTAATTTAATTTAAATCGGGATTTGCTTGAATCTTAAAGCAAATTGGACGGAATTGGGTTGTCTTCAACCTCCAGCCGACGGCTGGGATTCATCCTTCCTGGGCCACCTTTGCTGGCTGTTTCCGGCCAACTGGGGCTGCGCCACCGCCGGCGATTATTGCCACCACCTCCGTTGAGGTGGGGGCTAGCGTTTCCCAGCGGTGAGGCGGTCGGAGGCGACTCCTTCTGCGATACCGAGCAAGAAGAAAAACTCGGAATTTTTTCTCTTTTCTCACATGGAATCGGGCTCAATTGAGCTCGATATCTCTCCTAAACAATCTAGGAAGCTAGTACGGGTAGAGGTGAAGTGAAACGAACCTGATTCAGGCCTTGGCGGCGAGTGCGGCGACGGTTGGCCATGGTTGAGCTGCTTCGGCGACAGCTTGCTCAATTCATCATTTCTCCACCGTTTGCTTCAATCCAGCAGTCGATTTCCACTCCTCTCCTCTCTCTGAAGCTAATTGTGGGGTGATTTGGGATGGGGTGGGCTGTATGTGGAGTTAACTCCAAGGTGAGCTCGGGCTCAACCTTGGCTGCTTCACCCATGGTGCCAAGTGGCCAACATGCAGCCAAATTCTTCTGGAATTCTCTTGGGTGGCCGGCCAGCACTCTTTGGGCAGAAGGAGCCAAGGCCAAGTGGCCTCCTCCTCTTAATTCCACTTTCTCTCTCCTCCTTTTGGGTGAATTCTCCAAAATGCCCCCATACATGCACTCTCTCTACAAATCCAGAGGGGTAGGGCTGGTCTTTGACACCTTGGGCTGATAATGGGCCATGTTTGGTGGGCTTGACCCAAGGGGAATGGGCTTAGCCCTTATTTTCTTCTTTAGGCCACATGTTTGACCAAGTTGACTTTTTAGGTTGACTTGGTCAACATGGCTAGTGGGCTGACCCCACTTGAGTGTCATGGACCCTATGGCATCACCCAACATGGGTTGGGCCATGGTGATGTCCCACTTGGAACATTTGGGCCTTTAGGTGTAGGTTTGACCAATTTAAGGTTTAGGGTTGACTTGGTCAAATTGGGTCAATGGATGATCGAATGGCAGACTTTAGGGTTCACTTAGATTGTCCTTAGGGTTAGGGCAATGTGGTGGAGGTCATGGTGTGGCTAGGGTTCCTATTTACGCTAGTTTGACCTAGTTTGACTTTGGCCCTATTGTGGGCCCCACATGGCTACAACCCACTACCTAGGGTCAAACCTAGCTAATTTCCCTAACACCCACCCCATGCCTAACCCAATCTAAGTTAAGGGGTCTAGAAGTAACATGGGATGTTACAGGAAGCCTCCTGGTTACAGCATACACAGGGCTTCTCCATCTCCTTTGCCTTATGTATAAATTTTTTGGCTTTTGGTGTCCTCTTATGGTTATGTCCATGAACATAAGGACTATAACTCTTGAGTTCAATCTCTTTATAAGGTGCTTTGAAGACACTAGCACCATATTCTCGGGGATGGGTCCATCCCTGCTATTTCTTCTTGGGCTCTATATAAGTAGGCCTAGTCAAATGATCGTAGGATGACTCAAGGTCAAACTTGGCGTCGGGAAGATTACATTCTTAAACGAGGGTTGACCTAGTGGTGCCTTCCCCGTTTATTTGGCACTGGCTTTCTTGGCAGCCTTACCTTTGCCAACTATGTGGCCAAGACAACTACCCTTCTTTGGAGCTGAGAACTCATCGATGAGAGGAAGAATAGTCTTCGGCTTGGAGTAACTTTCCACAAGTTTTCTCTCCACCAAGAGCTTTTCCTCTAGCTCGTCAAGGTATTTCTCCTTTAGACTTAATAGCTCAGCGGAGCTTTTCAATCTCTCTTGCAAGGAGTGAACTTCACTTATGAGAGGAGTCAATTCTACAATTTCCTCCCTCGAGCTTGATTCCACTGTCTTGAGAGAGGCAATATTTTTGCCTGCTTTTTGACTACCTTGCAGTATTTGTCAAAAGCTTTCAAAAGGTTCCCATGTTAAACTATCAATTCAGAATCGCCTTCCTCGGAAGAATAGCCATCATAACCATTGGATGATGTTTCCGACTCAGAGAGTATCATGTGTGAGTTTACTTTCTTGCGGTACTCTGAGTCACCAACTTCCTCGTCTGATTGAGCCATAAGCCTGAAGTATGCTTCCTCATTCTCTGAGCTGGACTCGTTTGAGTCGCTGTCACTAAGAGTCTTGGAATTCTTAGCGACGAAGCTCTTTTCTTCTTTTCTCTTGCCCTTGAAGGATCTTTTCTCCTCTTTCTTGGAGCCCTCCTTCTTCTTGTATGGGCATTTAGCAATCATGTGACCTTTCTTGTTGCAACAGTAACATACAACGTTAGAGGAAGAGTGTTTGTTCGGTTTAGATCAATACCTATCCTCTCGGTTGTAGCCTTTTCTGAAACAATCACCATCACGATGGGATTTCCTGAAGTACGATAAGGATGACTGATTCTTCATCTGTCTCCTCTTGTTGAGCAATTTCTTGAACTGCATATATATTAGACAGAATTCTCCATCTGATAGCTCGGAGCCAGATGTGCTAGGCTCGGAGTCTTCTAGGGAGACAGGAGCACGAGTCCTTACTGGTGAAATAGCTTTATACTTCATTGAACCTTCAGCTTTTAGGGCCACCGACTTCTCTTTGTTGGAAGTCTGGTTGCTTTTCTCTTCTTTCTTTCTAGTGTTCATTTGTAGTTCATAGGGGAGCAATTTCCCAAAGAGGCTCTAAGGGTCAATTTCAGACAGCTTTCCAAATTCTCTAATGGCTACGATTTTGGTGTCCCAATCCTTTGTCAGGAATCTCAGAAATTTGTCATTGAGCTCACCATTAGTGAAGGTATGACCATAGTTCCTGAGGTCGTTTACAATCTTAAAGAATTTCTCGAAGCTGTCAGCAATAATATCACTTGATCCTTGCTTGAATGCTTCGTATTCCTGATTCAGCAATGATCTGCTTTCGTCTCTGACTTCTTCTGTCCCTTCCATCAGCACAACTAGGCAGTCCCACATTTCTTTGGCAGATTTGCAGTGGAATAGATTCTGAAGCATTGAGTCGTCCACTGCACTTGCGATAAAGTTTTTTGCATTCTTATCAAGAGAGACAAAGGAAATTTCATCCTTAGTCAAGTCCATCATCTTCTTGGGGATAATGACTGCATGATTCAGAGCTGATGGTTGAGTCGATGTGTGGGGTCCTTCTTCCACAATCTGGAATATTCTGGGATCAGTAGCTTCCATAAAGAACCTTACTCGTTCTTTCCACATGGGAAAGTTTTCTTTTATGCATACAGGTAGCTTCATAGAAGACATGTCTTTACTTCTATCCATGGTTACTAGACGGAATCTCTTGACGCTGGAATAGGGATCTTACTTAAGGTGTTAACCTTATATCGAACAAAACGACCCTCTGATTCCAATTGAAAGTATCTAGAGTGTACCTAAATCACCCAGATGGGATGAATAGGTGATGTTGGTGTTTTTTCGCGAAATAAAAATTACTTAAAATAAGCACACAAATACCGAGACTTATAGTGGTTCCCTGAGTTGGGTACGTCCACTTTCCCGCCTCGCCTATCTACCACGAAGGGCTAGATTCGGCTACTTCACCTTTCTCAGATTTAAACAAATCTTACAAGATGGGATGAATCCCAAAGTTTCCTTTCGCAAGGTTATTTAATTTTGTTGATCTCTACCCTTGATTCGTACTTTGCTCTCATTATTACTCTTCAGTGATCCTAATGACTTAAGATGTTCTCAGAAGGGCGACGGTCTTCCGCCGGCCTCCACTCCAGTTTCTATCCAAGGGCTTGCACCTTTACTCTCATCACTAAAACAACACTACCCTCCAGAGTTATACTCCAATTGTAATCTCTAGCTCATCCGTCGATCTATCCCCGGGTGGTCCTTATAGTATAACCTACTTACACTATGCGCAGCCCATGACCTAATACCACCCCGAATTAGAACTTCCAATTCCTTGGGTCACCTGCCCCTAACTATTTATCCTAGGGTGGTATGGACTAATTAAGTGGGCATGTTGATTTTCATAATTTTCTTAGGTAATTTAAGGCTCTAATTAAATCATTTAATTAATTCCCTAGGTCATTTAATTCATGAAATATTACAAATTATAATCCACTGACATAAGGAATTTCTCCTGAGTTGTATCATGGTAAAGTATTACTGTCTATCAAAATTCATAATTTTCCTTTGAATATTTCTATTTATTCCTTAATTAATACAAAACTCACATAATTATCATTTTCCAAACGAAGTATAAGGAATACATTACCCAAAATTCTAAGAAAACTACAGAGCATATATATCATTAATTTAAGGCTAATGGCAGAGTTTCATCAACCTCTATAATGTAATGGCCTACCAAATTCAATTCCTACTAATTTACCAAAATGTCATTATGCTAGTTTAAAAATTATTATGGCATTCAAAAATTCTGAGATAATTATACAAGGTTAATAATACAAATATACAACACTATAAATTTTTCCAAAATTTGCTGATATATATTTTCATCAATTCATAAATAAATGCAATAAGGGTAAAATGGTAATTTTCATGTATTTTGCTCCAAAATTCTCAAACAGTAGGATAACAATTTTCATGAGTCAAACATGACCTTTTTGTTTTGACAGATTTTGGGGGTTTTTTGATCAAAAGCCTATTTTCCAATTTATTTATCAAAAGGCCTAAATTTTTTAAAAATCCAAATAATGAGATTTTTGCTCTCAAAAATCCCATTATTACTATGAGGGGTGAACTTTACTCTAATGAGCCTTTGGCATCAATTCCATGATTTTTGAATGTATCAAATAGGTTGAATATGCAATATTTCAAAAATTGCTATTTGCACCTCAAAGCTATATTGGCTACATGCAAGTGGGTTAACCCAACATGCAGTGGTCTAAATGTGCTGAAACTTTTTCCATGCACATAAAATGTCCCCAAGGACCTACCACCAAATATTGGGGCCATTTGGAGTCATACCACTCCAAATATTCCATTTATTTACTTTTGGGTATTTTAGTAAAAACTATATAACATTTTATTCCAAAAATTCTCATTTTTGGTCAGGGGCTAAGTATGCCCTAAACATGCATGAAACCAAAGGTTTGGGTCATTTTGATGACTGGTTGGGCTTGTGCATCAATTTGAAGTTCTGCCCAGAAAGTCCATCTAGTGTCAACTACCTTCACCTATGGGGGGGGAATAGGTGACGTGAGGTGTTTTTGTGGAATTAAAATTGTACCTGCACAAGAAAACAAAACAGCACAGCAAAGAAAGTACACAAGCAATTTATAGTGGTTCCCCGATTTAGGTACATCCACTTTCCCCCTTCAACCTATCTCCCAACAAGGGATGACTCGGTCACTTCACCAACAGGATTGAAATTCAATCCTTGCACTATCGGAAGGAACCCTTCCACACGTGGGAGACAACACTCCAACAACACGGGTTGCACCCAACCCTTACAACTAGGAACAACCATTCCTTTACAACAAGAATGAAAATATAATGTACAAGAAATACAAACAACTTTTGAAGAATAAGGTGTCCCTCTTCGTTCGATGACGTGTTCTTGAAGTCAACGAAGAGTCCACAACCCTAGATCTCACTTGGAGAGAATCTCCCCGAAACTGGCGGCGGCAAGAAGGGCGACAGCTCGGTTCTCGGAATAGGCGGCGACAACGGTGTGTGGATGCTGTACTTTGGAGACTCAATCTTCGTAGCAAAGCTAGCAAGGTCTACCAACGGTCACACTAGGATCGATCGTCTCGATCGATTCGGAAGGGGAAGGTCTTCCCGATTAACGAATCAAGAGACAAAGGATCTCTGGTTAGACGCGTGAGACGCTACGCTTGGCTAAGCTTCTGTCGCCGGAAGATCTGGAAGAATCACGATCAAACGGCCGGCGATCGACTAGCACGAACGGCGAAGGCGGCGGAGCAGGTATCGCAATCTAGGTCAAGGTCGGCGGCTCGGCTTTCTTTTTCTGTGTATATTTCTGTTCAAAAATACGCGTGTATTTATACAGTAGAATACACCTTTATGACCGTTGTGGGTCCCACCAGAAGAAACCCTAATATCGGTTCAAAACAGCGCCTTAACATTTGATCCGGTCCAGCGGGATCCAGAAAATCGTCTAAGGCAAAATCGCCGAGAATCGAAAGTGATTCTCGTCGAATCGGCGAGAATCGAAGGTGATTCTCATCGATTCGGCGAGAATCAAAGGTGATTCTCGTCGATTTTGACTTATTGGCACGCTCTGATTTACCCGAATAGAGAAGACGAGAATCAGCCAGTGATTCTCGACGATTCGGCGAGAATCACTAGTGATTCTTCCCGAATCGGAGAGAATCACTTGGTGATTCTCGTCGATTTACACTTAGACGATTTTTCGTCTTTCCGCCCATGAGCTGCTCTTTGACCCATCCTTGCTCCTTGTATGCTCTTGCATAATCACAGCCCTGTACTTGAAAGTAAGTACACTCCAATAGAGAGAGTACACGTAGGCCAACACACTGATCTGCTCAACGAGGGATTACGTCGTGCAGACCCGTGTATATTGACCTACTGCACCCTGACATTGGTGTGCACTTAGCGTGGAATAACTGCAAGCACAACTTGAAATATTTTATCAAATACATTGTCTATTTACCTTAGCTTGTTCAGGGGCTTCTTCAAATCAGGTACGTTGTGGATACAATACCCAACAATCTCCCCCTATTTGAAGAAGCCTAAACCCTACAAGCTAAGGTGAATAGAGCGTATGGGAATGAAAATCATAAACTTGAAATTGAGTTGAGAGAGATATTCATTACCAATACCAATTTCTTGAGAGAAAACGTGGAGCCACCTTAGCCAACTTGGAGCCACCTTAGCCTTAGCCGAGAGGGTAATCTCCCCCTTTTCGGCTTCTGCAAATCTGGGTTTGTTGCATTTGACCCCTTGCTCCCCCTCAGTTCTTGCACCTATGCTCACACTTGAGTTCCTGGCAGAGGCTCCCCCTAGATGCACGAGCCTGGAGCTTTTATAGTCTTCATTCCTCATAGTTTAGCATCCCCAATTCAGTTTTGAAAAGACTGAACTTGGCTTCGTCTAAGGGCTTTGTGAAAATATCTGCAATCTGCTTGTCTGTGGGGACATAACAGAGAGAGATGTCCTTATTCTCCACGTGCTCCCGAATGAAGTGGTAGCGCACTTCAATATGCTTCGTTCTGCTGTGCGATACCGGATTATTGGCAATTGCAATTGCACTGGAGGAGTCGCAGTACATTGGTACTTCCTTGAACTGAAGGTCGTAGTCGGCTAACTGGTTTCTGATCCATAGGAGTTGTGCGCAACAACTGCCTGTCGAGATGTACTCAGACTCTGCTGTGGAGGTAGCTACACAATTCTGCTTCTTACTGTTCCATGAGATAAGCCTTCTTCCGAGGAATTGACACGTCCTGGAAGTGCTTTTCCTGTCATCCCTACTCCCTACAAAATCAGCATCTGAAAAACCTATTAGCTCGACATTATTATTTCTCGGGTACCACAAGCCAAGATTGGGAGTACCTTTAAGGTATCTTAGAATTCGCTTTGCAGCGACATAGTGAGATTCCTTAGTGTTCACCTGATATCTGGCACAGACACATGTGGAGAACATGATATCCGGTCTACTGGCAGTAAGGTAGAGCAGGGATCCAATGATGCTTCTGTATTTGGTTTCATCGAAAGGTTTACCTTTCTCATCCTTATCCAGAGATATAGTGGATCCCATTGGAGTCCTCATAGAGGTTGCATTCTCCATACCGAATTTCTTGAGGAGTTCATTTGTGAACTTCGTCTGAGAGATGAAGATTCCATCCTCAGACTGTTTCACTTAAAGTCCCAAGAAATACTTTAGCTCTCCCATACTGCTCATTTCAAACTTTCCTTGCATAAGTTTAGAAAACTTTTTGCAAAGATTGTTGTCCGTTGAGCCGAATATAATGTCATCGACATAGATTTGCACTAGCAAAATCTTGCCTTTGACTTCCCTGAGAAATAATGTCTTATCTATTTTACCTCTAGAGAACTTGTTCTCAAGAAGAAAACTAGATAAAGTCTCATACCAAGCTCGTGGAGCTTGTTTTAAACCATATATAGCTTTATTAAGAAAATATACATGATTGGGATAAGTAGGATTGACAAAACCTAGGGGTTGAGCGACGTATACTTCCTCTTTCAGGTCTCCGTTCAAGAATGATGATTTCACATCCATTTGATAGACTGTGAATCCTTTGTGCGAAGCATACGCCAGGAACAATCTGATTGCCTCGAGCCTTGTCACTAGTGCAAAGGTCTGGTCGAAGTCAATCCCCTCCTCCTGTCTGTAACCTTCAGCCACCAGCCTGGCCTTGTTCTTTATGATGACACCATGTTCATCCAGTTTGTTTCTGAAGATCCACTTGGTGCCAATCACATTCTACTTGTGTGGTCTGGGAACCAGCGTCCAAATGTTGCATCGTTCGAATTGATGTAGTTCATCTTGCATGGCCAAAATCCATGCCGCATCTTTGTTCGCCTCGTCGAACTTCTTTGGCTCAACCTATGACAGGAAGCTAAGATGCAAAATCTCGTTAATAGTACCTCTTTGAGTTCTGACACCGTCACGAGGATCTCCGATGATCTGATCTCTAGGATGATCCCTCACGTGCCGGAGCTCTAGAAGTCTGGCGTCTGGAGCTTCCACTACTTCTTGGGCTTCTCCTTCTTCTAAGAGATTTGTTCCATTTTGATCTTCAACATTCCCAGTTGAGGTGGAAACTTTGACGTACTTAGGAGTTTCATCTTTAGCGGTCTCATCGAGACACAGCTGTTCAAGTCGTGCAACTGCATCTTCAAGAATACCGCTGGAAGAATTGCTGTTAAGCAAACTTCCTTCATCAAATACAACATTAATTGATTCTTCTACCACTATGATTTTCTTATTGAAGACCATATATGCCCGACTGTGGGAACTATAGCCCATGAATATGCCTTCGAAGCATTTTTCACCAAATTTAGTACGCGGGTACTTCCCATTATTCAGTACATAGCATCTACAACCAAAGATCCTCAAGTAGGACATGGTTGGTTTCCTGCCTCTCAGTAGCTCATAAGGCGTCTTACGGTGATGCTTGTTGATCAATGCTCGGTTTTGTACATGACAAGCTGTATTGACCGCCTCTGCCCAGAAGTATTCTGGGAGAGAAGCGTCTTTAAACATTATCTTGTAGGCTTCAATGAGAGTTCTATTTCTCCTCTCCGCAACTCCATTTTGCTGAGGAGTGCGCGGGGAGGAAAACTCATGAAAGATACCTTGTTCTTCACAAAACTCTGTCATAGCACCAGATTCGAATTCTGTTCCATGGTCACTTCTGATTTTGACCACTGAGCAGTTAAATTCGTTCTGAACCTGCTTGACAAAACTAGTAAAAATGTCAAACGTATCCGACTTTCGTTTTAAGAAGAACACCCATGTAAACCGAGAATGATCATCAACTATCACTAGCGTATCGGACTTGCCTCCCAAGCTATGAACTTGCATTGGACCAAACAAGTCCATATGTAGAAGGTATAGACGTCGGGAAGAGTCTTTGTCTGCAATGCTCTTAAAGGTAGCCCGATTCTGTGTAACACCCCGAAGTCAATCAGATCAAGTTGAGCAAATTTGGGTTGAGGCATGGGTGACATGGCCTGGGACACGGGCGTGTCCCAGGGCGTGTCAGGCCTGGGTTGTGTCGAGTCGTGAAGTCGACGAAATTTGGAGTCGACGGTCGTCGAACAGCGAACACGGCCTGCGACACGGGCGTGTCACAGGGCGTGTCGAGGCTGTGTCGACGATCGGCCTTGATGTCGACGAATTTTGCTCGACGATCGTCGAGTGTCGAGTGTCGAGTGAGGACACGGCCTGTGACACGGCCGTGTCACAGGGCGTGTCAGTAGCCGTCGAACTCACCTCGACGTTTCGAGCTAGGGCGTGTTTGCGGGACACGGGTGTGTCCAGGTGCACACGGCCAGGAACACGGGCGTGTGCCAGGCCGTGTGAAGTCTCGGGTTGTTTTGGGATTATTTTCGTTGAGGCACACGGCCTCAGACACGGACATGTCTGAGGGCGTGTCGGGGACACGGCACGTGACACGGGCGTGTCACACGGCCGTGTATTGGCTGGATTGAGTCGGTTGTCTGCCACTTAGGGGGACACGGCCTGTGACACGGGCGTGTCACAGGGCATGTCAGGCCGTGTTTTAGCTTTTCTGGCCAAATCTGAGCCGTTTGTTTCCCTCTTCCTGGATCCAGTGGTTGGGCTCTGTCCAGGTAGTGTGAAGGCCGAGAAAAAGGGGATTTAATCCCTCTTTTCACCATCTTCTTCTTCTTCATGTTATTCCAAGAAAGGGAAGAAGAAAGGCCTAAGGCAAGAGGTAAGGGAGGAGACTACCAGCTGCTGTAGGAACTGCGGTGTGCGGAGCGAAGATCCGAGAGCGGATTCGTGAAGGCAGAGCCGAGGCGGTGATTTCCATCCGGCTACTTCATGGCGCCGAAGCGGTCTTCAAGGGTAACGATCTCCTTCTTGGACATCGAAGTACTTCCTTTATACATGTGCTTGAAATCCTCCACCAAGAGGTGGATATCCGTGAAGTGATTCCTTCGTTGAGTCTGCATCTAGAGCCGTAATTATGGAGTACGGCATAGGCATGTTGTGTGAAGCCCATCTGGACCGGTAGTCTGGATTGGTGATGTTCATGGGTAAACCGGAGGAGACTCCGTGGATTTGATGAGATGCAAATGGCTTTCTGATGTGATGATTGTATGGATGTGATGCTGAAAGTGAGGAGGCTTTGGTAAAGCTCCTGGTTATGATATGATCAATTGGTAGCACGCCTGGGGAGCTCGAGATAAACCCGGCCTGTTACACCACTAGGGTGGGTTGATCTAGTTAGGTAGGGATCGATTGGTGGCAATGCTTGGGGAGCCGAGTTAAACCCGGCTTGCTGCACCACATGGTGTGGGTCGATCGGCATAGGAGGGGGGTCGATGGGTAGACATTGCCTGGGGAGCTTGGATAAACCCGGCGTGCTACACCACATGGTGTGGGTCGACCTACTCTGGTTGTTTTGGATGCTGTGAGGTTGTACCTCTGTGTGGTTTGGGCGGGATGTTGCCAGCTTGCGAGACTGGTGGACTAGGGCCGGTCAACCAACAAGTTAAAACCTCGGATCGGCGGTGTATGACTGGTGGATTCCGGTATGCCAAGAAGGTGCCCTGAGTGCACGGAACGTCTGGTGGATTCCAGCGTTTGTGATGTCATGTGTTTGCTAGCGGGATAAAGAGAATGATATACATATGCTGTTTGATGATACTTGATGATAGATGATAGCACAGTATGCAGGGAAGGAACCACTAGCCCGGGTAGGGGGTAGGGTCGTTATAATGGGTCAGCCAAATGCTGATCGTTACTTTGTTTTCTGTGTTGGCTTGGATATGGAATTGCAGGTGTTGCGGCTTGAAATGAAAGCGGAATAGCTAGCTTGCTGCTATAGGCCCTTGAAGGCCATGCGACTGCGAAGAGTTGTGTTTGGATGTCATGTATGGCCGGCCTGCGTGCCGATGTACGAAATTATGGATGTGTAAAAGAGGAACATGTAAGGCCATAAGGCCAGGGTGTGTGGGTTGTATACATTCCTGGTGTTGTTATATATAAATGTGGTATTTATATATTGGTGGACATTCTGGTTTGAGTTCATGCTACCATAAAAATGCTGCGCTAGAATGGAATGAGTTAAGGATACGCATAGATTTTGATTCCCACACGTAATTTCTTCGCTTGTCTGTGATATATGGCGTGGGGCCTCGGCCGGACCCACTGTTATATGTCATGTAACAGGTGGGGGCGTTACAAAGTGGTATTAGAGCCAGGTTTAGATTGTTTGGGCGGAGAGAACATAATTGAACTCATGAATGTCCACTAGGAATGTAGGTCATGCACATGATGTGCGTGAGTGTGTAGTCAATGTAGCAATACCGTTATGATTTGGCGTATTAATGGTGTTCTGTACATTGATAGGTGGCGAGGGATGGAGTTGGGCCGTCTGAGCCCCAGCGGTCTGATGAGAGTGCAGCACCCGTGGAAGTGCCTATGCCTCCCTCGGCAGAAGCCATACGGGTGGTGACGGAGACAGTGCTTGCAGTGTTACAAGCACAACCTACTGGACAGGCAAGACCTGGTGGAAGGCAAGAGCATGCTGCAGTGGTGGTGGAAGCGCAAGCAAGTGACGACTCATTGACACGTTTTATGCACTTCCATCCACCTACGTTTGGTGGAACGTTTTCACCAACGCAGGCAGAAGATTGGTTGGCAAGGGTAAAAAGGATCCTAACCGCAATCAGGACGGTCGAGGAGCAGAAAGTGACGTTGGCCACTTTTCTGTTGGAAGGAGATGCGAGATTGTGGTGGGATGAAATTGAAGTGCATCACTTGGCAGGTCGAGGTGTAACTGAAGTTTCCATGGATGAATTCTCCCAAATATTTTTAGCCAAGTATGTGCCGGTGTCGCAGAGGATTGCGATGGAAAATGAGTTTTTACGTCTGGTGCAGGGTGAGCGAGATATTGATACCTACCTGCATGAGTTTACGAGATTGGGAAGATATGCGGGCTCTACCTTTGCGGAGGAAGTGCGAAAGACAAATCGGTTTTATGAAGGACTGCGGGATGAATTGAGGTTGGCACTCCCGAGTTCGGTGAGCCAAGGCTTCCAAGCATTGGTCGATACAGCTCGTGCCTTGGAAAAAGATATGAAGCGAGTGTACGAGAATAAGAGACTGGCAGCGGAAAAGGCAGAATCTAAAGTGCCGCAATCGGATCAATCGGAGTTCAGACGACGAGAGAAGAAAAGATTTAGGCCTACGGAATTAACGCCGTCGACTGTTTCGTCGGGGGCTACTTATGGGCCAGGACGGATTGATATGCGTATATGTTATAACTGTGGGCAGCAAGGACATATAGCAAAATTCTGTCGGAATGCCCCTCCAGGGAGTGAGAAAAAGACAGGTGCGTCATATGAAGAAAATGGTAAAGCAGTGGCCGAGTCATCTGCACCCCGGACGCAACCTCGAGTGCATGCGATGGAAGTGCAAGAGCCGCAAAGCTCAGTTGGTGAAATTCAGCCTCGGGTGTTTAATTTCTCTAAATCGTGAATTTCAAAATCGGGAGGCTGAGCGGAAGTGAAGTGTGATGTGAATCACTTCGATGTTATGACTGGAGGTGCTGTGTATGTAAACTATGTGTTTATATTTATAGTTGTGATGAATAAAAGATGGGGTACAGATCTATCAAAATTTGGTGCACTTGCAATCATGATTTCTTGTTTTGATGTCTTGAGTGGCTAAATGTGCACAAGTGGATGTTAGGAATGTTTGTATGTGCTGTATGTTTGTTCGTATGGGCGATAGCTTGAGATACGGCACGCAAATGTGCATAATCACTTGTTCTGTGGTTGATTGGTTGATTTGGAGTCAAATTTCGAGGACGAAATTATTTGAAGGAGGGGAGTATTGTAACACCCCGAAGTCAATCAGATCAAGTTGAGCAAATTTGTGTTCAGGCATGGGTGACACGGCCTGGGACACGGGCATGTCCCAGGGCGTGTCAGGCCTGGGTTGTGTCGAGTCGTGAAGTCGACGAAATTTGGAGTCGACGGTCGTCGAACAGCGGACACGGCCTGCGACACGGGCGTGTCATAGGGCGTGTCGAGGCCGTGTCGACGATCGGCCTTGATGTCGACGAATTTTGCTCGACGATCGTCGAGTGTCGAGTGTCGAGTGAGGACACGGCCTGTGACACGGGCGTGTCACAGGGCGTGTCAGTAGCCGTCGAACTCACCTCGACGTTTCGAGCTAGGGCGTGTTTGCGGGACACGGGTGTGTCCAGGTGCACACGGCCAGGAACACTGGCGTGTGCCAGGCCGTGTGAAGTCTCGGGTTGTTTTGGGATTATTTTCGTTGAGGCACACGGCCTCAGACACGGGCGTGTCTGAGGGCGTGTCGGGGACACGGCACGTGACACGGGCGTGTCACACGGCCGTGTATTGGCTGGATTGAGTCGGTTGTCTGCCGTTTAGGGGGACACGGCCTGTGATACGGGCGTGTCACAGGGCGTGTCAGGCCGTGTTTTACCTTTTTTGGCCAAATCTGAGCCGTTTGTTTCCCTCTTCCTGGATCCAGTGGTTGGGCTCTGTCCAGGTAGTGTGAAGGCCGAGAAAACGGGGATTTAATCCCTCTTTTCACCATCTTCTTCTTCTTCATGTTATTCCAAGAAAGGGAAGAAGAAAGGCCTAAGGCAAGAGGGAAGGGAGGAGACTACCAGCTGTTGTAGGAGCTGCGGAGTGCGGAGCGAAGATCCGAGAGCGGATTCGTGAAGGCAGAGCCGAGGCGGTGATTTCCATCCGGCTACTTCATGGCGCCGAAGCGGTCTTCAAGGGTAACGATATCCTTCTTGGACATTGAAGTCCTTCCTTTGTACATGTGCTTGGAATCCTCCACCAAGAGGTGGATATCCGTGAAGTGATTCCTTCGTTGAGTCTGCATCTAGAGCCGGAATTATGGAGTACGGCATAGGCATGCTGTGTGAAGCCCATCTGGACCGGTAGTCTGGATTGGTGATGTTCATGGGTAAACTGGAGGAGACTCCGTGGATTTGATGAGATGCAAATGGCTTTCTGATGTGATGATTGTATGGATGTGATGCTGAAAGTGAGGAGGCTTTGGTAAAGCTCCTGGTTATGATATGATCAATTGGTAGCACGCCTGGGGAGCTCGAGATAAACCCGGCCTGTTACACCACTAGGGTGGGTTGATCTAGTTAGGTAGGGATCGATTGGTGGCAATGCTTGGGGAGCCGAGTTAAACTCGGCTTGTTGCACCACATGGTGTGGGTCGATCGGCATAGGAGGGGGGTCGATGGGTAGACATTGCCTGGGGAGCTTGGATAAACCCGGCGTGCTACACCACATGGTGTGGGTCGACCTACTCTGGTTGTTTTGGATGCTGTGAGGTTGTACCTCTGTGTGGTTTGGGCGGGATGTTGCCAGCTTGCGAGACTGGTGGACTAGGGCCGGTCAACCAACAAGTTAAAACCTCAGATCGGCGGTGTATGACTGGTGGATTCCGGTACGCCAAGAAGGTGCCCTGAGTGCACGGAACGTCTGGTGGATTCCAGCGTTTGTGATGTCATGTGTTTGCTAGCGGGATAAAGAGAATGATATACATATGCTGTTTGATGATACTTGATGATAGATGATAGCACAGTATGCAGGGAAGGAACCACTAGCCCGGGTAGGGGGTAGGGTCGTTATAATGGGTCAGCCAAATGCTGACCGTTACTTTGTTTTCTGTGTTGGCTTGGATATGGAATTGCAGGTGTTGCGGCTTGAAATGAAAGCGGAATAGCTAGCTTGCTGCTATAGGCCCTTGAAGGCCATGCGACTGCGAAGAGTTGTGTTTGGATGTCATGTATGGCCGTCCTGCGTGCCGATGTATGAAATTATGGATGTGTAAAATAGGAACCTGTAAGGCCATAAGGCCAGGGGTGTGTGGGTTGTATACATTCCTAGTGTTGTTATATATAAATGTGGTATTTATATATTGGTGGACATTCTGGTTTGAGTTCATGCTACCATAAAAATGTTGCGCTAGAATGGAATGAGTTAAGGATACGCATAGATTTTGATTCCCACACGTAATTTCTTCGCTTGTCTGTGATATATGGCGTGGGGCCCTGGTCGGACCCACCGTTATATGTCATGTGACAGGTGGGGGCGTTACAGTCTGTTTGCCCATCTGGCATGCAGGACAGGGGCTATCTTTGATGCACTTGATAACGGGAGCATCCCTTACTAAGTTTTTAGAAAACAGCATACTAATTGTTTTGAAATTAACATGTGTCAATCTCTTGTGTCATTGTTCACAAAGAGATGCACTTCCTGTTTCCACTAGGAATACGGGGGTAGATGAATCTAAACTAAGAAAATTTAAGCAGAAGATATTTCGGCTCCTAATGCCTGTTAATACCGTCTCAGAAGAGGCACATGATATTATCAGGCATTTATCCTTGCAGAACTTAACGTCATAACCTTTGTCACATAACTGACTTACACTGATCAGGTTATGGTTTAACCCTTCAACATAAGCCACGTCGGTGATAGAGATTATACCGTTGGAAATCATACCGTAACCTCTGGTGACTCCTCGATCTGACCCCCCAAAGATGACTTTGGGTCCATTTGCGACTGGAGTGTAATCACGCAGCAGGCTTCTTGTCCCAGTCATATGCCGGGAGCATCCACTGTCCAAGTACCATATTGGCATTTTGGTGGCCTTTGGACATTCCTGCAAAACAAAATTAATTTCCCTTAGGAACCCAATCGAACTTGGGTCCTAGATTCTTGGTTAGCATACTCCCCCTCGGGTGGTTAACCCTACGAGTGGTCGGCATCGCATTGCTAACATAGGGAGTCTCGTTATACCTCGGATTAAACCAACAATCCACGGCAAAGTGACCGACTTTGCCATAACACCAACAGTCAAATCTGTTGTACCTCTTCCTAGACTCCTGCTTTACCCTGGGAATGGTGGGTACAGCCGGGGCCTTGGATCTGGAGGTGGAGGCCTCATAGTGATTGCAGTCACATGACTTCTTCACCTTCTGTTTCTTCAGTATAATAGGCTTGGCTCTTGGTGCCTGCTTTCCATTATGGCCGCTAGAGAATTGACCATAATTTCCCATGTGTATTTCCTCATAAGGTGCTTTGAAGGCACTCTCACCGAAGTTCTGGGGAAAAGTCCAACCATCATATCGGCTCTTTGGCTTTGCAACCGAGGGCCGGAAATGATGACCAAAGGTTGATTCAAAGTCATGTTGGTTGCAAGGAAAGCTAGGCTTTCTGAACGCAACAGGACTGAGCAGAGCCTTTCCCTTTTCAGCAGCAGAGGCCTTCTTGGCGGCCTTATTCTTCCTCTGGTTCCTGTTTCTCCTGGATGAGGAACCAGATACCCCTATATGCCCCAAGCCAGCTCCTTTGGCCTAAGCAGAGAAGGTATCAACCACTGGAAGAACTGTTTTTGGCATAGAGAAGCTCTTGACGATCTTCCTTTTTGCCGCAAGTTGTTCTTCCAACTTGTCGACTTCCTCCTGCTTAAGATCAAGGAGCTTAAGAGACTCTGACTGCTTTGAAGTCAGGTCTAGGTGCTCCTGTTGGAGAGAGATCAAACTGGTGATCTCTTCCCTTAGGGAGACACACTCACCCTTAAGCAATTTCACTTCCTTTTTCTCAGCCTTCAATCTCTTACGGCACTCCTCGAAAGTGTTGAGCAGAAGCTCATACTTCTCGAGGAGCTCCGCTTCACGGGCCGAAAGGCTATCCTCAGGGTCATCATCCTGAGACTCAGGATCAGATTCAGAGTCGGAGAGAGGAGTGTGAGCCTTTACCTTCCCAGTAAATGGAGGGCATTCTCCTTCTGAGTCGGAGCGACCCACCAGCCCGAAGTAGGCTTCCTCATCATCACTGGAGTCTGAGGAATCAGACTCACTCAGTGTCTTTGGCCTTTTGGCGATGTAGCTCCGCTCTTTCTTCTTATCTCTAGAGGATTTGTGCTCCTCTCCTTTCCCTTTCTCTCTCTTGCCTTGGTAGCAGTCGGCCATGACGTGTCCTGGCTTATTGCATCCAAAAAAAATAATGTCAGAGGAGCGATGTTTGTTCGATTTAGAAGCATACCTGTCAGAAGAATAATTTTTCTTCTGATGCCTGGAGGAGGAGCCGTCTCTCTTTCTTTGATTCCTCATCTTGAGGAACTTCTTGAATTCTCGGGTGATGAGGGAGAAATCCTCCTCAGACAGCTCTGAACTGGAGGAGCATGGCTCGGAGTCCTCCTCCTCATCCTTTTTCCTGGCACGGTATGAAACCGCACCCTTGCCCTTTCTGGAGTGAATGGCTTTTAGGGCCACAGTCTTTTCCTTGGCTGCAGCCTTCTCTGCTTCTTCTTCTGCTTTCCTGGTGTTCAGTTGAAGCTCATAGGACATCAGCTTCCCAAATAGAATTTGCGGGTCTATTTCAGCAAGTCTGCCAAACTCTCGGATGGCGCAGATCTTTGTGTCTCATTCCTTAGTAAGGGACCTAAGGAATTTATCATTAAGTTCACCATCAGTGAACACTCTTCCATATCCTTTGAGGGCATTGACAATCTTGAGGAAGTTCTCGAAGGTGACTCCGATCTCTTCCTTAGGCCCTTGTCTGAAGGCCTCATATTTCTGGTTCAGAAGGGATCTCCGATCATCCCTCACTTCATCAGTGCCCTCGATTAGGATAATCAGGCAGTGCCAGATCTCCTTTGATGTCCTGCAGTTGCAGAAGTTTTGCATCATTGAGTCATCGACTGCGCTGACCAGAATGTTCTGCGGCTTCTTGTCAAGTCCCACCAGCACCATCTCGTCCTTGTCCATTTCAGAAATTTTCTTTGGCACTTTCTTGGTAGGATCAATGGTGGAGACCTTAGTGGGGACATAAGGTCCCTCCTCCACGATCATGAAGAGTCGAGGATCAACTGCTTCCATGTAGAACCTGATCCTTTCCTTCCAGATAGGAAAGTTGAGCCTGGTGCACACTGGGATGTTACCTATGTACTTGAGCCCGTCCATAGTAGATGTTTGCCTTCTTCTTGACACTAGCGGCAGGATTCTACTCAAGGTGTGAACCTTTTTGATGAGCAACCTCTCTCTGATACCACTTGAAAGTCCACCTAGTGTCAACTACCTTCACCTATGGGGGGGGGGAATAGGTGACGTGCAGCATTTTTGCGGAATTAAAATTGTACCTGCACAAGAAAACAAAACAACACAGCAAAGAAAGTACACAAGCAATTTATAGTGGTTCCCCAATTTGGGTACATCCACTTTCCCCCTTCGACCTATCTCCCAACAAGGGACGACTCGGTCACTTCACCAACAGGATTGAAATCCAATCCTTGCACTATCGGAAGGAACCCTTCCACACGTAGGAGACAACACTCCCACAACACGGGTTGCACCCAACCCTTACAAATAGGAACCAACGTTCCTTTACAACAAGAATGAAAATAGAATGTACAAGAAATACAAACAACTTTTGAAGACTAAGGTGTCCCTCTTCGTTCGATGACGTGTTCTTGAAGTCAACGAAGAGTCCACAACCCTAGATCTCACTTGGAGAGAATCTCCCCGAAACCGGCGGCGGCAAGAAGGGCGGCAGCTCGGTTCTCGGAATCGGCGGCGACAACGGTGTGTGGCTGCTGTACTTTGGAGACTCAATCTTCATAGCAAAGCTAGCAAGGTCTACCAACGGTCACACTAGGATCGATCGTCTCGATCGATTCAGGTGGGGAAGGTTTTCCCGATCAACGAATCAAGAGACAAAGGATCTCTGGTTAGACGCGTGAGACGCTACGCTTGGCTAAGCTTCTGTCGCCGGAAGATCTGGAAGAATCACGATCAAATGGCCGGCGATCGACTAGCACGAGCGGCGACGGCGGCGGAGCAGGTATCGCAATCTAGGTCAAGGTCGGCGGCTCGGCTTTCTTTTTCTGTGTATATTTCTGTTCAAAAATACGCGTGTATTTATACAGTAGAATACACCTTTATGACCGTTGTGGGTCCCACCAGAAGAAACCCTAATATCTGTTCAAAACAGCGCCTTAACATTTGATCCGGTCCAGCGGGATCCAGAAAATCGTCTAAGGCAAAATCGCCGAGAATCGAAAGTGATTCTCGTCGAATCGGCGAGAATCGAAGGTGATTCTCGTCGATTCGGCGAGAATCAAAGGTGATTCTCGTCGATTTTGACTTATTGCCACGCTCTGATTTAGCCGGATAGATACGGCGAGAATCATCCAGTGATTCTCGACGATTCGGCGAGAATCACTAGTGATTCTCCCCGAATCGGCGAGAATCACTTGGTGATTCTCGTCGATTAACACTTAGACGATTTTTCGTCTTTCCGCCCATGAGCTGCTCTTTGACCCATCCTTGCTCCTTGTCTGCTCTTGCATAATCACATCCCTGTACTTGAAAGTAAGTACACTCCAATAGAGAGAGTACACGTAGGCCAACACACTGATCTGCTCAACGAGGGATTACGTCATGCAGACCCGTGTATATTGACCTACTGCACCCTGACATTGGTGTGCACTTAGCGTGGAATAACTGCAAGCACAACTTGAAATATTTTATCAAATATATTGTCTATTTATCTTAGCTTGTTCATGGGCTTCTTCAAATCAGGTACGTTGTGGATATAATACCCAACATGCCCTAGACAAGGACCAGTCCTAGGAAAACAGACCTACAGCCAAATCTACTTTACCAAATTTAATGTTTAAGGTGCCATATTAAATTTAAGACAATAGGATACAATTGTTATTTAGGGTTCATGTTCTGGAAATGCCTCTAAGAGGCCTAAATATGGCTTGTAAAATGACTGAAAAGTGTGACAGTTATATGATTTTATTTAATTTAATTTAAATCGGGATTTGCATGAATCTTAAAGCAAATTGGGCGGAATCGGGTTGTATTCAACCTCCAGCCGACGGCTAGGATTCATCCTTCCTGGGCCACCTTTGCTGGTTGTTTCCGACCACCTGGGGCTGCGCCACTGCCGGCGATTATTGCCACCACCTCCGTTGAGGTGGGGGATAGCGTTTCCCGGCGGTGAGGCGGTCAGAGGCGACTCCTTCGGCGATCCCGAGCAAGAAGAAAAACTCGGAATTTTGGCTCTTTTCTCACATGGCATCGGGCTCAATTGAGCCTGATATCTCTCCTAAACGATCTAGGAAGCTAGTACGAGTAGAGGTGAAGTGAAACGAACCTGAATCGGGCCTTGGCGGCGAGTGCGGCAGCGGTTGGCCATGGTTGAGCTGCTCCGGCGACAGCTTGCTCAATTCCTCATTTCTCCACCATTTGCTTCGATCCAGTAGTCGATTTCCACTCCTCTCCTCTCTCTGAAGCAAATGATGGGGGTGATTTGGGATGTGGTGGGCTGTATGTGGAGTTAACTCCAAGGTGAGCTCGGGATCAACCTTGGATGCTTCACCCATGGTGCCAAGTGGCCACCATGCAGCCAAATTCTTCTGGAATTCTCTTGGGTGGTCGGCCAGCAGTCTTTGGGCAGAAGGAGCAAAGGCCAAGTGGCCTCCTCCTCTTAATTCCACTTTCTCTCTCCTCTTTTTGGGTGAATTCTCCAAAATGCCCCCATGCATGCACTCTCTCTCCAAATCCAGAGGGGTAGGGCTGCTCTTTGACACCTTGGGCTGATAATGGGCCATGTTTGGTGGGCTTTACCCAAGGGGAATGGGCTTAGCCCTTATTTTCTTCTTTAGGCCACATGTTTGACCAAGTTGACTTTTAGGTTGGCTTGGTCAACATGGCTAGTGGGCTGACCCCACTTGAGGGTCATGTACCCTATGGCATCACCCAACATGGGTTGGGCCATGGTGATGTCCCACTTGGACCATTTGGGCCTTTAGGTGTAGGTTTGACCAATTTAAGGTTTAGGGTTGACTTGGTCAAATTGGGTCAATGGATGACCCAATAGCAGGCTTTAGGGTTCACTTAGATTGTCCTTAGGGTTAGGGAAATGTGGTGGAGGTCATGGTGTGGCTACGGTTCCTATTTAGGCTAGTTTGACCTAGTTTGACATGGGCCCTATAGTGGGCCCCACATGGCTACAACTCACTACCTAGGGTCAAACCTAGCTAATTTCCCTAACACCCACCCCATTCCTAACTCAATCTAAGTTAGGGGGTCTAGAAGTAACATGAGATGTTACAGGAAGCCTCCTGGTTACAGCATACACAGGGCTTCTCCATCTCCTTTGCCTTATGTATAACTTTTTTGGCTTTTGGTGTCCTCTTATGGTTATGTCCATGAACATAAGGACTGTAACTCTTGAGTTCAATCTCTTCATAAGGTGTTTTGAAGACACTAGCACTATATTCTCGGGGATGGGTCCATCCCTGCTATTTCTTCTTGGGCTCTACATAAGTAGGCCTAGCTAGATGACCGTAGGATGACTCAAGGTCAAACTTGTTCGTCGGGAAGATTACATTCTTAAACGAGGGTTGACCTAGTGGTGTCTTCCCCTTTTATTTCGGACTGGCTTTCTTGGCAGCCTTACCTTTGCCAACTATGTGGCCAAGACAACTACCCTTCTTTGGAGCTGAGAACTCATCGATGAGAGGAAGAATAGTCTTCGGCTTGGAGTAACTTTCCACAAGTTTTCTCTCCACCAAGAGCTTTTCCTCTAGCTTATCAAGGTATTTCTCCTTCAGACTTAATAGCTCAGCGGAGCTTTTCAATCTCTCTTGCAAGGAGTGAACTTCACTTATGAGAGGAGTCAATTCTACAATTTCCTCCCTCGAGCTTGATTCCACTGTCTTGAGAGAGGCAATATTTTTGCCTTCTTTTTGACTACCTTGCAGTATTTGTCAAAAGCTTTCAAAAGGTTCTCATGCTAAACCATCAATTCAGAATCACCTTCCTCAGAAGAATAGCCATCATAACCATTGGATGATGTTTCCGACTCAGAGAGTATCATATGTGAGTTTACTTTCTTGCGATACTCTGAGTCACCAACTTCCTCGTCTGATTGAGCCATAAGCCTAAAGTATGATTCCTCATTCTCTGAGCTGGACTCGCTTGAGTCGTTGTCACTAAGAGTCTTGGAATTCTTAGCGACGAAGCTCTTTTCTTCTTTTCTCTTGCCCTTGAAGGATCTTTTCTCCTCTTTCTTGGAGCCCTCCTTCTTCTTGTATGGGCATTCAGCAATCATGTGACCTTTCTTGTTGCAACAGTAACATACAATGTTAGAGGAAGAGTGTTTGTTCGGTTTAGATCAATACCTATCCTCTCGGTTGTAGCTTTTTCTGAAATAATCACCATCACGATGGGATTTCCTGAAGTCCGATAAGGATGACTGATTCTTCATCTGTCTCCTCTTGTTGAGCAGTTTCTTGAACTGCTTATATATTAGAGAGAACTCTCCATCCGATAGCTCGGAGCCAGATGTGCTAGGTTCGGAGTCTTCTAGGGAGACAGGAGCACGAGTCCTTACTGGTGAAATAGCTTTATACTTCCTTGAACCTTCAGCTTTTAGGGCCACCGACTTCTCTTTGTTGGAAGTCTGGTTGCTTTTCTCTTCTTTCTTTCTATTGTTCATTTGTAGTTCATAGGGGAGCAATTTCCCAAAGAGGCTCTAAGGGTCAATTTCAGACAGCTTTCCAAATTCTCTAATGGCTACGATTTTGGTGTCTCAATCCTTTGTCAGGAATCTCAGAAATTTGTCGTTGAGCTCGCCATTAGTGAAGGTAAGACCATAGTTCCTGAGGTCGTTTACAATCTTAAAGAATTTCTCGAAGCTGTCAGCAATACTATCACTTAATCCTTGCTTGAATGCTTCGTATTCCTAATTTAACAATGATCTGCTTTCGTCTCTGACTTCTTCTGTCCCTTCCATCAGCACAACTAGGCAGTCCCACATTTCTTTGGCAGATTTGCAGTGGAATAGATTCTGAAGCATTGAGTCGTCCACTGCACTTGCGATGATGTTCTTTGCATTCTTATCAAGAGAGACAAAGGAAATTTCATCCTTAGTCAAGTCCATCATCTTCTTGGGGATAATGACTGCATGATTCAGAGCTGATGGTTACGTCAATGTGTGGGGTCCTTCTTCCACAATCTGGAATATTCTGGGATCAGCAGCTTCCATGAAGAACCTTACTCGTTCTTTCCACATGGGAAAGTTTTCTTTTGTGCATACAGGTAGCTTCATAGAAGACATGTCTTTACTTCTGTCCATGGTTACTAGACGGAATCTCTTGACGCTGGAACAGGGATCTTACTCAAGGTGTTAACCTTATATCGAACAAAACGACCCTCTGATTCCAATTGAAAGTATCTAGAGTCTACCCAAATCACCCAGATGGGGTGAATAGGTGATGTCTGTGTCTTTTCGCGGAATAAAAATTACTTAAAATAAGCACACAAATACCGAGATTTATAGTATTTTCCCGAGTTGGGTACGCCCACTTTCCCGCCTCGCCTATCTACCACGAAGGCCTAGATTCGGCTACTTCACTTTTCATAGATTTAAACAAATCTTACACCTCGGAGCCGCAACTCCTACCACTCAGAGATGGCGGTCCTACCACTCAGAGACCAACATCTCCAACAACTCGATCCACAACCGGATCTACAACTCGATCCACAAACTGGATCTACAACTTGATCCACAAACTGGATCTACAACTAGATCCACAAACCAGATCTACAACTCGGAGAAAAATCTCCAACTAATGTAAAGTAAAATTACAAAATATAAAAGATTACAAGTCTTCACTCCGACGCTCTTCGAAAAAGTAGATCAAATTTGGAGAACTCGGAAGAGAGAAATCTTGAAGACCTTGAATTTTGAATCTTCAATTGTCTAGATCTGGAGGAATAGAAATCTTCAGATGGCAGCAATCTAGACGTACAGATCGATGAAGATTGGATCTTGCACAGCTTGCTATAGTCGGCCGATCGGGAAGACGCGTATCGCACAAAGTCGACGGTTTTACTGATTTGGAAAAAAAATCGATTTTGAATCGGAGATCCAATAAGCACGATAGCAAGATTAGATGGAAAATAAATATCCCCTAGTATTTATAAAGAACTACTTGCCAACGGTTACAGGAATATTTCCAGAGATGATACCTAGAAAGCAATGTGCATGGTCGGCCGAACCCGAACCAGAGTTTGAAATACTGTCTGAAAATGACCTAAGTCAAATTCTTCGAGTATCGTCAAGTATCACTTGTATACTCGTCGAATGAGTCTTGATATACGACGAATTAGACTTAGACAAATCAGCACAGGTCAGCCATTCACTCGACGTTAAAGCGGATAATCATACTCGACGAATTTATGAGTATCAGCTGGTATATTGGACTAATTCGTCGAGTATAGGCTGAATGACTCAACGCTCTAGACGTCATGACAAGTAATATTTGACGAATGAGACTTAGAAAAATCCAGAGAAGTAGCGTCGAATGCACTCGATGAATACGTCGTGTATCGTCTAGTATATTCAATGAATTCGGCGATTATCGTTAGATACATTCGACGAGTATACACAACTGTACTCGGCGAAATTTACTTGGCGAATTTTTCAATTCTCGAAGAATTTTCCCCAAGTACAAATGATGAATTCGGCGAGTGTTGGAAGGGATACACGAAGAATTAGACGAATATGAATGATCATACTCGACGAATTCAACGAGTATTCCTAACCATACCCGACGAATTTTACTGAGGTAAATTCATGACCTTTTGATTTCAAGCCTTTGTTCTTTCTTGATCCTTCTACTGTACTTGGGATAGAAGTACACCCCAAAAGAGAGATTACATGTGAGTCAACACATTGGCCTACACAATGAAGGATTACATTGTATAGTCCTGTATTTACTGACCCATTGTATCCTAACATTGACGTGTATCTAGCAATGTAAACTTGCATGTACATAACTAAAATAGTAGCATCAAATACAATCTCAATTCATCTTAGCTTGACAGGACTCTTCTTCAAATCAGGGTTATTGTGGATGCAATACCCAACACACACTACGACCACTTCGGCATTGATGGCCCGACCACTATGTACCTACACTATTGACTATAGCTCCACTCCTCCAGATGCTCACAGTCCCAGCTTGATGGATGGTCCCAATCCAGGTGGTGAACCAAGTACATTAGCACACACCCTATTCTCGGGACATATTAAGAATGATTTGAATGTGGTTCTCTTCTATACATGTTTCTACTGTAATGGAGGTGGATACTCTTATCCAGAAGGATTCGATTCAGGCTTTAAAGTCTCGGATTATCTCAATTCCAGTTGGTTCTTGCTCTTTTTTGGATGTTCATCCTTTGTGGTGGCTGACATGTCATTCTTTTTCCTACAAATCCTTGTACCTTGCCAATCAATGCATCTACTCATCCGTCACTCATCATGATGCTTGAACTATAAGATGTTTCAGTGTTCCCTTCCACAACGCATCCTTCTTTGCATTCTATTAATCCAAAACCTTCTGTGCGGTGATGCAAGTAGCGGAGGATTGGAGATTTACTAGTTTTTATGAGAACCCGGAGACGCATTTGCCTAGGAACACTTGGGATTTATTTCGTGGGTTGGCCGGTGGTTCTACTCTGTATCGGGGGGTACTTCAATAAGGTGCTTATTCATGGGGAGTTGGAGAGCTCTCACCCTCTCCCTAATTAGAAAATTCAGGCCTTCGAGGCAGCGCTCCTTGATTGTGGTCTCTATATTATTCCTATGGTTGGGGAGCGCTTTACTTGGTGCAATAAGCGGGCATCTCCATACATAATCCATACTCATCTTGATCGTGTTTGTGCTTCTATGGATATGCTTCGGTTATTTTCAATGGAGATGGTCCATCATCTCCAATCCATTTATGTTGATCATCACCCACTAGTTCTGTCTTCATGTTTCTCAGGGGAGTCAACACGGTTCTTGGGGGAGAGCCTTGGTGGCAATGCGTCCTAGAAGCTACGCACATTATCTTCTGTGAGTGAAATGTTATTCCTGTTAGAGTGCTCGAAGCATCCGCGTGACCATCTAGTTTGGAATGGCCTACTCGTTGCCCCCAGCGGGGTATTTATAGGCGAAACCCTAAATCCCCGACTACGGGTTTGGATTCCTATCGGATCCTAACCAACCCGTTAAGTAGCCCATTAAACACTAATATAAATATACCTCAACAATCTCCTCCTATATTGTATATAAGTGTTAGCATAAGAAAGGTGCTACTTATCCAAAAGTTAATAATGACCAAACAAACAAGAGTTTTTCCAGAAAAACAAATATGAGTTTTAGATGACAAAATACTAAACTCAAACCAAATGTTCCAAACATGAAAAAGCAATAAACTGGAAATCTCAAACCGATAATTGATCTAAGCGAAAAGCAGATCATCATCATCTGGGTCAAAATCAACTGTCTCTCCTCCAATCTCCACTTTTCCTGCAAACAATTACAACAAGAATGTCATGAGACAAATCTCAATGAATTCAAACATTTGCAGAAATAAAGTGATTAGTTCTAACAGCGGGTGAACTTAATACTCTAACTGGGAGGAAAGAATCCCAAAAAACAGCATCTCTATCTAATTTACACAAAATTAGATTAATTGATTTCATAGAATCAAACCATGTTCCTTCGATTATTAAGATTATTATTAACGTTCCACAATTGTGCTATATCATCAAGTTTGGAATGATACAACAAGCTGTGACTATTATATCATCAAGTTTGGAATGATATAACTAATAATCATAATATCAGGACACAAATCAGCAACCTCAGTACTCCTTTTTGGAATGATACCCAATTCAGCCTTTGGCAAAGAATAGTTACGTAAGTCATCAAGTTTGGAATGACTGGCAACTATCTCACATCTAGCTTTCATCAGATAGCATCTGAAATACTTTAGTGTGCTCAACGTAGATGCTTGAATGTAAGCAGACAACGGTTCTTAAATTTAAAACATAAGCTAGGTATTAAGTCCTCCTAAATGGACGTTAATCTCATCTCCCCCGATGTTTTAGATGTGAGAACCTTACATAATCCCTTAGTAAGGACATCTGCTACATTATCTTTTGATCTCACGTCCAATAGGGAGATTATCCCCTGACTGGTGAGATAGGTCAACCAGGCCTGTTTCATCCTAAGTTGCCTTCGCTTGCCATTGAACAACATATTTGTAGCAATGGTCTTTGTGGCCTGATTGTCACAATAAATCGAAATAGAGTGCATTTTCAGACTCGTCATTGGAATGTCCAATATCAGATCTCTTATCCACTCTGCTTCTTCTCCAGCTGAAGCGAGAGCATAGAGTTCCGATTCCATAGAGGATAGTGCAATGCACGTTTGCCTCTTAGACTTCCAAGCTACTGCTGCTCCTCCTAGTGTAAACACAAAGCCACTAGTGGATCGACAATCAGCTATTTCCGAGCACCAAGATGCGTCGGAGTACCCTTCAAGCACTGGAGGATGCCCACTGTAACATAAAGCATACTTCTCAGTATACTTTAAGTATCTCATTAGCCTGTCTAAGGTTTCCCAGTGGTCCTTTCCAGGGTTACTGGTGAATCTACTCAACATGCCGACCGTAAAGGCTATGTCAGGTCTAGTGCAGGTAGTGGCGTACATGAGACTTCCTATGAGTTTGGAATAATCCAACTGTCTGATAGCTGAACCTTCATTCGGTTTCAGTCTACTGTTATAATCGTATGGAGTCTCAGCCTTTTTGCTCTTATCGTAACCCCACTTTTCCAGTAGATTCCTAATGTAGTGACTCTGACTCAGGGTAATACCCTTTTTTGTAAAGTTCACTTCCATTCCTAGGATGGTTTTCACCTCACCTAGGTCTTTCATGCTAAATTGTGCCGTCAAGGCAACTTTCACGTCTTTCACCTCAGACTGATCAGTGCCCAGAATTAGCATGTCATCAACGTACAAGCATATGATGGCTACTTTATTTGCACTTGTTCTAACGTACAGACATTTATCTGATAGACTGGATTTGAAACCCAAGCCTTTTACACAGGTGTCAAATTTTTCATGCCACATTTTGGGTGCTTGTTTCAATCCGTATAGTGACTTAATCAACTTACAGACCTTATTTTCTAGACCTTCTATGACGAACCCTTCAGGCTGGTGCATGTAGATCTCCTCAGTCAGATCTCCATTCAGAAATGCAGTCTTGACATCCATCTGATGAATAGTGAAATGTTCAATAGATGCTAGTGCGAGAAGAATCCTAATAGTCGCATAGTGACATACAGGTGAGTATATATCAAAGTAGTCTACACCACTCACTTGAGTGAAGCCTTTGGCAACTAGACGTGCTTTGTATTTTGCGATACTCACATCAGGATTTAGCTTCTTCCTCAGAACCCACTTATTGCCAATGGTTTTAGCCCCTTTGGGCAGATCAACCAAAGTCCATGTGTTGTTCTGCATGAGAGAGTTCATCTCTTCGTCTATGGCTTCTTTCCATAATAGAGAGTCTCTAGATCGCATCGCTTCCTTATAAGTGGATGGATCAGCTTCAACGTGGTAAGTCACGAAGTCTGTACCGAAGCTTTTTGGCATTTTCTCTCTACTAGATAGCCTTCTGGTATCTAAACCACTCGTGTCTACAGGCTCAGTGTCAGAGTTACGTTGTCCTGGCTCAACTAAAGGCTCAGTACTAGTGGCTGACAGACCTGGCAGTGTCAGGTTCTTGTCCTTAAGGAACTTATCCTCAAAGAAGACAGCGTCTCTGGATTCTATTACAGTATTAGTGGAGAGATCCAGAAACCTGTCCGCAGCACTATCATCTGCACATCCTAGGTAGACGCAGGTATTAGTCCTAGGTCCAATCTTTGCTCTTCTAGAGTCTGGTATCCTAACATAAGCGATACAGCCCCAGGTCTTAAGATTGTCAAATCTAGGAGGCCTCTTAAACCAAAGCTCGTAGGGTGTCTTAGTCAACTTTGCATGGGGAACTTTATTAAGAATATGATTTGACGTGAGGACGGCTTCACCCCAATAGACCGCAGGCATGCCAGCAGTCAACAACATAGAATTCAACATTTCTGTTAAAGTCCTGTTTTTCCTTTCAGCGATGCCGTTGGATTGTGGGGAATATGGAGCGGTGGTTTCAGGGATTATGCCATTACTGGCAAGGAAATCTCTGAACTCCCCCGAGACGTATTCTCCTCCTCTATCACTTCTTAGCCTTTTTATTTTCATGTCAAGTTGATTTTCAACCCTATTTTTGAAAATACGGAATTTTTCAAATGCTTCATCTTTGGTTTTAAGAAGGTAAATGTGACTGAATCTAGAGTAGTCGTCGATAAAGGTTATCAGATACTTCCGACCGCCTCGAGTGACAAAACTTTTGTAGTCACAAATATCGGAATGTATTAACTCTAGCAATTGTGTGCTCCTAGAAACCTGACTAAAAGGTGTTCTAGTTATCTTAGTTTGAGCACAAATTTCACATTTTTCAAATTTGGTTTTCGTGTCGAGGGGTATGTTGTGAGTTCTAGCTAGCAGGAGAAGTTTTCTGTAATTGACGTGTCCTAGTCTTGCATGTAAAGTCTTAGGATCTATCAGATTAGAATTAACCTGATTAACTACCTCGTGTGCTAGACTCAGCCTATACATCCCATTAACGACATATGCGCAACCAAAGTAATGTGAGTGAACCATAAGGGTTACCCGACCACCACTAATGTTAAAAGACATACCCGCATCGCACAACAGGCTAATAGAAATTAAATTAGCAGCTAATGTCGGTATAAATTTAACATTTTTCAAAGTAAGAGTTTTACCTGAGGAGAGAGTCAAGGTAGCGTTGCTGACCTTCAGCACGTCAGCTACAGCTCCATTTGCAATAGTGACAGTCTCTTGCACCTCTTGTGCATCCTCCAGAAGCTTTGGATTGTGGCAGACGTGACAGGTAGCGCCTGAATCGAGCCACCACTCTGAACTGGTCGTCCCGTTACCGACCATGGCAACAAAGTCGGTAGGCGCAGTCTGATGAACCATGTTGGCTTGATTATTGGTTCTTGGTGTGCTGGATTCGCCCCGTTTGGGCTGACGGCACTCGGAAGCGCAGTGACCCCACTTATTGCAGTTGTAGCACTTGCCTTTGAATTTCTTCTTAATTTGTTTGCTGGTGGCAGCAACTGCGGGTGCACTGGTCAGTGGGCGAGTCTTGCCAGGCTTAGGCTTCCGCTTAGGGTGCGTGATCATGTTAGCAGTGGAAGACTGCTTGCTGATCGTCTCTATAGCGTGCCTAGTCCGGTTCTCATCCTCAATGCAGATGAAGCGCTTGAGGTCTTTAAGACTCACCTGCGTCTTCTTCCGGTACATCTCAGTCTTGAAGGAATACCAGGCCGAGGGCAATTTGAAAATGATCGCCCCTGCAACAAATCCATCTGGCAGAGGGATGTTTTCACTGTTGAGCTTGTCCACCAGATTTTCAAACTCAGCAACCTGTGGCAGGATTTCCCTTTCCTCAGTGAAGGTGAATGCCATGAACTTGTCCACCAGGTGCGTCTTGGACATATTCTCCTTCTCCTTGAACTGTTCCTCTAAAGCTTCCCAGATCTCCTTGGCCCTTTGCATCTTGTCGTACGTCTCTGCAAGCCTGTTGGAGAGGCAGTTCAGGATGTAGTCTCTGCAGAAATCCTCGTCGTTGACCCATTGATTTTCATCTTCGCTTCCTTTGAATTCTTCAAAGACAGTCTGCACTGTGTAGAAGATGTTCAGGTACTTCATGCCGAACTGTGTGTTGCGCTTCCAGGCACTGAATTCGGCATTGGAGAATTTTTCCAGCTTGATCATCGGCACAGGAGACGACAAATTGCTTGTTTTCGACATTGTGGGTTCCTAACAATATACTTGGAGCGCCACTAGCAGTCTAAACAAGAGCAGTAAAACCAAGAAAGAAATCACCTGAGCCGCGGAGACGATGACGGTCTTCGGAACCAATCCATAGAAAAATTTGCTCCTCCTTTCCGGATGAACGCAGTCGCCAGAAGCAATATTTGATAAACAATTTCCCACAGAGATCTCAATTCAACTCGATCTCAACACATGCAGCACTCGCAGATCTGGAATCAGAAGGCTTGCACCGACTGCGAACTTGCTCGAGCAGACAGCGGGATACGCACAGAAGCGCACAAATCGATTGGATCTTGCGACCTTCGACAGAGGGAAAATTACAGTAGGCTTCTGCGATCTTGGATCTACGAACGGGCTCCAAAAAACAATCGAGCGGTGCTTTTCTCTGCACAAAGCAGAGAATGGTTTTCTACTTGCTCCAGCGTCAGAGAATGGGACCAGGAAAAACCTAGATCAGCGATTTGCGGCCTCTAGATAACAAGATCTACTTTCTCTGGCGGCGAACACACGGATCTATTCAGCGACTGGAATGAAGAGCTGAGCGGGATCGTCCTTCCCACGGCGAAAAGGCGCAGATCTGATCGGCTTCTAACACCTCCAATCGCGGCGGGGGAATCGCGAATCGAATACGCCGGAGAACCCTTTCCTTCTTCCTTGCGATCCGGCGGCGACGACAAGAATTCCGATCGGGAGCAGTGGGAGAGAGCGGCGGCTCCTACGTTTTTCCCGATCGACGAAAAACCGCGATCCAGGGGGCTTCTTCGTTTTTCCCGATCGAGCGACGGCCTTAGGTCTCCTCCTCTCCGACGATTCCACGATTCTTCGTGATCGATTGCAGTAGATCTTTCTCCCGATCGATGAAGCGGTGCAGAAAAAATCGCGAACGACGGAGCGACGGGATCGGTCACGGGACGGGAGCGGGCTAGGGCAGAACTTCGAGAATGTTAGAGTGCTCGAAGCATCCGCGTGACCATCTAGTTTGGAATGGCCTACCCGTTGCCCCCAGCGGGGTATTTATAGGCGAAACCCTAAATCCCCGACTACGGTTTTGGATTCCTATCGGATCCTAACCAACCCGTTAAGTAGCCCATTAAACATTAATATAAATATACCTCAACAATTCCAAAGAGCAATCCTCACAGTGGATGGGAGGAGACAATTGGAAGATGTATTGCCAATATACATCAATCGGTGGGGGGTGGTATGGATCCGCATTTGGCAACTTGAGGTGGATATTGAACATTTACAGAATAGTCTGATCTCTATCGCCTCCCAGGAGCAGTTATTAGCTTTGTAGATGAAGTTGGAGAAGCTAGTGGTGATGGAGGACACAAAGTTGCTCCAGAGCGATCTTGCTGCACGACTTGAGAAGGGGGATAAGAATACTGCTTATTTTTCATGCGTGCGCATATTCTTGACAAAGGAAGAATAAAATTAACCCCTTGTATGATGAAGGGGGATGCTGCAATTATCCTAAGGAGGGTATACAAGGGCTAATTATTTCATACATTGAGAAGCTATTCCAATATGGGTGTCTGACTGAGTGCCAATTGGGAACTGTTTTTCTTCATGATCGACGAGTGGTATCAGATGAAATGAATGTTGTGCTCTGTCTGCCCTTGTCCAGCTCTACCCTCTTTCTTATATCTCCTTTGAAGGCACCAGGCCTGGATGGGCTGCCCATATTTTTTTTTTCAAAAAACATTGGCTTGTCACGAGGGAAAAGGTCAAAACACTTGTTTTAAATTTCTTAAATAAACATGTCTCTTTTGCTCCCCTCCATGATAATAATACTGTGCTTATTCCGAAATGTGATAATCCCAATTATATGAACTAATTTCTCCCCATTACTCTTTATAGCGTGGAGACCCAGAGGCCGGAAACAGGGGATGGTGGTGTAGTCGTGCGAGCATAGGAGGGTGCTTGAGCACAGGGCGGTGGGGTGTTTCGTGACTCACTGCAGATGGAATTCGACGGTGGAGGCGTTGATGTGCGGGATGCCGACGGTAGCGGTGTCGCAGTCGACGGACCAGGGGACGAACGCGTGGTTGATGGATTGTCTGTGGGGGACGATGGCGAGGAGCTCGGCGCAAGGAGATGGGCGACCATGGAGGAGAACTTCGTCGTCGGAACTTTGGAGGTGGGAGGAGGGTGATGTAGGCTCACTCTTTCGAGCGTTATGGGTGGCCGACGGAACTAACACGACGTTCTCCGATAACTCTCACGTCACACTCAAGCATTTAACGCAGCAACGACACAATTAATATTGTTACGAATTAAAGATTATAGGGAGGTTCGCAAGGCCCCTTAAGATAATACCAAGGCGATATGCCGAGATCCTCTCAAGCGAAAAGAACTCACACGGTTCGATCGAGCGCGTTGTACCAAAAGAGAAACTACCAAAAACAAAAGATTTGCGCAAGAGTGGTTCTCTCCCAACAAAATACCAACGAGGGCCGCCACGCCTCACGAACTTAAGCGAAAATAAAGTAACAGGACAATAACTAAAATAAATTAACCACAAAAAAATCAAGCGTTACACAAGGCACGCAATTTGCCAATGTTACAAGATCTATCTAAAGAAGAAAAACACATAAAAGTGGAAATGTTCGTTACCCTACCAGATTTGATGAATCCGGTTCACTCTACTAGAATCGTTCTTCAACGGCTCCGCCAGAGATATGCCGGAGAGAGAGAAATTCGTCGCCTTTTTCGTATCACGCTATATTTGGAAAGTCTCGGCGAAATCTTATGAATATGGAAATAATATTTCTCAATAAGGCAGGAGAGAGAAAGGTGGCAGGATATCGGAAATAGTAAGGAATGATATAATTCAAATATGGTAGGTAGAGAATTTATAGACGGAGATATATTTTAAATATGGTAAATAAGGGGGAATATTGTAGAGAATACTTTGGATTTGGAAAGAGATTTGGTGGGGAGGGAAAGAGGAGACGGTGGGGCTCGGTTTTGGTGGTGGTGGAGGGGGCTCGGGTTTGAAGAGGATGAGGGATGTTCGGGTGAGGGAGTTTTGGGTGGCGGCCGGGTCTTGTGAGGGAGGAGTTAGGTGGGGGCTTTGGAGGTTGGTGATGGAGGTGGCTCGGCTAGGATTTTTAAGAGGTGGCTCGGGTTGGTTGGGGGAGAGAGGTGGCCGGTTGTATGAGGGAGGAAGAAGATGGTAGGGCTCGGGTAGCAAGGATGTGGGGAAGGGATGAAGGGAGAAAGGGAGGAGAAGGGAGGCCGAGAGAGAGGGGAGGAGGAGGGTGGCCGGCGGCCAAAGAAGAAGAGGAATAGAGGGGGGGGCTGAAACTTGCCTTGGAGAAGGAGGAGGATTTCAATCTTGAAATTGGTTTTTTTTCATTCATTAACTAGGGAAAAACAAAGGAGTACATGCATTTATATAGGCTTTACAATCAAGGGAAAAGGGCTACATGCATCCCAACATGAAAATGAAATAAAACACAATCATACATCATGGTTTTATAACATAACCATGTTACAAATAATACATGAAATTAAACATGAAATAAAATGATAATTTTGAAATAAAATAACTAATAAAATATATTATTATTCAATTATTATTTATTAATATATATTATTAATAAATAATAATTGGGCTTGCGCTCCGGACGGCTATTGTGGCGACGCATCCAAGGGTCGTCCGTAAGCATGTCGCCGTCATCAAAGTGTTGCGGGCCGACGTCTCCATTCAAATCTACCGGGTCACTATCATCGTCAGAGGGAGGACGCTCCTTGGCCACATGTCGTGGGAAGTAGGCTCCATCAATCCTCCCCCTCTTAAAAATACTCATCACTGATGAGTATACCTGTGTGTACTCGCCTGGAAGGTCATCGGCGGGGAAGAAGAACCTGCATGGCAAAAGGTGGTCTTGGAGGGACCTCAAATACGCGTTATCCAAAGAAGGAAAAAGAATTTCAACAACATCCACCAACATACCTCCGATGGAGACCGAGAAGGAGAACGATCCTAGGAAACTGACACCACCCAACCCAATAGAAAGCATAGTGGAAAATATATACGGAGAGGTAGATATTTCAAGTGGCATAAAACATAAAGCGTAAAGTATGTAACGATGAAAATAGGAGCTATGCCCCAATCAGTGGAAACTTTTAAAAAAAATGTCATGTCACCAAACTTCCGTAAAATTCGTAAAGAATAGACTAGCTGATTCGTTATTATTTCTAAGGTGTCCGGGAGCATCCGTTCAGGGGTGCGACAAGCCAAACCCAAATCAATCACATAACGGTGGGAGACTTTCTGACACAAACTCGCAAGTAAATTAAAGGACGCATTTTGATGGATTAAAAGGATAAGAATGCGCCTAATTAACTTAAAACCATGTGGGGTGAACTCATATGCAACATGACTAGAATTAATAGTAGAAAATAACAGAACTATGTCAGGTGACACGAGTTCTTTAAATTCAAAAATTATTTCAGTGGAGCCTAACGTTCTCGTTTTAAATTTGGAATTAAATTTTGATTTAAAAATTTCGTAATGAATAGCCAGCAGAAAACGCTCGTCACCAACTACGTTTACCCACATCCATCTAAGTAAGCCTAATGGGGAGGCGGTAATAATAAACTTCTCCAAATATAAAGGGCTAGGAATGACTAGCTCGTGTCCTAACAAATCATCTACTCGAGTTAAATGAACCGGAGGGAGAGTCAACATGGGTGATTCCGTAGGGGAAGTTAAGTCACACTCAACGTCAAAACACGGATTACTCGTCCAATAACAAGCCTCCGATTGCAGGCCATTAAAATCATAGGAAAAATTAAACAGTGGATTCGTCCTCACTGAAAACTCAGCCGACAAGTCTTCCAACTCATTCGCTACTTCAGTTAATTCAGAATTAGTGATCGTATCATATGTAGGCAAAATCGTATCCGACAAAATTTCTAAACAGTTTTGGGCCCCAGATAAAGGAGCTATCGTCAACGAAATGTCTTTCTGGCCCTCAGGGCTACCGTCATCCAAAGATAATTTTTTCCCACAGTGTAAATTTTCCAAAACGACACATCCTTCGTTAACCAACTCTTCCCATGAAGTGCGTGCGTCGTCACAATCAAAATAAAAGGATGGGTAAAACAAATCCCGGGGAGTATCAAAATTAACTTGACTTTTAAGCGGCGTTGATACCGGAAATGAACTAACTCCCGGATATATCACAATAAGATTATCCCAAATTGAACAACCATCCCAAGGTGACTCTTCCAATACCGTTGAAACATCTATTAATTCTGGGTCAACCATAATAATACCGGGTCCTAGCAAGTCATCACCTAAATTAGTAACAGGTAAGCGTTCAACATTGGATGACTCAGCCGGAATGTCTTCTGGCTCAGGGTCATCCGAAGACTCCATAACTATCAAGGGGGACGCCTCAGAAACACCGCCGAAAGAAAGAGGTGACGATTACTCAGAGGAGAAATCCTCGTCCAGGTCACTAGGGTAACCAATCTCCTCATCATCACTCAAATCGCCAGCGTATTCAGCCTCGTCCTCAGTGACGGGCACAGTCCTAAACACTGCCTCAGACTCAACAGGAGATTCAACGACTAATTCAGGCAACTCGGGGAGAGACTTAAAATGTTCTATGGGCGTAATCGGGGTAGGATGCTCAATATAACCATGGTCAGATACGCCGCTAGACTCACAAGTCATAGTCGTCTGTCTTCCCCTACAGATAGGACTACTCTCACCTCGCGGGCTCATGACAGTCCTAGCAGTCACATGTACCGAACTCAAGATAGGGGACCTCACTATTTCCTTTCCTCTATAGGTGGGTGCAGGTGTGCTATGGGTAGCTCCACCAGCCCGGGGAAAGGATCTGTCCTGGGGGAATAGGTCACCCCTATGATCAGGCTTGGATAAGGTGTCATAACTATACTGGCTAGCGGATGTCGGACTAGTAGTAAGGTGGTAGGGGGAATCAAATTTCTCCGAGAGTATTCTTCGCATGTGGGGCCAAGCATATGGATAGCTACCAGCTCCACGTTTTTCGTTCAGCCAAAACACGCGGGCTCGACCTCTTAACCGCTCTCGTACTACATTAACCTTTTGGTAGTCGCCCAATTTGTTATAATCAAAATAGATTTCTACCCACTTAAGACAGTCTCTAAAATACTTTGGATCCCCATAACCATCATAGGTAAAAATATTGGTGTGTACATAAGTCAGAGGACGATTGGAAGCGTTCACGTCGAAAGCCATTTCAGTGTGTACCGGAGAGGACACTCGTTCCGGTTTTGTTGCGAATGCAAAGAAAGGGTACCTGAACAACGAATTCTAGGAATGATGGAATTGTTCCCGCTTAGCCACTAAGATTATAATTATATAAAATAGATTTTCTTGCTGGAAAAAATATGAGGTTTATTAAAAAAAATTGAAGTTTGCTGAAAAATAAGAAATCTAGGCCTCTATTGGCATACCAACAAAATTGTTTTGAAATTTTTTGACTCCAAAATGAACAAGAAAAGTGTGTGCCAACGTGCAAGAAACAGGGGACGGTGTCAATTAAGAAATTGACGTGAAGCTCCCTCTGATACCAAATTGATGTAGGCTCACTCTTTCGAGCGTTATGGGTGGTTCGATCGAGCGCGTTGTACCAAAAGAGAAACCACCGAAAACAAAAGATTCGGGCAAGGGTGGTTCTCTCCCAACAAAATACAAACGAGGGCCGCCACGCCTCACAAACTTAAGCGAAAATAAAGTAACAGGACAATAACTAAAATAAATTAACCACAAAAAAATCAAGTGTTACACAAGGCACGCAATTTGCCAATGCCACAAGATCTATCTAAAGAAGAGAAACACATAAAGGTGGAAATGTTCGTTACTCAACCGGATTTGATGAATCTGGTTCACTCTACTATAATTGTTCTTCAACGGCTCCGCCAGAGATACGCCGGAGGGAGAGAAATTCGTCGTCTTCTTCGTATCACGCTATATTTGGAAAGTCCCGGCGAAATTTTCTGAATATGGAAATAATATTTCCCAATAAGGCAGGAGAGAGAAAGGTGGCAGGATATTGGAAATAGTTAAGGAATGATATAATTCAAATATGGTAGGTAGAGAATTTATAGACGGGGATATATTTTGAATATGGTAAATAAAGGGGAATATTGTAGAGAATACTTTGGATTTGGAAAGAGATTTGGTGGGGAGGGAAAGAGGAGACGGTGGGGCTCGGTTTTGGTGGTGGTGGAGGGGGCTCGGGTTTGAAGAGGATGAGGGATGTTCAGGTGAGGGAGTTTTGGGTGGCGGCCGGGTCTTGTGAGGGAGGAGTTAAGTGGTGGCTTTGGAAGTTGGTGATGAAGGTGGCTCGGCTAGGATTTCTAGTAGGTGGCTCGGGTTGGTTGGGGGAGAAAGGTGGCCGGTTGTGTGAAGGAGGAAGAAGATGGTAGGGCTCGGGTAGCAAGGATGTGGGGAAGGGATGAAGGGAGAAGGGGAGGAGAAGGGAGGCCGAGAGAGAGGGGAGGAGGTGTTGGAGTTACCATGGTGATCTGGAAGTGGTCAAACATGTAATCTCACTGTCAACGCGATATGAGCCTGCAGGGTCGCACATAAGAGATGTGGAGAAGTTGGATGATCGACTGTGTTGGTAAAAGTTACCAATCACCGACCCGAATGGGGTTTTTGGGCAAAGTGTTGCCTTGAAGTCTTGGTAAGGATCGTCGAACGAGAATCGACGAGTGTCGTCGACCTCGGCTCGACGATCGACAAGAATCGACGAGTATCGTCGACCGCGGCTCGACGATCGACGAGAATCGTCGACCGCCGCTCGACGATCGACGAGAATCGTCGACCGCGGCTCGACGATCGACGAGAATCGTCGACCGCGGGTCGACGGTCGACGAGTATTATCCACCCCGCGTTCGACGAGAATCGTCGAGTATTGTACTCTGATTCTCGCCGATCCTAGGTGACTCTCGCCGAATGATTCTCGTCGATTATGATTCTCGCCGATTCTGATTCTCGCCGATTGATTCTCGCCGAATCTGCTTGGTGATTCTCGCCGAATCTGCTTGGTGATTCTCGCCGATTCTGGAACCCTATTTTTCTGGGTGGTCTGCGGATAGCGATATTCCTAAGTCCTTTTATGTCTTTGGTATAAAAGGGGACACTTAGGGTTTTCGGGATATGAGATCTGTTCCTTGCGTGCTGATCGAATCGAAGCCGACAGAAGTGTTCCGCCGTTCATTCGCTCCGCCGATCCTGAATCCCGCCGACGGAAGGGTTCCTCCGCCGTGTTCGCTCCGTCGACTTCCTTCTCTCCGGCGATCATCGCTGGCGTTGCAATCCCTGGTGCGGACCTAGCAGTCTGTGGGAAAGCAAGGTGCGGTCTTTCTCCTTCCCGATAATCCGTGCGATGGATAGTTCGGTGTTCTCCCGCTCGTGTGGACTTCTGCAGAAACGTGGACATTATTCCACGTACAACTCGCCACCAGCAGGAATACAAAGTTTGGAGCATCTCCGTTGAGTTGTGACTCAACGCCACCGAGGTAATTTTTGCATAGTTGTATGTTAACTTCTTGATTCAACTATTATGGCCCGATCCCATCTCTTTTGGTTTTTTCTTGATGTTTTATTCTTCCGCTGCGTGCACAAGCGTTGTGCCATCCTCTTAGAGAAACCCAACAGTGGTATCAGAGGGAGGTTTCGGCCATGATTGTTGTTTTGGAAGTTTTGTTATTCCAGTGCGTGTAAACCTAGGGATTTAGAAGTGTTCTAAATGTCTAGATTTAGTCTTGGTACCCCGCCAAGAACGTCTGGGATTTCGTGGAAATTTCTAATTGTTAGAAATTGTAGTCTCCTTAGCAGTAACCATCCCTCGATTTTGTTTTGAATTTTGAATCCAACATAGAGAGATGAGCTTGTCTACTGCTTTAAGTTGAGTTGTCTTTGCCTTTGTCCAATGCATGTAAATCTGAGGATTTGGAAGTTTCCGGATGTTCAGATTTAGCCCTTCCTTCTATCAAATGTTGATGGTGTCAGGTTGTGCACATAAGGGATGCATGTGGTCTTAGAAAAATTGTTTTTCCTTGGATGTGCACATTGATCAAATGTTGATCATGGTTAATTGTTAACCTATAATCAAAATCCCTTCATCAAATATTAAGTGTTCGGATGCCTTCCGATGGATGACATTCTTCCTGCCTCGATCGATGAAGTGTGGGCTTGCCAAAGCAAGGTGCATTAATCTATCTTGGTAAGGATGCGAGCGGATAATTGTGATATCCCACTGTCGACATCGGGTCCAACTTAACTAGGTGACCTCAAAGGTTGAGTGCCTAGAGGCATAGGGTTGGCATGCACCATATGATGGATGCGAGTAAGGAGTTATTCACCAACCATACAAGAATTGCATGAGGATGCAATTGGCAAGCGTTGCCTACCTAAATAACCGCATCGTGAGAGGAAAGACAAAGCTGACTCATTGTGTTGGTGAAATACGGATCTTGTCCACTAAGAGAGTAGCTCGCATGAACTCTCCGAATTGTTAGTGAGGGCTATCATTTCGAATAAAATAGTGGGAGTGTTTTAATTGAAGTCCAAATTAAAATAAATTGTATTTGAAATTTTGGTACTGATTTTATTCTTCATAAATTCTTGTAGAATTCCATGGCAAGTGTTTCACACTCCACTTTGTCTCTGAGAGCCATCCTTGAGAAGGATAAGCTCAGTGGGACAAATTACATGGACTGGTATAGGAACCTGAGAATTGTTCTCAGGCAAGAGCGAAAGCTCTATGTCTTGGAAGAAGAAGCCCCCAAGGTGCCGACCGGGAACTCTTCCCGTGCTGAGAAGAATACTTATAAGAAGTATACTGATGATGCTTTAGATGTCGAATGCCTTATGTTTGCCACTATGAACTCTGAGCTTCAGAAGCAACATAAGAGCATGGGGTGCAAGGAGATTGACGAGCATCTCAAGAAAATGTTTCAAGGGCAGGCTCGTCAAGAGAGGTTCGACATCACAAAAGCGTTGTTTCAGTGCAAGATGGGAGTTCGAGACTCAGTAGGGACTCACGTACTCAAGATGATTGGGTATATAGAGAACCTTGAAAGGCTGGGTTTTCCTCTTGGTCAAGAGTTGGCCACAGATCTGATCCTGCAATCGTTGTCGGACAGTTATGAGCAGTTCGTCTTGAACTACAACATGAATGAAATAGACAAGACACTGCCCGAACTCCTAGGCATGTTGAGAACTGCCGAAATTAATATGAAGAAGGCCAAGCCTGCCAGCCCCATACTGATGGTGCATAAGAGCAAGGGCAAGGCCAAGGGCTTTAAGAAGACGAAGGTGGGACCTAAGTCATATCTTGAGCCCAAGTCTTCTGCACTGATGAAAAAGAAAAGCACGGTGAAGGAAGGGAAATGCCACCACTGTGGCAAGGCTGGTCATTGGAGGAGGAACTGTCCTTCGTACATTGAAGGTCTGCAGAAAAAGAAGGGAGGTATGACTTCCGCTTCAAATATTCACGTTATAGAGATAAACCTTTCTGCTCCTTCATCTTGGGTATTGGATACCGGATGTGGTTCTCACATTTGTACAAATGTGCAGGAACTGGGAAGGAGAAGATTGCTGAGTAAAGGGGAGGTGGACCTCCGCGTCGACAATGGAGCAAGAGTTGCTGCTTTAGCCGTAGGGGTTTACCTTCTTTCTTTGTCCAGTGGGCTTGTAATAGAACTAGATAATTGTTATTTTGTTCCGGCCATAACTAGAAACATTATATCTATTTCATGTTTGGACATGATTGGATTTTCTTTTATAATTAAGAACAACTGTTGTTCTATATTTAAGAATGATGTTTGTTATGTTGTAGCCCAATTGTTTAATGGTCTTTATGTTTTGAACTTAGACCATCTGATCTGTAATGTTGAAAATAATAAAAGATTAAGAACAAATGACTCGAGCCCTACTTTTCTCTAGCATTGTCGTTTGGGCCATATCAACGAGAAGCGCATATCCAAGCTCCATAGAGATGGACTTTTGGACTCATTTGATTATGAATCATTTGAGCGATGCGAATCTTGTTTGTTAGGCAAGATGACTAAAGCTCCTTTCACTGGTTATACTGAGAGGGCTGAGGATCTCTTGGGTATTGTACATAGTGATGTATGCGGACCCATGAGTTCCATGGCTAGAGGTGGGTATTTTTACTTTGTTACATTTACTGATGATTTCAGTAGATACGGATATGTGTATCTTATGAAGTGCAAATCCGAGACCTTTGAAAAGTTCAAAGAGTTCAAGAATGAAGTAGAAAACCAGTTGGGTAAAAGGGTTAAAACACTCTGATCTGATCGAGGTGGCGAATACCTGAGTCATGAGTTCCATGATCATCTGAAAGAGTGTGGTATTGTATCACAGCTCACTGCACCTAGAACACCACAACATAATGGTGTGTCTGAGAGGAGAAATCGTACTCTATTAGACATGGTACGTTCGATGATGAGTCATGCAGACTTGCCTGTTTCCTTTTGGGGTTTTGCTTTAGAGACTGCTGCAATGACATTGAATCGCGCTCCAACGAAAACGGTTCTGAAGACACCATATGAGATATGGACTGGGAAGCATCCTAGTATGTTGTTCATTAAAATTTGGGGCTGTGAGACATACGTGAGACGTCAAATGCCTGACAAGCTGGAACCCAAATCGGATAAATGTTATCTGGTGGGATATCCTAAGGAAACGAAAGGGTATTACTTTTACCTACCGTCTGAGGGCAAAGTGTTTGTCGTAAGGACTGGTGTCTTCTTGGAGAAAGAGTTCTTATCAAGAAAGACTGAAAAGGTAGAACTTGAAGAAGTTCAAGAACCACATGTAGTGAATGAACCGGAATTGGATTCTGAGTCAGGACTACAAGATGTTGTAGCTAGAGAACCTGCTCAGGGAACACAAGTCCTACGTAGATCTGGTAGACCGAAGTTTGAGCCTGAGAGATATGGATTTCTCGTGTCTCAAATAGGTAATGTGTTGCTTATGGATCATGATGATGAACCAGCAACCTACCAAGAGGCTATGAATGGACCGGACTCCGACAAATGGCTTGAGGCTATGAAATCCGAAATGGACTCCATGTATGCAAACCAAGTTTGAAACTTGGTGGAACCACCTGAAGGGGTACGACCCATAGGGTGCAAGTGGGTCTTCAAGAAGAAGACCGACATGGATGGGAATGTACAGACATTCAAAGGGCGACTGGTGGCTAAGGGTTTCAAGCAAATTCATGGTATTGACTATGATGAGACCTTTTCTCTTGTTGCCATGGTAAAGTCCATAAGGATATTGCTTGCTGTTGCTGCGTATTATGACTACGAGATCTGGCAGATGGATGTCAAAACGGCTTTCCTTAATGGAAACCTCCTTGAGGAAGTGTATATGACACAACCCCAGGGTTTTGTATCCCCAGATGAAGCCACTAAAATATGCAAGCTGAATAAGTCCATATATGGACTGAAACAGGCCTCTCGAAGTTGGAATCTTCGTTTTGATGAGAAAATCAAAGAGTTTGGTTTCATAGAGAATGAAGATGAGCCTTGTGTTTACAAGCGAATCAGTGGGAGCATTGTTGTCTTCCTGATATTGTATGTAGATGACATACTGTTGATTGGGAATGATATTCCTACCCTGAAAGTTGTTAAGAACAACCTAGGGAACTGCTTTTCAATGAAGGATTTGGGTGAAGCGACTTATATACTCTGTATTAAGATCTATAGAGATAGATCGAAGAAGTTGCTGGGTTTGACCCAGAGTACGTACATCGAAAAGGTGTTGAAGCGGTTCAACACGCTTGAGTCCAAGAAAGGATTTTTACCCATGTCTCATGGTGTGAATCTCTCTAAGGACCAGTGTCCAAAGTCTTATGAAGATAAGGACCGCATGAAGTTGATTACATATGCTTCGGCAATTGGATCAATCATGTACGCGATGTTATGTACTCGACCCGATGTCTCCTTCGCTTTGAGCATGACTAGCAGGTATCAGTCAGACCCCGGTGAGTGTCACTGGATTGCAGTCAAGAATGTCCTGAAGTACTTGAGAAGGACTAAGGATGTGTTCTTGGTGTATGGTGGAGAGGAAGAGCTCGTTGTAAGTGGTTACACGGATGCTAGCTTCCAAACTGATAGAGATGACTCCAAGTCTCAGTCAGGTTTTGTGTTTTGCCTGAATGGAGGAGCTGTGAGCTGGAAGAGTTTCAAGCAAGAGACAGTTGCTGATTCTACAACAGAGGCCGAGTATATCGCCGCGGCTAATGCGGCGAAGGAGGCTGTATGGATTAGGAAATTCATCGGCGAGCTTGATGTAGTTCCTAGCATTGTTGGTCCCGTAGTTCTCTACTGTGATAAAAATGGTGCAATTGCACAATCTAAGGAACCTAGATCCCATCAGCGCTCCAAGCACATACTTCGGCGGTTTCATCTTATTCGTGAGATTGTCGAACGAGGAGATGTGAACATTTGCAGAGTGCCGACTGAGGAGAATATTGCGGATCCACTGACAAAGCCTCTCGCCCAGAGAAAGCATGATGGTCATACTAGATCGATGGGTATACGATACCTAAACGATCAGCTCTAGTGAGAATCTTGTGGATTGCATGTAAACATGTATTTTGTTGGCTATTTGTTCATATGATGAACATTGTACCAAGTTTTTCTCTTACAATTAATGGCAAGTTCTTTTATTATGAATTTTTCTATGTGATAGTTAAATGTTAACATAATAGATACCCTTAGAATGTTCGCTTCCATGGGACATCAAGTACGTGACTTGAATGTGAGAGCCTATGATTTATTTGAAGCTTCATTCTTAAAAGGTCCCTGGTCGAGTATCATCATAGAAGCTAAGGGTGATGATGATACATGAAGGCTAGCACGTGTGTTGACTGATGACCGGTTCTCACAGGTCATGATATTGTGATATCAAGTCATCACGTGGGTACTTGTTAGTGAACAAGTTGTACTGGACAGACCCAACCTGAGGCTACTCTGTGGATTGTCATCCAATCGTGTCACGAGTAGGTCTCAATTGACAATGGTGTTGTGGTCCTTTGACCTGAAGTCACAGCATTCATCAAGTGAGGAAGAGCGTGCTTTGATGCCATCTAAAGTCTTCCTTGAGAAAGGTTGATGATAAGGGTGGTTGTTGGGCATGTTACGAATCATTTGGGTGTTTGTGTGTGAGCAGATATGAGATTTATCCTCCTGTATGACAGGAGTTGCATCCATGGGCCCCTTGATGGAACTGGACTGAGAAATGCATGGCCATGCTTGGTTGAGTCAATATGTGATATTGGACTCACCATTCTCTGGAAGTCCATCCTGGATCAAGAAACTTGGATTGAGTTATTACGAGGGTGACACGGTCCATGCCTCTAGTTCTTTTCGGATGTAAGGGACAAAGGGACAAAGAAAACGCTGATACATTGGTCATAAATGCTTGTGAGTTATAAACTCTTATTGCTTGGGGAGCAATGATGCATTGCTAGATGCCGCTCATTGTTTGTGAGGTTTTTGGTTTGATACTTTCAAGATCAAGTGGGAGTCTGTTGGAGTTACCATGGTGATCTGGAAGTGGTCAAACATGTAATCTCACTGCCAACGCGATATGAGCCTGCAGGGTCGCACATAAGAGATGTGGAGAAGTTGGATGATCGATTGTGTTGGTAAAGGTTACCAATCACCGACCCGAATGGGGTTTTTGGGCAAAGTGTTGCCTTGAAGTCTTGGTAAGGATCGTCAAACGAGAATCGACGAGTATCGTCGACCTCGGCTCGACGATCGACGAGAATCGACGAGTATCGTCGACCGCGCCTCGACGATCGACGAGAATCGTCGATCGCGGCTCGACGATCGACGAGAATCGTCGACCGCGGGTCGACGGTCGACGAGTATGGTCCACCCCGCGTTCGGCGAGAATCGTCGAGTATTGTACTCTGATTCTCGCCGATCCTAGGTGACTCTCGCCGAATGATTCTCGCCGATTGTGATTCTCGCCGATTCTGATTCTCGCCGACTGATTCTCTCCGAATCTGCTTGGTGATTCTCGCCGAATCTGCTTGGTGATTCTCGCCGAATCTGCTTGGTGATTCTCGCCGATTCTGGAACCCTATTTTTCTGGGTGGTCTGCGGATATCGATATTCCTAAGTCCTTTTATGTCTTTGGTATAAAAGGGGACACTTAGGGTTTTCGGGATATGAGATCTGTTCTTTGCGTGCTGATCGAATCGAAGCCGACGGAAGTGTTCCGCCGTTCGTTTGCTCCGCCGATCCCGAATCCCGCCGACGGAAGGGTTCCGCCGCCGTGTTCGCTCCGTCGACTTCCTTCTCTCCGACGATCGTCACTGGCGTTGCAATCCCTGGTGCGGACCTAGTAGTCTGTGGGAAAGCAAGGTGCGGTCTTTCTCCTTCCCGATAATCCGTGCGACGGATAGTTCGGTGTTCTCCCGCTCGTGTGGACTTCTGCAGAAACGTGGACATTATTCCACGTACAACTCGCCACCAGCAGGAATACAAAGTTTGGAGCATCTCCGTTGAGTTGTGACTCAACGCCACCGAGGTAATTTTTGCATAGTTGTATGTTAACTTCTTGATTCAACTATTATGGCCCGATCCCATCTCTTTTGGTTTTTTCTTGATGTTTTATTCTTCCGCTGCGTGCACAAGCGTTGTGCCATCCTCTTAGAGAAACCCAACAGGAGGAGGGTGGCTGGCGGCCAAAGAAGAAGAGGAATAGAGGGGGGGGCGAAACTTGCCTTGGAGAAGGAGGAGGATTTCAATCTTGAAATTGGTTTTCTTTTCATTAATTAACTCGGGAAAAACAAAGGAGTACATGCATTTATATAGGCTTTACAATCAAGGGAAAAGGGCTACATGCAGCCCAACATGAAAATGAAATAAAACACAATCATACACCATGGTTTTATAACATAACCATGTTACAAATAATACATGAAATTAAACATGAAATAAAATGATAATTTTGAAATAAAATAACTAATAAAATATATTATTACTCAATTATTATTTATTAATATATATTATTAATAAATAATAATTGGGCTTGCGCTCCGGATGGCTATTGTGGCGACGCTTTCAAGGGTCGTCCGTAAGCATGCTGTCGCCGTCATCAAAGTGTTGCGGGCCGACGTCTCCATTCAAATCTACCGGGTCACCATCATCGTCAGAGGGAGGACGCTCCTTGGCCACATGTCGTGGGAAGTCGGCTTCATCAGAGGGAGGTGCTCGGCGCTTGGATATGTCGGCCATGGAGAGAGAGGGAGCGAGTGACTGGCTGCTAGTTCGGATGAAAGATGGAGGATGAATAGTGACAGGCACTGCTTCCGCCTTCCGCCAAAAGAACAGAAAAAGCAATTTTTGTATGCGGATGGAGAACAGGAGAAAACGCTTGAATTTAGAAAACGGAATTTAGGAAAAAAGCCTATCCAAATGATACTTATTGCTAAAATCATGATGCGGTCCAACCGCACCGCAGCCTAACAGCCGAACCAAACGCTACCTAAGTGTACTACTCTCCGGCTCAAACCGCTTATGGATGACATCATATCCCCGTTCCAATTGGCGTTCATTCCAGGATGGCTTATCACGGAAAACATTCTTATTTTTTTAAGCTTAATCACTATCTTAAAGCTGTTGAAATTATTGAAGTGAAAGTGGGGGTTGATCGGGAAGAACGTGCGGCCTGGGCGGACAGTCTGGCGGACTGGTGGTGCGTCTTGAGCAGTCTGCAATTGCGGCCTGGTGGTTTTTCTTGGAGGTAGCTCTGTGGATAGGTAGATTATCCACGACTTGGCAGATTGGGTTGGAGTCCGCGGAGTTCGATATATGCGGACTGTTCTTGGATCTCGCGAGATCGACATTGGCATGTGTCATTGATCTCAGGTGGTGCGGTTAGGAGGTAACCGTGGAGTTTGTTGTTAGGCGAACTGACTTAGATCTGGCGGTCTAAGCGGACTGAGCGGTTTAATAGTTCATGTCCATAGAGTTCGTGCCAAAGGTACACAAGTTGCTGGACTTGGTCACAATCTGTGACAAGTACTGGTTGATCGCAGAGCCCGCAATTGTCCGCTAGTTGACCGGATGGTCTGTGCCTGTTAGTCGTGGACATGGTGTTGCGGGCTGGAGCGGTGTCCGCAGGGTGTGCGGACTGAAGGCTTCAACATGCGTACTAGTGCAGTGTCCGTAGGTATGCAGACTGGCTTCCTGTTCGGCCTCTTTTGAGAGCGGGCATATAGGCTGTTGTCCGGCCTTGTCCATGCAGACTGGGTGGACTGCTTGGTGCTAATTGCGAGCTGGGGTGGTGATTATATCCAGTAGGGAGGTGACCACACTACTCTCCGCGCCTATAAATAGGACCCCCGTCACATCATAATTTAACTAAATGAACAGTAAGTTGAGCATGGGTTAATTACTGCGGCCTCAGATTTTCAGTCCGCACGGTTTGAGAAGGTTAACTGGTTTGTTATTTGCAGGTTGTGCGGCTAGCACTGAAAAGTCAGGACTTTAGTGCTGACTGCGGTCAGGGATCAGTGAAGCTTGCAGTTTACAATCAACGGTTTGCAGCTGTGTACAACCTGTATTCGTCGAGAGTGGGTCCTACCACAGCCATGTCAGCAGAAGTCAAGGTCAACAAGTCAAGGCAGGAGTCAAAGTCAGCATTCAAGATCGCGGAAGGCATGGGCGAGTATAGGCGAGCTCCCCTCGCATACTCGCCACGTAGGCGACTAGGTGAGATACTCGCCCAGCCCGTGCGAGTTCCTCTAGAAGTCGCCTGGTCGCTAGGGGGTGAGGTATAAATATGACCCCCCTCCCCTTGCATTTGCCTATAAATAGGACCCCAAGGGTACGAGGTGAAGCACTTGAAATCCTCGACAGGATACTCACGCGCTTCAGTTTTGGGATACTAGCTAAATCTTTGGATTCCTTTTCCTTGGAGAGCAAGTCGCGACCTTGCGACCCCGCCAGCTAGCTTCCCTCGTACCCAGTTCGGCTATCCTTGGTTGAGAAGGGGCTGCTCCTTTCGAGCATCCGGGTACGTGGTGGGACCTTCCCGCCGCAACATCTGGGGTCCTGTTTGACCTGATTCTTCGTCCTACTCATCTTTGCCGTCTGATCTAGCTTCTGAGCCAGTAACCTTAGGTGGCTTTGGTCTGAATTCTGAGGTTGGGATTTTTCCTGGCTTCAACACTTGGTGCGGTGAGCGTGGATCGCAGCCAAGGAGGAAAGTTTGTAAGTTGAGTGAGACGGTCATTGGTGGAGAGCAAGGAGAGTTGGTCGGCAACTCGGCAGTAAGAGGAGACGCCGCGCGAGGTGGCGAGTTTGTAATAGTGGCCGCATTCGAAGAGTTCGTGAGGAAGATCGAGCAAACCATTCTCGTCGGTTTCTCTCAGCGACCAGAGGTCACGACGACTTCTCCCCGTCGCCTAACGCCGCTAGAAGAGGAAGCGCCGCCGAGGCGAGCTGGAAAGGAGCCCGCTTGTGCGAGAGAAGGGCGACCGATGCAGTCGCGTCATTACCCGACGAGTAGCCGGGGGGTCTGTTTTCGGGATCCAATATCGCCGGCGAGGTGCAGGGATACTCGGCATTATGGTGAGTATGACGTCTCCAGCGAGGATGAAACTCGTCACCGCCAGGGAGAGAGGAGCCCCTTCTGTGACGAGATCCTCGCCGCTCCAGTTCCAGAAGGGTGGAGGGAACCCGTTCTCACTTACTACTCTGGCCGAGATGACCTTGTCAGACACCTCCAATGGTTTGAAGACGTCGTCTCCATCCGCAACATGTCTGATGCCTTCAAGTGCAGGTTCTTCTCCATCACCCTGAAGGGGAACGCCAGGGATCGGTTCCATCAGCTACCTGCGGGGTCCGTGTACTACTTCTCAGATCTGCGTCGGGGCCTTATGGCGAGGTTCACGACATCGAAGAAGAGTAAGAAGGAAGCGACGGCCCTCTTCAGAATCGTCCAAGGGCAGCATGAGAGTTTGGGTCATTACATCGACCGCTTTCAGGAGGAGATTTTGGAGGTGGAAGAAGTGGACAGTTTTACCTTGATGGTGGCCCTAAAGTTTGGGTTGAAGCAAGGCTTGTTCAGTCTGGAGATGGGGTTCAATCCCCTAAGATCTTTTGAAGAAATGATAGAAAAGGTGAACACTTTCGTTCGAGGGGAGGAGAATAACAAGGACTTCCTAGCAAGGCTAGATGAGGAGATTGCGACAGAAAGGAGTGGAGAAGGACCTTCGGGGTCGAAGTCAAGGAGGACGCTGGAGAGGCGAGAGGAGAAGAAGAAGGAAGAGCCAAGGAGAGAAGAGAGAAAGAAGAGAGAGGAACTCAGGAGGGTTGAAGAAAGGAGGTAGGAGAGGCCTCGAAGATAGGAAGAGAGAAGGCCGGCAGAAGCTCGGGAAGGAGGAAGGGAGGAAAGGCGATTCCAGTATCCAGAGAATCACCCCCTAGTGGAGACCAGCATGGCAACAGTATCAGGAAGAGAGGAGGAATGGAAATCGGCAGGAGGGAGGCCGAGGAGGAGGAAGAAGGGAGACAATGGTCATCGCTCGCCAAGACAACAAGCGGCGCCGGAGGGAACATCGAGCGATGCGCCAGGAGGCAGAGATTCCCCTCTACTGCGATATTCATCGGGTAGAGGGGCACGGGACCTGGGCTTGCCCCTAGTTTGGGAAGCAAGGAGGAGGTTGGAAGCGGGAGTGGCAAAAAGAGAGCAACAGAGGCAGGAGGCCCCGGTGGGGCAGGTGGCATTCCAAGCTCCAGCGAGGAGGAGGAATGAGGACCGTGTCGACCTGGAAGGTCGCGGGGAAGTGATACATGGCCCAGGAGGTGGGCATGTAGGAGTGATCAATGGAGGGTCCGGGCTTGGAGCTTCCCGCAAGGGGAGTCTCCACCAGATCTATCGAAATAACGTCGCCTCGACGTCACAGACCCCGCCGCCATTAGAGGAGATCACCTTCTCGGAGGAAGACATGCTAGGGAATGAGAACCCCTTCCATGATGCCTTGATCATTCAAGCCATCATTGAGGACTTCACCGTCGACCGAATCCTCGCGGACAACGGTAGCTCGGTGAACGTCATCTTCAAAAGAACCTTTGTTGGGCTTCAGGTGGAAGCGTCCCGGGTCCAAGCTGCAGATGGACCGCTCTTTGGCTTCTCAGGAGAGAAGAAAGAGGTGGAGGGAGCAGTGGAGCTACTGGTTACGCTCGGTGGGATGTCGATCTGATGCGTCTTCATCATCGTCGACGCACCGAGCGGTTACAACTCCATCTTCGGGCGGCCTCTTATAAACTACTTCAGGGCCATTCCGTCGTTGTATCACCAGTGCCTAAAGTACTGTTGCAGAGATGTGCAGATCAGGATCAGGGGAGATCCCAAGGCTTCCAGGGATTGCTACTTGAATGCTGTCAGCACCATCAGCTGGATGGGTGACGCGGAGAAGCTGGAGGAGTTGCTGGAGAAGGAGAAAGTGTTGTGTACTGCTGAGGAGGTGGAGGAGATAGAGGTGATCTCTCGAGGGGGAGAGTAGGGACTGCTGAAGGTGGGAGGATTGTTGCTTGGGGGGAAGATAGAGATGGCTGCTTGCCTGCAGGACAACGTTGATGTATTTGCATGGAGCGCCGCCGAGATGCCAGGGGTTGACGCTGATGTTGCTTGTCATCGACTCAACATGAATCCCGCGGTGGCCCCAGTTCGACAAAAGTAGAGGAAAAGCGCCACCATCCTGACCGAGCCGATCAGGGAAGAGGTGGAGAAGCTGCTGAAGGCAGGGTTTGTCTCGGAGATCCAGTATCCATGCTGGGTCTCCAATGTTGTAATGGTGAAGAATCCTAGAGGGGGTTGGCGTTTATGTATCGATTTTTCAATGTTGAATAAAGCTTGCCCGAAGGATTGTTACCCCTTGCCTCAAATCGACGCGCTGGTTGATTCCGTCGTCGGGTTTCTTGTGATGAGTGTTCTTGATGCTTTTTCAGGGTATCACCAGATCTGGATGCATCCCCCCGACTACCGTGACGTCTCTTTCATAACCAACGATGGCTGTTATAGCTACAAGATGATGCCCTTCGGGCTCAAGAATGCAGGCGCAACTTACCAGAGGATGTTGGATCAGATCTTCAAGGGGCAGAAGGGGCGGAACTTGGAGGTTTATGTGGATGACCTCCTCGTCAAGAGCAAAAGCGTCGCAGAGCACATAACAAATTTGGTGGAGACCTTTGCTACCATGAGGAAGTACAAGATGCGACTCAACCCGGCCAAGTGCATCTTTGGTGTAGGAAGGGGGAAATTTTTAGGTCACCTCCTCACTCCCATGGGGTGGAACCTAATCCAGACAAGGCGAAGGTCATCCTGGATATGGCGTCGCCAAGGGATCCTAAGGAAGTTCAAAGGCTGGCAGGCCTCAGCCGTTTTTTGTCCAAGGCGGGGGAGAAGTGCTCTCCATTCTTCAAGACCCTTTGGTGAAATCAGAAGTTCGAGTGGACGACGGAGTGTGAGGAGGCTTTCGAAAAGCTCAAGCAACAGCTAACCCAAGCTCCTCTCCTCCAGGGCCCACGAGGTAATGAGGATCTCTTTCTCTATCTAGGAGTCGGGGCGGAAGCAGTTAGTTCGGTGCTGGTTCGGGAGGAAGGCAAGAGGCAGCTTCCTATCTACTATGTTAGTAGAGTGTTGCGGCAGGCGGAGACGAGATACCCTATTTTGGAGAAGCTGGTGTTCGCTTTGGTGGTTTCGGCTCGAAGGCTTCATCTGTATTTTCAAGCTTACTCCATCAGGGTCGTCTCCGATCATCCTCTACGGAGCATCCTGGATGGGGTGGAGCACTCTGGCAGGCTGGAAAAGTGGGCGGTGGAGCTTAGCGAATTCGATATTTCTTACTCTCTAAGGATAGCGATCAAGGCGCGGGCGGTGGCGGATTTCCTTGCCGACTTCTCGGCCGAGGTGGAAGGAGAGGAAGGATCTTCTAGCACGGTGTCCTGGAAGATGTTTGTAGATGGGGCTTCGGGCAGATATTACGTGGGAGCCGGAGTCGTGCTCGTAAGCCCTCAGGGAACTAGGATCGAGCAAGCGGTTGAGATCCTCTTTCTAGTTACCAACAATCAGGCGGAGTACGAAGCCATGGTGGCCAGCTTGCGTCTCTCCAAGGAGTTGGGAATTCGAGATATAAGGACCTTCACCGACTCGATGGTAGTCGCGTCCCAGATCAGAGGCGAGTTCGAGGTGAATGATCCGATTTTGCAGCGGTACTTGATCAAGGTGAAAGGTCTGATTGGGGGGTTTCAATCTTTCTTCGTCGAGCACGTACCCCGAGAGGAGAATTCAGAAGCCGACTATCTTACCAAATACGGTCCCCGGGCTGGGGGGACCGTGACTGAACTCTTCCAACCATCCATCGAGGAAGGGGAGATGATTGAGATCTAGCAGAGAGTGTCTTGGAAGGATCCGTTTGTTTCTTTCCTAACAACGGGTCAGATTTCTGCCAGCGAGGGAGACCAGAGGAAGTTTCGCTACAAAGCCGCCTACTATTTGCTTCAAGATGGAGAACTTTACCGCAAGACCATCTCAGGTCCTCTGGCTCGGTGCCTGTCAGAGATTGAAGTACCTCGTTTTCTGGAGGAGATTCACTCAGGAGAGTGCGGCAGTCACTCGGGAACTCGCACTCTTGAACAAAGGATTCTAAGGCATGGGTACTTCTGGCCCACCATTAGGAAGGATGCAGAGGCCTTCTCCAAGAAATGCCTCCAGTGCCAGCTCTTCGCACCCCTTCAACTACAACCAGCTCAACATCTTCGCTCAATCACAGCTCCATGGCCCTTCACCATCTGGGGGATGGACTTGATCGGCCCCTTTCCTCAGGCCAGCGGGCAGAGGAAGTTCGTGCTTGTCATGATCGACTACTTCTCCAAGTGGATCGAGGAAAAAGCCTTGGCCAGAACCACGTCGCAGATCGTGAAGAACTTCATTTGGGGAGAAATTGCATGCAGGTTCGGGATTCCTCTAGCCATCGTCACCGACAACGGGCCGCAGTTCACCAGTTTGGAGTTAGAGGACTTCTGCAAGTAGCTAGGGACAGATCTTCGATTCGCCTCTGTGCATCATCCTCGCAGCAACAGATAGGTGGAGGAAGCCAACAAGTTGATCATCAACCTTCTGAAGAAAAAAGTCACCAACTTGAAGGGCAATTGGGTGGAGCAGCTCCCATCGGTTCTCTGGGCTTTGAGAACAACTCCAAACTCGGCCACGAGGGAAACTCCTTTCAAGTTATCCCACGGGTCTGAGGCACTTATCCCAGTAGAATTTGAGGTTCGAAGCCTGAGAGTTATAGCAGCTGTAGATGGCGGCGAAGAATGGCGCTTGGAACATGAGGACGCCCAAAGACTCTCACTGGATTTTGTAGAAGAGCTTCGTGACTTGGCCTCCATCCGCCAAGAGGAGATCAAGCGGCGCATGGAGAAGCACTTCGACAAAAATGTCCGCCTAAAGCATTTTCTCGCCGGAGATCTGGTGATGAAGAAGGTGGACGCCGCAGGAAGAGGAGCAACAGTGGGCAAGCTACATCCAAATTGGGAAGGTCCCTTCATTGTCCAGGAAGCCTTGGCCACCGGGGGCTATTATCTCCAGGATCAGGTTGGAGAGCAGTTGGGAGGTACTTGGAGCGGGGATGACCTGAACAGGTTCTATCCTTAGCGGCCAATAATGTATTTTGTTTGTACATGCTTTTACATATATGCAATGGCAACTATTCTGCTTCTGTTCATCCTGTTTGTTATCGCAAGTTTTCTGGGAACTCAAGGTTTTGCTTCAAGATCGATCTGAAAAGCTGGTCGTCAACTCGTTCCCCCTGGATAGCCCAGTTCGGATGATGGGATGGTGCCTCGGGATATAAGCGTCCTTGTAAGACCGGACCCCTGCATTGACGGCCGAGATCAGCTCCTCCCTTGCATGTCGGCCTAGCTACCCCCGACTGCATCTCTCCTCCAACTGGAGGAACTAGCGGGAACAGGTCTGGACCCCAACCTCTCGGATTTGAGGAAGGATCAACCTGGCCAAGCTTTCCCTCCAATAGCCTGGGAGCCATGATAGGCTCAAGGGAATATGTTAGCCGCGAGTGCGTCCTGTAGGACCCTCGGAAGAACATAATCCCTTGCTCTTGTGTTTGCGCTCATATCCAGTTGGCAGAGCTGAGAGCGATCGCAACGGTTGGATTAGGGAACGTGTCTTCGACCTGTTTCTCGTATATAGCCTAGCTCGGACGATGGGACGATGCCTCGGGATATAAGCGCCCTTGTAAGACCGGACCCCTGCATTGACGGCCGAGATCAGCTCCCCCCTTGCATGTCGGCCTAGCTACCCCCGATTGCATCTCTCCTCCGACTAGAGGAACTATCAGGAACAGGGCCGAACGCCAACCTCCCAACTCGACGTCGGCGAGATCGTCGTTCGATTTCTGATTTCTTCATCCTCAAAGATATCGATGCGCTTAATCCATTTTCAAATTCTTAAAGCAGCAGAAATGTTCCAAGTCCTCGAGTGGCAGGTCCTCATAAGTCCAAGTCCCTGCACGAGCTCCTCTCCTGCATATTGGCCACAGACCTTCTCAAGTGAGATCAAGATCCTCGCTGGAGTGATGTCGTAGTCCGAGACCTCTGTACGAGCTCCTCTCCTGCAGACCGACTACTTGCCTCCCCAAGTCGACCTACACTACTCTAGTTGAGCAGGGCTCCTGAGAGCTGTCGACTCCAGCAGTGTTCAAGTTCTCGAGTGGCAGGTCCTCGTAAGTCCAAGTCCCTGCACGATCTCCTCTCATGCATATTGGCCACAGACCTCCTCGAGTGAGATCGAGATCCTCGCTGGAGTGATGTCGTAGTCCGAGACCTCTGCACGAGCTCCTATCCTACAGACCGACTACTTGCCTCCCCGAGTCGACCTACACCACTCTAGTTGAGCAGGGCTCCTGAGAGCTGTCGACTCCAGCAATGTTCAAGTCCTCGAGTGGTAGGTCCTCGTAAGTCCAAGTCTCTGCACGAGCTCCTCTCCTACATATTGACCACAAACCTTCTCGAGTGAGAACGAGATCCTCGCTGGAGTGATGTCGTAGTCCGAGACCTCTGTATGAGCTCCTCTCCTGCAGACCGACTACTTGCCTCCATGAGTCGACCTACACCACTCTAGTTGAGCAGGGCTCCTAAGAGCTGTCGACTCCAACAATGTTCAAGTCCTCGAGTGGCAGGTCCTCGTAAGTACAAGTCCCTGCACGAGCTCCTCTCCTGCATATTGGTCACAGACCTCCTCGAGTGAGATCGAGATCCTAGCAGGAGTGATGTCGTAGTCTGAGATCTCTGTACGAGCTCCTCTCCTGCAGACCGACTACTTGCCTCCTCGAGTCGACCTACACCACTCTAGTTGAGCAGGGCTCCTGAGAGATGTCGACTCCAGCAATGTTCAAGTCCTTGAGTGGCAGGTCCTCGTAAGTCCAAGTCCCTGCACGAGCTCCTCTCCTGCACATTGGCCACAGACCACCTCGAGTGAAATCGAGATCCTCGCTGGAGTGATGTCGTAGTCCGAGACCTTCGTACGAGCTCCTCTCCTGCAGACCGACTACTTGCCTCCACGAGTTGACCTACACCACTCTAGTTGAGCAGGGCTCCTGAGAGCTGTCGACTCCAGCAACGTTCAAGTCCTTGAGTGGTAGGTCCTCGTAAGTCCAAGTCCCTGCATGAGCTCCTCTCCTGCATATTGGCCACAAACCTCCTCGAATGAGATCGAGTTCCTCACCGGAGTGATGTCGTAGTCTGAGATCTCTGTACGAGCTCCTCTCCTGCAGACCGACTACTTGCCTCCCCGAGTCGACATACACCACTCCAGTCGAGTAAGACTCCTAAGAGCTGTCGACTCCAACAAATATTCAAGTCCTCGAGTGGCAGGTCCTCGTAAGTCCAAATCCTTGCACGAGCCCCTCTCCTGCATATTGGCCAACGACCTACTCGAGTTAGGCCAAGTTCCTCGTTGGAATGATGCGAGTAGAATTGGGCGAGTATGCGTGCAGGCATCGGCGAATATGTGAGCATGACATAGCAAAGTGTGAATATGATATGGCGAGTAGCTGCGCGCGAGTACCAGGGTGCGAGTTATGAAGAGCGACTACGGTCGTGCGAGTATCAACTACGCGATTATGAATAACGCCAACGTACGAGTAAAGAATCACGAACACTCGTCCTCCCCGAACCTACGAGCCTAGCGAGTATTACCAGCAGACAAGCGAGCAGGAAATCAACAGCATGGTAACTTAAACTTGTATATATATTTCTCTTTCAAAATGATTACAAGTTACAAAAGATGTTTGTTACAAAAAAGATCCTAACTATCTTGTGCGAGTATGAGAAATATCAGCGAGCAACTAGGACTCATCGTCGCCAGTATCAGGCTGATATTCCTCATCTCCAATGTCGGCGTCCTCTTCCTCGCTGCTTTCATCGCTTTCCTCCTCGCCGCTGCCACTGTCATTGCTGCTGCCACTGCTGCCGCTGCTGCCAGAGCCCGACGATGGTGAAGGCAGGCGATCTGGCGAGACTGTCTCGGGGAGTACCTCAGGGATGAGTTTGTCAATGGTGAAGGCAGGCGATCTGGCTATCTCGCGACGAACCGACGACCTCTCCTACCACAAGATTTGAGATCGCTTGATGGCATAGTGAGGATCGTCCTCCGACCGCGGTTGAGGAGCAGAGGAACTCGCGCCGGCTTCTAAAATGGCCAGGCGAGATTCCATCTCGACCGCACGGATTTGGGATGCCTCCAGATCAGCCCGAGACTTGACGAGTTCCACCTCATACTCAGAGAGATTTTTGGCGGTTTCTATCTCGGCAGCTTGCGATAAAGAACGAAGTCAGCAAAAAGAATCCAAGTGTGGCAACATTAACATCGCGCGTAGAGGCGACTTACCTCATAATCTCGCCAGCGTGTGGATTCCATGTCGAGATCGATCGCATTCTTGCTGACGATCTTCAAGGCTTTAGTCCTCTCCAGCATCCTCCTCGCCGTGAAGTGATTTAGTTCGATGGCTTGTGCGAGCGAGCAGGCCGCCTGCTGGGCGAATTCCTCCTCGCTGAGATCCAGCATCGACTTGGTGTCGCCTCGCCCGTACATTGCGTGGAGGACGGCAAAGGCCTCCCCCTTGTCCTCCCCTTCCTCCGCCCAGGAGGGCAGGTCGGTGCTCAATGTCACCAGATGCTCGTCCGCCGACCAGGTCACCAACGGGCGACCGTAGGCATCCACCGCGTCCAGCCCCAGGTTGAAATTGGGATGGAAGTGGGGAAGCCGAGCATGAAGCGTCGAATCCTGGTCATCAAGATGCGGCGACGACACCTTCTGTTTTTTGGTCGCGGGGCCTGACGACCTGGCTTTGCCTTTGCCTTTGGCGAGTTTCTTCTTCTCGCCGATATCAGCCGGCGAGTGGGGCTCAAGAAGCGAGGTGGCGATTTCTTTGGCTGGAGGAAACGGCCTCGCCGGGAGCTCGTTCGGCTCTGCAAAAGGCCGAGTAATGTTAACAAACAGCTATCGCGACGAGTATGCAAGAGACGTTCCTCGCTAAGACGTACCTTCATTATAGTGGACCTCGAACAGTGTATTGACGTTTAGTCACCAAAAAATAACATCGAACCGACGACCTCGGAACGATTCGACGAGCTGCTCGCGCACACCCTCCAATATCGTTGGAAGGAAGGAGACATCAGCAGGCTGGTGCGGCCTTCCCTGGACGTCACCAAAGTCGCCTTCAACGACGACTAGCATCTCGCTCCAGCGATGCACCTTATTCGCCTTCCCCACCAGAGTACAGACATGGCTGCTGAAATACACCACGCCCTCGGCAGTCGCGGCGAAGGCGAATATTTTGCGGAAGACGGAAAGATCAAAGATGATCCTCTCCTCGCGCAAGTACCAAAGGAACCCCGTGATGATGGCGATGTCGTTGGGGTTGATCTACGCGGGGACTATGCCAAAGTATCGGAGAATATCGCAATACTCCGGCCACAATGGAAGTCGCAGACCGGCGTCGAAGTGGCGAAGGGGGAGGACCAGCTCGCCCTCTATGCACGTGTTTAGTCGCTCGCTGCGACTAGGAAGTCGGGCCGAGTATCCCTCCGGCAAATGTTGCTCCCTAAAATTTTCTAAGTCTCGCTCTGTTGTAATTGATTTTTTGAAAGCCGCATCAGCGAAATTGGCGGCGTGGGCTTGGCGGCAAGCACTGACATCGTCTCCAACCATCTTGCGAGTTCTAGCGAGGAAGAAGAAAGAATAGCGAGGAATAAAGAAAAGTCGCAGCGCGCGAGCAAGCAAAGATATTCACGAGGTAGGGGTTCAAAAGCGCAACAGTGTACTTATGTCCTACCTACCCCCTCTATTTATAGGCGTCAGTGGGGGGGGAGGGTATATCTTCCTTACAGCGAGCATCAGACCAAGTCGTGCCCTAAGCGAGTAATCCGACTCCGTTGCGTAGGTCGCACAAAAAAAGATGAAGCATTATCGCAACCTGCAGAACAAACTCGGCACAGACCAGACAAGACATCCCCTAAACAGCACAGAAGAAATTAATATGATGAAGCGCGAGATTCAAACTCGCTTATTACAATCAATGACAGTCCATAAAGTCGCTCTTGGCGAGTTTCAAATAGAAAAAAGAAAAGTTCTAAGGCCTAGGCCTCTCTGGGGGATGGGGATGTCACCCGGCCTAACCCATCTCACGCGCCCCCCGGAAGTGCTCTGTCGCCATCGCCATCGCGTCATCGCCGAGCCGCAACTGCTCCTCCATCCTCGTCAACCAGCCGACGGAGCCCATGCTCGCAGGAATGCTGACAACCTCGTCGAGGACACGCTGGAGGCGATGGTTGTTAATCGCCATCTGACGATCATTCTCCTTTACCATGTGGAAGCGGGATTCATAGCTCTCCAGCGTACTCTTGAGCTCTTCCATCTTCGACATCCGCACTTCCAACGATGATATTCGGCGATGAGGCTCGCAGATCGCCAACTGGTCAAACTTCCTCTCCAGCTCCAGGTAGGCGCGAGCAGTAACATGGCGATATTCCATGCCCGGTAACCCTATGGCGTCGATGAAGGCCGCCCCTGGAGTCGCCGGCCGATCTGACATCAAATGAAAGTCACTGGGTTAGACAAGGTATTTAGCCGCCCTATACGGCATCAATAACAACACATACCGCGGCGACGAGATCTAGATCGGCGAGGAGATCTAGATCAGCGAGGGGAGGATCCATGAGTTGGCTCATCTCGCCGGCTCGAAGATGGCCCACCAGCGTGCTCGTCCGCCTTGCCTTGCCCGCGTCCCCCTTGTCCAGAATCTGCAACTCTTGACGGAAAGTAGCTCAGCCGCGGCTTGACCGGCTTACTGACCGCGGGATGTGATGGAAAAGGCGGAGGGAGCGACGAACTTGCCGGTGGCGAGGATTCTTCAGCGAAGGAGGAGGAGGAAGTCGCGTCGTGGCAACTTGAGAAGGCGCGACCAGAGGAGATGGCAGCGGCAAGAATACGGGTACCGACTGGATGATGGTGATGTTTGAAAGAGGCGGCAGTGGGGGTAGAGAAGAGCTCGCCTCGGGCAGAGAAGACCTCGCCGGAGGTAGTGCAGAACTCGCGGCGGGCGGAGCAGAGCTCCTCGCGGGCAGTGCAGAACTCGCCGGGAGACCCTTGCTCACCGACGGATCTTTCTTGGACGGAGGGTACTTCGGCAAAGGGTCCTTGCGCGCCTGGGTCATCTTCCTCGGCGAAGGATCCTTCGACGACAGTTCCTTGCTCGCCATGGGAACCGAGGCCTCAAATGTTCTTTTGCCGCCGATATTGATCCGCACTGTGTGTGCGATCTTTACTGGTCTCCCGGTAGGAAGGGCGACCAGCGGCGCGGAGTTCAACGGAGCGACATTCAGAACCGCGCCAGCGCCACCCGAAGGAGAATCTGCGAGTATCATGGTCAATTTAACAAGCAATGGAAATGACCGTCAGAACAAGAAAGCATCTCGGCAAAAATGACAACCTGGAAGGTCGACGACTTCAACCTGCTGCGGCACCGGAGTGGAGGCGAGTTCCGGGGCCAGGGTCGTGGCGAGCTCGGGGATGTCGAGCGAGTCGAGGAAGCTCGCATCAGATACGGTGGCATTGGGGATGTCGTCAAGCCCCAGGTCGCTGAGCAGTCGCTGCGTGCTGGCAGAGCGTACGGGGTTGCTAGTGGAAGTCGCGGTTTGAGAAAGAGGTGGCGGCGAGTTATCATCACCAGAGGCGGGTTTCTTCTTGGACTTTTTAACTTTCTTCTTCTTGAGGGGGGGGGGGGAAGTCGGCAACGACGTCCTCCTCGTGCGGCCTTTTCGGCTTCGCGACTCCAATAACACCAGTCAGCGCGGCGAGTCTGTCATGAAGAAAATTCACAGCGTCCGACATTATGCGCGAGTTCTGATGATCCGGCTAAAGAACTAGCCCCCCTATTTATAGAGATCGGCAGGCAGTCATAAGAGGCGAGCAACCCAGATACTCGGCAGAGCAGCTCGCTGAATAAGTGTTGGATGTTTTTTTCCGAGCTCCGAAGTCGCTCAGAAAGAGCGGAGATTGTGTACAACCCGTATTTGTCGAGAGTGGGTCCTACCACAGGCAGGTTAGAAGAAGTCAAAGTCAACAAGTCAAGGCAGGAGTCAAAGTCAGCATTCAAGATCGCGGAAGGCCTGAGCGAGTATAGGCGAGCTCTCCTCGCATACTCGCCAGCTAGACGACTAGGCGAGATACTCGTCCAGCCCGTGCGAGTTCCTCTGGAAGTCGCCTAGTCGCCAGGGGTGGGGTATAAATATGACCCCCCTCCCCTTACATTTGCATATAAATAGGACCCCAGGGGTACGAGGTGAAGCACTTGAAATTCTCGGCATGGTACTCGCGCGCTTCAGTTTTGGGATACTAGCTAAATCTTTGGATTCCTTTTCCTTGGAGAGCAAGTCGCGACCTTGAGACCCCGCCAGCTAGCTTCCTTCGTACCCAGTTCGGCCATCCTTGGTTGAGAAGAGGCTGGTCCTTTCGAGCATCCGGGTACGCGGTGGGACCTTCCTGCCGCAACATCTGGGGTCCTGTTTGACCTGATTTTTCGTCCTAGTCATCTTTGCCGTCTGATCTAGCTTTTGAGCCAGTAACCTTAGGCGGCTTTGTTCCGAATTCTGAGGTTGAGATTTTTCCTGGCTTCAATAAGCAGGTCGCAGTTGCGGTCAGCCGGTCTTCTCTCTTTCAGCAATTCCAGTTCAATAACTTGTCTGCCGGTCTGGGCGGTCTGGGTGGTGTGTTCATCAGTTCGACAACACTTTGTTCGCGGTCTAACTGGCGGCTAGGCGACCTCAGCGGTCAGGCGGCTTGCAGTTTGCAGACATCTCTTCTTCAGCTTGAATAACGGGTAGTCCGCGCTACCTCGCGGTCTCGGCGGACTTCGCTGTTCAGTTCGGCAAGGGCGGCGGTCTCAGCGGTCTCAGCCTCTGTCCGCCTGGCTTCTGTTTTCTGTTATTTTCTACTTTCTTTTTTGTACTTGACGAAATCATGTCTCGTCATGTATACCTCTTTTTGTAAAGGAGATTGTTAATATATGACCTGTTTGTTACTTTTCTTGCATATGATTTACTGAGCTTGATTTGAAGTGTTTCTGCGTCTGTTTCTCGCTTGATCAAGATGTCATCTTAACAGACATTATTTACTTTATCATGATGTGTGTTTCCTCATCATCATATTTCATCCTATTTAATGGGACGCGGGTTGGTAATGTTCGGTAGGGTCGGGGTCACCGTTAGGGTGATCCCCTCTCTCAGTTATTATGTGCTCTGAATTCCTTAGCTGGATGTTGCTGGTGCTAAGCTGGATGGTTCTATATTTGGTGCTTCAGTGTCCTCCATGGCTTCTTGGGTATCCCACTTATTCTTAGCAGATGATACTTCTATATTTCGTGGTGCTAGCCGGAGGGAGGCACATGAAGTTTCAGATATCCCGGGGACTTTTGCGTCGGCTTTGAGGTCGGTAATTAACCTCAGAAAATCATCGGTTATGTTTAGAAACTCGGTGCCTGAGGGGGAGATGGCAGATAGTGAAACTATTTTTAACATTACCACGTGTGAACATGATGAGATGTATTTAGGGGTGCCACTCCAAGGGTCTACGTCGTTATTCAGTGTTAAGTATATATCAAGTACTGTGATTGGCAGAGGAATTAATGGGTGGCAGGTGAAGCTCCAATCTCATGATGACAAGGATATAGACTCTTTCAAAACGTATTTTTCAATTGTTTGTTTTTGCAATTTATAAAAAATCATTTATTTTAAAATTGATGATAATTTGATTTTTCATAAGTTATTCGGTAGCAGCTTATGGCTTCTCATAAGCGTTTATCCCTTAAGAAAACTCAAAACTGATTTTTTCACCTGGAGGTGATTTTTTCGGTTTGCTACGATGTTTTCGGCAGAGAGCGATTTTTTCGCCCGGGCGCATATTTTTCGTTCGGGCGTGATTTTTTTGCCAGGGCGAGAATTTTCCGTCCGGCCGTGAATTTTCCGCCCGAGCGCGTTTTTTCAGTCCTGGCGCGATTTTTACGCCTGGGGGCGATTTTTTTGCCCGGGCGCGGATATTTCGATCGGGCGCGGTTATTTCGCCTGGGCGCGAATTTTTCCCTTGTGCACGAATTTGACGCCTAGGCGCGAATTTTTCGCCGGGGCGAGATTTTTTCGCACGGACGTGATTTTTCGGCCCGGGGGCAATTTATCCGGCCTGGCGCGATTTTTTCGCATAGGATTTGTTTTTTCGCCCGGACGCGATTTTTTGCCCGATAGTGATTTTTTCGCCTGATAACGATTTTTTTCGCCCGTAAACAAATTTTTCGCCCGCGAGCAATTTTTTCGGCCGGACGCGATTATTTCTGCAGTATGCATTTTTCGCTTCCGTGCAAAAATGTTCCGCCCGGGCGCGAATGTTCCGCCCGGGCGCGAATGTTCCGCCCGGGCGCGAATGTTCCGCCCGGGCGCGAATGTTCCGCCCGGGCGCGAATGTTCCGCCCGGGCGCGAATGTTCCGCCCGGGCGCGAATGTTCCGCCCGGGCGCGAATGTTCCGCCCGGGCGCTAATGTTCCGCCCGGGCGCGAATTTCCCGCCCGGGCACGAATTTCCCGCCCGGGTGCGAATGTCCCGCCGGGGCGCTAATGTCCCGCCAGGGCGCAAATGTCCCGCACGGGCGCAAATGTCCCGCCCGGGCGCGAATTTCCCGCCCGAGCGCGAATTTTCCCCATGTGGCCGAATTTTCCGCCCGGGGTGACTTTTTTGCCCAGACACGATATTTTTGCTCGCATGCAATATTTTTGCACGAAAGCGAAGTAATGCATTATGCAGAAAAAAATGGCGTGCGACCGAAAAAATCGCTCGCAGGCGAAAAATTCGTTTACGGGTGAAAAAAATCGTTCTCAGGCGAAAAAATCACTCTCGGGTGAAAAAATTGCGTCAGTGGAAAAACAGATCCCGTGCGAAAAATCGCGCCCCGGCGGAAAAATCACGTCCGGGAGAAAAAAATTCTCAACCTGGCGAAAAATTCGCGCCTCGGCGTCAAATTCGTGCACGGGCGAAAATTCGCGTCCGAACGAAATATCCGCTCCCGAGAGAAATATCCGCGTCCGGGCAAAGAAATCGCGCCCGGGCGAAAAAATCGCACCCGGGCTAAAAAAACGCGCCTGGGCGGAAAATCTCGGCTGGACGGAAAATTCTCGTCCAGGTGGAAAAATCGCTCCCGCGCGAAAAAATCACGCCCGGGCGAAAAAATCAGCTCTAAGTTTTCTTAAGGCATAAGCGTTTATGAGAAGCTATAAGCTGGTCCCAAATAGATTATGAAAAATCAGTTTATCATCAATTTTAAAATAAGTGATTTTCTATAATCTACACAAACAAACAACTGGAAAATAACATTTCAGTTTTGAATAGAGATTATTCATCAGCATAAGCTGTACCAAACAGAGCCTAATACTCCTATTGATGAAATTAATTCACTTATTGCTAGCTTTTGGTGGAGTGGCCTGGCCCAACGTTGGGGGCTGCATTGGAAGTCTTGGCGCTCTCTTTGTCTTCCAAATCGCGTGGTGGGATGGGCCTTTGATGTTTGGACTCTTTCAAGGCGACCCACCTAGCGAAGCAGGCATGGATAATTGTCACCAAACCAAACTCAATTGTGGGATTTGTATTTCGGGCTCGCAAGTTTCCATATGTTTTTTTTTTCAGTGCTGTCTTAGGTCATCACCTCTCTCTTTGTTGGTCTAGTATTCTTTCATCTCTGCCAGTTCTGGTGGGGGCTCTCATCTTGCAGTGGGCTCTGGACAAAGTATTGATATATATGGTCTGATCGGTGGTTGTTGTGTCCCACCATATTTTTCAAGTGTTGACCCATAGGTCTCCTGCGACATGTCTGATGCGAGTTGGGAAGCTTATCCTGCGACATTTCTCTGGCAATGGGTTATTCTCGGTTCGGAACACGTATCAGCTAATTAACCAGGTTGACGCGATGTCTCCCTCGACCTCATCTTCTACATGGGACCTTGTTTGGAGGGTGGGGGTTCCGCCATGAATTTAGCTTCTTATGGAGATTTGCCAAGGATATCATGCTAATGATGGTGAACTTGTGACGTCGTGATTCGGTGGATTTGTTGGCCTTCCCTTTTGTGGTGATCCCGACGAAGATGCTTGACTCTGCATTTTTTGTCGTCCTTGTGGGGTCTCCATTTGGAGTATGATTGGTATCCCGGGTTTGCATTCTTGTTAGCGCACTGGTCCCGGGAGACTTGGATCTACGAGGCTTATTGGGTTCTTTCACGAGGTACTTTTGGCCTCTTCGCGACCTTATGTTGGGCTATTTGGTTGAGGCAGAACAAGATGTTCTGGGATATGTGATGTAGCTGACCATGATGACTGTGATTTTTGCCAAATCATATTTTCGGCGTTTACTGATGTCATGCAGGGAGGGGGACAGTCGGGGGTGCCTGCGATTGCAAATTGGGAGCCCTTTGCAGCTGGCTCGGTAAAGATTAATTTTGATGGTGCATGTGAATTGAAGAGGTAGCGAGATCACTCCGGCTGCGTCAAATTTTTGTAGGGTGTGGATGTGGGTTGTGGCCCGGGATTCTGGGGGTTATGTGCTGAATTGGAGGTGAATTACGCTCTGCATGTGAGCTGCCCGGTGTTGGCGGAGGCTATGGCAGTGTGCCTCAATGTGGATCTTTCTATTTCAAGAGGTCGGGTAGCAGTATTTTTTACAGTGACTCGACCACTCTTATTGATAGCCGTATGACGGGGGTGGTGCCTAGCTCGACGGACAGGCCTATTGTTAAGAACATCTTGTATTCCCTCCAGGCGGTGTTGCCTTTTACTTTTTCTTTTTTCACCGAGATGCAAATCGGGTGGCACATACTATTGCAACATTAACATTTTGTGATATCGCTACCCTGTCATTTGATGTAATGGATCTAATCTTTTTTGAGACTTGGTTGATTGAAATTTATTTCTCCTAAAAAATAAGAAGATTAAAACAGTATAAATTTAAATCTGAACAGTAACAAAAAATAATGATAAATACATAGTACTTGCATACTTAAATTTGAAGAATCATATTATACATTTAAAATATACTTAAAAATTATAAAAAGTGGAGCTCATAGACAATAAAATAATTTATTTTATACATAAAAAAATCAAAAAAATGTGAAAAAGTCGAATAATTTATTTTATTATATATGAGACTTAATTTTTGTAATTTTTAAATATATTTTAGATGTGGATAATTCAAATTTGAATCTCTGCTGGCAAGGGCATCAAGACAGCGGCTGCCGGAAGCAAAGTGCAAACCCAACCACGCTCCGCTCCCTTCCTCTTTTAGCCAGTCACACCGCACGAGTTTCACGTAATATGCCACTTGTCATATATCTATTGGTGCGTGGCGTCGTGTGTGTGTGACTGTTGCATTAACTATCTCAAGCTTCAGGAGCACGGTTGTTGAGCTGACGAAAATGGCATAAAAGATGGCGACGGACTGTCTGTCGCCTTGACGTCACCACCATCCGTTCAAAAACCTGAACAAGGTTGCTGCAGGTTGAGTGTGACTGACGAAGAGAGGAGACAGTAGATCGGAGGAATTTGGAGGATTGGCTTCTCTTCTTATCTCGATCTTCCTCTTCCGATCCCTAGAGATCGAGGTAAGATTTGAACAAGTGAAAATCCCCAAAGTTCAATTACTTTAATGCGTTCGCAGTAGATTCGTTTGCTTCGTGAGAGAGTAGGCGGCGGCGGCGGCCGCGGCCGCTAAACCAGGCATGGCCATCTGGGATGGTTCTTTCCTCACTAGTGAGCTCTCGCATAAGACCTCCATCTTCGGTCTCCGGCTCTGGGTATTGATCGCGATCTGCGTCGGCGTCGCCATAATCGCCATCCTCTTTCTCCTCTCCCTCTGTCTCGCCTACCGCCGCCGCCGGCCTCTCCCCACCTCTCACAAGCTCCTCAAACACTGCCTTCATGATGCTACCCCTCCCATCTCCAAAGAAATCGTCGAGATCCTCCGCCTACATTCTCCTCCTCGCATCACCGCCACGGAGGCGCAGAACGCCGCCGTCCCTCCCTTTACTGGGATTCAGATGGACATCGGCAAGCAGAACCGCCGCTTCGTGGTCTCCAATCGCCATCGCCAGACGCCGGCCGCTTCGTCGTCAGCAAGCGGTGAAAGCCCTAGCACGGCCGCGGATGTCAACATCTCGCCCAAAGGTATCGGCGGGATTCCTGAAGTTTCCCATCTGGGTTGGGGCCACTGGTACACTCTGCGGGAGCTGGAGGAAGCCACCGGCGGCTTTGTTGACGAGAACGTTGTCGGGGAAGGAGGGTACGGCATCGTTTACCGCGGGGTCTTATCCGACGACACAGCCGTCGCCATTAAGAACCTTCTGAACAACAGGTTTCAAATTACACATTGCTTCTTCAATTCCTTGACTTTACCCTGATACGCAGAACTACATTGTAATATCTATAAATTTATCCATTTTCTTCGGCAGGGGACAAGCTGAGAGGGAATTCAGAGTAGAGGTTGAAGCAATTGGGCGCGTTAGGCATAAGAATTTGGTCAGATTGCTTGGTTTTTGCGTTGAAGGAGCTTATAGGTGATAAAATTTCCTCATTTTCTTATCAAATTTGAAGCATATATATAATGTTTGAGATGGATTTGCTTTAAGTTTTTCTTTGGTTTTAGTAAATCTTTTGGGTGTGTTTGTGTAGAATGCTTGTGTATGAGTACGTAGACAATGGTAATTTGGATCAGTGGCTGCATGGAGATGTGGGGAATGCCAGTCCGTTGACTTGGGAAATTAGGATGAACATAATTCTAGGAACTGCCAAAGGGTACGAAATTACTCTCTTTCCTTCTTCATTATTATACCACATGATTTTACAGTGTTCATAAAACTTGCATATGGCATTTTAGGGTCAATTTGGATCATAATATACATATACTAAAAATTCTATTGACGACTTGAAATGATCTATTGTGCTTTGTTGATTTGGGCATTGTTGTGAATTAAAGATGTTAAGATGATTTTTTCTCATCATATGAGGAAAAGCATCATTCTTAACTCAATTAGATTTTGATGTTATAACCTTTGAATGCAAGATCATAACCGTCATTTCTCATTAACATCATTAAAGCTAGTGTGTGGATGATTGTGACAATTTTTGAGCTTGATTTATCATCAATCGAATGCATCAAAATTTCACAATGAATGGCTCCAATTGTATTGTGAGATAATGTTGTTTCTAGATGTACGGGCTTTCAAAATATTCACAACCAAAGACACTTTAGTCGGTTGTTGATTATGGCTCTGTTTGGCATGGCGGTAGCGGTCGTGAATGTGGTGGTTATGAACTGGCGTTCATGAATGTCCAACCTCACCTAAGGAACTTCATTCACTGTTATGTTCTAAACTAATTTTCTTTTCTTGGTGGCGGTCATAATTGTTGTCATGCCAAACATACATTTTATGCGCCGCATCAAACGGAGCCTATATATTTTATGTATTATACTATTTTGGTTGGTGAATACATGCGTGCAGTTAGAATTTTATGAGGGCTTCTACGTTTCCTCCAATCATCCATGTATTTTTCACATGCTTGATGAATGATTATGCCATCGCCGAATGAACGAAACCAATCCCTATATAATTATCATATATTAATCTCCCCTAAAGTATCTGATGCGGAGCAGAGACGAGGACACGTTTTGGGCCCGTTCAGGGCTGTTGACAACTTTCCATATATGGCGTGCCCGGATCGACGATCGGGCTCCGCGATTGCGTCCGGAGCGTCGGCGCGAGTCAAAACGTTATATTACTTTATATTTTTTGAGTTTATTTTGATGTATTTTAAGGGCTAACCCACCGGCCAATCATAGCCGTTGATGGGGATGCCCTAGTTTGTGTTTTCTTATAAATATGATGCTAGGGGGCTGATTTGGGGGCATTGCAGAATTTGGAGAATTCATTTTCGGATTCCTGCGATCCTTCCCCGGTGCCGACGCCGTGGAGCCCTAGGTGACGACTCCTAGGTGGTTTTCTTCATCCCCAAGGTAATACCCATCCATAGTCTTCTCCCTCCCCCCTCGAAACCCTCATCCGCATCCCCTACAACCCCCAAATCCCAATCCCCACCGCCAATTACTGTTCATGATCACTGTTTACGGGCACTGTTCACGGGCACTGTTCACCGAACTGTTCACGAGCACTGTTCACTGGCACTGTTCAGCCGTCATTACTGTTCATCCGCACTGTTCATCCGCCGGCACTGTTCATCCGCCGGCCCTATACCAATCCCGCAGCCTCCTTCCCTCCGTGGATCCACTTCCCACCGCCCCGAAAACCCTAGATCTATTTTGATCTAGTGCTACCACCCTCCGATCCGTTTTTCCACCGCACAAACCTTCCATTTTTGCCCGGATCCGCTCCTAAATATCGGATCCACTCACCCCCGGCCCGGATCTACTCATTCGTGTCCGGATCCGCCGTTTTACCTTCCGTTACCACCACTTTCCACTGAGGGCAGCCACCGTCACCGTCGTCTCGCCACCGGTTCCACCTCCGATCGCCCGTTTTGCATCCGGTCCCTCAAATTCTCCACCACCTCGGATCAGCCCACTGCATCGTGAGTATCTCGTGGTATTGTGTTTTGTATTTGACATTTGCACTTGGTTGTTTATCTATATTTGTGCTATGATCCTAGTTTGGTAGTTGTTGTACTTTTGCGCTAATATTTGTTTATGGAATTAATCGCCGCCGCTTGCTTGGGCCCTCCGCGCGGAGGAAGCCGTTGTCAAATCGCTAAAATTATTTAATTGCTTCTTTATTTTGATTAGCTGCGTGGTGTTGTTAATTCTCATTGCTTAAATTAATTGTCGTTGCTATCCGACTGTTTCATTGCATGTAGCATTGCATTCGCATATCCCCTCACACGTGCACGTAGAGTCCTAGCTTCCGAGCACCACTAGCCTACCCCTACATCATTTGGTATCAGAGCCTAGGTTAGGCTATTTGCATGCTTTGTAGTTGTAGGTCATATAGAGTCTTTAGCTTCATCCATGACTAATTATCGTTGTCGTTCCTCTCCTCTCTTGAGACATTCTGAGTCTGCTTATACCCAATCTCATAGAGCGACTTCAGAGAAATCCTCACGTTATCATGATGATTATTATCGTCTGCGGCACACCACTTCTCGAGATCGTGTCGACCCACCGACACAACCTCACCACGCCAGAGACGATCAGTATGATGATTGTCGTCGTTCATATCCTTACACGCGAGCGGATCGTGTTGATCCTTCGACTCGACCCGATTACCTTAGGGATGACTATTATGAGGATCGTCACTTTGAGAGAAATCTTGAGAGTCAGTTTCGTATAGTTTCCCCTTCCTTTGACGGCTCATCGAGTCCCGAGTCTTTCAGTTATTGGCTTGTGGACATTGAATATTATCTTGATTATTTTGAGTTATTCGGTGAGCGTCGCGTTAAGTTTGCGAAACTTAAACTTTTAGATCAGGCGGGAGCATATTGGGCTAGCGTTGAGAGGACCCGCGAGCGAAACCGTCTTTGTCGCATCACTAGTTGGGTGGACATGAAGCGTACATTGTGTCAGAGGTACCTGCCTTCATCATATCGGAGTCGCTTGCTCGACCAATTATTTTTCCTTCAGCAAGAATCCATGTCTGTCGCTAATTACAGGGATTGCTTTGATGAGTTAGTTGTGAGGAGCGATATCCGAGAGGATTCAGCCATGACCACTTGCAGATTTCGGTCTGGGCTTCGATCTGACATCCGTACTAAGGTGGGTTATCATAGCTCGAAGTCCCTGGAGCAGACGTATCAGCTTGCCCTTCACTACGAACAGTCTTTGAGATCCTCCAGAGCTGGTCGGTTGGACCCTCACCTTGGCCTCCGCAGTACGAGTCCTCATATTGAGGTCACCATGACGTCTACCACTGTCCTGTTACCCACGACGGAAGTGGTACCTGATACGGATTGCTCTCACCCCAGCGAGATGCTTATCCCAGTGAGTGACCTACCTCTTGTCTCTGACCCGTCTCCCGCGACCCCGAGTGAGAGTGAGCCTGAGCGACCTATTGAGTCTGCAGTATTGTGTGACTTGTGTCTCTCACCCACATCTCTTCTTTTGTCATGTACCGGGTTAGTTAACACCCTCACCGTAGACCCAATTCTTGACACTACACCCACAGACCCATTCTTGAGTGTAGGTCTATGTTGCTCTCCCGTTGTCATTGCCCCGAGTCACATCACGACCGAGAGCCCAGAGCTTGATGTTGATCTCACAGTGACTATGCCACTCATTCAAGGGAACACGACCCCTTACGATGGTACTCACATGGAGGACCTTGACCTTAGTGACGAGCCCCCTGTTGAGCCTCCTGATGATCCGCCACATCTTGGTAAGGTTGAGACTCAGGTGAGCCACTCAGGTATGACGCATCTTTCATTATCATTTCTGACCTTGCCAATGAAAAGGGACCTTGAGTGGAGCATGACATATGTAGGGCCTACCTTGAGTCCACTTGAGTATACTCATATTGGGAGGACCTATCTTATGATGCCTCACACTCTGGATGAGTTTTGGGACACGCCACCCGCTGAGCCACCCGATGAGTTCTTTCTTGTCTGGGACGCTCACCATATTTTAGAGTCACGACTTCTAGTCAGTGCACACGATTTTCACTCAGGTGGTCGTCTTCTTCATGATGACTTTTCTTACACACCTCCTGGGGACCCCCCTGATACGCTACGTTTCCCGAGACACATTTGGCTCTTTACGAGCACGTATTTGAGTATAGTTGTCTCTCACGGTCATCTGAGCGCTCGTCACACACAGGATGAGTTTGTCTATACTCCACCGAAAGAACCTCCTGATAGGCCACCACATTTGAGAGACATCTCAGGAATTATTGGATTTTCCTATAAGGAGTGTACTGTGTCTGTCATGTTGTCTTTGCATCATTTGCATTACCTGCATGAGTCTGCTGAGTCATTTGCACAACATTTGCATAATCTGCATGAGTCGGTCCGCCGACGAATATTAACAAGCAATGATAATTATAAAGCTCATGCAGATAAGCGAAAGCGAGAGCAGATATTTAACGTAGGCGAGAAGGTAATGGTGCGAGTCCGCCCCGAGAGGCTTCCTTCGGGGCCTGCCAAGAAGTTAAGCGCGAGGCGAATAGGTCCATATTCCATTATTAGTCGTATTGGGACCAACGCCTACCGGCTTGACATCCCGGCCAGTATGGGAATTCACCACGTGTTTAATGTTGAGGACCTGACTCCATACTATGAGCCTCATGAGTATGTGGACCCGAGCAGTGGAGATGCCCAGCCACCCCCACCCCCACGGTCGTTACCATATCATCCTCATACGTCCTCACCCATTGTTGGCCTCCACCCACCCGGGGACTCGTCTTCTTTGGTTTCACCGCAGGCACCACTGATCGCACCGGGATCCGCCACTCGTGAGTTGACCGTTTAGAGCTTCATGGAGACCAGACTCCACCAGTGCATTCCCACTACAGACGTTGGTGACTCTTGGGTACTTGCAGCAGAGTTTGATCGATTCGCCCATGGACTTCGACTTCAGCACGTCCGTCTCCATTCACCGGAGATGACATCTTTTCGGTCAGGGGGAGTTGATTGGCGAGGACACTTTCCAGCGACGACACTTGGGCGACCTCAGGTGGACTTCTTCGAGTTTTACCCGGCATGCAGCGAGCGAATTTTGATCCCTATTCATCGGGAGATGAATTCTTTCAAGCCGGGGAGATTGATGCGGAGCAGAGACGAGGACACGTTTTGGGCCCGTTCAGGGCTGTTGGCAACTTTCCATATATGGCGTGCCCGGATCGACGATCGGGCTCCGCGATTGCGTCCGGAGCGTCGGCGCGAGTCAAAACGTTATATTACTTTATATTTTTTGAGTTTATTTTGATGTATTTTAAGGGCTAACCCACCGGCCAATCATAGCCGTTGATGGGGATGCCCTAGTTTGTGTTTTCTTATAAATATGATGCTAGGGGGCTGATTTGGGGGCATTGCAGAATTTGGAGAATTCATTTTCGGATTCCTGCGATCCTTCCCCGGTGCCGACGCCGTGGAGCCCTAGGTGACGACTCCTAGGTGGTTTTCTTCATCCCCAAGGTAATACCCATCCATAGTCTTCTCCCTCCCCCTCGAAACCCTCATCCGCATCCCCTACAACCCCCAAATCCCAATCCCCACCGCCAATTACTGTTCATGATCACTGTTTACGGGCACTGTTCACGGGCACTGTTCACCGAACTATTCACGAGCACTGTTCACTGGCACTGTTCATCCGTCATTACTGTTCATCCGCACTGTTCATCCGCCGGCACTGTTCATCCGCCGGCCCTATACCAATCCCGCAGCCTCCTTCCCTCCGTGGATCCACTTCCCACCGCCCCGAAAATCCTAGATCTATTTTGATCTAGTGCTACCACCCTCCGATCCGTTTTTCCACCGCACAAACCTTCCATTTTTGCCCGGATCCGCTCCTAAATATCGGATCCACTCACCCCCGGCCCGGATCTACTCATTCGTGTTCGGATCCGCCGTTTTACCTTCCGTTACCACCACTTTCCACTGAGGGCAGCCACCGTCACCGTCGTCTCGCCACCGGTTCCACCTCCGATCGCCCGTTTTGCATCCGGTCCCTCAAATTCTCCACCACCTCGGATCAGCCCACTGCATCGTGAGTATCTCGTGGTATTGTGTTTTGTATTTGACATTTGCACTTGGTTGTTTATCTATATTTGTGCTATGATCCTAGTTTGGTAGTTGTTGTACTTTTGCGCTAATATTTGTTTATGGAATTAATCGCCGCCGCTTGCTTGGGCCCTCCGCGCGGAGGAAGCCGTTGTCAAATCGCTAAAATTATTTAATTACTTCTTTATTTTGATTAGCTGCGTGGTGTTGTTAATTCTCATTGCTTAAATTAATTGTCGTTGCTATCCGACTGTTTCATTGCATGTAGCATTGCATTCGCATATCCCCTCACACGTGCACTTTTATGATGCGGGGACAGGAGTCCACCTGCCCCGCCACCTTGGCATCAGCACCAAGGGGCCCACCTGGAGTCAGCACCAGGCAGCTTTATCAGGCCCGCGGGCCATACACCCCAACCCGTCTCCGGTCCCACCACAGGAAATCCGAAAGGTTGTTGAGGCCAGGGCTAGATCCCCCGACCTCCTTGATAAAGAGCTCTTCGGCGAGCTTCTATCACCAACTGATCCGCGGATCAGTTGGTTGATGAGAGCTTGCCTGAAAGCTCTTTATCAAGGAGGTCAGGGGATCGAGACCTAGCCTCAACAACCTACCGTGCGCCTGTGGTTGGGCCCGGAGATGGGTTGGGGTGTACGGCCCGCGGGCCTGATAAAAGGGACGCCATGGTGTGACGCCTTGGTGGGCCCGGCAGTGGGCCGCCAGACGTGGGCCTCTGGCTAGGCCAGGTGCGAGGCCTGGTCGACAGAGCGGGTCGGCTCTGGGTCACTGCATCAGTATCTCTCCTAGAAATCATGATTCAGATTCACCCACTAAAATATTGTTGATGTGCTCGATTGATGAATAAACAGCCTCTATGTGTTGAATTTATTTCATGGCATTAAAATTCATTGTATTGCTCTCATGAACATACCTATTAGCTCATTATCCCTTCCTCGGATTAATTGGCCACAACTTGTGACATTTTTTTTTCTTAATAGTTGCAGTAAAATAAACGATCGAATTTTCCATTCACAGCTTAGCATACCTGCACGAGGGTCTCGAACCAAAAGTCGTTCACCGAGATGTGAAATCTAGCAACATATTGCTCGACAAGCAATGGAACTCCAAAGTTTCAGACTTTGGGCTTGCCAAGCTCTTGTGCTCTGAGAGGAGTTACGTGACAACGCGTGTCATGGGAACATTTGGGTCAGTCCAAATTCTGTATTGCACTAATCTCATACCCTACCCATGTTACTATCCAAATTTATTTTCCTTTAACGCAGATACGTGGCACCCGAGTACGCAAGCACGGGCATGTTGAATGAGCGAAGTGATGTTTACAGCTTCGGGGTCCTAATCATGGAGATCATATCGGGGAGAACCCCTGTGGATTATTCGAGACCTCCTGGGGAGGTAGGTGCAATAAAAATTCATATTTTACTTGAAAATGAGAGATCAAATCGAAATTCCATAAACTTGCTTTTTTTACAGTTTTTTTCATATGTCTGCAATCTTCAGATTCTACAAATTTGCTAACTTTTGATGGTTTTGGTGAATTAGGATTGTTTTACTATCTTGGTTCCATTGGTCATCAGGTGAATTTAATTGAGTGGTTGAAAAAATTGGTCGGTGAACGGAGATCCGAGGAAGTCGTGGATCCTAAGATTTTGAAGAAGCCGTCCTCCAAGTCAGTGAAGCGGGCGCTTCTGGTGGCGCTTCGTTGTGTCGATCCCGATGCGCTAAAACGACCCAGAATGGGCCATGTCATTCACATGCTCGAAATGGAAGCTTTGATATTCCGAGAGGTACGTTGTTCCTAACAATGGAGCCGGTTTAAGCTTCACCTGGCTTGTCCTGGAGGTCCCAAACCCGACCCTTGAAACAAATCCCACTCTTTTTTACTCGCCCCTTATCCATTAATGGTTCACAGGACCGGAAACATTGGCGGGAAGCATCTAATCAGCCGTATGACCGTCAGAATAGGAATGAGGAGGAGGCTTGAGTAATCAAGCTAGGTGGAACTGACAGTTCAATTATCAGGTTAGGTACATTATTGTTTTGTTATAGAAGGACAGACCCAAATTTCCTCAATTGTTGGCTGTTCTTTCTGTTGTTTTCCGCCAAGCAGCAATCCATTAGAGCATTTGTATCTTTTGTTTGTGTTGTAACATAGTGAACATTTTGATCGTTTTCATTGGCTAATTTTATATTGAGTTTTCTTTCCTCTGATTATGGTTTTTTTAAGCACATAGATTATTCTAATTTGTTAGTTTTGTAATTTCATTATTGTGCAAGAGTCAAATTATCAGATGCATATATGCATCTGCCTCTTCACAAATTATTAAATATTTTGCAAGGATCAAATTCTCAGGGGGCATGTGTGGTCTCTTTGATAATTGCATGTGCGGAACGCGCCGTCAGCGAATCATCCTTAGTAAAAGCGATAAATTCAGCTAAAATGGTTTTTGATTTTTCATGTTTGTGATTTGTAATAACTCAAATTGAACTGGTTCTGTGCTTATAAATTTTTGATTTTATGAATGTTGAAGTATTAGACCGGGCGGCCTGGCGGTCTAGTCTGGCGGGTTGTTGACCGCGCGGTCTAGCGGTCCCCTTCCAGCAGGTTCGTGTTCAGACTGTTGCTGTTTGTAGTCCGAGCGGTCTGGCGGTCTCTCTCAGAAGCTTTGAGACCGGGTGGTCTAGCGGTCTCCTATTGCGGCCTGTTCTCTTCCTGCTGGAGTTGCCGAGCGGTTAGCCCATTTGTCTAACCGCGCGGCCTGTGCGGTCTCTTTAATTTCTAGCCGCTCAGCCCTGTACATTTTTAGTCCCACATTGTTTGTTTGTACTTTCTCATATCTCCTCCATTCTATAAAAGGGAGGTCATACATTTGTAAAAGATATCTTTTTGGATAATAAAACTTTCAATTATTCAAATTTCTGTCTGTTTGTTAGCTGCGTGTTTGCTACTTTTACATGGTATCAAAGCCACCGATCGATTCGTCATGATTCCGTCTTTGGCTCTTCTGTCCGCGCGGCTTGTCCAAGCGGCTTCTTTGCCTTGTCGCTGTCCTGTTCGCGCGACTTCCTTCGGTCTGTTCCAGACCTGTTCTCTCTGGTCCCTTGCTTCCTCTTCTCTTCTGTTCGCTCGGCCTCTTTCAGTTCGTGCGACCTCTTTCCCTGTGCCTTGGTCTGCTTCCTGGCCGCTGGTGTTCTGCCACCGTGCCGCTGCAGCTTCTTCTCTTTAGCCCGTTGCGGTGTCGCTCTTGTTCGCTGCGGTTTCTTTCTCGTGTCCCGGCCTCCTCCTTAGGTCGTGTGGCTTTCTCCTTTTTTCCTCTCCCCGCGGCTTCTCTTCTTCTTAGGTCGCGCATTTCTCTATGGCCAATTCCGGTCTCTCCTCCCCCGTCATCTCTACCTCCACCACCCATGCGGCTCCTCCTCCTACTCCTTCTGGCAACCTTGGCACGCTTTATAAACTTGTTAGCTCCAACTATCCCGATTGGAGCGTTTCTTTCACCTTTCTTATTCGCTCTCAGTGCAAGCGTCATCACCTCACCGATGACACTCCACCTCTTAACTCTCCTCAATTTGATGACTGGGATGCGAGTGATGCACTTGTCCGCACTTGGCTGACCAACAACCTTTCTGATGAGTGCCTTCCCGTCATTCGCCATGATGAGACGGTCAAGACTACTTGGCTTCACCTAGCTGCTCTTTATTCGAAGGGGGGCCAGATGTCCCGCATTTATACTCTTTATGCGGACCTCTTCGCCCGCCCCTTCATGTCTCCTGCTGCGGCTTATCAGCAGGTTCAGGCTCTTGGAGCAGAGATCCTCCAGAATCGTCCCTTCTCCGCGGACTTGGCCGAACAGCACAAACACTTCCAGGAACTCCTGGTTGTTTGTTATCTTCTCCGCCTTCCCGAGTCCTATGATATGATCCGCCAGTAGATCTTAGGTGAGGCGGAGTCTCCCACTTTGGATGCCACCGCGGCTCGCATTGCCGCTGTTACTTCGCTGCTCCAGCGTCCTCTGTTGACCTCCCCTCCTTCCCATGACTCATATGCTCACCAGGCTCAGCGGGGGGGGGGGGGGGGGGGGGGGGGGGGGGGCTATTGGCCTCAGCCACTCAGGCGGGCGTGGTTCGTCCAGGTTCCTCTGCTCTCACTGTGGTCATACCAACCATTCTGTTGACCGTTGCTGGCAGAAACATCCTCAACTTCGACCTTCCGGTGATGCTCTTTCCTCGACCTCCACCTCCTCTCAACCGTCTGCCTCTGTGGCCACGACTTCAGGTAGTGCCCATGTCGTTACCCAAGGTAAATGGCTGATTGACTCGGGTACTACAAATCATATGACTAGCAATCCTCATTGCTTCTCTCTCCTTGAAACGCATGACTGATTGCCCCCGATTCGTGTGGCCGATGGTTCACCGTCCCCGGTTCATGGGACAGACATGGTTCAAGTCACCCCGTCGCTTTGCTTGGAGGACATTCTCTATGTCCCGAAGTTCCCGTGCAATTTATTATCTGTTACTACTTTATGCCGGCAACTTCAGTGCTTCGTCTTATTCATTTCCACTTCTTGTTCTTTTCAGGACCCGAGGACCCAGCGAACGATTGCTACTGGGACTGAGTGCGGCGGCCTCTACTTCCTCGATAACGTTTCCGCTTTGTCCGTCTACTCCTCCTCCTCCTCTACAGATCTGTTTCAATGGCATCTTCGCCTTGGACATCCTCCTCCTCGGATTCTTCAACAACTTCTGCCCCACTTACCTCCGACCAGTTCTCCGCTCAACTGTGATGCGTGTCAGCTTGGCAAACATCGCTCCCCCTTCCCGCCGAAGCAAGGCCGTGGCTCCTCTCGCCTGTTTGATCTCATTCATTCTGATGTCTGGGGTCCTGCTCCTACCCTCACCGTTGGTCGGGGTAGTTCCTACTTTGTAACTTTTATAGATGATTTTTCTAGATGCACCTGGGTGTATCTGTTAAAAGATCGCTCTGAACTCTTTTCTATATGGCAATCTTTTTATTCTATGATTAAAACTCAATTTGGCATTTCTATTAAAGTCTTTCGCTCTGATAATGCTAAGGAATATTTTAGTCATGAGTTCTCCTCCTTCTTTCTGCAACATGGTCTTGTTCATCAGACCACCTGTGTTCACACCTCCCAGCAAAGTGGGGTGGAGGAGCGTAAAAATCGTCACCTCCTTGATGTCGCTCGCACTCTCATGACGCAGATGCACGTGCCCCACTCCTACTGGGGCTACGCTATGTTCCTCGTCTGCTATCTCATCAATCGTCTTCCCTCCACGGTTCTCCACGGCCAGACCCCCTTCTCCATTCTATACCCCAACAAAGAACCTTTTCCTCTCCCTCTCAGTGTCTTTGGGTGTACGGCTTTTGTACACGCACCGTCTGCTACCCACGACAAGCTTTCCCCTTGTTCCACCAAGTGTGTCTTTTTGGGGTACTCTACCACTCAAAAAGGCTATTGTTGTTTTGACCCCGTTCTGCGCAAACAATTTGTGTCCGCAGACGTGACCTTCTTCGAGAATGCATTCTACTTCTCTCTTGAATCCCCTCTTCCTCCTGATGTCTCTGCCTCTCCACCACCTCTCTCTGTTCCTTTCACGCCTATCGACGTCTCCTCTCTTACCTCGTCTCCTCCTCTGTCTGTCTCACCCCCTACGCCTTCTCCCTCTTCTCTGCAGCCGTCTCTCTCTAGTCACGGGCCAGCCTTCTCCGCCACGGACGCTCCGGTCGCTGAGGCCCGCGTCGACCTGGATCTTCTCATTGCTCTTCGCAAAGGGGTGTGGGCGTGTACTCAACACCCGCTTGCGGCAGTTGTTTCCTATGATCGGCTTTCTACTTCTCGCAGGTGTTTTGCCTTGGCTATCTCCGCTACTACCACTCCCTGCACCTACCAGGAGGCTCTTGCTATTCCTCATTGGAAATCTGTCATGGATGAAGAGATGTCTACTCTTACTGAAATGGGTACTTGGACCCTTGTTCCTCCACCAGTGGGTACTGATGTGGTTGGCTGTCGCTGGGTATTTGTTGTGAAATTTCGCCCCGACGGCACTGTGGATCGCTATAAGGCCCGGCTGGTGGCCAAAGGCTTCACTCAGACTTACGACATTGATTATTTTGACACTTTCTCTCTGGTTGCTCGCCTTAGCACCATCCGGGTTCTTCTCTGTGTGGCTGTCAACAGGGATTGGGCTATTTCCCAGCTTGATGTCAAGAATGCCTTTCTCTATGGAGATCTTCAGGAGGACGTCTATATGGAGCAACCTCCTGGGTATGTTGCTCAGAGGGAGACAAGAGTCTGTCGTTTAAAGAAAGCCATTTATGGCCTAAAGCAGAGCCCTCGGGCATGGTTCGACAAGTTCAGTGGCATTGTGGCTACCATCGGCTTTGCAAGGAGTTCGGCCGATCACTCCTTGTTTATTCGCAAAACCGCCTCGGGACTGGTGGTTTTGACAGTGTATGTGGATGATATTCTTCTTACTAGCGATGACCAAGCTGGGGTGGACTTGACGAAGAAACACCTCTGCCAACACCTGGTCACGAAGGATATGGGCTCCCCGAAATACTTTTTGGGGATAGAAATCTCTCAGAAGCTTGACTCATTGGTTCTCTCCCAACGGAAGTATGCCCTTGATCTTCTACAAGAGGCAGGATTGACAGGTGCCAAACCGGCCAGGTATCCCATGGCTATTGGAGAAGACAAAACATGGACCGATGACTCGCCTCTTCTATCTGATGTCACGAGGTACATACGTTTGGTGGGCAAACTCATCTATCTTACGGTGACCAGACCCGACATCTCTTATGTTGTAGGAAAGGTTAGTCAGTTTATGCAAGCTCTCAGGGAGTGCTATCTTCAGTCTGCCTTGAAGATTTTAGAGTATGTCAAAGCAGCACCGGGCAAAGGGCTAATCTTTCAGAGGAATGATCATCTGAGGGTTGAACCCTACTCAGATTCAAGCTATGCGGATGATAAAGGCGATCGTAAATCCACATCAGGTTTTTGTACTTTTGTTGGAGGAAATTTGGTGAGTTGGAAGAGCAAGAAACAGTATGTTGTCTCCAGATCCAGTGCAGAAGCCGAATACTGGAGTATGATGTCAACCACGTGTGAGTTAAAGTGGTTGCGGGCTCTCATGCTTGACCTAGGAGAGGTCTATGACTATCTTCTTCCTATGTTCTGTGACAACAATGCCGCTATATACATATCCAAAAATCCGGTCTTTCATGAGAGAACAAAGCATATAAAGGTCGACTGCCACTTCATCCAGAAAGAGGTTTTGAAGAAACAGATTTGTACTATGTTTGTCACCTCCGACAAAGAATTGGAGGATATCTTCACAAAGTCGGTCTCTACTTTCTTATTCCACATTTTGTGACAAGCTGAGCATGATTGATATATATGCTCCAGCTTGAGGGAGAGTGTTGAAGTATTAGACCGGGCGACCTGGCGGTCTAGTCTGGCGGGTTGTTGACCGCGCGGTTTAGCGGTTCCCTTCCAGCAGGTTCGTGTTCAGACTGTTGCTGTTTGTAGTCCGAGCGATCTGGCGGTCTCTCTCAGAAGCTTGGAGACCGGGCGGTCTAGCGGTCTCCTATTGCGGCCTGTTCTCTTCCTGCTGGAGTTGCCGAGCGGTTAGCCCATTTGTCTAACCGCGCGGCCTGTGCGGTCTCTTTAATTTCTAGCCGCTCAGCCCTGTACATTTTTAGTCCCACATTGTTTGTTTGTACTCTCTCCTATCTCCTTCATTATATAAAAGAGAGGTCATACCTTTATAAATGATATTTTTTTAGATAATAAAACTTTCAATTATTCAATTTTCTGTCTTTTTGTTAACATAATTTTGAAAATACAATACCAATCTTTGTATCAAATTTCAATGTTTCATGCCAATAAAGAATGTACACACATAGTCTAAAGCCTTACAAATAAACACATTTCAATCTGAGTTATTACAAATGGTGAACTTTAAAAATCAGAAAATATTTTCGCCTTATTTTTTTATTTCTCAACCAGAATGTCAATGGAATGTATGATTCTGTGAATATAGCAAACTTATATGAGAATTTTTTGTAAATTTGAAACATAGAAGGGAGATGCATTTAATAATGCAAACTCACAAGGGAGGCCTCATTAATTTACAATAAATAAAGGACGCTGATATCCGCACATGCTTGTGTGACTGGTCGTATACCTTGACACAACCTTAAACATGATCGTGTTTCTTGACACAACCTTAATGGCACTAAAGGACCTCCAAATCACACCCAATCGACCCCTAATCCCTATGGGACTTCCCTAAGCCTCTTAGGGTCCCATGACTTTTTTTAATCTAAGTTCTTAGGGTGTTACAACTCCCCCTCCCTTTAAATAATTTTGTTCTCGAAATTAAAATATTACCAAATCAAAACTCATACATGGCACAAATAGCTCTGGATACTCTTCATGTTTCGCTTGTCGCTCTCAAAGGAACTCGTCTCACCTATAATTATTTTATCACACTTTCACGAGCTTGGCTTCCTTATTCTATAAACTTCGGATCTCTGAATCCTCTATACACACGGGTCATACCATGGTTTCCAAATTCTCATCTATCGGCACTGTCATCTGTTCAGTCGCAACACTAGGATCCACCAATTCCATCCTCAACACTGAGATGTGAAAGATACCATATAATCCATTTTCTGATGACAACACAAACCGATAAGTTGCTTCGCTTATGCGCTTCATGATCTCAAACGGTCCAAAGTACCTTAAACTCAACTTCTTCAGACGTCGAATCCTCAAAATATCCTTGAAAGGCTTTATCTTCTAGTATAGCATGTTGTCTACTAAAAACTCCACATTTTTATGGCGCACATTGAAATATTTAAAACTCCACATTTTTTATTGTGAAATATCTCACTGCAAACCTTATTCACCCCTCTAAGGTTGGCCACTAGATCCAACAATAGGGGGTTGGAGACGTTGTGACCTACTGTGGCGGATAAGGGTGAAACATTTGATCAGCGACAATGAGAGGTCGCAGGGATGTGGTCCAGAGAGATGATAAAGTTCAGATACTTTGAGCCGTTAAAGAACGCGAGGGGGACGCCCTAGCAACGTCTCCACCTACTGTGGCTGATAAGGGTAAAACCTTTGATCGACGACAGTGAGAGGTCGCGGGGACGTGGTCCCAGAGAGACGACAAAGTTTGTACACTTCGAGCCACTCGAGAATGCAAGGGGTAGGCCCTGGCGACGCCGCAACCTACTACGACGTATAAGCGTGAACCCTTTAATTGGCCGCAGTGAGAGGTCGCGTGTAACGTCCCCTGGGCTGTCAGTGGGCCTTAAGCCCACTAGGCCTCCGTTAGACCGTTACCGGGCTGCAGCCCAAGCACCCCAACCCCTCTCCCTCCACGGGCGGGTTGTTGGTGGCCACAGCCTCCCTTTGATAAGTGAAATTCTCCGGTTAAGCGGACAACACGGGGACTTCCCAGGAGGTCACCCATCTCAGTACTTCTCCGACCCGAGCACGCTTAACTATGAAGTTCTTTCAACGCTCATCACCAATTGAGCTGCTGCTCAATTCGTGATGAGCGTTGAAAGAACTCCATAGTTAAGCGTGCTCGGGCTGGAGTAGTACTGGGATGGGTGACCTCCTGGGAAGTCCCCGTAGTGCGGGCTTGACTATCGAGTTTACCTCATCAAAGGGAGGTTGCGGCCACCAACAGCCCGTCCGTGGAGGGAGAGGGGTTGGGGTGCTTGGGCTGCAGCCCGGTAACGGCCTAACGGAGGCCTAGTGGGCTTAAGGCCCACGAACGGCCCAGGGGACGTTACATCGCGGGGATGTTGTCCCAGAGATACTATGAAGTTCAGACACTTTGAACCGCTGGAGAATGCAAGGGAGGCTAGCCCTAGAGATGACATGACCTACTGCGGCAAGTAAGAGTGAAACCTTTGATCTGCGGCATTGAGAAGTCGTTGGGGCTGGGAGCCCCGATAGACGGTGAAGGAAAACCTTTGAATCGAAGAGGTTGGAATCGTATTTTGGGAGATCTGAACACTCTGTAAAGGAAAGGTTGGTGTCTTCTTTTGGGAGATTCGGACACTCTGTACGGGAAAAACCTGCGTCTCATTTTGGGAGATCCGAACACTGTAAGAAAAGACCGGTGCATCCTTTTAGGACATCCGAACACTCTGTAAGAGAAAGGATGGTGTCTCTTTTTAGGAGATCCGAACACTCTGTAAAGGAAAGGTCAGTGTCTCCTTTTAGGAGATCTGAACAATTTGTAAGAGAAAGGTCGGTGTCTCCTTTTGGGAGATCCGAACACTCTATAATGGAAAGGTCGGTGTCACCTTTGGGAGATCTAAACACTTTGTAAAGGAATGGCCAGAGTCTTGATGAGTCCAAGTTATACGCATATTTTTGGACTCATCTGGGCCAATTTTCTCGTTGATGCACTACACTTGAGAGCCATTATTGTTCATATCCGTTTCTCTGTCCATTTCATGATAAGTGCACTTTTGAGCCCGTTTTCAGTGTGATTTTATAGTTTTGTACTTTTGCCCTGTACTTGGTGTTTTACTGTGGCTGAAGAATGTGGTGTGCCCTTTCTGGTGGCTTTTCTGTTTCTACTGCAGGTCTAGGGGTCGTGTGCATGTTTCAGGATTGTTCGGGAAATACCAAACAGTACAGGAACACTGCGCACGACCACTGGTCGTGCGCCACTGATCGTGCGCACTATATTCTCCATTTTCCAAGTTCTACCCGGGCAACCGCACGATCATTGGACATAGTGCGCACGACTAGCACTAATCGTGTGCGTTACTCCAGTTTTTCTGAAGTTATGTCATTGTCAATCGCACGATCATGGGATCAAGTGCGCACGACGACTGGTCGTGCGCCACTGATCGTGCACATATGTATTGATTTTTTATGTCCAGCTACAGGTGTCTCTGGAGCAGAGCGCACGATCATCGACCGTCAGTGCGCACGACCACCGGTCTTGCTCCACTGATCGTGCGCTCTGATTTTCTGCTTCCATATTTAAGGCACTGCTCCGCGAATTAGGGTACGCCTTTTCATTTTTCCGCCATGTTGTTGCGCACGGAAGCATCGTTCCTCTCCCCTCAGTTCCTCTACTCATCTCCACCCTTCGGGAAGCATTCTCCGGTCATCCGAAGTCATCTTCAACCTTCAGAGAGCTCCCTGCCACCAGCAGTGAGCAACAAGATCTTTTGGTACTTTTCATCTGGACAACGGGAAAAGGGATTGAAGGAATGGAAAGAACAAGGAGGAAGACAAGTGAATTGATAACTCATTTGCATCTAGTAGCAACCACGGCCAGAGTCGTGAAGTGGACTGACAACCCACCACTCCGGCCAAGAACCACGACTACGCTTTCCCCCCTTTTGGTTTATTCTACCTCTTCTCTTTTTGGATTGTACTCTTAGGCTTGTAATGTGCCTAAACTTTTCTTTATTTGTCTATGAATGAAGTATTACTTGGGTTAGTTATATGCTCTGTTGTTAGCTGTGATGCACTCGCCTCCGCTCACATCCACTCCACTCGCGCACTCGAATCCACTCTAGCAGATGCAAGAGTTGGTGGATGAAGAGGTGATTACGACCCTCACTTCCGCAAGGTGTTCATACCTTCCGCTTGCTCTCTGTTCATCCGCCTAACGAAGCACGACATAGTGGCCTGCATTAGTTTCCATCCGCCAAGCGAAGCGGTGCTTTGTTGTTAACTTAGAAATCAAAACCAAATCCCCTCGTTGTTTCTTTAAACTCTTAGTAATGATCTTCACATGACGCTATCACGTACCCTTCCTGCATTCCCTCGAGATCGACATTCGAGGAAGCTATTTCCAAATTATTACTTGACAGCGACCGGTACACTTGCCGATGACGTATCAAGTTTTTGGCACCGTTGCCGGGGAATGCAGACGTATTGTTGATTTGTGTGTGTATTGAGAGTTACGACAGAGTTGTTTGTTTCAAATCTATTTTATTCCAGTCTATTTTTTTTTTTGCTTTTTATGTTGGTTGGAATTGTTAGATTTTTATTGTGAATCTATGCAAGGTAGTTTAATTCTAGAAATCTGTGATCTCTGCAATGTGGGCCAGTTTAAATATTCGTTGCCGCTGGTGTGGAGATATTTCTCATGCAAGTGATAGATGTCCTCAGGAGTTTGGTAGCCAAGACACTCAAGGATCTATATATGGAGCACCAACCTCATTTGGTACTCAATATGGCAGCCATAAGCCAGTTAGCTACTCATCCACTTCTCCTTTTCCACACTACTTTTTCTCGGCGTCAGTACCCGTTGTACCGACAAAGCCGACTATGCAGTGCTTATTTTGTCGGAGTTGGGATCACTCTTTAAAGGAGTGTGCTGCTTACTTGTCGCAGTTGGAGGAGGATGATGAACCTGATATTTGGATTGTCTCCACTCTGACAACTTGCAGCACCCCTTCTATATCTTGGTACATACTAGTACCACCTTTAGATTTTGAAGGGAGAAGTACTAGTATTTGCATAGATACATGTGTCGATCTAAACTCTGATACGGATGTTCTTACTCCTTTAGTACATACATCATCTTGTGTTGAGTCTGTTTGTTGTGAGGAGTCTGTGTTTGACCTTTTAGCGAGCACTACTCCTCTATCCTCTACTTTGCATAGCATTCTTTCTTTTTCTGACACTGTTGTGAAGGTTAATTCACAGGGAGAAGCTGGTGTTTGTAGTATGATGCTAGATCCAGTCGAGGAGGACATCTGCATGGCCGAGGTTGCTACCTCAGTCCCATGTTAGGAAGTCCAATGCGCGGACGAGGCGGATGCAGCGCTAGCACATTCTTGCACTAGCCTGGACTGTTGTGTGGATCCACCCACAATTCCGTCAATGAGAGATGACACCAGGATCATCCCCAAGATTGAGATTACTTTTTGTCATTCTTCCAATTTATTTCCTAACCCCGCTCTCGTGTCTACTTCTCTGCAGGACCACATCGTGGAACCGGTCCACTTAGTGCAAGGGCCTATAATGAAGCCTAGCATTGATGGAGATCAGGTGCTAGTGGAGTCGGATTCGTCGAGCTTCACAACATTCATTCTACGCATGCCTGATGTTCGAGACAGGTATTACTACACAGGGACGTGGGAATTTGTTATGTCGCCATTTTGGCACCCGCTACCAAAACGTGAACTTGAACAACTGCCCGAGCACTTCAAATTTCATACACCCATTATTTAAGAGAGTGCATGGTGCTTGAATAAGTCCTGTTGGGAGACAATAAACTCATCAGTTATCTAGATTAGCATTTCTTTTAAAAACAGTATGTACTTTTGTTTCTAGTTTATAATTGTTGCTTAATTTAACTGTCGAAAGGGTTGTGGTAGCCCCGTTGCGGTGATGAGCTCAAATATGCACCCATGTGGTCAGTCGTGCGGGTTTGACTGTGAAACAGGGCGCGCGAAAAATATCTCTGTGCACGACCACTGGTCGTGCACACTATTTAACAGCGCATGACCACTGGTCGTGCGCATGCCCTGTTTCTTTTAAACCCAGCCGACCGACCACTGTGCGTGCGCCCTAACTTCTCTCGCTTTGTTCCACTGTTTGTGTGTTGTCTCTCGTTGATCCGCCCTTCTCCAGTGAGATCCGCCCCTTCTCCGGTGAGTGCTTGCAATTTCCGGTCTCCTTCCTCATCTTTGTGTTGCCATGGAACCTGGAAGCAGCCGTGTGGTGAAGGCCTACCAATGCTTCGGCCGTTCTTCAGCTACCCCCGCACAGATTTTGGCAAGAATGCAACTTTTTCCAAGGCCGAGCACACCCAACATTTCAATTCCCTGAAGGATAAGCCCTTCCTCTCTCAGCGGCTTATGGATTGTATTGAACTCCGGTCGATCAGAGACAATGGAGCTTTAGCGGAGGTCGTCCTCCTTCTCTACTCCTTCGATCATTGGAGAAATTTGTTCGAGTGCGATGAGCTTGGTTATAAGGAGCTGACCCTGGAATTCCTATCCACTTTTGATTGGGGGACGACATCGGATAACCTCTACCTTCCAACTTGTTCCTTCCGCATGATGGGCACGTCTTCACCGTATCTTTGCCCGAGCTCGTCATTCACATCGGCGTCTACACCGAGGCTGATGCATCCAGAATTAACTTTCAGCAGCTTTGCATCGATTTTCCTGAAGGCATCACTCCGCATGCCGCTTGGTGTTCTCTGACAGGGGGAACGAGGAGAACGCCGCCCATAGGGCGAAATCGACTAGGATTATCTCCCCCGCTCTGAGGTTTTTGCAACACTTGCTTAGTCATTCGCTCACCGCAAGGCCCCTGAGCAAGAACGTGGTGGGATGGCAAGATTTGATCTCTCTGTTTAGCATGCAACAGCAGTACCCCATTCATCTGGGGTATATGTTGGCCTATTTCTTCCATCACGAGGCCACTTATGGCCTCGTGGGCGCGATCGGGGGTGCTTACTACATTACCAGCATCGCGAAGAGTTTGGGGATTTGGAGCCAGCTACCTCCAATGGAGCAGGTCACTGCTCCCACCATGATCATCAGGTCCAATATGGTGAGTTTCCATTTGCTGCGAGTGGTTGGGAGGAAGGTTGGCCGGAAGTTTGTTGTTATGATGCCTGGAGATGCGCTTGGAGGAAGAGATGAGGAAGAAGATGAGGGAGAGCCAGCCGAGTCTTCCGCCATGGGTAGGCGGAGAGCGACAGAGCCACCACAGCAGAGTAGGCTGCAACAACTGCCCCTAGTGAAGCAGGAGGGGCAGACTAGCCGCCAGTTCAGCCCAGCTTAGGAGCAGAGTGTTCCATATCTGAATGAGCGTCTTGCTGATCTAGAAGCCTCACAGTACTGGATGAAAGACTTTATATATCAGCAAGCGATGAGAGGCAGGTTGAATGTTCCACCGCCTCCGGTGCGTATGGCCCCTGCCGCGCCTACTCGTTGTCTGTCTCCTATTGAGATTCTCGACAACAATAGCGAGGAGGAGTGAGGGGAGTTCGCCGCGTAGCTAGTCTACCACATCTCCTGCTTTTCTAGTGTTTTAATTATCTGTGTAATTGTATTATACTTTATTTAGCAGGTTCGATCATGAACAATTATATTTTTTAGGGCGCCCATCTGGGTGTCGAATGTTATTTTTATATATAATGCTTAATAAAGGTATTGTTTTGTGCGTTGTGTTTCTTTTTATATAGGTATTTCTATTTTTTGTTTTGCATGGATCTCTAATTCGCAGGTGCTAAAAATTTTGAGCCGCAGCAGACCAGCCGCTATCAGACAATCACGCGGCACGATTGGTATGCTCAATTATGAGCATAGTTACTTCTTACCCCTAGCTCTTCACATTATTTGGAATGTTTATTTTTACTAGTTGTCTCATTCAAGTCTAGGAGGGAGAGCATGTCGGTGCTCACTACACATCACATTTTATTGCATATCAGTCTGTTATTTATTTATTTCATAATCACTGTAGCACACACTGAATCACCCACATGAGCGCGCTCTTAGCCACGCGCGCGGCTCGAGTCAAATTATTATTTTTGGGTAAACTTTAAAATAGCGGTGCTGGCTTAGGATTTTAGGATAGAGTAGTTTGAAACTCGTTCTGTGCTCCTAATCGAGAACTCATGGTTTGTGTAGAAATAGTATAGGTCTAATTTTTCTTTATGCTCTAGATTTATATTTTTTTTTAAGATGTAAATATTGTTTGTACTACTCAAAAATGTGAATCTGGAGTAATCGAACGGTTGTGTAGGAATGTGTGTAGCTGCCACTAGACTTGTATTGCTCGAGTCGGGAGGAAGGATCATCTTTCTCGGTGGCTAAGAACTTGCCCCAAGCTACTCTCGAAGCTTTGGTGCATGGTTAGTCAAGCGTGAGCGTGACATAGGCCATCATTTTGTCTAGTTTGAGCCTTGTTCACCTTGTCCTAGCTGCTAACCGTTGCAAGCCAAGTTTGTTCCTACCCCTCCTTTGATTCAGCTCCACCTTCATTCACCAAAGCCTAAAGCCAATCCTCCTATCGCAACCAAATCCTTGAGCTTATGTGAATTTAATATTTTGACATGTTGTGATGTGTGGGATTCGTGTGATGTGTTGATGAATTCAAAAAATTCTACTTGTTAAATTGGGGATTGCAAAAAGAAAAAAAAAAGAAGAAAAAAATGTGAAAAAGAAAATCTAAAAGGAATTACAATGAGAAATTGAATCCCCATCTTGTTTTTCATGTTATTGGTCGGGTTAGGCCGTGTACAAGCCCGATTTTCAAGCTAAATATGGGGTGTGTCACACGTGCATTTCTGAGTCGCTATATTGGTTTAGTTGTTGTTCGCTCGCTTTGGTTGCGTGTAGCCTCCATGTTTATCTTTGACTACCAAACCTCAGCCTAAGCCTCATTCGATCCTATAAGTCCCATTGATTCACGCTTGTGTCTAACTCGCGTCGTGGAGAGAGTGTGAATGGGCAAGCGAATGGTCCCCGACATTAATGGATTTCTTTGGAGGTGATCATGAGCCCCTGTCTTTGGCAATGCTCATCTTAGTGGTCTGCCTACTTTCTTCCTACACATGACCAAACGATTCTCTAGGATTCCAATTTTGAGTAGATACAATATTTATTTACGCCCGTCAAATAGTTTAAACTCTGTAGTACAATTAAAAAGTTTTTCTATTATATTTTCTATGCCTTAATGTATTTGATTTCTTGTCTTACTTTATTTTGAAATTACTGAGCTAGCTAGCTATTTTCTAGTCCACGGAGTGATGATTTGCTCGGGACGCGCAAATGGGTAAGTCTGGGGGTGTGATGAGTCTAAATTATACACATATTTTTGGACTTATCTGGGTCAGTTTTCTCGTTGATGCACTATACTTGAGAGCCGCTATTTTTCATATTCGTTTCTCTGTCCATTTAATTATAAGTGCACTTTTGAGCCCGTTTTTAGCGTGATTTTATAGTTTTGTACTTTTGTCCTATACTTGGTGTTTTACTGTAGCTGGAGAATGTGGTGTGCTCTTTTTGGTGGCTTTTCTATTTCTACTACAGGTCCAGGGGTCGTGTGCATGTTCCGGGATTGTTTGGGAAATCACAACGGTACAGGAACAATGCGCATGATCAGTGAATCTATTGTGCACGACCACTGGTCGTGCGCCACTGATCGTGCGCACTATATTTTCCATTTCCAAGTTTTGCCTGCGCAACCGCATGACCATTGGACATAGTGTGCACGACCGCTGGTCGTGCGCCACTATTCGTGTGCGTTACTCCAGTTTTTCTGAAGTTCTGCCATTGCCATTCGCACGATCATGGGATCAAGTGCACACGACCACTGGTCGTGCGCCACTGATCGTGCGCATGTATTGATTTTTTTTGTGCAACTACAGGTATCTCTGGAGCAGAGCACACGATCATCGACAGTTAGTGTGAACGACCACCGGTCGTGCGCCACTTATCGTGCGCTCTGATTTTTTGCTTCCGTATTTAAGGCCCTCCTCCGCGAATTAGGGTACGCCTTTTCATTTTTTTTCGCCCCGCTATTGAGCGCGGAAGCGCCGTTCCTCTCCCCTTCGTTCATCCACTCATATCCACCCTCCGAGAAGCATTCTCCGGCCATCCGAAGTCATCTTCAACCTTCGGAGAGCTCCCGGCCACCAGCAGTAAGCAACGAGATCTTTTGGTACTTTTCATCTGGACAAATGGAGAAAGGATTGAAGGAAAGGAAAGAAGGAGGAAGACAAGTGGATTGACAACCCATTTGCATCTGATAGCAACCACGGTCAGAGTCGTGAAGTGGACTGACAACCCACCACTCCGACCAAGAACCACGACTACACTTTCCCCCCTTTTGGTTTATTCTACCTCTTCTCTTTGTGAATTGTACTCTTAAGCTTGTAATGTACCTAAACTTTCCTTTATTTGTCTATGAATGAAGTATTGCTTGGGTTAGTTATATGCTCTGTTGTTAGCTGTGATGCACTCGCCTCCGCTCACATCCACTCCACTCGCGCACTCGAATCCACTCTAGCAAAGGCTAGAGTTGGTGGATGAAGAGGTGATTATGACCCTCACTTCCGCAAGGTGTTCATCCCTTCTGCTTGTTATCTGTCCATCCGCCTAACGAAGCACGACATAGCGACATGCATTAGTTTCCATCTGCCAAGCGAAGCGATGCTTACGACCCGCATTAGTTTTCTTTTTGTTGTTAACTTAGGAATCAAAACCAAACCCCCTCGTTATTTCTTTAAACTCTTAGTAACGATCTTCACACGACGTTATCACGTACCCTTCCTGCATTCCCTCGAGATCGACATTCGGAGAAGCTATTCCCAAATTATTATTTGACAACGACCGGTACACTTGCCGATGACACATCAAGTCTCCTTTTGGGAAATCTGAACACTGTAAGGGAAAGTCCGGTGTCTCATTTTGGGAGATCCGAACCTCTCTAAGGGAACGATAGGTGTATCCTTTTGGGAGATCTAAACACTCTGTAAGAATCAACATCTAGTTATATTAAGAATGGTACACACATCCTGTTATATTAAGAATGATACCTATTGTTTGAGTACATAGGCATTGAAAACAAAAAATACAAATAGTCGTGTTGGGCTCCTTGGACGTTCCATTGGCAGGGAACGAACTTTCCTCTGGAATGGACACCCTGGGGATTGTCCCCCCCCCCCCACCCGCGCTTGGTTCATTCTATCCTGGTTAACATTGGGCTCTCGTGTTGTCGAAAATCTTCGATAAAGCCCGGACGAATGAATCTTTTGATCTCTACCTTTAGTCTCGAAGAATCCTTTATTTTATGCTCGTGACCTTGATAGTAGATGAAGTGCTTGGATTGCTCCCCCAAGTTTGGAGCGAGGGCCCTTGACCTTTTAAAAGAGGGATGGTTGCAGATAGCGAGCAATATTTTTTGTTTGTGAGGTATTGGCGGGAGTAAAGGCTTGCTTGCAGTGATGTTTCCCGGCCTGGCGGGATTCACCGCGAGGTCTGCCTCCCTTCTTCTGCATCTTTGATTGGTCGTATCCCTTACTTCTCTTTTGGCAGTTTTTGAGTTGTTGGTGATGAGCGTTCGCTGCAAATGACAAGTGCTGGTGTAAGGGATATCGGGCCAAAGCGGTCCAACACTTTCCTTGTTTGTGTTGCTCAGCGACTTTGTTGTGAACTTTTTCATGAGCGGTACTTCGAGATGAAGGCTTGGGGATTAAAACTGACGTAAGGTATTAGAGTTGATGAGTTTTGGATTCTTCAGCCTGAGAGATGAGGTGGACTGAGGTAGTAGCACTTACGAGCTCTCTTGCGGGCATGCGGTATTTGTATGCGGACTCTTCGGTCACAGAATGGTCCAAAGTTGGCGAAGGTGGGATGCTAAGTACAAAGGCTGAGTGAGGGGGAAGCTGCTCTCTCATAAGCACAAGTGCTTGACTTTGGTTTTCCTCTACTCAATGTATGCGCTCCTCCAATTCTACATAGGGCATGAGCATGGCCTCTTCTATAGGAGGCGTGTTGTCATGTGAATGGGAGTGAGTTGGAACAGTGTGTCCCCCATGGGCTATTCTTTTGACGATGCGGGCGCTTCTTCTCGTTATGGTCATTGACGAAGAGTATCGTTGTGTAGAGGATATTGTTCTATGAATCTTCGGGGTGGGGGGGGGGGGGTATTGGGAACTCATTGCCATAGACGGCGCAAAACTATTGTGGATCGCTAAAGGCTCTTGGTAGACCAGATTAAATTTAATCGCCTTAGCCTGAGAGCGGTCGATCGTGCAAACAGTTACATAAAAAGAAAAGTTGGCAAGACAATTTTTTAACGTGAAAAATTGTCAACTGGGTGAAAAATCACATAGTAGGAGTTGTGTCGATCAAACCTCCACTATTTATTAGTTGTTGTTGGGTATTGTATCCATACTAACCCAGATTTGATGAAGTCATCCTTGAACTAAGATGAATTAAGTTGTATTTGATGCTTTGTTTAAGTTATGTGTTTGCATGATTCTAATGTCAAGTGTAGACCAATGTCAGTCTACAATGGGTCACCAAACACAGGTGCATACAATGTAATCCCTCATTGTGTGATCCAAGGTGTTGACTCATGTGTAGCCTCTCTATTGGGATACACTTCATATCCAAGCATTAGGACAAATTGGAAAAGACTTGATGTTGGTTTCACCAAAGAAGAAGAGATTTCTATCAAAATGATTTTACTAAGTGCTTTACTCGAGTAGTTCTATACCTACTCGAGTGAATAGCTTAGTTAATGCACGAGTAAAATTATCCTTACTCGACTAAGGATGATAGATCCTGAGTAGTCTCCTTCATGGCTCTCGAGTAGTTAAGACAACTACTCGAGCAGTTTCCTTCTTATTCTCAGGTTGACTGATTTTCTCCTCTGGATATATTCTAAGTAAATTACTCGAGTAGTACTTTATAGTACTCGAGTAGTTTATACATTTTGTCTCGAGTTTCATAAGTCTGCACCTCATGTAATTTCGATTTACTCGAGTAGCTAAGTCATGTACTCGAGTAATTCATTTTTTACTCGAGTAGTCTAGAGTTTATACTCAAGTAACCAAAATTTTCTTCTCTCAAAATTTCTAAGCCAATTAATCGAGTACTCATTTTCATATACTCGAGTAGTTCTTATCGTCTCGAGTAGTTCAACTTCACTACTCGAGTAACCCAGAATTCTATTCCAGAAAATATTCCTAGTCCCTGACTCAAGTAGTTCATCTACCACTTGAGTAGCTTATTCTCATTTGCTCGAGTAGTACTACTTGTACTCGAGTAGTCTAACTTCACTTCCCGTGTAATTCCTTAAGTACTCGAGTAAGTCTTTTTAATACTTGGGTAGCTGATCAACTTCTAAATTTTCTTCAAGAAGTACTCGAGTAGTTTTCTTCAGGTTACTCGAGTAACTGTCTCTAAGTACTCGAGTAGTTATCTTCATCTCTCTCGAGTAGTTCTGCAAAGTACTCGAGTAGTCACTTCTTCACTCAAGTATTTTACTTCAGTTTTCTGAAAATTTCGTTAAGTCCATATTAAAAGATTCCTTAATGAGGCTTGACGTGATTGGTCCACGTGTACCTCATTATGAATTAATTATGACTGTTACTGAGAATCATATATAAGGTCTTGTCAAACCGATAAACCCTAAGAAAAAAGAAGAAGATTAATCAGAAGTTTTTGCAACCGAATTTCTAAGTTCTCTAATTTCCTCTCTCTCTCTCCAAGAAGCGAAATTCGTCGCCGCCAATTCTCATCCGGCTAGGGTTTTCAATTTCAGAGGATTCATATCAAGAAGGTTTACAGATCGAGATCGTCGCTTAATTTCTTCATCTTCTATCCGATCATGTGAAGCCAAGAAGATCCAGATCTGATTTCGCCAAGATTTTCTTCACATCTCTGATAAAGCCGCAAAGCCTAAAAGAGGAAGATCCTGGCTGATTACTTGCAGATCTGACAAAGATTCATTGTTTGTATTTTTATATACATTATATTTCATTCTTGTAGGAAAAATTTTCTCCGAGTGTAGGAGCTTTTGCCTCCGAGATTGTATGAAGTTTTATCTTCCGAGTGTGGATCTGCTTTGTGGATCGAGATTGTAGGAACGTTGTTCCGAGGCGTAGCATTGGCTTTCAATCCGAGATAGTGGAGTAGCCGAGTCTAGTTTATTGCTAGATCGGTGAGGGAAAGTGGATGTACCCAAGATTGTGGAACCACTATAAATCTTGTTTTGTCTGTGATTGTTTGGTAGATAGTTCTTTGCATAAATCTAAAATTTTCATTCCGCAAAAAGACGCACATCTCACCTATTCACCCCCTTTAGGTGATTTAGGCAGACAACTAATAACTTTCAATTGGTATCAGAGGCAGGTTGATCATTAAAAAAGTTAACACCTTGATTAGATCCTTCTATAGTTGTCTTTTGAGATCTATCAAATATGGACAAGGCTAAAGATTTTGCCAAGCTTCCTTTGTGCACCAAGAATAACTTTCCCATGTGGAAAGAGAGAATCAAATTATTTATGGAAGTTGTGGATCCAAGGATCTTCATGATAGTTGAAGAAGGTCTTTTCATTCCCATGACAATCTCCACAATAGATCCAACCAAGAAAGTCCCAAAGAAACTCATGTATCTGGATAAGGCCGGGATTGCACTTGTGTCATTAGACAAAAAGGCCAAAAACATTATAGCAAGTACAGTCGATGACTACATGCTGCAAAACTTGATCCACTGTCAGTCTACAAAGGAGATGTGACAGTCCCTAGTTACCTTGATGAAGGGTACAGAAGAAGTCAGGGATGATAGAAAATCTCTTCTAAATCAAAAGTATGAAGCTTTCCGACAAGAAAATAAGGACACCATCGCTGACACATTTGAGAATTTCTTCAAGATAGTAAATGGCCTAAGGGTCTATGACAGAGTCTTCACTAACGGAGAATTGAATGACAAATTCTTGAGATCCCTAACTAAGGAATGAGATAACAAGGTCTGTGTCATCAGAGAGTTTGGAAAGCTAGCCGAGACAGACCCGCAGAATCTCTTCGGGAAGCTTATGTCATATGAGCTTCAACTCAATACCAGAAAGGCTGAAGAAGAGAAGAGCAGGTCTGTAGTCAGAGAGAAGTTTGTTGCTTTAAAGGCAGATACCTCTAAGAAGTCAAAGGTTGTTCCTCCTACTCCAGCTCAAGAAGTCAGTAAAGAAGAAACTTCGGAGTCAAGTACCTCAGGCTCTGAGCTATCTGAAGGAGAGTTCTCACTACTCTCACATTAGTTCAAGAAATTCTTGAACAAGAAGAAGCACTGGAAAGGCAAGGATGCCTCTTATAGAAGATCATGACGTGATGGTAATCGTCAAAGAAAAGACTCAAGTAGCCACGACAGATTTGCTTCTAAATAGAATAAACATATTTCTACTGACATTGTTTATTACTGCTGTAATAAGCCAGGTCACGTCATTGTTGACTGCTCCCATAAGAAAAAGGAGGGTGGAAGAAGAGAGGAAAAGAAGTCCTCATACAACAAAAAGACGACAGAGAAGAGCCTAATAGCCAAAAAGGGCAAGACTCTTAGTGACCCCGACTCATCAGAGTCGAGTGAAGAAGAAGAAGCCTATTTTGGGCTCATGGCTCAGACAAATGACAAACAAGAGCCCCAACTCACTGGGAAGGTAAACTCTCACACTCCTCTTTTAGAATCTAAAGTTTCTGAGCATGATCGTGAGGACAGCTCTTCTGATGATGAGTCTGAACTCATGGCCCAGTACAAAGAGTTGATCATGGCTTACGACAAATGTAGCCGAGTTGTGAAAACGCAGACTAAAGAGATAAAGTCTCTAAAAGCTAAAGAAAGCACGTTGAGAGAGGAAGTTGCCAAGACCGACTCACTCAAGGAGAACTTAATTAAAGCTATTGAAGAATACAACAAAGCTCTTGAGCACCTTGAACTAAAAGAGAAGATCATCAAAGAGTTGGAAGAACAACTCGCTGCTGAGAGGAAACTTGTTGAAAGTTTCTCGAAGCCTAAGACTGTTCTTCCACTTGTTGCTGAATTCTCAGCGAAGGCAAAGGGTGCTCGGCTAGGCCATGAAGAAGCTCCTAGCAAATCTTTTAGGAGGAACAAGGCTCAAAGAAATAATAAGGCCGCCAAGAAGGCCTTGGCTAAAGAGAAGGGGAAAGCCCCTCAAGATCAGACTTCTTTCAAAAAGGTTATATTTCCTTCAAATGAGTTTGATCTTGCCTCATCCTACTGACACTTTGTTAGACCTACCCATGTAGAGCCAAATTCCTGTTATCAAGGATGGACTCGCCCCAAAAACTTTGATGAGAGTGTCTTTAAGGCACCTTATGAAGAAGTGACTCTTCAGAGCTATGGCTCTTTCAATCATGGTCATAACTTCAAGAAAGCACCAAAGGCAAAGCCTGTTGTGGAAAGGCCAATAAAGGAGAAGAAATCATGTGATTTTCATCATCATGAAGCATATTCTTCCAAGAATGTTTCCCCTGCCAGACCACAACTTCAAAAGGTCAAGCAGGAGAAAATAAGGCAATGATACAACAAATTTGATTGTTGGTGCTATGACAAAATTGGTCACTTTGCCATCGATTGCTGGTTTAATCCCAGAAATGCTGCAACCCCTCATGTTGGCAATATGAGAAAGACCACTCCTAATGCTAATATTCGTAGGGGGAGTGTTCTAACCCGAGAACAAGGACCCAAACATATTTGGGTTCCTAAGGTAAACTCATTATGATTGCAGGTATGTCCAAAGTCCACCAAAACGCCAATCTGGTATTTGGACAGTGGATGCTTTCAGTATATGACCGGGACAAGAAGCCTAATTCAGAATTTTTCTCCAGTCGTGAATGGACCAAAGGTCACCTTTGGAGGTTCAGACCGAGAAATCACCAAAGGCTACGGTGTGATCACGAACAGTAGTGTATCCTTCTCAGATGTAGCTTATGTTGAAGGTTTGGAACATAACCTTATAAGCATAAGTCAACTCTGCGATAAAGGATACATAGTTGAGTTTCACGCTGATAAGTGTCTGATAAAATCTGTTGACAATAAGAAAACAATTCTATCCGGCACTCGAAGCAGAAACATATTTTGTTTAAGTTTCATTTGTATAGATTTTTCTACACCAGTGTGCTTTTTAGCAAAAGATAGTGCATCTCTTGCTGACCAATGACACAAGAGACTAACACATATTAATTTCAAAACTATTAATAAATTATTTTCAATGAACTTAGTACGTGATGCCCCAAATGTCAAGTACGTCAAAGATAGACCTTGTCATGCATGTGTAAAAGGCAAGCAAACAAGGGCTACCTTTAAAAGCATTATCGGCAAAGATTCTAATAGATGTTTACATCTACTACATATGAACTTATTTGGCCCACTGCAAATTAGAAGTTTGGGAGGTAAGGATTATACGTTAGTAATTGCTGATGATTACTCGCGCTCTGCATGGATGTTCTTTCTGAAACACAAGTCAGATACATTTGACATCTTTACTAATTTTGTAAGGCAAGTTCAGACTGAGTACAACTACTCCATAGTCAAAATCAGAAGTGACAATGGAACAAAGTTCAAGTCTGGGGACATGACAGAATTTTGTGAAAGCTTGGGTATCTTTCATAAGTTTTCCTCTCCTCGTACTCCGCAACAGAACGGAGTGGCTGAGAGAAGGTATAGAACACTCATAGAGGCCTGCAAGACCATGTTGAGTGATGCTTCACTTCCGGAGTACTTTCTGGGCGGAAGCCGTCAACACTACATGCCATGTGCAAAATCGAGCACTCATAAACAAGAACCATGGTACGACACCTTACGAACTTCTAAAGGGCAGGAAACCAACTGTCTCATATTTTAGAATTTTTGGTTGTAAATGCTTCGTGCTTAACAATGGTGAGTATCATACTACTAAGTTTAGCGAAAAGAGTTTTGAAGGTATTTTTGTAGGATATAGTAGACAAAGTAAGGCATATAGGGTATTTAATAGAAAAACCGTGGTCGTAGAGGAATCAGTACATGTTGTATTTGACAAGACGAGCTTGCTGCAAGACAACTCCTCTAGTGTGCTCATTGAAGATGCAGGTATAAATTTGAAAGAACTCAGATTGGATGATTCGTCTGAAGATAAAGGCGAAAAGTTCATGAAGATCACCACTCCAACCCCTATTGGAGAGGTTGATTATTAAGATGAAGAAATCATCCAAGATGAAGAAGTCACTCTGGTGATTGAAGACAATCCAGATGCAAGGACTGTAGAGCTCAGACATCTGAAGGATCACCCTATGGACCAGATCATAGGAGATCCATGAGATGGCGTCAAAACTCGTAGAGGTACAACTAATGAGAATCTATATTTAAGTTTTCTCTCGCAGGTTGAACCAAAGAAGTTTGAGGAAGCAAACTCAGACGCATCGTGGATAATGGCGATGGAAGAAGAACTTAATCAGTTCAAGCCCTGCAAAGTATGAAAACTTGTTCCAAGACCCAAAGGTAAGAATGTCATCGACACAAAATGGGTTTACAGGAATAAGATGGACGAGGATGAAACGATCATAAAGAACAAGGCTAGACTCGTCGCTAAAGGATATCGTCAAGAAGAAGGAATCGACTTCGGCCAGACGTATGCTCCAGTGGCAAGACTGGAGGCAATAAGGTTATTCCTAGCATATACTGCACTCAAAGGCTTCAATGTATATCAAATGGACGTGAAGTCTGTCTTCCTTAATGGTGACATAAAGGAAGAGCTATATGTGGAACAACCTCCAGGTTTTGCTGACTCTAACTTTCCTGATTACATTTATTTATTGCATAAAGTCTTATATGGTCTGAAACAAGCTCCTCGAGCTTGGTATGAGACGCTATCTAGCTTTCTACTTGAGAACAAGTTCACAAGGGTAAAGATAGACAAGACATTATTTCTTAGGGAAATAAAAGGCAAGATTTTGCTAGTGCAAATCTATGTCGACGACATTATTTTTGGCTCTACAGATGACAACCTCTGTAAGATGTTTTCAAAACTTATGCAAAGGAAATTTGAAATGAGCAGTATGGGCCAGCTGAAGTATTTCTTAGGGCTTCAAGTGAAACAATCTGAAGATGGAATTTTCATCTCGCAGACCAAGTTCACCAAAGAGCTGATTAAGAAATTCAGAATGGAGAACGCAACCTCGATGAGGACTCCAATGGGTTCAACAATGTCTCTGGACAAGGATGAAAAAGGGAAACCTTTTGATGAAACCGAGTACATAAGCATAATTGGATCCTTGCTCTACCTTACTGTAAGTAGACCTGACATAATGTTCTCAACAAGTGTCTGTGCTAGATTTCAGGTGAACTCTAAGGAATCTTACTACGCTGCTGCAAAGCGGATTTTGAGATACCTTAAAGGTACGTCAAATCTTGGCTTATGGTACACAAGAAGTAATGATAACGAGCTAATAAGTTTTTCAGATGCAGATTTTGCAGGGAGCAAAGATGACGGGAAAAACACTTCCGGGACTTGTCAATTCTTTGGAAGAAGGTTTATCTCCTGGAGTAGCAAGAAGCAAAAATATGTTGTAATCTCAACAGCTGAGTCAGAGTACATCTCTGAAGGCAGTTGTTGTGCATAGCTGCTATGGATAAAGAACCAATTTGAAGATTATAACATGAAGTTCCAGAAGATTCCATTGTTTTGCGACTCGTCCAGCGTAATTGCAATAGCCAACAACTCAGTCTCGCACAGCCATACAAAGTATATAGAGCTAAGGTATCACTTCATCCGGGAGCATGAAGAGCATGGGGACATAGATCTCCAATATGTCTCTACAGACAGGCAAATTGTAGACATTTTCACGAAGCCGCTGGACGAGACCAAGTTCTCGTTCTTCAAAATAGAATTTGGCATGCTCAACAAAGAAGATTAGAGAAGGTGGACTCACAAGGAGGCTCAGAGTTCAAGAATCAGCCAAAAGCTAGAATTTTACATTTTGCCAACTGCTTGACTCGAGTAAGCAGTAAAGTACACGAGTAGTTCAAAATGACCTACTCGAGTGGTAAGAATGACCTACTCGAGTACTTCAACCCAACTACTCAAGTAGTTCCACCATATCTACTCGAGTATCTCCAATTCTTCACTCAAGTAATATTATGTCACTCGAGTATATGACAGTGAGTTCTCTCCTTGATTCAAATTTTCTTATTCGCAACCCGAGGCTTATGCCGCCACTTCTAAGGTATGATTCCATTATTTATCCTTCCATTAGAAATTAACCTAGGGTTATATAAATAAGAAATTCCATAATCTTTCTACACGAAACAATTTCCGCTCTCGAGTACCCCGACTGTCTCTTCCCCTTACTCTAGAAGTTGTAGAACAACGTCTTCTTCATTCCCGCTGCCATTTTTCCAAGGGTTTCAGAATCATGGTCGACTCTTCGCAGATTGGGATTGGTTCCGAACTTGTCGCCACCGGCATAGCCGAATTATCAGATGATTTCCATAACCTTATGATCCTCCTGGACACCTCCGGACTTGCCTTCATTCTCCAAGAATCCTGTAAAATTCTCTTTCCCGAAGTTGCCGAGTTTTCAGAAATGTCAAGCTTAAGCACAATGGTGTCATTCTCAAATCAAAGGTCAGAGGTATCAATATCAGACTTACTAAAACATCTGTTTCTCAACTTCTTCGAATGTCGATTGTGGATGAAGAAGATCATCTAGGGCCTGCTGAGTCTGACAGAACATGTCTGTTCTGTGGCATTTATCCTGAGGATCAATACATCAAACGATCCCAGATGAATCCTGAAGGAAAATTACTGGTGGATATTATAGGGAAGGTCCTTCTTTGCAAAACTCATTCCATCAGAGATATCTTTCTCTCATTCTTTGACATTATGCAAGCAATAATCTGCAGAAAGAAATTCCAATTTGGCATGATGATTTTAGATAAGATCGGAGACAGCATTAAAGCTCCAAATTATGCCAGAATTATTTCTCTGCTCCTCCATGAAATCAACCCAGTGGTCTTCAATTTTTCTAAAGGGACTGCTCTTCACCACATGAAGAAAGTCTCTTTATCCTCCATACACAGATGGGAATTGAAGCTGTAAAATCCTACCCAAGCTGCCAAGGGTCAAAAGGTTCCAGCCTTAGAGGACAGGACCCCATTGGTATCATCTCCCTCTCCACATCAGCTTGCCAGCTCCTCTGGTGCATCTCTTGAGGGGGAGCCTGTTCCTTCTGCTTTAGCAAAGGTAGTCACACCTCCAGCACCTACTCCTCCACCTCACACTCCATAAGAAATTCCATCTGAACAATAACTTCAAGAAGCTCTCCTCTCCACAGAAGCTGCTATCAGTGAGATGATAGAAGAATTGACAGCACATGATCTTCCTCCTTCTCTCTCCAAAGGAACCCTCTATTGACATACCACCATCCTCCACTCCAGTTCAATCCCCAGCTCCTGTTCTTTCTCCAGAAAAGTCTCCTACTGCACACCAAGAGCAGGTTGAGACCATTTTCATTGCTGATGAGCAGTCCCCTGAGCCAGCTGAAGCTCCTTTAAGGAACTTGGACTTCACCATACCCATAGTCACTGATGAAGGGGATGCCCTGACTCACACTACAAGAGCAAAAAGCTCTATCACCATTACAAAATAGCTCCATGAGTAGCTCCTCCTCCTCCAGTTTCCTCTACTAGTGCTCCTCCTACTGCTATTGCTGCTACATCCATGATTTGATGACTCAAGTTGTCCTTCTGCTTCAAGAACAGAGAACTTACTTTGATGCTTCTATTAAAGTTGTTATTGAAAAAGTCACTGCACTGGAGACTGAGATGAGCAGAGGATTTGCAAAAATCCAGCATAATAATGACCAGCTAAGACACCTTTTCCAAATTGGTGGGAAGGCTTTAGACCACACTATTACTAGTTTTGGTCAAGTGATGGAGCAAGGTGTAACCCTTGCTGGTAATCAAATTGAATTAGACAAACGAGCTGAAGCTACCAAAATGAAGATCTGTGGCGAGGTTGCAACTTTCAAAGAAGATACTATCTCTAAGTTGTCTGTAGAAGTCAGAAAGGGGGAGAGTTTAGTAAAAGAATATCTTGAGAAGTCAGATGCTGCTATGCAAGCACTTTGGAAAGCCAAAATGCAAGAAATCCATGATGATGTCTTAGCACAAATTCAGAGTGTCAGAGGGTGTAGCAGATGAGTGTGAGTTTGAGGAAACAGGGGACACAGAAAGGGTGAGACTCATCAAAAGTGACATCACGTGATATGCGAAGTTGACGTGCAACAATGTCATAACATCGATAGTTCTTGTGCTCAGTACTGTACCCAAGAAAGGTACAAGGAATAAACTGAGCAGATAGATTAGTACGCTCATGTAGGGAGAAAAGAACATAACATCGACAACCAAAAGCACGAAGATGAGTGTAACGTGGTGGTCGAGAGTATAGACACTCACCAGGACACTGACCCTGAAGGAAAGTTGAGGGTTGCTGATTAATAAAATAGGTGGAACATGAGAGGAGATAAGAAGGGTGCAAGTTGTCTCAATAATATGACGATGCCTTCTTTCAGTAGTGTCATTCTGAGCATGAGCACCGGGACAGGCAAGCTGAGGGAGAGTGTCGTGAGTAGCTAGCAGATCTTGAAAAGTATGAGAGAGATACTCCCCCTGAGTCAGAACGAAAAATGCTTATGAAAGCAGAAAACTGTGTGCATATCATAACAGAGAAAGTAACATAGATCTTAAAAAATTCAGATAAAAAATGCATAAAATAGACCCAACGATAACGAGAGTAGTTATCAACGAAAAGAACACAGTATCAGTGTCCATCTTTGGATACAAAAGGTGTGAGTTTTCAAACATCAGAGTGAATTAAATCAAAGGCATACTGAGAGCTGGGCTCACTAGACGGATAAGGGAGTTGTAGCTATTTACCGTGCGTACAACCTGAACATGAGTGAGACCAATCAATAGAAACACGACCAAGGAAACCATGACTAAGGAGAGAAGCTAGACGTGAACCACTGGGATGATCAAGACGGTGGTGCCACTGAGAGAAACCCACCGAAGGAAGACAAAGAGAGGAAGCTGCAGGTGACCATGAAGTGGATGGAAGGTGGAGACGATCAAGGACTTACACCCTGCAACGACGACGACCAGCTAAGAAGGTTTACAAATCGAGATCGTCGCTTAATTTCTTCATCTTCTATCCGATCGTGTGAAGCCAAGAAAATCCAGATCTGATTTCGCCGAGATTTTCTTCACTTCTCTGATAAAGCCGCAAAGCCTAAAAGAGGAAGATCCTGGTCGATTACTTGCAGATCTGACAAAGATTTATTGTTTGTATTTCTATATACATTATATTTCATTCTTGTAGGAGAATTTTTCTCCGAGTGTAGGAGCTTTTACCTCCGAGATTGTAGGAAGTTTTATCTTCCGGGTGTGGATCCGCTTTGTGGATCGAGATTTTAGGAACGTTGTTCCAAGGCATAGGATTGACTTTCAATCCGACATAGTGGAGTAGACGAGTCTAGTTTATTGCTAGATCGGTGAGGGAAAGTGGATGTACCCAAGATTGGGGAACCACTATAAATCTTGCTTCGTCTGTGATTATTTGGTAGATAGTTCTACGCATAGATCTAAAATTTTCATTCCGTAAAAAGACGCACATCTCACCTATTCACCCTCCTCTAGGTGATTTAGGCAGACAACTAATAACTTTCAGTTGCTATACGTGACTTTTTTTAAAATAACTCGAGGGAGACAGACCGTTACTCATTACAGTTATTGGGAGAGAGAGTGAAGGGTTCGGAGGGTGATAGGCCAATACTCATAGAGCTAAGTATTTCTTCGTGCATTATGGGGAGCAGTGCGCTTGTCACTTTTGAGGTCCTTTGTCAGTGCGAAGAAGCAGGAACAACTTGTTACACTCATACTGATGTTAGAGGCTTGGTAGCTTGATTTTTGCATTAAGCGCGCCTTATTCTCTGTGACTTGTCCCTTGTCGTGCTTAGAGGAGTCCGGAATGGTTGACTTGTCGTCGACTGGTGAACTTATTGCTGAGTTGGGGATGCTGGAAATACATAGCGTGTTCCATGCCTAAATGTAGTTGAGCGGTCCTTCACAGGCTCTGAAGTTGATCTTGTAAACTGTTGGCGGTGTAGGGCACACAAACTTTGGGAGCTCTGATTGGCTTGGTCTACTAGCACTAAGGAGGCTTGTTGTTTGCTCGGTTGCCACGCGGATAGCTGATAATATAAAGCAATTATGGCCCTCCTGCGACCTTCGAAGTACTTGATGAACCTTGCGGGCAGCCTCGAGGTCAAGACGGACTTCGATGGTCTTGATGGTCTTCGGTCGGGGTGCGTGCATGAGCAAACTGTAGAGCGGAGCGCATGGAAGCACGTTGGAGGCACGTGCAAGAGCGGGCTGGAGAGCAGAGCGCACGAAAGCATGCAGGAGACGCGTGCAAGAGCGTGCCAGGAAGAGATGCGCGCAAGGAAGAGGTGCGCACAAGAGCGCGTAAGGAAAGGACGTGCACATGAGTGCAAAAGGAAGGGTTGTGCGCAAGAGCGTGCAAGGAGGTGCGCAGAAGAGCGTGCAAGGAAGCCGCGCCAACAAGAGCGTGCAAGCAAAGGATGCACATGGGAGCACGCAAGGGAGGGGCACACACAAGAGCGAGCAAGGAGGAGGCTCACACAAGAGCGCATAAGAAACAGACACACACGAGAGCGTACAAGGAAGAAGAGCGCGCAACGAAAGGACACGCACATGAGCGTGCAAGGAAGCGTCACACACAAGAGCGCACAAGGAAAAGGTGTGTCGTGGGAGCGAGAAACGGGTGGAGAAATGGAGGAGAGAGAAAATCATAGGAGGGAAGTAGGAGAGAGAAAATTCGTAGGAGGATTTTTCGGGCTGAGAAGGGCGTAAAAATGAAGCAGAGTCGGGGTCAATTTATTGATTCCAAGAGGGGCAACCCGATAATTTCTCCCGAGAACTACCAGACGGACAAATAAAAATGTCTGAAACGGGGCACACATATTGACAAATTTACGAAAAAGACGAGTCCGCCCATGGAGAAACTAACCGGCGGCTCGACGAGAATGGCGGCAGGGCGAGGAGGAGGCCTCCCAATATTGGACGGCCCCGTCTCCTAGTGGACCCCGGGCGAGGGGGCTGGCGGCCATAGGGCCGCACGCCCTTGGTAGAAAGGTGGTCGCTGAGGTAGGGCAGCCAAAGGGCCGCCCAACTTGGGCGGCCTTTCCCCTATGCGGGGCAGAGCCAAGGGAGCGTGCGGCTAGGGGGGGGGGGGGGGGGGGGGGGGGGGCGCTCGCCCCTTTCGGCAGAGGCGTCACCCAGATAGGGCGGATAGAAGGCCCCACGATCTTGGCAGCATTGCCCCGAGGCGAGGCACATGGTTGCGGGTGGCCAGGGGGCTGCCCGCCCCATGCAGCCGAGACGCAGCCCAGATCGGGGGCCAAAAGACCGCCCAATTTTTGCAGCTTTGCCCCCAGGGGGCGACACCGAGGGGGTGGTCGGTCAGGGGCCTCCCGCCCCTCGCGGGAGAGGCGCCGCCTAGATGGGGCAGCCTTCCGGCCGCCCGATCTGAGTGGCCTTGCCCTCGACCGGGGAGAGGGTGACATGGGCTCCTCCGCCCTCCTTGTCGGGCAGCGGCGAGGGGTGGCGGAGTCGTGGTGGCTCCGTCCTAGGCGGCTCCGCCTCAGGCGTTTTTGCCCTGGCACTTACGCTGCAAGCGATTAGTGTGGGTTTTCGGATAACCGCACCCATGCATGGGGTGCAACTAGCACTTCTAAGGGGACCCGTCGGGACTCAATAATTTCGCTCGAACTAAAACTCATGAGCAAGCAGGGGTGTTTTCAGATAATAATTTATCAAACAACTACGAAACAAACTGAGCGTTGAATGCAACACCAAACATGGCTTGGCTTATCCAAACACAGAAACATCCTTTATTTGATCCTTCAACGCATTCCAAGCAGCATAAATCTTCTCAGCTTCCGGGTGCTTCGTGTCACCCACCATGAACCTGCCACTCTCCCCGCCATTAACTTCCACAGAGCTCCACCCAGCCTCCTTCCTCGCCCCACATTTCTTCATGTCTTCTCTCACCCTCGCAGCTTCCCTCCATCTCCCAGCCGATCCATAAACCTTCGATAACGACACCTTCCAAGCATTTCCATTGGGATCCAACGCCGACAGCTCTTCCGCCGCCCTTTCCGCCCTTCCAACGTCTCCATAAACCCCGCAAGCTCCCAGCAAGGTTCCCCAGATCGCCGCACCCGGTTTCATCGGCATCCCTCGAATGAAATCCTCTGCCTCCTCAAGTTTCCCGGATCTCGCGAAGAGGTCGACCGCCGATGCGTAATGCTCCATCTCCGGCTCGATGCCGTAGTCCCCCCGCATTCTCTTAAAGCATTGATAGCCTTCTTCGACTAACCCTGAATGGCTGCACGCCGTGATAACATTGACGAATGTGATCGCATTCGGAGTAAGGGAGCCGCATTTCATGAGATCCTGGAAGGCGCTGAGCGCCGCCTCGCCGTCGCCGTTGATGCCACGGGAGAGAATCATCGTGTTCCAGGTACTGAGATCGTTTAAATCCATGCTTCCGAATATCTTCTCCGAGAATTCAATCTTGCCGGATTTCGCGTACATCAGTATGAGAGAATTGGAGACGAATACGTCGGAATCAAAGCCAGTTTTTACAGCATATCCATGGAGTATTTCTCCGTGCTTCGCTGAAGCCAGTTCTGCGCAAGCTTGTATTGAGCTCAGGACGGTGATGTCGTCGGGAGCGAGCTCATCGGCATTTTTAGAACCGTGTAATTCTGCGACAAGCTCCAACGCTCTGAAATAATGGCCCTTCTTCAAGAGGCACGAGATCATTGTATTCCAAGAAACTAAATCTTTCTCTTCCATCTCTCGAAAGATCTGGTTCGCCGAATCAACCTCGTCCAGCTTTCCATACATATCGATCATCGAGTTTTCAACGAAGATGCGAGGTAATAATCGCTGTTTGAGGAAGAATCCGTGGAATGCTCTGCCAAACTTCAAAGATCTTGAAAGCGTGCAGCCACGAACAATGGCGGCCATGGCATCTGGATCTATACAATCAGTTCCTTGAGCAGACCAGAGCTCAACGAAGACTCTGATTCCCTCATCAAGAAGCTTATTCTTACAATACATCTCCACAAGAGAATTAGCCACAAAAGCATTGCTCCCGAGCTCCATTTTTAGAATCCAAGCGTGAATCCAGGTGAAGAGTCTCGGCTCGTTCATCAGAGAGCAGGCTTGAGTTATACTAAGCATCGTCACAAAATTTGGGAAGAGATCGTCTTCCAGCATCATCGTGAACATCTGAATCGCCTCACTGAACATTGATTGGAGAACATAACCCGAAATAATTGTGCTCCAGGACACCACATTTCTTCCATCCAAACCATCGAGCAATTTTTCTGCACTCGCCCAAAACCCTAACTTCGAGTATGCAGAAATCAGAGAATTGGAAACAAAAACACTCTCCATAAACCTTCTCTTAAAGCAGTAGCCATGAACCGCCTGCGCCATCCTCGCATTCTCCAACAGGACGCAAGCTCGTGAAATGGAAGAGATGGTGAATTCATTTGGAGCGGGGGAAAAATCATCGGAAACTAATTGACGGAAAACAGATACAGCGGATGCGGCTGAACCGCTGCGGCAGTGACCGGAGATCAAGGAGGTCCAAGACACGATATCTCTGTGCGGCATTTGATCAAACTGGTTGGTTGCGAGATCCATACGGTCGCATTTGGCGTACGCATCGACGAAGGCATTGGCGACGAAGAGGTCGGAGTGGATTAGGCCGGATTTTACGGCGGTGGCGTGAAGACCTGCGGCGAGGGAAACGTTTCTTTTGGCGGCAGAGGCGTTTATGTCATTGATGAATTTGGCTGCGTTGAGGAAGGGAGGTTGAGGGCTAAGGGGAAGGGAGAAGCCATGGGTGCGAGGCGGAGAAGGATGTGATGCGGTGAATGGCGGTGGCGCAGGGAGTGGCGGGGAAGAAGAAATCATGTAATTTGATTTATTTAGGGCTTAATTCCAAGGAGACCTGTGTTTCGACTCCTTCCAGGCGATGATAAAAACTAAAAACTAAAAACGTAGGAAAACGAAGATTTTGAGAATCACATAGAATCGGTCATGAGAGAGGTTCAAAATTTAATCGATTTGACCGGTTGAACCATAGTTGAATCGTTTTGACATTAATGACCGCAAAATCTCCTAACTTTGCACACTTTTATTAGGCGATTGTTAACTTCTTTATTAAGTGATTGTTAACCGCAACCCGTTATTGACTAGTCGCACCCCAAAATCTCCTAAATTTTCACACTTTTTTCAAAATATGCCTTGTATATGCAATTTTAGGAAATGTGTTCAACACTAAAGTTGTAGATTTTGACGAGATCTACAACTTTTGTGTTGAACACTTTTCCTGAAATTGCATGTACAAGGCGTATTTCTGAAATGCGCAAAACTTGAGCATATTTCTAAAGTACGTTTTGTATATGCATTTTTAGGAAAGGTGATCACCACGAAAGTTGTAGATCTTGACGAGATATACAACTTTTGTGTTGAGCACTTTTCCTAATATTGTATGTACAAGGCGTATTTCGAAAAGGCGCGAAAAATTATGAGATTTTGAGGTGCGACTAGCCAATAACGGGCTGCGGTTAACAAACGCCTAAAATTAATGCTGATTCTGTGAACCGCCCGATTAGCCAAAAAACGGCTCGGTTTCCGGTTATCCGGTTCTACCGGCCAGTTTTTCGGTTCCTAACCGGTTCTTGGTCAGGATGGTTTTAAGAAACAGACCAGACTGTCCGGAGAACCGGTCGGCGGTTCAACCGGTCGGATCGACCCGTCCAGTCCGGTTTTTAAAACGTTGAGTAAAACTCTGATCAGTTGAAAATTGAAATGAAATTGGCAGAACGCATATCCGTTGACAAAATGCTTCCTAAATTATAAATTTTGGCAAAATGTAGTTCTCGTAATAATAATATAAAGTGTAAAACATATAAATCAGTTCCTAAATTATAAAATTTGGCATATCATAAAATTTTGCTTTATTAAATAGGTCCCTAAATTTTTTTAAGGAAGAAATGGGTCCCTAACTTTGGGTCTGTTTGGGACAGCTCTGTCAGATTGAAAAGCTGGTGTTCGGATAGAGCTGTTTTGAAATAGATTTCTGGGGAGCGTTTTGAAAAGCTGCAGAGTGTTTGGGTGTTATGTGCAGAAGTGCGCTTTGAACAGCGATTTTCTCTTTTTTCTGTTTGGAGAAACAGCTTTTGGAAGCTGTTTTTTAAAAAACGAAAATACATAAATATTTAAAAATAACTGATAACATGTGTCTTTTACATAGTTGTAGCAAATAGAAAAAAAAGATCTTGCAACATCCGGCGACTCCTTTTTTCAATCATTTCGATCATCTGTTCGAAAATAAATTGATATGAATCAAACTTTTGATATTTTTAACCCTTTCAACTTTTAGTAAGCGTTGGATCGAATTTTTACCTGCGCGCGCTGTATATCTCTTCGGCAATGTTATCTCGTACTGTAGACATATGTTCTTCTCCAGCAGCATCACGCATATCGCTTTCAATTTCATCATCTGTCGCAGGTTCCTCAGCCTCTGAGGGAACGAAAGAAGACTCATCAGCATCACAAGCATTAAACTCAGGGTCCCAGCGAAAAGGATGTCTCCGAATGAAGTTATGTAGGGTCATTGTCGCTAGCACAATGGAACGTTGTTTCTTGAAGTTGTACTGTGACATTTTGCTCAAAATGTGTCACTTCTTTTTCCACACTCCAAACGTTCGCTCGATCACACTGCGAAGAGATGAATGCGCCTTATTGAAATGTTCTTGCCTTCCTTGTACAGGCCGACTCCCACGGGCAAAGTCAGCCAAGTGATATCTTGTTTCTGGATACGGCTTCAGATAACCCTTCTTTAACGGGTAACCAACATCCACTAAATAATATTTACATGCATTTATTTGGTTTGTTAAGCAGGTAAACATTATGAAATACAAACAATTTGAATGAATGTAAACATATTGATTATGATACCTGTGGGGGAAGCGGAAAGTGCAATCTATCGTCGGCCAATGCCCGTGCAAAGATGCGACTGTCATGAGCAGATCCTTCCCATCCAGCGAGGGCAAATGTAAAGCACATGTTAAAATCACAGACTGTCATTACATTTTGGGTCGTCATGTCATGACGTCCTATGTATCGTACTTGATCTTCTACGGGTATCCTTGCATCAACATGTGTACCGTCAATGACACCAACGCAATCCTTGAAAAATGGCATGTAACGAGTATCATACCTTATCTAACCGGAATCTCTCTGAATTGACAGTCAGTAGGCTTTATAGTATCAATTGACAGTAACAGAAGAGATCTAAGCCATTTCGAAAAATATCTACTTATTGTTTCGGTCGAGTGCTGGAACCGTTCTTTCGTCAATCTAACGGAACCTCCTTGTGCTAAGATATACAATGTAATCCCTAGGATTTCTCTTGAAGACGTCCACTGTGATCCTTTAAGTTCAGCATCTGCTTCTAGTTTATGGAGTAAATCTACGAAAATGCGTTTAGACATCCTAAATGCATCATGTATTATATCTGGATGTCCTTCTAGTAACTCTTTGATCCATTTCGAACCAGTTTGGGTAGATGTCGTGCATGGACGTGTATCTCGAACATGATAATTCATCCTCTCGATCGATGACATAACTACACTGCAGTATTCTATATATTGTCTTCGCTCTAGCGAAAGACTGGTTGAATCCCCAGAATCTTCAGGGGAGGAGTCATGTGCTTCCATTATTAGTACCTGCATTCGAAGCATAATAAAACATAAACATTATATATATGCGAAGATGATAACAAAAAAACTATTACAATGTAATCTAGTAGTACTCAAAATAGATGGACGACATTAAAAAGTAAACATAAACATTATAGTGTTTTACATGCAACACATAAAAGGAGATTTCGATCAAGGTAAGCTCGTATCACTGAGCCCTCTTCTCGTACGCCTTCATAATCCACCAAACCCTCATATCTTCTGGGATACTCATGAAGATCTCCCTAGTGGTCTTGTCCCTGATGTGCTCGAGAGCAAAGTAATATAGATCCAGATTTGCCCGTAGCTCTGGGCTGCTGGAAATCAACTCCACAACCTCTTTGACCGTGACAACTGGCGGCGGCTTCAATGCTAGAGTGGATTGATGTAAATCTGACATCAGAGAAAATGTCATTCCTTTATTCCTCCCTATCTTACTTTTTTTTACTTACCGAGGAGGACGCATTCCCAGGAGGTGTTGTAGCTCCCCCGTACTCTTCAGGTCCACCTTGATTGTTCTCCATGTTATCTGCCACATCATCGTCTTCCAACTGGATCCTCCCCACATCAGGTGGCAAACTCCCAACTGAAGGAGCCCAAGAGTCTTCTCCAGTTGCGACTACCTGACTGGACATAGTATTCAATTTCTCCTCCAACTCCGGTGCAATACCTCCGCACCGAAATTTTTTTGCCGCTGGAACAACCTGTTGTAATCAATGTATCAATGTTAAAATATGGAAAAATATGAACTAATTTATTGAAATGAAACTTGAATTTGATCGGACCTTAATCTTCTCTGCCCACCATTCCTCTGAGGCAGCAATAGTTCTCTTCTCTGGATCCCAGCCTAAACCAGTCTCACCATGTTTCAGTTCCTTCCATAACTTCCAATATTTCTTCAGATGATCCCATTTATTTTTTATTTGCATTCGATCGTAGCTTTTCCCCGTGCGTTCTTTAAACCCTGTAATCAGATTTTTCCACCCTTCTTTGCTGAAGTGGGTGGTTAGCCGATTCCCAAACCAATCTCTTTTATGCAGAGATCACAAAATAAAGTCACTTCACCTGACTCCCAACTCGCTACGATTCCTCCTTCCTTTGGTTTTACCATTGTACTATAAACTAATCAAATTAAAATAAGAACTACTAATAATACACATGTACAACCAAAAAAAAAACAAACACACAACACACATACACATTCACACTCATACACATACACACACACACACATAATACATACCCAAACCCAAAAAAAACACACAACCACACACAACCATACACACTCATATACTAATACACACACACACACACACACACACACACACACACACACACACACACACACACACACACACATAATACACAAGCACACACATACAAGCATACACTTTTCTTATACATACCAAACCCAAAAAAAACACACAACCACACACCCTCATATACACATACACACATAATACACACATAATACACACACACACACACATACAGCCATACACTTTTCATATACATACCCAAACCCAAAAAAAACACACACACACACAACCATACACACTCATATACACATACACACACACACACATAATACACACACACACATACAACCATACACTTTTCTTATACATACCCAAACCCAAAAAAAACACACAACCATACACACTCATATACACACACACACACACACACACACACACACACACACATAATACACACACACACACACACATACAACCATACACTTTTCTTATACATACCCAAACCCCAAAAAAAAACACACAACCACACACCCTCATATACACATACACACATAATACACACATAATACACACACACACACATACAACCATACACTTTTCATATACATACCCAAACCCAAAAAAAAACACACACACACACACAACCATACACACTCATATACACATACACACACAGACACACACATAATACACACACACACACATACAACCATACACTTTTCTTATACATACCCAAACCCAAAAAAAACACACAACCATACACACTCATACACACACACACACACACACATAATACACACACACACACACACATACAACCATACACTTTTCTTATACATACCCAAACCCCCAAAAAAACACACAACCACACACAACCATACACACTCATATACACATACACACAAACACACATAATATACAAACACACACATACAAGCATACACTTTTCTTATACATACCCAAACCCGACAAAAAAAACACACAACCACACACACTCATATACACATACACACATAATACACACACACACATACAACCATACACTTTTCATATGCATACCCAAACCCAAAAAAACACACACACACACACACACACACAAACAAACATATATACATACACACAAACACACATACATACAACCCTAAACCAAAAAAAAAACACACACACACACACATTCATATACATACCCAAATCATATAAAGAAATTTGGTATGAGAGAAGGAATTTGGTATACCTAACCGGAAGAAGAAAATGGGCCACAGAGAAAGAAGAAGGTCTTGTAGACGCTGGAGGAAGAACCTCCTCGTTGTTGTCTCCGGAGAGGAGGAAGAAGGAGCGGCAGAGGAGTACCACCTTGCCGGCGCTGGGGGGGGAGGAGAGGCTGGATTCCGTCGCCGGAAAAGCTAGGGTTCGTGCGATCGGTTACAGGCGGCGGCTACTGCTGCGAGCTGGAGGTTCTGCGGCGAGGTCTGCGATCGGGAGAAGGCGTCGGCGTCAACGATCGGGAGAAGCCGGCGGCGTCTGCGATCGGGAGAAGGCGGGAGGAGAGGCGACTCGCGATCGGGAATGCGGAGTAGCCGCGGGATCGGGATCGGGATCGGGAAAGAGGCGGAAGAAGAATCGGGAATGGGGCAGACGCGGGATTTCGCGGAAGGAGAATCGAGATTTGCTGAAACGCAGGGGGGGACTGCTTCCCAAAAATAGCTCCCAGAGCTGTTTTTTAAAAAGTGATTTTATTGGGAAGCTGTCCCAAACAGATCCAATACCTGCTCTGGCGGCTGGAAAAGAACTTCTCCAGCCGCCAGAGCTGTCCCAAACAGAGCCTTTATGTAAATATTGGAATCAGTCCTTATTTTTTAAAATCCGTTAAAACTGACGCCTATATGGATAGTTGAAGCCGTCTGCACAGTCATTGTTAGCATCTCTCTTCTTTGAGTGTTTCTTTCAACGACTCCTCATGGTGATAATTTTATTCGCTACAATCGCTGGTTACTTCCTGGTTATCCTAAAATTTCTTGCGAAAGAACAACAAATTGCTCTTCCAAACTTGTCTCCATCTCATCGTAAGTGTTCAACTCCATCATCTTCTCCATGTAAACGCTGACAACAGTTCTAACAAAGAGCTGGTGGTTGTTGGCAATCAACTCCCTACACTTCTTGTTGTACATCAAATGGATCCACCCCGTCAGACTTTCTGCGGAGGAATAAATTTCTTCTTCCTTGAAATAAAAGGCCAACACTGCATTTCTCGTGAAACTTCCGACCACCGCTGATGCAAAACTCGGCAAAGTGTGTGATTTTAGCAAGTTGCATGAGGATTTGGAGGATCTCGCCGGACTCGGATTAGAGGAAGTTGTTGAGGTCGGAGGATAAGAGGTTTACGACGTGGGAAGTGGAGGAGACATCCAACATTGATGGGGAAGAAGGTGGCAGAAGACATAGCCGGTTAGTTTTAACAGATTTTAAAAAGTAGGGACTGATTTCTGTTGAAATTTTCACAAGCTGATCAACCAGTAGTTCTGATACCAAGCAAACACTTTCAGAGCTATCAAGCTGACAACTTGATTAAGTGGAAAGCGGGAACCAGGCGCAGGAACACTCCAACCATAAACTAAGCTAAGTAATCGGAGACAACAGAGAGCAACCACAAATCTTGTATTATTAACTATCTTCTTTACAGTTCTAGGTATACATGACAAGACATGATTTCGCCAAGTATAATAGAGAAACATACAAGCAAACAAGAAACTTCAAGCCGGACGGACTGCCCCAGAGACCGCCGAGTCCGCCGACTCCACCGAGTCCGCTGAGACCGCCAAGTCGCTGCTGCAGCACTGATCTACGGAGTCCACGAAATCCGCGGACTACCCATTATTCTGCTGAACGACTGCTCTCCAAGACACCGCCGAACTGAAAGAACAGACCGCCTAGTCCGCTGAGACCTGCGAACAGGTTATCGAACTTGAACTGAATTGCTGAAGGAGAGAAGACTAGTTGGCCGCAAAATGCGACCTGCTGCAAACCGCCGATTGTAAACCGCAGGCTCCACTGCTTCCTGACCATAATCAGAACCAAACTCCTGGCTTCACAGTGCTAGCCGCACAACCTGCAAACAACAACCAGTTAATTCTTCTCAATCCGCACGGACTAGAAAACCAAGACCGCAGCAATTAATCCACGTTCAACTTATTGTTCATTCAGTTACTGTTGAAGTGACGGGGGGTCCTATTTATATGCGGGGTGAAGAGTGTGGTCACCGCCCTAATGGATAGAATCACCACCCCAGCTCGCAGCTAGTGCAACGCAGCCCGCCGAGTCCGCAAGGACAGAGCCAAACATCAGCCAATTCGTCAGGCACCAAGTCGGGAAGCCAGTCTGCTACCTGGCGGACATTGCACCAGTCTGCATGCTGCACGACACGCAGACACAGCAACAGCCCACATACTGCACCAGTCTGCACGCTATATGCGGACACAGCACCAGCCTGCGCAGCTCGCGAACACCACACTAGCCCGCCACATGAGTCCACGACCAACAGGAACAGATCGCCCGGTCAACCAGAGGACATTGCGGACTCTGCGAATACTCTGGACTTGTCACAGAATGTGGCCAAGTCCAGCAACCACCAAACACTTGGCGTGAGCTCAGCGGACAAGAAGCTAGATCGCCAGCTCCAGAGACAGTCCCCCACCATGAACACAGTTATTACCAACCGCACCACCAGAGATCAAGGGCATGGTCCAATGCCGAACTCGCGATCTCCGAACACAGTCTGCCACAACAGACTCTGCGAACTCGAACAAAGTCTGCCATATTCCCGTGGATACACCACCGATCCACCCGGCTACTATAGGAGAACAAGTCAACAGCAGAAGCACAAGCCGAGCTGACTGAAAACCGCTACCAGGTCGCAAATAACCAAGCCGACTAGTCTGCATCATCAGTAAGCCCAGTCTGCACCATCAGCCTGCCTAAGCCAGGCAGTCTGCCTGATCAACCCCCCACTTTCACTTCATAATTTTCAACACCCCCCTTTGAAATGAGAAGTGGTGATCAAGCCCAGCAGTCCTCGTAACCATGTAAATAGCACCTTCGGCAACGACTTCGTGAAGATGTCTGCGATGTTGTCCTCACTCCGCACATGCTCCATCATAAGAGATCCCTCCAACACCTTCTCCCGAATGAAGTGGTGCTCAATCTCTATATGTTTGGTCAGTGCGTGACAAACTGGATTATTCACCAGTTTCAGGGCACTTTCATTATCACCGCACAATAGAGTAGGACCACGCACTTCTTCATAGACATCCTCTACTAGTCTCCTGAGCCAGAAGGCTTCCCGAGCTGCCAAGGTCGAAGCCTTGTATTCTGCTTCCGTAGTAGAGACGGACACTGAGTCTTGCTTCTTGCTGCACTAAGAGATATTGCCTGATTCACAAGTGAAGACATAATCGGATGTTGACTTCCGGTCGTCTGAATCTCCTCCATAATCAGCATCCGAGTATCCTTTAAGATTAAAACCTGTGCCTCTCCTATAAAGGAGACCATATCAGAAGTGGCCTTCACGTACTTCAAGATGTTCCTTGCCGCCATTAGATGAGGCTTCCTGGGTACTGCCATATACCGACTTACTCGGCCAACCGCGTAAACAATGTCTGGCCTTGTAATCGTCAAGTAGATAAGACTCCAAACTAGAACACGAAACACCGAAGGATCCGAAAGAATCCTCCCCTCATCCCGCCGAAGTTTGATGCCTGAATCAAATGAAGTAGAGCTACTCTTCTCCTCCTGCATGCCGAATCGCTGAACGATCCGTTCCGCATAGCCCTTCTAGGACACGAGTATGCCGCTCTCTTTCCTCTCCACCTCGAGCCCAAGGAAGTGGTGGAGCTCGCCCAAGTCCTTCATCTCGAATCTTATAGCTAGCTCTGCCCTGAGCCTAGGTACCTCCTCCTTGGAGTTTTCTGTGATGATCATGTCATCCACGTACAATAACACCAGGACCAGAAGCTCCCCCTTCTTCTTGACGAACAGGCTCGAGTCTGAATTTGAATCAAGATAGCCGCAGAACTCGAGGTATTCTGCAATCTTCCCATACCAAGCTCGAGGAGTCTGCTTCAAACCATAAAGGGCTTTCTAGAGCTTGCAGACGTAGTCCGGTTGTTCTTCAGATACGTAACCAAGCGGCTGATCCGTGAATATGTCCTTATCGATCTCCCCGTAAAGAAAGTCGTTCTTTACGTCCAGCTGCCACATCTTCCAGCCCTGGCAAGCCGCCAAAGCTATCACCACTCGCACTGAAGTCATCTTCGGCACATGACTGAATGTCTCCTCATAGTCCTCGTCGTACTGTTGCGAAAACTCTCGAGCTACAAGGCGAGCCTTGTATCGCTCGATGCTTCCATCCACTTTCTTCTTCAGCTTGTAGACTCACTTGCAAGTTATAGGAGTAACGCCATCAACCTTGGGCACCAAGTCCCAAATTTCGTTCTTCTTGAGGGCAGTCATCTCCTCATCCATGGCATCGTCCAACTCCTTGACTCCAGTGGCTTCTTTAAACTTTGAAGGCTCCCGCTCATTCAGGGGGCCTGCAAAGAAACAAGAAATAAAGCTCACCGTGTTTCCTTCACAATACAGAGCTGGTGGTTTGATGGTCCTCTTTGATCTCCGAAGAGTCTGCTCATTGCTCACCACCTCCGCTGCTTCTTCAGAACCAGCTCTGTTCCCAGGCATACTTGGAGCGTCGCTCCCCTGCTTCCCGAACCAGAAGCTTTTGCCCCATAGCTTGAAACACCTGGAGCTCCTAGTGACACAGGCAGCTCCACCTGAAGATCTTCAGCAGCTTCCTTATGCCCTTCATCAACCCTACTCTCTTGCAGCTCAACAGAGCCACCTCCATACAACGTCAACTCATCAAAGACAACGTCTCTTGATACAAAGAACTTCCTTGTCGAAGGATCCATGCACTTCCAGCCCTTCTTCTGCTCATCATAGCCCACAAAAATAAGCTTCCCCGTCTTTGCATCAAGCTTGGTCCCCTGAGCATCCGGGATGTGAACATAGTAGGTTTATCCAAACACCTGAAGGTGTTCCACGCTTGGCTTCTCCATGAACATCATTTCAACGGGAGACTTCATGTTGATCGGACTCAGAGACATCTGATTGATGACGTAGGTTACGCAGGCCATTCCTTCTGCCCAAAAGGACCTGGGAATGTACTTTGCATGAAGCCAACACTTGCAAGTTTCCATCAAGTGACGGATCTTTCTCTCCGCTACTCCATTTTGTTGTGCAGTATGAGCACAAGTAAGCTCTCTCTGGATCTCGTGCTTCCTGCAGAAGTTAGAGAACTCAGATGAAACAAACTCACCACCGTTGTCTGAACTAAACTTCTTAATCCGCAAGCCAAGTCGGCCCTCCACCAGCTCCTTGAACTCCACAAACAATTGGAAAGTTGCTGACTTTTCCTTCATGAAATACACCCAAGTGTATCTTTAGTAGTCATCAATCAACACGAGCATGTATCTGTTGCCTCCAAGACTAGCGGTAACAGTTGGTCCCATCAGATCACCATAGATGCATTCCAATGGTGCCTTGCTCCTCATTTGTGACTTATCAAACGGAAGGCGATAAGCCTTACCATACTGATACCCCGCGCAAACGTGGCCATCTCCGTAGGACGACAACTTTGGCAAGTCTTTCACTAGGCTCTTCATCGCCAAAGCTTTCAGCTTGTCCATCTCAACATGTCATAGTCTTTCATGCCAGATAGACGCGCTATCGTTGACCCTCATTCGATCAACATAAGAGCTTATTGATAAAACAAACAAGTATCTTACTCTCCTCCCTACATGAGCAACATCAGCCTTTAACGTTGATACATTGCAGAGAAACCTTACTTTTGTTGGGCCAAACAAAACATGATAGCTCGCATCAACTACGTTGGTCACCGAGAAGAGGTTTTTCTTCATGCTAGGTACGTGATACACACTCCTTAATGTAAGTGGACCTTGAGCACTATCCAAAGAAACAATGCCCTCCTTCTCTACAGTATGAACAGAATCATCAGCTGTAATAATAACTTCATTACCTGAGAATGCTTGCAGCGATGAGAACTTCGACTTGTCTCCAGTGAGGTGATGACCACACCCTGAGTCAACTATAAAGTCATCTTGGTAGTCGATAGTGGAAAGAGCATGAACACACGTGCTTGTCAAGAAGGCTCCTCCTCACCCGGCTTCCTCAGCACTAGAACCAGCTCCCTCCTTGTCTGCAATATGCCCAAACTGCAGCTTGACCTTGCAGTCACGCTTGAAGTGTCCTGGATGATTGCACCTGTAACACTTCAACTCCTTCCAGTTCTTCTTAGGAGCAGCACTCCTCTCTTGCTGATATGAAGTTGAAAGTTCATCCTCAGCAGCAGCCTTCTTCTTCTTCTCCTATCTCTTCTTCTTATTCTTATCAGTGAAGAGAGCTTCACTACCTCTTTCAGAGATAGTCACCCCGGCCATCTTCCTAGCCAAGCTCTCCTGTGACGCCAGCAGATTTTCTAGCTCCAACAAAGATGGCTGAGTCGCCCATCCTTGAACGGAAGTTACAAAGGTCACATACTCCTTCTGCAGCCCGCGAACTATGTGTCTCTTCAACTTAGCTTCAGAAATGGGCTCATCGGGATCCAATACTGATATTTCAGTGCACAGGTTCTTCATCTTGAGGAAGAACTTCGAGATGGACAGATCTCCTTGAGTTTCCTTAGCCAACTCATTCTCTAAGAACTGCAGCCTTGCTACATTCTTCTTGTTGAACAAACCATAAATGGTTGTCCATATCTCAACAGCAGACTCACATCATAAGATGTGATTAAAGGGCTCCGGTGAGACAACCCATTTGAGAGCATACTCTGCATTTGCATTACTCTTCCTCCAAACTCTCACATGCTCAACAGAACCAGTTGCAGCAGTCACTTCTTGCTTGTCGTACCACCGACGACTTCCCACAACTCCTCGCCTAGAAGATAGCTCTTCATACACGACCTCCACTTCTTGAAGTTAATCGCTGTAAAAAGTTCAATACCAAGACCCCTTGCGTAAGCTCCTTCCATTGCACCAACCACTGATCACTATCTTCCAGAAGCGCCGAGCACAACTGAGGTTGATCACTGCTCAAGCCATTGTTCCCTATGATACCATGTTGGAAATCTCACAAGCTGATCAACATGTAGTTCTAGTACCAAGCAAACACTTCCAGAGCTATCAAGCTGACAACTTGATCAAGCGGAAAGAGGGAACCAAGCGTAGGAACACTCTAACCATAAACTGAGCTAAGTAATTAGAGACAACAGAGAGCAACCACAAATCTTGTATTATTAACTATCTTCTTTACAAGGCTAGGTATACATGGCAAGATATGATTTCCCCAAGTACAATAGAGAAGCATACAAAAAACAAGAAACTTCAAGCCAGGCAGACTGCCCTAGAGACCACCGAGTCCGCTGAGACCGCCAAGCCGCTGCTGCACCACTGATTTACGGAGTCCGCAAAGTCCACAGACTACCCGTTATTCTGCTGAACGACTGCTCTTCAAGCCACCAACGAACTGAAAGAACAGACCGCCTAGTCCGCTGAGACCGGCGAACAGGTTATTGAACTTGGATTGAATTGCTGAAGGAGAGAAGACTGGCTGACCGCAAAATACGACCTGCTGCAAACTGACGATTGTAAACTGCAAGCTCCACTGCTTCCTGACCGCAATCAGAACTAGACTCCTGGCTTCACATTGCTAGTTGCATAACCTGCAAATAGTAACCAGTTAATCCTTTTCAATCAGCGCGGACTAGAAAACCGATATCGCAACAATTATTACGCGCTCAACTTACTGTTCATTCAGTTACTGTTGAAGTGACAGGGGGTCCTATTTATAGGCGGGGTGAGGAGTGTGGTCACCTCCCTAGTGGATAGAATCACCACCCCAGCTCGTAGCTTGCACAACACAGTCTGCCGAGTCCGCAAGGACAAAGCCGGACATCAGCCAATTCGTTAGGCACCAAGTCAGGAAGCTAGTCCACTACCTGGCGGACACCACACCAGTCCGCAGTCAACACATCACGTGGACACAGCAACAACTCACATATTGCACCAGTCTGCACGCTATACACGGACACAGCACCAGCCCGCACAGCTCGCGAACACCGCACCAGCCCGCCACACGAGTCCACGACCAACAAGCACAGATCGCCCGGTCAACCAGCGTACACTGCGAACTCTGTGAATACCCTGGACTTGTCACAGAATGTGACCAAGTCCAGCAACCCACCAAACACTTGGCGCAAGCTCGGCGGACAAGAAGCCAGATTGCTAGCTCCAGATACAGTCCGCCACCATGAACGCGGTTATTAAAACCCGCACCACCAGAGATCAAGGGCATGGGCCAATGCCGATCTCACGATCTCCGAACACAGTCCGCCACAACGGACTCCGTGAACTCTAACAGAGTCCGCCACATTCCTGCGGATACACCACTAATCCGCCCGATTACTGTAGGAGAACAAGCCAACAGCAGAACCACAAGCCGAGTTGACTGAACACCGCCACCAGGTCGCAAATAACCAGGCTGCCCAGACCACATCATCATTCAGCCCAGTCCACACCATCAGTCCGCCCAGGCCGCACGGTCTGCCTGATCAACCCCCCACTTTCACTTCACAATTTTCAATAATTTCAACATTTACATAAAGTTAGGGACTGATTTCTTCCCCAAAAAACTTTAGGGACCTATTTCATAAAACGAACTATTTTGAGGACTAATTTATATGTTTTGCCTAAAAAAGACGGATACTTTGCACCCTCACCCATGTGTTTAAGCATTGAGCGACTTCCCGGAAGCGGGCGGTGAGTCCAAGATAATTCATCTGCTAGTTGTGCATGTGAAAGAGGTCTTGTACATCATCCATATACTTCCCCTCTCGATCACCTTATCGACCTTAAGCTTCTTTTTTTTCCTCATCTTAATTTTTTTCACAATTAATTATTTCAAGGAAAGATATAAAAAAGAAACAAAGAAGGTTGGATTACAAGGAGCAATCGAGGTGTGTGCATGCGTGAGAGTGTGCTAGAGAGCAACATAGTTAGAGTAATTGGCAAAATACATTTTGAAAATATAGGGATTCGATAGAATGTACCTCGAATTTTTAAATTTGATTGGATGTACCCTCAATTACTATTACTTTGGCAATTTGCACCCTAGGCATAAAAATAAAGGATATTTTTGTATGATATGACATAATAGGATTCAAATGAAGCTGAATTGTTTGTAGAGCAGGGCATCACACCCACATTCTCATTAGCAGATTTTTGCCCCTTCCATCTTTCCCTACTTCAACCACAACCACCATGATCATTAGCATCACGCCATCAGCAGAGTCCCAAACTTGATGCATCAACCTTCCCTAGTGCATCTTGCTTTCTATCAATACATGGCGGCGGAATAGGGAGGATGTTGATTTTGTGATACAAAATCTTTTGAACCTGAATAATGATGTAAGCAATGATGTAAATAATTGAATGATTCCACCGATGATGTATATTGTAGGATGATGTCATCGATGATGTAAATTATATGATGATATCAGCGATGATGTAATTAGTAAAATGAGCTTGATGATGACATAAGCTTGTAAATATTATATTGGTCTTCGATGACTATAAAAGAGGATGGAATCATCATTTGTAAGCCATTCAGTTCAGAAACAATTCTTGAGTTTTTTTCTCTCTTGTTCACTTGTGCTCGTGTGTTATTATTATTTTGCTTGATCTCTCTCGCTCTTCTCTATTCTCCACTCTAACAACTGGTATCAGAGGTATGTTCTGACCTTGGATGTAGATGACATCGACAAATTTCAAGGTGGAGAAATTCGATGGGAGAGATTGTTTCAGCCTGTGGAGGATCAAGATGATCGCTCTATTAAAGCAACAAGGAGCGTACAAGATCGTGTTCGAGACGGAGAAATTGTCGAAGGATATGGCAGCGGAAGCAAAGAAAGAATTGGAAATGAAAGCTCATAGTATTATTCAACTTTCTTTTGCTGATGAAGTACTTCTTGAAGTCGCCGAATAAGATACCGCGACAAAATTATGGAAGAAGCACGAATTGGTTGTATTAAAAACAACGACTCTACACATTCAAGATGAAGGAAGGTACGTCCATAAAAACCCATTTAGATGAGTTAAACCAAATAATGATGGATTTGAAGAACATCGTGTGAAGATTGATGATGAGGTTCAAGCAATGATCCTTTCGTGCTCACTTACTCCATCATTTAGGCAATTCATGAATAGTATGGTGTATAGCCGAGACACGCTTTCTATCGAAGATGTTAAAGCGGGTCTGCACTGAAAGTCCACCTAGTGTCAAACACCTTCACCTATGGGGGGGAATAGGTGACTTGCAGCGTTTTTGCGTAATTTAAATTGTACCTGCACAAGAAAACAAAACAACACAACACAAAAGGGACACAAGCAAATTATAGTGGTTCCACGATTTGGGTACATCCACTTTCCCCCTACGACCTATCTCCTAACCAGGGACGACTCGATCACTTCACCAATAGGATTGAAATCCAATCCTTGCACTAACGGAAGGAACCCTTCCACACATAGGAGTCACCACTCCCACAACACGGGTTGCACCCAACCCTTACAACTAGAAACCAACGTTCCTTTACAACAAAATTGAAAATGGAATGTATAAGAAATACAAACAACTTATGGAGACTAAGGTGTCCCTATTCGTTTGATGACGTGTTCTTGAAGTCAACGAATAGTGCACAACCCTAGAACTCACTTAGAGAGAATCTCCCCGAAACCGGCGGCGACAAGAAGGGCGGCGGCTTGGTTCTCGGGATCGGCGGCGACAACAGCGTGCTGCGGCTATTCTTTGGAGATCCAATCTTCGTAGCAAAGCTAGCAAGATCTTCCAACGGTCACACTAGGATCGATCGTCTCGATCGATTCGGAAGGGGAAGGTTTTCCCGATCAACGAATCAAGAGACAAAGGATCTCTGGTTAGACGCGTGAGATGATGTGCTTGGCTGAGCTTCTGTAGCCGGGAGATCTGGAAGAAACCACGATCAAGGCCGGCGATCTACTGGCACGAGCGGCGACGGCGGCGGAGCAGGTTTCGCGATCTAGGTCACGTCGGCGGCTCGGTTCCGATTCGTTTTTCTGTGTGTTCTTACTGTTCAAAAATACAGATGTATTTATACATTAGGTCTTCAAGATGACCGTTGTGGGCCCCACCGACAAGAAACCCCAAGCCCGGTTCAAAACAGCGCCAGCGGCTGAGTCCGGTCCAGCGGGTTCCAGAAAATCCTCCCAAGGCAAAATCGGCGAGAATCGAAGTTCATTCTCGACGATTCGGCGAGAATCACTAGTGATTCTCGCCGAATCACTTGGTGATTCTCGACGATTTTGACTTAGCGACAGATTTGCAAGCTTTGATTTAGCCGGATAGAGTCGGCGAGAATTAGCCAGTGATTCTCGATGATTCGGCGAGAATCACTAGTGATTCTCGTCGATTATTACTTGGACGATTTTTCGTCTTTCTACCCATGATCTGCTCTTTGACCCATCCTTGCTCCTTGTCTGCTCTTGCATCATCACAGCCCTATACTTGAAAATAAGTACACTCCAATAGAGAGAGTACACGTAGGCCAACACACTGATCTGCTCAACGAGGGATTACGTCGCGCAGACCCGTGTATATTGACCTACTGCACCCTGACATTGGTGTGTACTTAGCGTGGAATAACTGCAAGCACAACTTAAAAGATTTCATCAAATACATTGTCTATTCACCTTAGCTTGTTCAAGGGCTTCTTCAAATCAGGTACGTTGTGGATACAATACCCAACAATCTCCCCCTATTTGAAGAAGCCTAAACCCTACAAGCTAAGGTGAATAGAGCGTATGAGAATGAAAATCATAAACTTAAAATTGAGTAGATAGAGATATTCATTACCAATATCAATTACTTGAGAGTTGACTTGGAGCCACCTTAGCCTTAGCCGAGAGGGTAATCTCCTCCTTTTCGGCTTCTGCAAATCTGGGTCTGTCGCATTTGACCCCTTGCTCCACCTCAGTTCTTGCACTTGTGCTCACACTCGAGTTCCTGGCAGAGGCTCCCCCTAGATGCACGAGCCTGGAGCGTCTGTAGTCTTCATTCCTCATAGTTTAGCATCCCTAATTCAGTTTTGAAAAGACTGAACTTGGCTTCGTCTAGGGGCTTTGTGAAAATATCTGCAATCTGCTTGTCCGTGGGGACATAACAGAGAGAGATGTCCTTGTTCTCCACGTGCTCCCGAATGAAGTGGTAGCGTACTTCAATATGCTTCGTTCTGCTGTGCGATACCGGATTGTTGGCAATTGCAATTGCACTGGAGGAGTCGCAGTACATTGGTACTTCCTTGAACTGAAGGTCGTAGTCGGCTAACTGGTTTCTGATCCATAGGAGTTGTGCGCAACAGCTGCCTGCCGAGATGTACTTAGACTCTGCTGTGGAGGTTGCTACACAATTCTGCTTCTTGCTGTTCCATAAGATAAGCCTTCTATCGAGGAATTGACACGTCCCGGAAGTGCTTTTCCTGTCATCCCTACTCCCTGCAAAATCAGCATCTGAAAAACCTATTAGCTCGACATCATTGTTTCTCAGGTACCATAAGCCAAGATTGGGAGTACCTTTAAGGTATCTTAGAATTCGCTTTGCAGCGACATAGTGATATTCCTTAGAGTTCACTTGATATCTGGTACAAACACATGTGGAGAACATGATATCCGGTCTACTAGCAGTAAAGTAGAGCAGGGATCCAATGATGCTTCTGTATTTGGTTTCATCGAAAGGTTTACCTTTCTCATCCTTATCTACAGACATAGTGGATCCCATTGGAGTCCTCATAGAGGTTGCATTCTCCATACCAAATTTCTTGAGGAGTTCAGTTGTGAACTTCGTCTGAGAGATGAAGATTCCATCCTCAGACTGTTTCACTTGAAGTCCCAAGAAATACTTGAGCTCTCCCATACTGCTCATTTCAAACTTTCCTTGCATAAGTTTAGAAAACTTTTTGCAAAGATTGTTGTCCGTTGAGCTGAATATAATGTCATCGACATAGATTTGCACCAGCAAAATCTTGCCTTTGACTTCCCTGAGAAACAATGTCTTATCTATTTTACCTCTAGAGAACTTGTTCTCAAGAAGAAAACTAGATAAAGTCTCATACCAAGCTCGTGGAGCTTGTTTTAAACCATATAGAGCTTTATTAAGAAAATATACATGATTGGGATAAGTAGGATTGACAAAACCTGGGGGTTGAACGACGTATACTTCCTCTTTCAGGTCTCTGTTCAAGAATGCTGATTTCACATCCATTTGATAGACTGTGAATCCTTTGTGCGAAGCATACGCCAGGAACAATCTGATTACCTCGAGCCTTGCCACTGGTGCAAAGGTCTGGTCGAAGTCAATTCCCTCCTCCTGTCTGTAACCTTGAGCCACCAGCCTGGCCTTGTTCTTTATGATGACACCATGTTCATCCAGTTTGTTTCTGAAGATCCACTTGGTGCCAATCACATTCTGCTTTTGTGGTCTGGGAACCAGCATCCAAACGTTGCATCGTTCGAATTGATGCAGTTCATCTTGCATGGCCAAAATCCATGTCGCTTCTTTGTTCGCCTCGTCGAACTTCTTTGGCTCAACCTGTGACAGGAAGCTATAATGCAAAAACTCGTTAATAGTACCTCTTCGAGTTCTGACACCGTCACGAGGATCTCTGATGATCTGATCTCTAGGATGATCCCTCACGTGCCGGAGCTCTAGAAGTCTGGCGTCTGGAGCTTTGACTACTTCTTGGGCTTCTCCTTCTTCTAAGAGATTTGCTGCATTTTGATCTTCAACATTCCCAGTTGACGTTGAGGTGGAAACTTTGACGTACTTAGGAGTTTCATCTTTAGCGGTCTCTTCGAGACCCAGCTGTTCAAGTCGTGCACCTGCATCTTCAAGGATACCGCTGGAAGAATTGCTGTTAAGCAAGCTTCCTTCATCAAATACAACATTAATTGATTCTTCTACCATGAGGGTTTTCTTATTTAAGACCCTATATGCCCGACTGTGGGAACTATAGCCCATGAATATGCCTTTGAAACATTTTTCACCAAATTTAGTACACGGGTACTTCCCATTATTCAGTACATAACATCTGCAACCAAAGATCCTCAAATAGGACATGGTTGGTTTCCTGCCTTTCAATAGTTCGTAGGGCGTCTTACGATGACTTTTGTTGATCAATGCCCGGTTTTGAACATGACAAGTCGTATTGACTGCCTCAGCCCAGAAGTATTCTGGGAGTGAAGCGTCATTCAACATTGTCGTGCAGGCTTCAATGAGTGTTCTATTTCTCCTCTCCGCAACTCCATTTTGTTGAGGAGTGCGCGGGGAGGAAAACTCATGAAAGATACCAAGTTCTTCACAGAACTCTGTCATAGCACCAGACTCGAACTCTGTTCCATGGTCACTTCTGATTTTGACCACTGAGCAGTTAAGTTCGTTCTGGATCTGCTTGACAAAGATGGTGAAGATGTCAAACGTATCAGACTTGCGTTTTAAAAAGAACACCCAGGTAAACCGAGAGTGATCATCTACAATCACGAGCATATAAGACTTCCCTCCTAAGCTATGAACTTGCATTGGACCAAACAAGTCCATGTGCAGAAGATAAAGACATCTGGAGGAGTCCTTGTCTGAGATGCCCTTAAAGGTAGCCCGAGTCTGTTTGCCCATCTGGCATGCAGGACAGGGACTATCTTTGATACACTTAATAATGGGAGCATCCCTCACTAAATCTTTTGAAAATAGCATATTAATTGTCTTGTAATTAATATGTGTCAATCTCTTGTGTCATTGTTCACAAAGAGATGCACTGCCTTTTGCTACTAGGCATACAGGGGTAGATGAATATAAGCTAAGAAAATCTAAGCAGAAGATATTTCTGCTCCTAATGCCTGATAATACCCTCTCAGAAGAGGCACATGATATTATCAGACATTTATCCTTGCAGAACTTAACGTCATAACCTTTATCACATAACTGACTTACACTGATCAGGTTATGGTTTAACCCTTCAACATAAGCCACGTCGGTGATAGAGATTATACCGTTGGAAATCATACTGTAACCTCTGGTGACTCCTCGATCTGACCCCCTAAAGATGACTTTGGGTCCATTCTTGACTGGAGTGTAATCACGCAGCAGGCTTCTTGTCCCAGTCATATGCCGGGAGCATCCACTGTCCAAGTACCATATTGGAGTTTTGGTGGCCTTTGGACATTCCTACAAAACAAAATTAGTTTTCCTTAGGAACCCAATCGAACTTGGGTCCTAGATTCTTGGTTAGCATACTACCCCTCGGGTGGTTAACCCTACGAGTGGTCAGCCTCGCATTGCTAACATAAGGAGTCTCGTTATACCTCGGATTAAACCAACAATTCACGACAAAGTGACCGACTTTGCCACAACACCAACAGTCGAATCTGTTGTACCTCTTCCTAGGCTCCTGCTTTACCCTGGGAAAGGTGGGTACAGCCGGGGCCTTGGATCTGGAGGTGGAGGCATCATAGTGATTGCAGTCACATGACTTCTTCACCTTCTGTTCCTTCAGTATAACAGGCTTGGCTTTTGGTGCCTGCTTTCTATTATGACCGCTAGAGAATTGACCATAATTTCCCATGTGGATTTCCTCATAAGGTGCCTTAAAGACACTCTCACCTAAGTTGCGGGGAAAAGTCCAACCATCATAACAGCTCTTTGGATTTGCAACCGAGGGCCGGAAATGATGACCAAAGGTTGACTCAAAGTCATGTTGGTTGCAGGGAAAGCTAGGCTTTCTGAACGCAACAGGACTGAGTGGGGCCTTTCCCTTTTCAGCAGCAGAGGTCTTCTTGACGACCTTATTCTTTCTCTGGTTCCTGTTTCTCCTGGATGAGGAACCAGATACCCCTACATGCCCCAAGCTTGCTCCTTTGGCCTGAGCAGAGAAGGTATCAACTAATGGAAGAACAGTTTTTGGCAAAGAGAAGCTCTTGACGATCTTCCTTTCTGCCGCAAGTTGTTCTTCCAACTTATCGACTTCCTCCTGATTAAGATCAAGGAGCTTAAGAGACTCTGAATGCTTTGAAGTCAGGTCTAGGTGCTCCTGTCGGAGAGAGATCAAACCGGTGATCTCTTCCCTTAGGGAGACACTCTCACCCTCAAGGAATTTCACTTCCTTTTTCTCAGCCTTCAATCTCTTACGGCACTCCTCGAAGGTGTTGAGCAGAAGCTCATACTTCTCGAGGAGCTCCGCTTCACGGGCCGAAGGGCTATCCTCAGGGTCATCATCCTGAGACTCAGGATCAGATTCAGAGTCGGAGAGAGGGGTGTGAGCTTTTACCTTCCTAGTAAATGGGGGGCATTCTCCTTCTGAGTCGGAGCGACCCACCAGCCCGAAGTAGGCTTCCTCATCATCACTGGAGTCTGAGGAATCAGACTTACTCAGTGTCTTTGGCTTTTTGGCGATGTAGCTCCTCTCTTTCTACTTATCTCTAGAGGACTTGTGCTCATCTCCCTTCCCCTTTTCTCTCTTGCCTTGGTGGCAGTCGGCCACGACGTGTCCTGGCTTATTGCATCCAAAACAAATAATGTCAGAGGAGCGATGTTTGTTCGGTTTAGAAGCATACCTGTCAGAAGAATAATTTTTCTTCTGATGCCTGGAGGAGGAGCCGTCTCTCTTTCTTTGATTCCTCGTCTTGAGGAACTTCTTGAATTCTCAGGTGATGAGGGAGAAATCTTCCTCAGACAACTCTAAGCTGGAGGAGCATGGCTCGGAGTCCTCCTCCTCATCCTTTTTCCTGGCACGGTATGAAACCGCACCCTTGCCCTTCCTGGAGTGACTGGCTTTTAGGGCCACAGTCTTTTCCTTGGCTGCAGCCTTCTCTGCTTCTTCTTCTGCTTTCCTGGTGTTCAGTTGAAGCTCATAGGACATCAGCTTTCCAAACAGAATTTGCGGGTCTGTTTCAGCAAGTCTGCCAAACTCTCGGATGGCGCAGATCTTTATGTCTCATTCCTTAGTAAGGGACCTAAGGAATTTATCATTAAGTTCACCATCAGTGAACACTCTTCCATATCCTTTAAGGGCATTGACAATCTTGAGGAAGTTCTCGAAGGTGACTCCGATCTCTTCCTTAGACCCTTGTCTGAAGGCCTCATATTTCTGGTTCAGGAGGGATCTCCGATCATCCCTCACTTCATCAGTGCCCTCCATTAGGATAATCAGGCAGTGCCAGATCTCTTTTGTTGTCCTGCAGTTGCAGAAGTTCTGCATCATTGAGTCATTGACCGCGCTGACCAGAATGTTCTGCGCCTTCTTGTCAAGTCCCACCAGCACCATCTCGTCCTTGTCCATTTCATAAATTTTCTTTGGCACTTTCTTGGTAGGATCAATGGTGGAGGCCTTAGTGGGGACATAAAGTCCCTCCTCCACGATCATGAAGAGTCAGGGATCGACCGCTTCCATGTAGAACCTAATCCTTTCCTTCCAGATAGGAAAGTTTAGCCTGGTGCACACTGGGATCTTGCCTGTGTACTTGAGTCCGTCCATAGTAGAAGTCTGCCTTCTTCTTGACACTAGTGACAGGAACTTACTCAAGGTGTGAACCTTTTTGATGAGTAACCTCCCTCTGATACCACTTGAAAGTCCACCTAGTGTCAAACACCTTCACCTATGGGGGGGGGGGGGAATAAGTGACTTGCAGCGTTTTTGCGGAATTTAAATTGTACCTGCACAAGAAAACAAAACAACACAGCACAAAAGGGACACAAGCAAATTATAGTGGTTCCCCGATTTGGGTACATCCACTTTCCCCCTACGACCTATCTCCCAACCAGGGACAACTCGGTCACTTCACCAACAGGATTGAAATCCAATCCTTGCACTAACGGAAGGAACCCTTCCACACGTAGGAGTCACCACTCCCACAACACGGGTTGCACCCAACCCTTACAACTAGGAACCAACGCTCCTTCACAACAAAATTGAAAATGGAATGTATAAGAAATACAAACAACTTATGGAGACTAAGGTGTCCCTCTTCGTTCGATGACGTGTTCTTGAAGTCAACGAAGAGTCCATAACCCTAGAACTCACTTAGAGAGAATCTCCCCGAAACCGGCGGCGGCAAGAAGGGCGGCGGCTTGGTTCTTGGGATCGGCGGGGACAACAGCGTGCTGTGGCTATTCTTTGGAGATCCAATCTTCGTAGCAAAGCTAGCAAGATCTTCCAATGGTCACACTAGGATCGATCGTCTCGATCGATTCGGAAGGGGAAGGTTTTCCTGATCAACGAATCAAGAGACAAAGGATCTCTGGTTAGACGCGTGAGATATTGTGCTTGGTTGAGCTTCTATCGCCGGGAGATCTGGAAGAAACCACGATCAAGGCCGGCGATCTACTGGCACGAGCGGCGACGGCGGCGGAGCAGGTTTCGCGATCTAGGTCACGTCGGCGGCTCGGTTCCGATTCGTTTTTCTGTGTGTTCTTACTGTTCAAAAATACAGATGTATTTATACATTAGGTCTTCAAGATGACCATTGTGGGCCCCACCAACAAGAAACCCCAATACCGGTTCAAAACAGCGCCAGCGGCTTAGTCCGGTCCAGCGGGTTCCAGAAAATCCTCCCAAGGCAAAATCGGCGAGAATCGAAGGTCATTCTCGACGATTCGGCGAGAATCACTAGTGATTCTCGCCGAATCACTTGGTGATTCTCGACGATTTTGACTTAGCGACAGATTTGCAAGCTTTGATTTAGCCGTATAGAGTCGGCGAGAATCAGCCAGTGATTCTCGATGATTCGGCGAGAATCACTAGTGATTCTCGTCGATTATTACTTGGACGATTTTTCGTCTTTCTACCCATGATCTACTCTTTGACCCATCCTTGCTCCTTGTCTGCTCTTGCATCATCACAGCCCTGTACTTGAAAATAAGTACACTCCAATAGAGAGAGTACACATAGGCCAACACACTGATCTGCTCAACGAGGGATTACGTTGCGCAGACCCGTGTATATTGACCTACTGCACCCTGACATTGGTGTGTACTTAGCGTGGAATAACTGCAAGCACAACTTAAAAGATTTCATCAAATACATTGTCTATTCACCTTAGCTTGTTCAGGGGCTTCTTCAAATCAGGTACGTTGTGGATACAATACCCAACATGCACTCTGAGGAGTTACACAGAAAGGTGTCAACAAATAAATCAAATGGGCATGGCGATTGACTATTCGTGAGAGCACGATCACACAAGTGAGATTGGAAGGGCGATAGAGAAAAGTACATATCAAAGTCGAGAAATCTCAAAGTAGATCAATGCAACTACTGGAAGAAGAAAGGACATTAGAAGAAAGATTGTCGCATACTCGAAGAGGAAGAGATGAAGAAATTTCCAGACTCTGCAAACATTGTGCAGGAAGAATTTGACAGTGATGGCTCCATTTTTTCGATATGTGCATTAGTTGACATTCAGGATTCTTGGGTACTTGATTCTGACTGTTCTTATCATATGACTCCAAATCGGAGTTATTTTGCAACATATCGTTCCCTTGACGGAGGCTATGTATTCATGAGAAATGATATTGTATGCAAAATTGTTGGGATTGTAACAGTTCAAATTATAATGCATGATGGGTCGAAAGGACTTTGACGGATGTCCGACATATTCCGGACTTGAAGAAAAATCTTCTCTCTCTTGGAGCTTTAGACATGATCGGGTGTAATACAGTGATCGATGTTGGTGCTATGAAGATTCTTCGTGGTTCAATGATCGTGATGAAAGGAAGAAATGTTGGCAATCTATATCTACTGCAATGACGCACTATCACTGGTATGTCAACATTTACATCTTCTGATTCCGATCTAGATTCGACACGATTATGACACTTACGTCTTGGTCATATGAGTGAATAAAATCTAAAAGTACTTCATAAAAGAAAATTGATTGATGGGGTAAAATTTGAGAAGTTAGACTTCTGTGAAAAGTGCGTATTGGGGAAACAATATAAGGTGAAGTTTGGTATCGAGATGCATAACACAAAGGGCATCCTAGACTATATTAGGGGTGCAAGTTGAGTAGAGTCGGCTCGAAAGCTCAATGAGCCGGCTTGAAAAAAGCTCGACTCGAGCTCGAGCCTGTGAAGCTCGAGCTCGAGCTCGACGAGCTCGAGCTAGATTATGAGTCGAGCTCGAATATTAATGTTCATGAGCTCGCGAGCCGGCTCGTGAGCTTTTTATTCCATTTTTTAAAAAATATATATATAAAATAAAAAATATAAAAAAATAAGAAAATAAAGCTCCTGATCTAAAAAACTCGCGAGCAGCTCGAGCTCGAACTCGAGCTCGCGAGCTCGAAACTCGAGCTCGAGCTCGATAAGTTGGCATTGAGCTCGAGCTCGAGCTGGGATATATGAGCTCGTCGAGCTCGAGCTCGAGCTCGAAATGAAAAGCTCGAGCTCGATCTCGAGCTTGGAAATTTTGCCAAGCTCGACTCGAGCTCGACTCGTTTGCACCACTAGACTATATTCACACCGATGTTTGGGGGCCAGCACCTTTTCCTTCTTGAGGAGGAGCTAAATACTTTATCACATTTATTGACAACTTCTCAAGAAAATTATAGGTTATTTGTTGACAAATAAATATGACGTATTTGTGAAGTTCAAAATTTGTAAAGTTATAGTTGAAAAATAGACAGGACAACATGTAAAGATTGTCAGGTCTGATAATGGGGGTGAATACACTTCTGATGCATTCAAGAAGTTCTGCAAAACCTAAGGGATTGTGCGTCACTACACAATACCTAGGGATCCACAATCGAATGGAGTTGCGGAATGGATGAATCGGACGCTGCTAGAGAAGACGCGATATTTGAGGATCACTGCAAGACTTTCAAAGGAGTTTTGGGCAGAGGCACTAAATACCTTTGTCTATCTCATTAATAGGTCTCCATCTTCAATGATTATAGATAAAAGACTCTTGAGGACTTATGGATACAGAAAGCTGTCTATTACTCAACACTACGAGTATTTGGGTGTCCGACAAATGCACTTGAGAAAAATAGCAAATTTACCCAATGACAAGAAAATGCATATTTCTCGGGTATGTTGAAGGAGTCAAAGGATATAGATTGTGGTGTCCTAAAACGAAGAAAATTGTGATCACTCGGCATGTGACATTTGATGAATTTGTCATTCTAAAGAAGCATATTTAATTTAAAAAGACACATGTCCCACATGTTGAGGTAGAGACTGAGATTCCACTTCATGAGATTAAAAATGAGATACCAAGGACAAAAATTGAGGAGGAGCCAGGACGACGGGAGGAGCTAAAGCCACATTCGACTGAATATGAAGTTCATAGGTCACGACGGGATAGAGGTACGCCAGTGAGGCATGGAGATTGGCTTACCTATAGTTTTGAGGATATAACTGTGTATGCTTTGAATGTAGAAAATAAAGAACCTATTAATTATGAAGATACTAGACATTATAGAAACTTTCTGCAATGGGAGTTGTTATAGAGGAAGAGATTGAGTCTCTTCATAAAAATTGCACATATGAGTTAGTTCTTTTACCAAAACACAAGAAAGTCACAGGATGCATATGGATTTTCATGGACAAGGAAGGTTCTTCACTAGAGGATACTATCATGTATAAAACAAAGCTCGTGGCAAAAGGGTTATGCGCAAAAGGAAGGTGAAAGTGAGTGTTAGACCTGAAATACTCTAGAGGGGGGGGGGGGTGAATAGAATATTTTTGAAACTTTAGATTCTTTTGCTGATTAATAAAAACTACAGAGCTGGGAAGTTATTTGATACCAGAACTTAGCTGAGAGTAAAAAGCAGTCCTAAGATAAATTATTCTACCACAAGCACAACAGAAATTAAACTAACTATCACATGCACAGCAAACCTAACTAACATAGGCACAGTAAGAACAAAAGAAAACGATGGGAACCAGACAACACAAGAATTTTATAGTGGTTCCCCAACCAGGGTACATCCACTCTTCTACCACCCTGGTAGGAATCCACTAACAGGTTTTGATCAGGTGACTGCCACCAATGAGCTTTTGATCAGGTGCTCAAAAAACAATCCCAAGTCTTTTGATCAGGTGACTTGTAACCAAGGAATAACTTTTGAAGGGAGTTAAAGAACCCTTTGTACATTGAGGGGATGAGAGAGTGATGGTGTCTTCTATTTCTCAAATACAACTGAGAAGACTTAGTGGATCTTTGATGTTAACAAAGCTCCCGCTGAGTTATAGAGTTGTTTAGGAAGATTGAGCTTTGCTTCACCGTGAGTAGGTCTTCAATCTTTAGCCTTGACCAGAAGATCTCCAGGAACTTCTTGACTGATAAAGTTTTGTTATCCTTGAAGAATCCTAGAGTGAAGAATGAAGAAGACTCTTGATTTGAATATGTGTTCTTCTTCTTCTTCTTTTGTATCTTGTGCTATTTCTCTGGTATGGGATGCTTGTTTGTTGCCTCTGTTACTGTATTATTGCTTTTTGTATTGCCTCTTGTAGTCCCGTGTTCTGTCGAGAAGGAGGAAGAAATCTAACTTAGGCTTTGAGAACTAAGAACAGTTAACTACTTTCTCTAGAGCCTTGCCAATTCTGTGCATCAAGATCGTCGAGCTGAGAATCTAACTTCGTCGACTGGAGTTCGGTGAAATATTTCTGGACTTAGAATATTGAGATGTTTTTGGACTCGAATGTTGAAGTAGAGTATCCAAAAATCATCGACCTGAGAACTAAGTTCGTCGAGCACAGCTTAGAGAATTGTCTCTGAGTTCATTGAGCTGAGCACGACTTTCGTCGAGCTGAGTTCGACGAACGTCGAACTCATTTCCTGAGTCTTTGAAATTTCTCTAAGTCTTGAGTCTTTTGCAGTCTGTTGATGGTTGATCCAAGTAATGTTGACTTAAAGGACATGGCCTAAACTCTAGTACACAAATATGACCCTGGATATACAGGTTGGGTCAAACATCCTAGTTTAGTGAACCTAGCCTAAATCCAACTAGGGATCCAATAATCTCCTCCTATTTGGGTGTGATCACTAAATACAGATACACAATATTTACAAAGCAAGAAAAAATATATCTAGCAGGAGATATTTAAAATATGCAGCAGATATATATGTACAGAGAGCTTTGTATTATGAAATAGATGAGCAGTTTTATGGTAACAGAAAAGATAAAACAGTTCAAAATTCATTTCTTCTTCTTTTGCTCCTTGTGCTTCTCCTCTTTAGCTTTTTCACCAGGCTGTGTAAATTTTATTTTCCTATTTGGATTTGCTGCTTGAATCTTTGTCATTGTCATATCAGCTGCTCCAATAATATTAAGGGAAGTAGCCCTTAGCACCACAGCTTCTGGATGCAATTTCATATAATCATCAACATTAAAGAATTTGTTAGCTTTGACAAACCTGTTGAGTTCCTCCTTCCTATATTTGGATATGGTTGAGTATTGAGAGGGATCATTTCCTTCAGCTTTTGCCTTGTTGATCATGGATAGGCCAACCAATTCCTAGAACCTGGCCATCCTTGCAGTTGTAGCTATTTCTGGGTCCTCAAAATGTACAGGAGGGGAGGCAGGTCTTTTTGAGCTTTCAGCTTTTTGATGTTCAGTGATTTGTTGTTGTTGATGTTGATGTTGTTGTTGTTGCTACTTGCCTGATGAAAGCCTGTGTTGGCTGCTTCCAGAAGAGGAGGAGGACCTACCCTGATGTCTCTGATATGTTTGATATTGGGTAGTCCTCTGAGATGAACCTGAAGCACTGGCAGCAGGTGGAGGAGGAGGAGGAGGAGGAGGGTCTTTTCTGAATCTCTGAGGAGGAGGTGAGTATTTTTTGCTCTTCTTTCTATCTTTCTGCTGGTTCTTGGACAGCAACATCCATGCTGACATGCCCTTGTATGGAGTGATGTTCAGACGAATGTAGTAGGGAGTATCATGTGTTGGGTTGGGTTTTGGAGCAGGAGGTGGAGGAACTTTCCTCTTCTTAGAAAGTTTCCTTTTTTTAGTAAATGAACTGTCATCTGAATCCTCTTCATCATCATCATCATCTGAAGAGTCTTGAGGAGTATCATATAATGCGTTTATTTCTTTCATAGCCTCTGCAAATATCAAGAGTTTTTCTGCCTGATAAGGAGCTGGAGGAGGAGCTGGAGCAGGAGAACTGTACACATCAGTGCTTTCAGCAACTAATTTATTCTCTTCTTCTATATCAGCCAAGATCAACTCATCAAGATCAGGCATTGGAGAGTCATCCATAATAAAAGTTGGAGCAGAAATGACTCTGGGAGGGGATGAAATAATGACTGAATCAGCTCTTGGTGAATATAGAATAGTAGGAGCCTCTGTAATAGCAAAACTATCATTGAGTTGCTTGGCAACTTTGGGGCTTATTGGGGAGGTATAGGGAACTATAGCCAAAGATGGCTTTATGTTGTAGTCTGGCAGAAAGTTCAGATGAAATGTATCAAACATGTTCAACAAATTTACAAGATTTACTGTGAGATTTATAATGTAATCACCAGCAGATTTTATTTCAGCCAAAACAGGCTCATCCAAATCCATATCAGATTCAATGAAATGAAGTAAATCAATTAAATCATCAGTTGTTGCTGCATCTACATCTGCTTCTGCTTCTTCTTCTGCTGTTGCTGCTACTTCTGTTACTGCTGCTTCTTCTGGTACTGCTTCTGCTACTGCTGCTGCTACTTCTTCTTCACAGAGTATCTCCCCCTGCCTGGTTTCAGTGAGTACTGGAGTCAGGCCCCTAACTGAAGAAGGAGGGATGGAGAGCAGCGATTTGAGCAGCAAGGGAAGAGATGGAGGTAGCAAGATGGAAAATAGCCTCTGCTATGAGTGTCACGACCCGCATTTTCTCTGTATTCAAAAATACGTCAGAGTAGGGAAAATACGTGTCGTGATGTCATGTCGTGCAGGGGACAGCTGCAGACGCTCAGGCAACTCGTCCTCACATTTATTTCATGTAAAAGATTTATGAAATTAAGTTAGAAATAATGCATATAAGTTATTAGAGTTAATGACCGTGTCCCTCGGTCGGGTGGACCACTAGTCCATAGGTGAGAAAATATATAAGTTTTATACGGCAGAAAAATACTGAGTTAGTTCATTTGTTAACCTATGTGAGAATGAATGTTTCGTATCTCAAAATGATGTTGTGTCTTCTACATTTAATATATATAGAGGACTCGTATAGCGCTTAAAAATAGTAGGTTTGGCAGTTAAAAATTATGTCATGCCGATACTCCAGAATGCAGTTTTGTATATTTTAAAATAACTAAATGCATCATAACATAAATCCTTCCCAGAGAGCAAGTACAAACAGGTAAAAAAAGTAACAGCAGAAAAAGTAGCAAGTAGTCTATCACAAAATAAAATCAAAGTCTATGGGCGTCAACAACTGACACGAACCCATAGTAAAATCTGACAAGTCTAAACAAAGTCAACTACCTCAAGCTCAGAGGTGGAAGCAAACGGCCGCAGTAACCAGCAGCACCGGAAGCACAACACGATCAACTAAACCTGTTACAGCTCTGATCCTGAGGCATTCAAAAGAAGAACACCTCAGAAGCAAGATACAAATGGTACAATGAGTAAAGGCAAACTACACAAACCTCAAAGTGAAGGAAATTGTAAAGCGACTGCAACAAAAGGGTCAGCAGCAGAGTAAAAGTAAGCAACAGTAAAACTAGCCAAGCAAGAATGGCTAATCACATCATTAGGACAGAACAAAGCACCAACAACAGAAGTTCAAACTTTCATCTTTCATTAATATTCGTGTTATTCATTAATAAAAATGAGACTGATCAGCTCAACCAAAAAGAGTACTGTGTCGGGGAAAAAGGTCCACAACGCGCACAAACCCAGCCAACAGGCACTATGCCGAGGGAGAAACCCCAACGCGCACAGACCAAGCTAAGGTAATGTGTCGGGGATGAAAGTCCACAACGCGCACAGACTCAAGCATAAGGCACTATGCCGAGGGAGAAACCTCAACGCGCACAGTCCATCTGTGTTTCTTTAGTTACATAATTATACATGCAGAGTTCATTTTTATTCATCACAGACTCAAGATTAACCAACAAAGTGAACTGCAAAAGAGCATGTTAAGGTCGAGCAAGTGAAGTTTATTCAAAAATAACGGAACGCACAAGATGTCACAATGATAAAGATAACTCGATGGTTAAAACGACACGACAACCGATTCGTTTACCAATTCAATGGACTCAAATTTTGGGGTTATGGTTTTAGGGACAAGTCACAATCCAAGGGAAAGAGGAAAAAAATTATAATTTCAGGACAAGTTTTTAAATAATTGAAACATGATAACCTTAAACAATTGTAGCAAAAATTTAGAATATAGGAGCAAGAGGAAGAGCAAGAACACCGCTTGCCTCGTTTTTACTGGAAAAAATTCTCTGAATCACCCCACGTCGCAGATCGGGGCAAAAGAATACGTTAGGAGTCAAAATCTGAACGGAAATGGCCGAAATAGAGGTTAGGGCCGAAAAACCCTAACGAGAAAACTCAAGGAATGAGAAAAAAATTACCACGATAGTGCAGCTCTCGACGAGAGCTTTCCATATCTACGATCAGTTGGAAATTTCGAGCACCGGAGCTCCGCTGGCGGCCACCGGAAGATTCCCGACTTAGAGCTCTTCGTCACGTCGCTCAGGTTCGACCAGAAGAAGAAGAAGTCCTTTTTTTATAATATTTCCTAAGTATAAGAATATATATATATGTTTAAATATATATGTAAATGTATATATAATTATAAAATTTTCTGTCTAAAACAGACGATACATGAGCGATTGCGCGAAGTATAAAAATAGAGGTTAGGATGACTTCAAATCAAAAAGTGCCCAACATGAAAATTGTAGATATCGTCGAGATGAACAAATTTCATGTTAACCATTTTTACATACGACCAAGTTTTTACTTGCAAAACGGCACTCAAACGCAAATTATATCAGGCTACTCGGGAACAAGATTACAGGTATTCGAGAGGTAGAAAATAGGCTACTCGAGTAAGCAGGAACAGTCACTCGAGTATATAAAAAAGTACTCGAGTATAAAAATATCAGTACTCGAGTATGTATAAACAGTACTCGAGTATATAACAAATCTACTCGAGTAGATATAAAAAATATACTCGAGAGTAACCTGAGTACTCGAGAGCAGAAAAAGAAGTACTCGAGAGCTTGAACATTGACTCACTCGTGTATATAGAACAGTTGACTCGTGTATATAGAACAGATGACTCGTGTATATAGAACAGATGACTCGAGTATATGGAACAGATCACTGGAGTATAAGAACAATTCCTTTGCATATATAACAATTTTTTTGCAAATCTACCCTTATGATTAAACGATACAAATGAATAGTGTTTTTCATTTTTGAATAGTACTTTAATATTAAAATATTCATATGTATATATTTTTGAATAAGCAAACTACGAGATCAAAATGGAGGCACAAACGCTCGCCAAATTAAACAAAACTCACGCCGTAGGCGAACATGGACGCTACGAACACAACGGCGAAGTCAAAACCAAAATCCGACGAGCCGTTCTTGAGATATAAATTCTCAAAGTCTACGAAAAACATAAATTTTACAAAACTTCGGAAATTCGCCGAGGCTCGAATATCGCTCGGATCGCGACGAAATTTAGCGAGCATGTCAGAAATTGATCAATTTAATTTTCCAATGTAAAATTTTCCATTTTCGGCAAGGATTCGAGAATTTGGCCGACTCGATCGAGTAGACGCGAAAACGCAATAACGGCGACGCGCCGTCAACTCCACGTTACGTAACGCCCCTTACGTCATTATGACGTCAGTAAGAGAATTAAATAATTGCCGGAAAATCAGGGGTGTTACAGTCACCCCTCCAAAAAGGAAGTTTCGTCCCGAAACTTGGAACACGAAACAGAACGAGACGGCAGAGGGAGAGACACGATAGAAGAATTCATTAAACAAGAATATTAACCGGGGAAGACTAGGAAAACAACTGAGGATGAGATTCTCTCATTGCGGATTCCAATTCCCAAGTTGAACCTCTAGCATCCTGATTTCGCCAAAGAACCTTAACCATTGGAATTGTTTTCTTTCTTAACACACGATCTTGCGTCTCAAGAATACGGACAGGCTCTTCGACATACGAGAGATTAGGCTGCAACTGGGGCACTGATCCAAGGACATGTCGATCACTATGAACACACTTTCGCAACTGGCTCACGTGAAATACGTCGTGAACACCAGGGAAAGAATCAGACAATTCCAGTCTATAGGCAGAAACTCCAATGCGCTCCAGAATCTGAAAAGGTCCCACATACCTGGGATCTAGCTCATGGTTCCTTCCAAATATTTTAACACCTGGCATCGGAGAGACCTTCAGAAACACCAAGTCCCCAACTGCAAACTCCAGATCAATTCTGCGCTGATTTGCATATTTCTCGTATCGCTCCTGAGCTATCCTCAGCTTTTCACGAATATACTTTACTGAAGTACTCATATCCTCTAGCGCTTCCGGACCGAGAAAGGGCTTCTCACCTACTTCTGCCCAAAACAGGGGAGTTCGACAACGCCTTCCATATAAAGCTTCAAAGGGCGCCATCTGCAAACTCTCATGATAACAGTTATTGTACGCGAACTCCATCAATCCGAGGCGTTTATCTTAAGCCCAACTATGGTCTAGAATATAGCATCTAATCATATCCGACAAGATCTGATTCACTCTCTCCGTCTGACCATTTGTCTGAGGATGATAGGCAGTAGAATACTTAAGGTCAGTACCTAGAGCTCCTTGCAAGCTCTGCCAGAAACGAGACATGAATCGGGAGTCTCGGTCTGACACAATACTCGTAGGTACACCATGCAGTCTGATAACTTCGTTCGGATAAAGCTCGGCTATCTTTTACATGGAATAATCAATCTTGAAAGTCACAAAGTGGGCACACTTGATTAGTCTGTCCATGATAACCCACACTGCATCATGCCCTCAGGGAGATCTCGGCAAACCAGCAATGAAATCCATGGATAAACTCTCCCATTTCCAAGTCGGTATATCTAAAGGCGTTAACTTTCCACCCGGCCTTCTATGATCAGCTTTGACACACTGACAGGTATAACATTCAGATACAAATCTTGCGATGTCATTCTTCATGCCTGACCACCAAACAATCTGCTTCAAATCTCTGTACATTTTTGTGGAGCCAGGATGATAAGCAACACTTGAACCATGCGCTTCACTGCATATTCTTGATCGGATGTTCCCAACAGCGGGAATACAGTATCTGCCACGGTTCTTTAGGGTGCCCACGTCGTCAATCGAAAAGTCAGGCAACTCCCCTTTCTCAGTCCTACTGCAGAGGTGCTGTAAATCAGGATCGTCTTTCTGATGTTGCCTAGTGAGAGTAATCCACGAAGGCTCAACCACCTCTAAGCTACTCGACGAAGTGCTATTCCCTACGGTTATGTTCATGAGTAAAAACTCTTTAACAAGGGATTGCACCGAGAGGTTAAAGATATGTGCGGGCTTCCGGCTCAACGCATCTGCCACTACATTAGCCTTGCCGGGATGATAAAGGATATCGACTTCGTAGTCCGCAACATACTCTAACCATCGACGCTGGCGCAAATTCAACTCCTTCTGAGCGAAGACATATTTCAAACTTTTGTGGTCCGAATACATTTTACACGACACTCCATACAGAAGATGTCTCCACAACTTCAAGGCATAAATGACGGCAACAAATTCTAGGTCGTGCGTAGGGTAATTCTTTTCATGCACCTTCAATTGTCTCGATCCATACGCAATCACTTTGCCGTCCTGCATCAACACACAACCGAGTCCAACTCGCGAGGCGTCCACATAAACAACATACTCTACTCCTTCCACAGGCAATGCCAACACTGGAGCAGAACACAATCTCCTCTTGAGCTCTTGAAAATCTCCCTCACAGGCATCACTCCAAATAAAAGCTGCGCTCTTTTGCGTAAGCCTGGTCAAAGACGCAGAGAGAACAGAGAATCCTTCCACAAATCTTTTATAGTAACCTGTCAACCCTAAGAAGCTACTTAACTCCTTAGGCGATGTAGGTCTCTTCCAATCCAAGACTGCGGTTATCTTCGTGGGATCCACTGAGATTCCGTCCTTACTTACAATGTGTCCTAGGAATGACACCTGAGACAACCAGAACTCGCACTTGCTAAGCTTCGCATACAGCTTGTGCTCCCTCAGAGTAGACAAGACCAAGAGCAAGTGCAAGGCGTGCTCATCTGCATTTCTGGAATATATTAGGACATCATCAATGAATACCACCACAAACTTATCCAGAAAATCCTTGAACACCATGTTCATCATGTCCATGAAAGCTGACGGTGCGTTCGTTAACCCAAACGACATCACCAGAAATTCAAATTGATCTTATCGAGAACAAAAAGCAGTTCGTGGAATGTCGGACTCCCGGATTCTTAACTGATGGTAACCTGAACGGAGGTCAATCTTCGAGAACACGGAGCTACCTCGCCACTGATCGAACAAATCATCGATCCTAGGCAACAGATATCTGTTCTTAATTGTCACCTTGTTTAGCTCTCGATAATCAATGCATAGACTCATCGTTCCATCTTTTTTCTTCATGAAGAGCACTGGTGCACCCCATGGGGAAGAACTGGGTCTAATAAAACCGCACTGTAATAACTCATCCAGTTGAGTACGCAGCTCCTCTAACTCACGCGGCGCCATGCGGTACGGTGCTTTTGCAATAGGGCGAGTGCCTGGCTCGAGGTCTATAACAAATTCTACCTCTCTCCGGAGGAAGTCCAGGAAGACTAACAGGAAAAACATCCGGAAACTCACGCACCACAGAAACATCCTCAACCCGAGGCTCAACCGATGCAGCTCCCAGAACAGAAATAGAGACAAGAAAAGAATCACAGCCAGACTCTAGAAATTTGCGAGCACGTACCGCAGAAATGATTGGAGATTCCTGACGCGGCAAACCATACACACTCATGGGTTATCCATTGTCACCTTTAAAATCCAAGCGCTTGTGCTTGCACTGAATGACAGCATCGTAGCTGGACAGCCAGTCCATGCCCAAAATCACGTCGAAGTCTACCAAATTTAGCACCTTCAGATCCGCAAATGCTAGAAAACCACCTAGGGAGATGGGGCATTTTTGGATACCCTGATTTGAACTCACCACCTCTCCTGAAGGAAATTTGACATTTATGGACGTGTCTAACTGGTCGAGAGCCCAACGATGATGGTCTACAAAACTCCTCGCCACAAAGGAGTGAGTAGCACCCGAATCAAACAAAACGCGCGCCCACTTATTCTTCACCTTAAATTCACCTAAACACATAGAGCGCGCAACTAAAATGGGGAAACTATAAATCTACAAAAGAGATTACTAGCCGAGTTAGAGACTAACCTGAGATCACTTGAGTCGAAGATTGGGCTTCCTCCATGGTCAGCTCATTCAACTTTCCTTTTCCCTTGTCCACGAGAGGCGGGGGAGGCGGCAGAGTCTGCAATGGAATGGCATGGAGCGCAGGCTGGCTCTGCGGGCAATTAGCCTTCATGTGTCCTTTTTGGCCGCAGAGAAAAAAGGCTCCAGCCTTCTTGCGACAACGAGCCACATCATGCTCACTCCTCTGGCAGAAAGAACAAACCAGACCTTCCTTTAGAGCATCCTGGATCGCGTGTACCTGAGACAGCTTCTGCGCATCCAGTCTCTTAAAGCACTTATCAAAAGGGTGTCCTGGCTTACCATAGAAGCTACACACTTCCCTTCTATCCTTCTTTGCTACAGGGCTAGATGCCCTAGCACTTCCTCCATCGTCAGGTTTCCTCTTGTCCTTCTTTGCATGCAATCCCCAATTCTTCGCATTTTCTATCGCCTCAACCTTTAAGGCAGCTTCGACTACTTCTGCAAAGGTCTCAGACTTGTATGCGCTAGCCAACTGCTGGATGTCATACCTCAGACCACCCAGAAAACGCTTTACTCTGCCTTCTTCGGATGCTACTAGATCTGGGGCGAAATGACTGAGCTTACTAAACTCGACCTCGTACTCACTAACAGTGAGTTGTGAAAGAAATTGTACCTAAACATCTAGAGGGGGGTGAATAGGTGACTTAATCTTTTTAAACTTTTTAGGCAGATTTCAATTTATATCTCAGAGTATAACTAATCAGCAATCACATCAATCACAGCAGTCAATCAAGCACACAGTGAACACACAAATTTATAGTGGTTCCCCAAGGTTTGGGTACATCCACTTCCCCCTTCGCCTATCTAGTAGAGTACTATATTCAGCCAAACTCCTCCACTATCTCAGATCCTCAGATCTTACACTCAGAACCTCAATTAGGTTCCTACAGCTCAGGCCCAAGGCCCTACAACTCAGCTTCTTCACAAAGCCTACACTCAGCCACAATGCCTACACTCAGCCACAACAGGCCTACACTCAGAGAATTAGTTCTCCTACACTCAGGCACACATGCCCTACACTCAGCCTTTATAATTACAGGCTTACAACTTAGATCCCTAAGGATCTTATAGGAAAATATGAATACAAAATGTAAACTCTACAACTCAGAGAAAAGAGAGAAGAGTTGAGAGTTTCTTGATGAGTTCATGGAAGAACTCTGCTGAGATCAACCTGACTTGGCTTTCTTCAAAGCTTCTTGAATGTAGAACACAATAAGATTGATTCTCTGCAGCTGATCTTCAATCACTGCAACTTAAGATTCAGAACAAGGTCTGAATCCTTCTTCACAGCCTGGTTCCAACGACTGTCTTCTTGGATGGAGCTCTCTCTCTCCAACTACTTAGATCTTCATTTGATTCTTCAAAGAATAGCTAGATCTTCTTTTGTGTTTCTCTTGTTGATTGATCTTCTGATTCTTAGATTTTGTAAGCAGAATAAGCCTATATATAGGCATTCTTCATGGTGACCGGCTGGTCCGGTTCCTAACTGATTTCTGACAACTCTGACAGGTGCAGTAGACCGGCTGGAATGGCAGTTGTCAAGTCATCCAGTCAGTTCTTGAAATATCTGAATCTGTCTGAAAGTGTCCAGACAATCTGTCTTTAAGTGTCGACACTTATAGACTAAGTGCCGACACAAGATGACTAAGTGTCGACACTAGACTTCAAGGTGTCGACACAACTCCTTGTGTTGTAGAATTCACTTCTCGACACAGCTTCTTCATCATGTGTCGACACTGATAATGTGTGTCGACACAAGTCCTTGTACTTCAGTACTTTGTTGAATTCTTGTAAGTGTCGACACAACTCCTTTGTGTGGACATATCTTCATGTGTTGAACTTGTTCAGTGTCGACACTTCTTCTTGGTGTCGACACTTGAGTTCTGTGTTGATACTTGCTGAGTGTCGATACTTCTCCTTGTGTTGACACATCTTCTTTTGTTGAGACTTTTAGCTGAGTGTCGACACATCTCCTTTGTGTCGACACTTGTACTTAGAATTTTGTTGAACTAGGCTGAGTGTCGACACAGCATCCAAGTGTCGACACTTTCTTCAAGTGTTGAGTCTTCTGCTAAGTGTCGACACATTCTTTCTTGTGTCGACACATTCTTCATGTGTTGAGTCTTCTGCTATGTGTCGACACATTCCTCATTATGTCGACACATATACTTAGTCTCTGCTAACTTTTGCTGAGTGTCGACACAACCTCCAAGTGTCGATACGTTCTGATGTAGACACAAATCCTCTGGGTGTCGACACTGCTTCTAAGTGTCGACACTGCTTCACTGTACTTTTCTTCATTGAGTGTCGACACAGCTCCTTGTGTCGACACTTTCTGTCTGGTGTCGACTCTGCATCCCTAGTGTCGACACAATTACTCCAAGTGTCGACACTGCTTGTCTGGGTGTCGGCACAAGTCTTCTTAAGTGTCGACACTTTCTGTCTGGGTGTCGACACATGGATTTAGAATCTTTTCTGCTTTCCCTGCAAATACTTAACCTGCACAAGGCAACTCAAAAATACATCAAATACATTTTGATGTATATTATTGAGTAGGGTGAGGCTTCTTCAAATCAGGTACATTTAAACCAATGTACCCAACAATCTCCCCATATTTGGAGAAGTCATAACCCTTAGTCAATGATATACACCATACATAACAAAATCACAGTATAATGTAAACAGGATTATATAATCAGGGAAAACATAAACATGTATTAAACAACACATGTATACACAGATATCATCTTAGAACAATTATGAAATAGATTTATAACACATCACATTGTTCTAACACTTTGTCATATTCATCATACAAAAATTTACAGAGTGTTTTAAAATCAAAATATTACAACTGTAAACTTAAGATAAATCTATTCTAATTCTGATCAGCCTCCTTAATCACAATTCTTTTTCCTGATTGTATCTTTGCTTGTACAGAGGCTTTAATATCTTCAGTATCAGCAGACTTCTTGCCTTTCAGCTCCTTCTTCTTTAGCTCCTCAACTTTAATCTTTTGTCTCTCAAAGTAATGATATGGCTTGGGAAAGTACTTGCTAGGCTACTGGGCAGTAGGAGGAAGCTTTCCCATCTTTGCCTTCCTTCTATATTGCACTATGGCTTCTTGCCTATTTTCATGCTTTCTCCATTCTTGTTCAGAATATCATTTGTTTCTGTCTTGAATATTATCTTTGGCAGCCTTCCATGCAGTTAAGATAATGTTTCTTGAAGTGGGGCTCCACTGTTCAAAATCTGGTCTTTGTTCAGCTTGCTCTATAAACATCTTCTTAGACAACATAGTCTCTTGTTCCTTGAGCAGCAAAGCTTCTTGTTCCTTTAGTACAGCCTCAGGCACTGGCTGAACCACCTTCTCTATGATGACATTTTGTTTTCCCTCAGGTGGGCTATACATAGTCTGAATATCAGCTTGTATCATATCAAAATCTGGTGGAGGATAGATTACTTGAGCTACTTCAGGTTGCTCACCTCCAAGATAGGCAGGATTAATCCCAGATTCTGCTACATTGTCATCATCACACAATGGAGGATATCCAAGGGTGGCTCTGATAGAATTAGAAATCCACTTAGCATGATCAGAGCTGGCTTTGACTAACACCCTCTCCCCCTTTATGACTTCTCTTTCCATGTGATCTCGCAGATCATCCTTCTGAAATCTGATTTGGGCATCCAAATAGTTGACTCCATCTTTAAAGAAAGGTTTCAACCTTTGGAGCTTTTCAGTTATCAACTTCAGAGAGTCTTGAATTGCAGAAGTAATATCAGTTAAACTCTTTTGCAATGCTTTATCAAACTCTGCCTTAGTAGTAGCATTAGAAGTAGTCAGTCCAGTAGCTATGTTCTTCATCTCTGTGACAATGGCATTGTGTGAAGCTGTTAAGTTGTCATTCATTCTGATGTGGTTCTCAAGAACATACCCTTGCTTCAGTACAATGTCATCCACTTGAGCTTTGATTTTCTCTTGATGTGTAGCCAAGTAAACTACTGCATTCCCTCCCTTGTGGAAGCAGTCAGTCATCTCTTTCTTATTTTGATTCATTTCAAATCTTATAGACTTAATGTCCTGGGACAGATCAAATTGCAGTGATTTTTGCCCTTCATCTACATACTTTTCAAGAGCTTTCCTTTGTTCATCAAGCTTTATTTGCATAGCAACCATCAGAGAACTGTAATCTACTGATGGTGCTGGCTGGAGTGCTGGCTATGGTGCTATGGTTTGCAATGCCTTCTTATAAGTCTGGCTTCTTCTTTTGAAGACTTGAAATTTCCTTTTCTTAGCTCTGGCAGCCTCCTCATCTTCAGATGCTGATGTACTTGCAATATCTACCCTCTCCCTAGGTAGCTCCTCAACTTTTTTGGGCTTCTCAGACTCTTGCCTTGCAGTTTCTTCTAGTATTACCACATGCTCCCCCTCAACTTGAGACTTCTCCCCCTCAGCAGCAGCACTTTACTTCTCAAAGTCTATTTGATCCAGATTGAGGAAAAGATCTTCCATTGTATTTTCTTGTAGAGAATGGGCTGGAGAAACTCTTGGCTCATCTACCACTGGATCAGATACTACTTGAACTGTAACAGATGCATCCTTCATGACAACATCTGGGGGTTGACTATCAATCTGAGATTGCTAATTAACATTATTTAATGAATCAGACAAAACATTATCCTCTATAGAGAAATATAAAGCATTAATCTCAGTGATTACCTCAAGGATGATGTGGGTGGCTCTTTCACTTTCAAGAGGAGTTGGCTCTTCCACCACTAGAGGCTCCCCTTGGATTTGATCCTGGTGTATGGGGCTAGCTGGTGGTAGCTCCCCCTGCCTCTCTGCAGCATCTTATTGAGCTGGAGACTTCCCAGCATTTCCTTCTACATCCTCATCAGGAGTAAAGACAACTTGCTCTTCACTACCAGAGCTACTAGATGAATCCTGAGCCACTGGGGCTGTCTTCTTCTTCTTATTTTGGGGAGTTATTTTCTTTGGTGTGGGCAATTCCTTGGATAAAACCCTATCCCATCTGGAGAAGATGCTCATGTCCATTTCCTCATATGATTGATTTTAGTGCATGCAGCTTGACTCATAACTTCTGGTATACTACCAGCCAAATATAGACTTAATATCCTACCCAAATTGGGCTTCTTCAGACTTTCTTTAATCTTATCAAAGACAACAACAAACCAATCTGTTTTCAATGTGAAGATTATCCTTGTCATAAGATTGAACATATGGGCTGAGACCCTGTCATGCCCTCCAGGCTTACTCAAGATCACTTTTCCAACAATTTCTGAGAGAAATTTTCCTTGGCTGTTCATGCCTTTCCTATTGAATACAGAACCAATTTTCATCTTTGCATCCAGTCCACACCATGTTAATGCTTCTCTGGTCTTAGAAGCAGTAACTTCATCCTCTTCTTTTGTCCTTGGTAGGTTTAGAACCTTCCTTAAACTCTTTGGTGAGACCTTCACCTTTTCTCCATGTACCCTTGACTTTATTTTGAGTCCAGTCTCGTCTAGGGTTGCTCCATTTAGAAATTCTAAAACTTCTTTCTTCCAAATCTTTGTGGGCTCTGAAACAAGAAATTTTAACCCTGAGTTTGCTACTAGGGTTACCACATTCTTGATCTCGGATTCTGCGTCATCAAACGCATCCCGCACCAGTTCATAGCCTTCATTTACGTTCTCCTCGAGCTTTGGCGTCATTAGGGTTTGAAGAATTTGAACTGTGAGAAGAGAGGTATCGACACACAAGTTTGGTCTCGAAACTTTGGTGAGCGTGTCGACAGATAATGGAGAAATCCTATTTATATCTTTCTAGGATTGAAGATGAAAGGGTGCGTCAGCAAACTTAAATTGTGTCGACACTGTTGAAAAGTATCGACACAGACTTATAATGTCTCGACACACTGTGTTGACACAAGTTTAGTCGACAGATAATATGTGTCGACACTTGTTTATGTGTCGACACCACTTAACTCGACACTTAGTCGAGACTTTACTTAGATAATTCTGAGTAAATTCTAAGTGTCGACACCATCTTGGTTGTGTCGACACTGACTCTGTATGTGTCGACACTAATTTTCTGAAGTATCGACACCAATTTCCTAGATGTGTCGACATCTTTTCTCTGAAGTGTCGACACCAATTTTCTGTCTCGACACAGACAACTCTGTGTGTCGACACTATTTTACTTGGCCATTTCTATAAACTTATTCTAAGTTTATCATACCTAATTCAATTTTGAATCTATTGAAGTTGGTTTTTTCTAGGGGCTTAGTATACATATCAGCTAGTTGATTATCTGTATTAACATATTCAAGTGAAATATCTTCTTTTTCTACATGTTCCCTTAGAAAATGATATTTTATTTCAATGTGTTTAGTTCTACTATGAGAAACAGGATTATTTGCAATTGATATAACACTTGTAGAATCACAAAACAGTGGTGTTCTACTTGAATACCATAATCCTCAAGCTGATGTTGTATCCATAGAAATTGAGCACAGCAACTTCCTGCAGCCACATATTCTGATTCTGCTGTGGAGATAGCCACACTTATTTGCTTCTTGCTACTCCAAGAAATCAGTCTTCCACCTAGGAATTGACAGGTTCCAGTTGTACTTTTTCTGTCTTCTTTGCAGCCTGCAAAATCTGCATCTGAATAACTTGTTAGATCAAAGTCTACATTCCTAGGGTACCAAAGGACTAGATAAGGAGTGCCCTTTAGATATCTCAGAATCTTTTTGACTGCTGTCAAATGAGACTCTTTAGGGCATGCTTGGTACCTAGCACAGACACATGTAGTATACATGATATATGGTCTACTTGCAGTCAAATACAATAGGAATCCAACTATCCCTCTATACAAAGTCTCATCTATAGGTTTCCCTGCTTCATCTTTGCTAAGAGACATACTTGACCCCATAGGAGTTTTCATGGTGCTGGAAGATTCCATACCATATTTCCTTATTAATTCTAGGGCGAACTTAGACTGGCATATAGATAAACTATTCACAGTCTGTCTAACTTGGAGCCCCAAGAAGAACTTAAGTTCCCCCATACTGCTCATCTCAAATTGTCCTTGCATAAGTTTTGCAAACTTAAGTAGACCAAAATATTATGTCATCTACATATATTTGGACTAGTATGATCTTGCCTCTTGATTTCCTAAGGAATAGAGTCTTGTATATTTTCCCCCTTGTGAATTTATTCTCAATGAGGAAACTAGACAGGGTTTCATACCAATCCCTATGGGCTTGTTTTAACCCATACAAAGCCTTCCTAAGTCTATAGACATGATTAAGTTGAGTTGAATCAACAAAACCTGATGGTTGTTCCACATAAACTTCCTCTTTCAGATTGCCATTCAAAAAGGCTGACTTAACATCCATTTGATATACTTTAAATCCTTGATAGGTTGCATAGGTCAGGAACATCCTTATGGCTTCCAGTCTGGCTACTGGAGCAAAGGTTTGATCAAAATCAATACCTTCTTCCTGCATATATCCCTTAGCAACCAGTCTTGCTTTATTCTTAATAATGACACCATGTTCACCCATCTTGTTCCTAAAGATCCACTTGGTTCCAATTATATTGTGGTCTTTTGGTTTAGGAACAAGCTCCCAGACTTTGCATCTCTTGAACTAATTTAGCTCTTCTTACATTGCCTCAATCCAATGAGGGTTTAGGATGACTTCTTCATACTTCTTTGGCTCTACTTGGGATAGGAAACTGGAGTAGAGTACTGCATTCAGATTTCTGCTCCTTGTTTGTACCCCTTGTCTTAGATCACCAATGATTTGATCTGCTGGATGATCTCTTAGATGTCTATTAGCTGGAGGCATCCTGGCTTCAGGTTGAACTCATTCAGCTTCTTCAACTTGCTGCACTCCTTGGTCTTCTTCTACATTTGGTACATGTAGTACTCCCCATGGACAACAGCCACTATCCTCTACATTCTGACTTGCATTTGGTCCTTCTTCAATAGTGAGCTTGTCCATCTTCTTAGTTATACCTGAGGAGCTGCAAATACTTCTAGACAACTTATGGTCAATAAGTCTAGCTTTATCAAATACTGCATGTACAGACTCTTCTACAACTTGAGTAGACAAGTTGTAGACTCTATAAGCCTTACTATTGTTGCTGTACCCAACAAAAATCCCCTCTTGGGACTTGGCAGCAAACTTAGTCAAGTAAGACTTACCATTGTTAAGTATAAAGCACTTACAACCAAAGATCCTGAAATAGGATAGGTTTGGTTTTCTGCCTTTCACAATCTCATAGGGAGTCTTGTTGTGGCTTTTAGTAATGGTAGCCCTATTAATTACATGGCATGCAGTATTAACTACCTCAGTCCAGAAATATTCTGGGAGAGATGTATCACTTAAAAGGGTTCTACCAGCCTCAATCAAGGTTCTATTTTTCCTCTCAACAATGTCATTTTGCTGATGTGTTCTTGGTGAAGAAAACTCCTGAAATATCCTAAATTCTTCACATAGTTTTGTCACACTATCAGACTAGAATTTAGTACCATGGTCACTTCTTATTTTGACTACAGTACTGTCTAGTTCATTCTGAATTTGTTTGACAAAGCTATAGAAGATACTAGGTGTTTCAGATTTCTGTCTAAGAAAGAACACCCAGGAAAACCTTGAGTAGTCATCTACAACCACAAAGGTATAGACATTCCTACCTATGCTGTGAACTGGCATAGGACCAAAGAGATCCATATGCAAGAGGTATAAACACCTCACAGCATCTTTGTTTTCAATGCTATTAAAGCTGGATCTAGTCTGCTTGCCCTTTTGACAAGCTGAACATATTCCATCTTTAATACACTTAACTTGAGGATCATTCCTCACTAACTCTTTGCTATAGAGTTGGCCAATTGTCTTATAGTTGAGATGGGCTAGCCTCTTGTGCCATTTGACACAATGAGAGACTTTCTCATCAGCTACAAGACACACAGGAGAACCATTGGTCTCATACATAATGTCTAGGCAATAGACATTTCTTTTTCTATAACCTGTCAAAATGATCTCTTGATCATTTGACCTCCTAATATGACAACCATCCTTAATAAATGAGATGTCATATCCTAAATCACTCAATTGACTTATACTAATAAGGTTATGTTTCAAACCTTCAACATAAGCCACTTGAGTAATAGTAATATGTGAGCTAGAAATGTTACCAAAACCCTTGATAATTCCTTTTTCAGAACCACCAAAGGTGACTTTAGGACTATCCCTGATTGGTGTGAAGTCCTTTAGCAATCCCCTAGTTCCAGTCATGTGTCTGGAACATCCACTGTACAAGTACCATATTGGGGCATGGCCACTTGGACTTACCTGCAAAACAGATTAGTTGACCTTAGAACCTAAAGAATTCTTGGGTCCTTGGTGCTGGTTAGTTTGCCTCTTAACAAAGCTACCTGCAGGTCTTCCAACAGCCAGTTTGCTACTCACTTTGGCACTAAAATTGTGCCAACAGTCTATGGCATAGTGGCCTACCTTGCCACAGCACCAGCACTCAAACCTATTATACCTTTGCTTAGGTACATCCCTAGCTGTTTTATCTATAGCTGGCTTGTCGAGAGCTGGGGCTTTGCCCTTAGACTTGGACTGAACAGTCCTAGCAGGTTTAGTAAATCCTAATCCAGTTTTACCTTTATGATGAACAAATTCATCAATTAAGGGTAGAACAGACTTAGGTTTAGAAAACCTAGCAACAATGTCTCTCTCCTTCTGAAGACTAATCTCCAGACTCTTGATTTGATCATTCTTGAATGTTATAGTCCCCATATGAATAACAGTTATGTTCTTCAGTCTGGCTATTTCATTCAACTTTTGATCAATCAGTTTATCAAAATCAGTTGCAGCCATTTTGAGACTTGCAATCTCCTTAGCCTGACTCTTGGCCAAGGATTTGCTTTTCTTATATGCTTGCAACAGAACTCTATATTCATCAATCAATTGATGAACATCCCCTTCAGATTCAGATTCACTGACATCACTTGATGCTGATGTAACTGAATCTGAACTAGTACTAGAAATTGAACTTAAAGAACAATTTTGTACCTTATTAGGTCCTGGCTACTCCAGGATTTTGTCACCTTCTGTTAAGGCCATCAGTCTTTGGCACTGAGTGTCCTCTTGCTCATATATAGAGTCCATTATCTGGATGAACTCCTCTTCTTCTTATTCAGCAAACAGTCCTATATATGCTTCAGCTTCTGACTCAGTTTCTGATGAAGATATGTCTGACAGACTTCTGTCCTTCTTGGCAACAAAGGACCTTTCCTTCTTGCCCTTGAATTGAGTCTTCTTCTTATCATTAGACTCCTTCCTTTTCTCTGGACAATCTGCAATTACATGTCCTTGTATGTTACAGTAATAGCATATAATTTTGGATAAGGTTGCTTTGCTTGTCTTGGGCTTTCTCCTGTCTTTCTTTGATGACTTCTTGTTCTGATAATAGTCATCTTTACCCTGTGAAGTGGATGGCTTTGTCCTCCACTGTTTCTTCTTTAAGAACTTCTGAAAGTGTCTTGTGAAAGCTGCAAAGTCCTCATCACTTTCACTGCTCTCAGAATTTCTACTTGCTGTTTCATCTGACTCAGTCTCTGCTACCTTTGGAGGTGGAGATGGAGACTTACTTTTGTATTTCTTGGTGGCTTCTGTTTTGAATGTCACTGCTCTTTCTTTGTGCTCACTTCTTGTAGTTTTCTCCTCCTCCTTCCTTACCATCAACTGCATTTCATAGGACAGCAGTTTTTCAAATAAAGTTAGAGGGGGAATATCTGCTAACTTGGCCATTTCCCTAATGGCACAGATCTTGGTGTCCCAATCCTTTGTTAGAGACCTCAAGAACTTATCATTTAGCTCATAATTACTGAAATCTCTTTCATAGGACATTAGCTCATTCACAATCCTATAGAATTTCTTATAGCATTCTGTTATGCTATCAGTCATACCTTGCCTGAAACTTTCATATTCTTGGTTTAGCAAAGACTTTCTGTCTTGCCTCACTTCTTCAGAACCCTCCATATACACTATCAAGGTATCCCGCATCTCCTTAGATGTCTTACAGTGTATTAAATTCTGAAAGGTAGCATCATCTATGGCACTCACAATGATATTCTGAACCCTCTTGTCCATTGTGGCTAGAATTATCTCATCTTTTGTCATTTCAGAGAAGTCCTTAGGTGTTCTTCGATTTGCATCCAGGACTGAAACATTCATGGGCACATATGGCCCTTCTTTAACTGTGATATATATTCTAGGGTCTGAGGCTTCCATAAATAGTCTCACCCTTTCCTTCCAGATGCCAAAAATTTCTTTCTGCAAATGGATAGCTTCATGGATCCAAGTTCCTTATGATTCTCTGTTGAACCCATGTTTCTTGATTTTCTTGATTGCACTTAATCTGCCAACAGGATCTACTCAGACAGTTATGTCCCTTTTGAGTAACCTCCCTCTGATACCACTTGAAAGAAATTGTACCTAAACACCTAGAGGGGGGGTGAATAGGTGACTTAATCTTTTTAGACTTTTTAGGCAGATTTCAATTTATATCTCAGAGTATAACTAATCAGCAATCACAGCAATCACAGCAGTCAATCAAGCACACAGTGAACACACAAATTTATAGTGGTTCCCTAAGGTTTGGGTACATCCACTTTCCCCCTTCGCCTATCTAGTAGAGTACTAGATTCAGCCAAACTCCTCCACTATCTCAGATCCTCAGATCTTACACTCAGAACCTCAATCAGGTTCCTACAGCTCAGGCCCAAGGCCCTACAACTCAGCTTCTTCACAAAGCCTACACTCAGCCACAAGGCCTACACTCAGCCACAACAGGCCTACACTCAGAGAACTAGTTCTCCTACACTCAGGCACACATGCCCTACACTCAGCCTTTATAATTACAGGCTTACAACTTAGATCCCTAAGGATCTTACAGGAAAATATGAATACAAAATGTAAACTCTACAACTCAGAGAAAAGAGAGAAGAGTTGAGAGTTTCTTGATGAGTTCTTGGAAGAACTCTGCTGAGATCAACCTGACTTGGCTTTCTTCAAAGCTTCTTGAATGTAGAACACAATAAGATTGATTCTCTGCAGCTGATCTTCAATCACTTCAACTTAAGATTCAGAACAAGGTCTGAATCCTTCTTCACAGCCTGGTTCCAACGACTGTCTTCTTGGATGGAGCTCTCTCTCTCCAACTACTTAGATCTTCATTTGATTCTTCAAAGAATAGCTAGATCTTCTTTTGTGTTTCTCTTGTTGATTGATCTTCTGATTCTTAGATTTTGTAAGCAGAATAAGCCTATATATAGGCCTTCTTCATGGTGACCGGCTGGTCCGGTTCCTAACTGATTTCTGACAACTCTGACAGGTGCAGTAGACCGGCTGGAATGGCAGTTGTCAAGTCATCCAGTCAGTTCTTGAAATATCTGAATCTGTCTGAAAGTGTCCAGACAATCTGTCTTTAAGTGTCGACACTTATAGACTAAGTGTCGACACAAGATGACTAAGTGTCGACACTAGCCTTCAAGGTGTCGACACAACTCCTTGTGTTGTAGAATTCACTTCTCGACACAGCTTCTTCATCATGTGTCGACACTGATAATGTGTGTCGACACAAGTCCTTGTACTTCAGTACTTTGTTGAATTCTGGTAAGTGTCGACACAACTCCTTTGTGTGGACATATCTTCATGTGTTGAACTTGTTCAGTGTCGACACTTCTTCTTGGTGTCGAAACTTGAGTTCTGTGTTGATACTTGCTGAGTGTCGATACTTCTCCTTATGTTGACACATCTTCTTTTGTTGAGACTTTTAGCTGAGTGTCGACACATCTCCTTTGTGTCGACACTTGTACTTAGAATTTTGTTGAACTAGGCTGAGTGTCGACACAGCATCCAAGTGTCGACACTTTCTTCAAGTGTTGAGTCTTCTGCTAAGTGTCGACACATTCTTTCTTGTGTCGACACATTCTTCATGTGTTGAGTCTTCTGCTATGTGTCCACACATTCCTCATTATGTCGACACATATACTTAGTCTCTGCTGACTTTTGCTGAGTGTCGACACAGCCTCCAAGTGTCGACACTTTCTGATGTAGACACAAATCCTCTGGGTGTCGACACTGCTTCTAAGTGTCGACACTGCTTCACTGTACTTTTCTTCATTGAGTGTCGACACAGCTCCTTGTGTCGACACTTTCTGTCTGGTGTCGACTCTGCGTCCCTGGTGTCGACACAATTACTCCAAGTGTCGACACTGCTTGTCTGGGTGTCGACACAAGTCTTCTTAAGTGTCGACACTTTCTGTCTGGGTGTCGACACATGGACTTAGAATCTTTTCTGCTTTCCCTGCAAATACTTAACCTGCACAAGGCAACTCAAAAATACATCAAATACATTTTGATGTATATTATTGAGTAGGGTGAGGCTTCTTCAAATTAGGTACATTTAAACCAATGTACCCAACAATCTCCCCCTATTTGGAGAAGTCATAACCCTTAGTCAATGATATACACCATACATAACAAAATCACAGTATAATGTAAACAGGATTATATTATCAGGGAAAACATAAACATGTATTAAACAACACATGTATACACAGATATCATCTCAGAACAATTATGAAATAGATTTATAACGCATCACATTGTTCTAACACTTTGTCATATTCATCATACAAAAATTTATAGAGTGTTTTAAAATCAAAATATTACAACTGTAAACTTAAGATAAATCTATTCTAATTCTGATCAGCCTCCTTAATTACAATTCTTTTTCCTGATTGTATCTTTGCTTGTACAGAGGCTTTAATATCTTCAGTATCAGCAGACTTCTTGCCTTTCAGCTCGTTCTTCTTTAGCTCCTCAACTTTAATCTTTTGTCTCTCAAAGTAATGATATGACTTGGGAAAGTACTTGCTAGGCTACTGGGCAGTAGGAGGAAGCTTTCCCATCTTTGCCTTCCTTCTATATTGCACTATGACTTCTTGCCTATTTTCATGCTTTCTCCATTCTTGTTCAGAATACCATTTGTTTCTGTCTTGAATATTATCTTTGGCAGCCTTCCATGCAGTTAAGATAATGTTTCTTGAAGTGGGGCTCCACTGTTCAAAATCTGGTCTTTGTTCAGCTTGCTCTATAAACATCTTCTTAGACAACATAGTCTCTTGTTCCTTGAGCAGCAAAGCTTCTTGTTCCTTTAGTATAGCCTCAGGCACTGGCTGAACCACCTTCTCTATGATGACATTTTGTTTTCCCTCAGGTGGGCTATACATAGTCTGAATATCAGCTTGTATCATATCAAAATCTGGTGGAGGATAGATTACTTGAGCTACTTCAGGTTGCTCACCTCTAAGATAGGCAGGATTAATCCCAGATTCTGCTACATTGTCATCATCACACAATGGAGGATATCCAAGGGTGGCTCAGATAGAATTAGAAATCCACTTAGCATGATCAGAGCTGGCTTTGACTAACACCCTCTCCCCCTTTATGACTTCTCTTTCCATGTGATCTCGCAGATCATCCTTCTGAAATCTGATTTGGGCATCCAAATAGTTGACTCCATCTTTAAAGAAAGGTTTCAACCTTTGGAGCTTTTCAGTTATCAACTTCTGAGAGTCTTGAATTGCAGAAGTAACATCAGTTAAACTCTTTTGCAATGCTTTATCAAACTCTGCCTTAGCAGTAGCATTAGAAGTAGTCAGTCTAGTAGCTATGTTCTTCATCTCTGTGACAATGGCATTGTGTGAAGCTGTTAAGTTGTCATTCATTTTGATGTGGTTCTCAAGAACATACCCTTGCTTCAGTACAATGTCATCCACTTGAGCTTTGATTTTCTCTTGATGTGTAGCAAAGTAAACTACTGCATTCCCTCCCTTGTGGAAGCAGTCAGTCATCTCTTTCTTATTTTGATTCATTTCAAATCTTATAGACTTAATGTCCTGGGACAGATCAAATTGCAGTGATTTTTGCCCTTCATCTACATACTTTTCAAGAGCTTTCCTTTGTTCATCAAGCTTTATTTGCATAGCAACCATCAGAGAACTGTAATCTACTGATGGTGCTGGCTGGAGTGCTGGCTATGGTGCTATGGTTTGCAATGCCTTCTTATAAGTCTGGCTTCTTCTTTTGAAGACTTGAAATTTCCTTTTCTTAGCTCTGGCAGCCTCCTCATCTTCAGATGCTGATGTACTTGCAATATTTACCCTCTCCCTAGGTAGCTCCTCAACTTTTTTGGGCTTCTCAGACTCTTGCCTTGCAGTTTCTTCTAGTATTACCACAGGCTCCCCCTCAACTTGAGACTTCTCCCCCTCAGCAGCAGCACTTTACTTCTCAAAGTTTGTTTGATCCAGATTGAGAAAAAGATCTTCCATTGTATATTCTTGTGGAGAATGGGCTGGAGAAACTCTTGGCTCATCTACCACTGGATCAGATACTACTTGAACTGTAACAGATGCATCCTTCATGACAACATCTGGGGGTTGACTATCAATCTGAGATTGCTAATTAACATTATTTAATGAATCAGACAAAACATTATCCTCTATAGAGAAATATAAAGCATTAATCTCAGTGATTACCTCAAGGATGATGTGGGTGGCTCTTTCACTTTCAAGAGGAGTTGGCTCTTCCACCACTAGAGGCTCCCCCTGGATTTGATCCTGGTGTATGGGGCTAGCTGGTGGTAGCTCCCCCTGCCTCTCTGCAGCATCTTGTTGAGCTGGAGACTTCCCAGCATTTCCTTCTACATCCTCATCAGGAGTAAAGACAACTTGCTCTTCACTACCAGAGCTGCTAGATGAATCCTGAGCCACTGGGGCTGTCTTCTTCTTTGAAAGATATGGTACCTAAACACCTAGAGGGGGGGGGGGGTGAATAGGTGACCTAATCCTTTTCTTAATTCTTTGTTGGCAGTCAACAGTTTATAACACAGATTTCTGAATAAGTAATCACAGCACACAGCAATTCTCAACACAGTACAATCACAGCACAGAATACACAAGATTTTATAGTGGTTCCCCAATCTTTGGGTACATCCACTTTCCCCCTTCGCCTATCTAGCAGTGTACTAGATTCGGCCAAACTTCTCCACTAGCTCAGAACCCAACAAGGTTCCTACCTCAGGTCCAAAGCCTTACACTCAGCCAAAAGGCCTACACTCAGCCAATCAAGGCTTACACTCAGCCAATTAAAGGCCTACACTCAGAGTTCTTCAACTCCTACACTCAGGCACCAAGCCCTACCCTCAGCCTTTATAAAATAGGCTTACAATCACTCAGATCCTATGGATCTTACAAGTTTAAAATAGAAATTACAAATGCTAACTCTACAACTCAGAAAGGATGAGAGGAGTTGAGAGTTTCTTGAAGAGTTCTTGGAAGAACTCAGCTTGATCCAAACTGACTTAGCTTTCTTCAAAGCTTCTTGAGTAGAACTGAATTAGTCTGAATCTTCTGCAGTTGATCCTTGATCTCTGCTTCTTGAAATCCAGATGACTCTGAATTGTTCTTCTCAGCCTTAGTTCCAAAGACTGAATCCTTAGTTGGAGCTCTCTCTCTCCAACTACTTAGATCTGCAGTTGGACTGCCTGATCTTCTTGTGTTGATCCTCTATGTATCACTTCTTGATTTAATCTGATCAACTACTTCAATTATTCTCACAACAAGTAATGATTGTGAACAACTTGACCACTTAACAACTTTTTTTTATTCTGTAAACTGTGGGTGCCTATTTATAGGCTTCCTTCATGGTAATCGGCTGATCCAGTTTATAACAGACTTTTGACTTCTCTGACAGTTGCTGTAGACCGGCTGGATTGGCAGCTGTCATGTCAACCAGTCACTTCTTGAAATTCTCTAACTGTCAGTTAGTGTCGAGACTTTTTGTTCTTAAGTGTCGACACTTATAGACCAAGTGTCGGCACATGTTGTGTAAGTGTCGACACAAGTCTACAAGGTGTCGACACAATTCCTTGTATGTCTCGACACAGTTTCTTCTGCATGTGTCGACACTGAAATTGAGTGTCGACACAAGTACTTATACTTCATTCTTTATCTGTATTCTTCTAAGTGTCGACACATCTCCTTTGTGTCGACACATCTTCATGTGTTGAAACTGTCAAGTGTCGACACTGATTCTTGGTGTCGACACAAGTCTTCATTCTTGATTCTTCAGCTGAGTGTCGACACATTCCCTTAGTGTCGACACTTATACTTAGAATAATTTACAGCTTTTCTGTTCTTTGCTAAGTGTCGACACATCTCCTTGTGTCGACACTTCCTTCTAGTGTTGAGTCTTCTGGTTATGTGTCGACACATTGTGCTGAGTGTCGACACATTCTTCAAGTGTTGACTTCTTTGAGTGTGTGTCGACACATTGTGCTGAGTGTCGACACATTCTTCATATGTTGACTCTGCTGATTGAGTGTTGACACATTGTGTTGAGTGTCGACACTTGTACTTAGTCTCTGCAGAATTTTGCTGGGTGTCGACACAACTCCAAGTGTCGACACTTTCTGATGTTGACTCAGCTCTTCTAGGTGTCGACACTTCTGCTAAGTGTCGTCACAGCTTTTCTGCATCCTTCTGCACTGAGTGTCGACACAGCTCCAAGTGTCGACACTTTCTGACTGGTGTCGACTCTTCTTCCCAGGTGTCGACACAATGACTCCAAGTGTCGACACTGCATGTCTGGGTGTCGACACAAGCTTTCTCAAGTGTCGACACTTGCCCTCTGGGTGTCGACACATGGACTTAGAATTTTTAGCTTCAGTCCAGTGTATTCCTAACCTGCACAAGTAACTCAAACAAACATCAAATACATTCTGATGTATATCATTGAGTTAGGTGAGGCTTCTTCAAATCAGGTACATTTGACCAATGTACCCAACAATCTCCCCCTATTTGGAGAAGTCATAACCCTTAGTCAATGATATACACCACTCATAATTAAAAATTACAAAATGATGTAAAGCATATAAATGACAACAGGGTAAACTTGAACATGTAATAAAGCACACATGTATACTTATTAAACATTGCAGAACAATTAAGAAACACACATATTTCAGAACATTCATACTATATTTATCATATACTGTCCCAATAATGTTCCTTATACATTTTCAATGAAGTATTACAATGTTTATCACTTAACAGATTACAACAAGCATCAAGTTAATTCCTAATCTAGTGCTGATCAGGTTCTTTAATAACAATGCCTTTTCCAGCTTTAACTTGAGCTTTCACAGCAGCAGCAGCAGCAGGCTCAGCTTCAGCAGTCTTCTTCCCTTTAGAGTCCTTCTTCTTCTGTTCTTCAGCCTTGATCTTTTGTCTTTCAAAATAATGATAGGGCTTAGGAAAGTACTTGCTAGGCTCCACAGCTGTTGGAGGTAGCTTTCCTAACTTAGCCTTCCTTCTAAATTGGACAATTGCTTCCTGCCTACTCTCATGCTTTCTCCATTCAGCCTCTGAGAACCACTTGTTCCTCTCATGGGCATTGTCCTTGGCAGCTTTCCAGGCTGTGAGAATTATGTTCCTAGAAGTAGGGCTCCATTGTTCAAAATCTGGCTTTTGCTCAGCAATTTCCCTAAACTTCTTCTTTGACAGCCTAGTTTCTTCTTCCTTGTCCAAAGCCTCTTGCATTGCAGCTGAGATAGGTTGAACAACCTTTTCCAGAATAATATTAGGCTTGCCAGCAGGTGGACTATACATTGTGCTTATGTCTGCATGAATCATTTCAAAGTCTGGAGGTGGATAGATTACATCAGCCACTGCTTGTTGCTCACCTCCAAGATATGCATTTTGAATACCAGATTCAGCCACTTCATTGTCATCACACAGGGGAGGATATCCAAGTGTAGCCCTGATAGAATTGGAAATCCATTTTGCATGCTCAGAACTGGCCTTGACTAACACTCTCTCCCCCTTTATGACTTCTTGGGCCACATGATCTCTCACATCATCTTTCTGGAATCGGATTTGGCTATCCAAATACCTTATGCCCTCTTTAAAGAAAGGTCTAAGCTTTGTAAGCTGTTCTGAAATGACCTTCTGTGAGTCTTTTATTGCAGTCTGTACAGCAGCAATCTCTGCTTGAAATAGCTTATCAAAATCAGCCTTGGCAGCAGCAGTGGAGGTTGATGGTTCATCAGACTTTTTCTTGAGTTCAGTGACTATGGCATTGTGAGATGCAGTCAAATTATCATTCATCCTGAGTTGATTCTCCAGCACATAACCTTGTTTTAGTGCTATATCATCAACTTGAGTCTTTATTTTCTCTTGATGGTTTGCCAAATAGACTACTGCATGAGCACCCTTTGTAAAACAATCAGTCATCTCTGTTTTATTAAGGTTCATTTCAAACCTTATGGACTTGATTTCCTGGCCCAGATCTGATTGTAGTGCTTTGTGCCCTTCATCAACATAAGTTTCTAAAGCTTTCCTTTGTTCATCCATCTTGATTTGCATGGCAAGCAATAGAGCACTGTAATCAGTGGATGGAGCTTGTTGAACTAAGGAATGTTGAGCAACTGTTTGGAGAGCCTTCTTATAGCTCTGGCTTCTTCTTTTGAAAACAAAGAATTTCTTTTTCTGAGCTTGCTCAGCTTCATCATCTTCAGAGTCTGATGTACTGGCTATATCCACCCTATCCTTAGGGCTGGATTGTTTTTCAGTATGCACATCTTGTGCCTGCTCAGTATCTAGCCTTATAGGCTCTTCCACAACTTCAATGTTCTCCCCCTCAGCAGCAGCATTCTTTACTGTATCAGCATCATTCTTTTCCATATCAAAATCTTCTTGATCTAAGTTCAAAAAGAGATCTTCCATTGTATATTCTGCTGGAGACTGTGCAGGAGTTGTTCTGGTTTCATCAGCTATAACAGATGTGTCTTGGTGAACAACATCTGGTTCTTGAGTTGCTGGCTGATTTTGCTGATGGTCATCAGACAAATCAGAATTTATTATAGAGAAATCTAATGTATTAAGGTCAGTAAGTACCTCTTGAATGAGGAGGGTGGCTTGTTCACTCTCCAGTGTAGATGGTTCTGCTACACCTGGAAGCTCCCCCTGGATGTCAGCTGCCTCCTGAGGAGCAGGTGTCTTCTCTGCAGGCACATCAACTGGACTTTCAGGAGTGAAGACCACATGTTCTTCACTGCCTGAGCTGCTGGAGGACTCTTGAGGCACAGCAGCAGTCTTCCTCTTCTTCCTGGGAGGAGAGTCTCTCTTAGTAGCTTGTTTCTCAGGGGTGGTCAATTCCTTTGATACCAGCACCCTTTCCCATCTAGAGAATATCCTGGAGTCCATTCTCCTCATATGATTGATCTTAGATCCTGCAGCAGTGCTCATTACCTCTGGAATTGATCCAGCCAGGTAGAGACTTAGTATCCTACCCAGATTGGGCTTCTTCAGGCTTTCTTTTACTTTCTCATAAACCACCATTGACCAATCTGTTTTCAGATTGAAGATGATTCTGGTCATGACTTCAAACATGGAGGCAGACACCCTGTCATGCCCTCCTGGCTTGCTCAGTATTACCTTGCCCACTACTTCAGACAAGAACTTGCCTTGAATATTCATACCTTTCCTGTTAAAGACTGATCCCACCTTCATCTTTGGATCCAGTCCACACCAAGTAAGAGCTTCCCTGGTCTTAGAAGCAGTTACGTCCTCTTCATCTTGTACTTTAGGTAGCTGAAGTACCTTTCTTAAAGACTTGGGTGAAATTTTGACTTTGGTGCCATGCACCCTGGACTTAATCCTGAAGCCTGAGTCATCTATAGATGCGCCAGAAAGGAATTCAATGACTTCCTTCTTCCATATTTTCGTTGGTTCTGAAACCAAGAATTCCAAGCCTGAATTGACAATTAGGGTTAGCACTGATTTGATTTCTTGGTCGCTGTCGTCAAATGCGCCTCGCACAAGCTCATAGCCTTCGTTTACGTTCTCTTCCAGCTTGGGAGCCATTAGGGTTTTGAGAATTAGTCTTGAGATGAGAGAAATGTCGACACAAGAGTTTAGGTCTCGAAACTTTGAAAGCGTGTCGACAATCAAAGACAGAACCCTATTTATACCTTTCTTGTTTGAAGACGAACAGGCGGGATGAATTTCTAATGATGTGTCGACACTGTCAATAAGTGTCGACACTGACTTATAATGTCTCGACACTCATGTGTCGACACAAATTTAGTCAACAGATTTTATGTGTCGACACTTGGTTAAGTGTCGACACCACTATACTCGACATGTGTCGAGACTTTACTTAGAAAAAATTCTGAGTAAAACTTAAGTGTCGACACTTTATTGGATGTGTCGACACCTATTCGACATGTGTCGACACTAACATTCTGAAGTGTCGACACTAACTTCCTAGATGTGTTGACACCATTTTCCTGAAGTGTCGACACTTACTATTCTGTGTCGACATAGACTTGTCTATGTGTCGACACCTTTTTACTTAGCCAATGTTTGTTCTGTATACTTAGTCTAAATTTATCATACCTAGTTCAATTTTGAACCTATTAAACTTAGCTTCTTCTAAGGGCTTAGTAAACATATCAGCTATCTGATTATCTGTTTTAACATATTCAAGTGCAATATCATTTCTTTCTACATGCTCCCTAAGAAAGTGATATTTAATCTCAATATGTTTAGTTCTACTATGTGATACAGGATTATTAGCTATGGAAATAGCACTAGTAGAATCACAATAAAATGGAGTTCTACTTACCTGACATCCATAGTCTTCTAGCTGATGTTGAATCCACAGAAGTTGAGTACAGCAACTTCCTGCAGCTACATATTCTGACTCAGCTGTGGAGATGGCCACACTGGTTTGCTTCTTACTACTCCATGAAATGAGTCTTCCACCTAGGAATTGACAGGATCCAGTAGTGCTCTTTCTATCTTCTTTGCATCCTGCAAAGTCTGCATCTGAATAACCTGTTAGATCAAAATCTCCATTCCTAGGGTACCAGAGACCTAGATAAGGTGTGCCCTTTAGATATCTCAAGATTCTCTTGACTGCAGTCAAGTGAGACTCCTTAGGGCAGGATTGATACCTGGCACAAACACATGTAGCATACATAATGTCAGGTCTACTTGCAGTCAAGTAAAGTAGGGAGCCAACTATCCCTCTATACAAGGTTTCATCCACAGGTTTCCCTGCATCATCCTTGCTTAGAGACATACTTGACCCCATAGGAGTCTTCATGGTACTGGAGGAATCCATACCATATTTCCTTATGAGTTCTAGGGTGAACTTTGACTGACATATGGACAAGCCACTTTCAGTCTGTTTAACTTGGAGACCCAAGAAAAATTTCAGTTCTCCCATACTACTCATTTCAAATTGACTTTGCATAAGCTTTGCAAACTTTTTGCAAAGGCTACTTTCAGTAGACCCAAATATAATGTCATCTACATATATTTGGACAAGTATTACTTTGCCTCTAGATACCCTAAGGAATAGAGTCTTATCTATTTTCCCCCTTGTGAACTTGTTCTCAATGAGGAAACTAGATAGGGTTTCATACCAAGCTCTAGGAGCTTGCTTTAACCCATACAATGCTTTCCTAAGTCTATAGACATAATGAGGAAGAGTAGGATCAACAAAACCTGAAGGCTGCTCCACATATACTTCTTCTTTTAAATTACCATTAAGGAATGCTGACTTCACATCCATTTGGTATACTTTGAATCCTTGGTAGGTTGCATAGGCCAAGAACATCCTGATGGCTTCCAGTCTGGCTACTGGAGCAAAGGTTTGATCAAAATCAATACCTTCTTCTTGCCTATATCCTTTTGCAACCAGTCTTGCCTTATTCTTAATGATGACTCCTTGTTCATCTAACTTGTTTCTGTAGATCCACTTTGTTCCTATCACATTGTGATCTTTAGGCTTAGGAACTAAGTCCCAAACCTTGCACCTCTTGAACTGGTTTAGCTCTTCCTGCATAGCTTCAGTCCACTGTGGATCTTGTATTGCTTCTTCAAATTTCTTTGGTTCTATTTGAGACAGAAAACTTGAATATACTGCAGCATTCTGATTTCTGCTCCTTGTCTGAACACCTTGTCTTGGATCTCCAATGATCAGCTCCACTGGATGATCTCTTAGATGCCTGTTGGCTGGAGGCATCCTTACTTCTGGTTGTACTTCTTCAGCATCTTCATCATGCTGAGTTCCTTGAACTTCTTCAGCTCCTGGTACATGTAGTTCTCCCCCTGGACATAAGCCATCTTCTTCTACTTGCTGTCTTGCAGCAGGTACATCTTCCATGGTTAGCTTGTCCATCTTCTTAGAAAGACCTGTGGGGCTGCACACACTACCAGACAACTCATTGTTAATAAGAAGTGTCTCATCAAAAACTACATGCACAGACTCCTCAACAACTTGTGTAGTCAAGTTGTAGACTCTATAAGCCTTACTATTACTGCTGTACCCAACAAACACTCCCTCTTGGGATTTGGCAGCAAACTTAGTTAAGTAAGACTTCCCATTGTTAAGTATGAAGCATTTACAACCAAAAATCCTGAAATAGGATAGATTTGGTTTCCTGCCTTTCACTACTTCATAGGGGGTCTTGTTTAACCTTTTAGTGATGGTAGCCCTATTTATCACATGGCATGCAGTGTTTACTGCTTCAGCCCAGAAATATTCTGGCAGTGATGAATCACTTAATAGGGTTCTACCAGCCTCTATCAAGGTTCTATTTTTCCTTTCAGCAATGCCATTTTGCTGAGGTGTTCTAGGTGAAGAGAATTCTTGAAATATCCCATAGTCTTCACATAGTTTTGTCATGCTTTCAGATTGAAACTCTGTACCATGGTCACTTCTAATTTTGACCACTGTACAGTTCAATTCATTCTGAATTTGCTTAACAAAACTGTGGAAGACACTGGGTGTTTCAGATTTCTGCTTTAAGAAGAACACCCAGGAAAACCTTGAGTAGTCATCAACAACTACAAAGGTGTAGACCTTCCTACCTAAGCTGTGAACTGGCATTGGACCAAATAGATCCATATGCAAGAGGTATAAACACCTCACAGCATCCTTGTTGTCAATGCTTCTAAAGGTGGATTTAGTCTGCTTGCCCTTTTGACAAGCTGAGCAAATGCCATCTTTGACACACTTAACTTGAGGACCATTCCTCACTAACTCTTTACTAAAGAGTTTGCCAATAGTCTTGTAATTAAGATGAGCAAGCCTCTTGTGCCACTTGACACATTGAGAGACTGTCTCATCAGCTACAAGACAAACTGGAGAACTATTGTTCTCAACCATAATGTCTAAACAATAGACATTTCTCTTCCTATAACCTGTCAAAATGATCTTTTGATCACTTGACCTCTTGATATGACAACCATTTTTAACAAATGAGATGTCATACCCTACATCACTTAATTGACTTATACTAATGAGGTTATGTTTCAAACCTTTAACATAAGCCACTTGAGTAATGGTAACAAGGTTAGAAGAAATGTTACCAAACCCTTTGATGATTCCTTTTTCAGAACCACCAAAGGTCACCTTTGGACCATTTTTGATTGGGATGTAGTCCTTCAGTAGTCCCCTAGTTCCAGTCATGTGTCTGGAACATCCACTATCCAAGTACCATGTAGGGGTATGGCCACTTGGATTTTCCTGCAAAACAAATTAATGAACCTTAGAACCCAAAGTAAACTTGGGTCCTTGGTGATTGTTAGTTTGCAATTTGACATAGCTACCTGCTGTCTTTCCAACAGGTAACTTGCTACACAACTTGGCACTGGCATTGTGCCAACAATCCAAAGCAAAGTGGCCAACCTTGCCACAGCACCAACATTCAAATTTGTTGTACCTTTGCTTAGGTTCTGACTTAGCTGTCTTAACTACAGCAGTCTTGTTGAATGTTGGGGCTTTGCCCTTGGACTTGGACTGATCCTGAACAGTCCTAGCTGGATTAACAAAACCCAGTCCAGTCTTTCCTTTATGATGAACAAAATCATCAATCAAGGGTAGCACTGATTTAGGTTTTGAATACCTAGCTGCTAGCTCTTTCTCCTTCTGAAGATTAATCTCCAGTTTCTTAATTTGATCATTCTTAAATGTAATAGTACCCATCTGAATCACAGTAATGTGTTTCAGCCTAGCCACTTCATTCAGTTTTTGATCATAATTCTTCTCATAATCTATTGCAGCTGCCTTGAGATCAGCAATTTCCTTGGCCAAATTTTTGGCTAGGGTCTTGCTTTTCTTATAGGCTTGCAATAGTACTTGATATTCATCTAGGAGTTGATGAATATCTCCCTCAGACTCAGATATATTCTCATCACTTGATGAAGAATAATCTGACTCTGAACTAGAACTGGAATCAGAACTTTGAGTTAAACCTTGTACCTGACTGGGTCCTGGCTGCTCCAGGTTTTTAGTACTTTCAGTCAAAGCCATCAGTCCTTGGCTTTGACAGTCTTCTTGCTCATAGATAGATTCCATGATCTGCATAAACTCTTCTTCTTCTTCAGCAAATAGCCCAATATAGGCTTCAGCATCTGTCTCAGTGTCTGAAGAAGACATATCTGAAAGAGTCTTCTCATTCTTTGCAACAAAGGACTTCTCCTTCTTTCCTTTGAAGTGTGTTTTCTTTTTGTCACTGGATTCTTTCCTTCTTTCAGGACAGTATGCAATAACATGGCCCTGTCTATTGCAGCAGTAACAAATTATTTTGGATCCAGTTGCCTTACTAGTCTTGGTCCTTTTCTTGTCCTTCTTTGAAGGCTTCTTTTCCTGATACTGAACCTCTTTCCCTTTGGAAGATGAAGGTCTAGACCTCCACTGTTTCTTCTTAAGGAACTTCTGAAAATGTCTGGTGAATGCAGCAAAGTCTTCATCACTTTCACTGCTTGTAGATTTTGTACTTTCTGACTCTTCAGATTCTGATTCAACTACCTCAGGAGGAGGAGTTGATGACTTGGTCCTGCTCTTTCTGGGTACATCTGACTTAAAGGCAACAGTCTTTTCTCTGTATTCAGTCCTTGTTGACTTTTCTTCTTCTTTTCTCACTGACAATTGCATCTCATAAGATAACAACTTGCCAAAAAGTGTGGGAGGAGGAATTTCTCCCAACTTTGCCATTTCTCTGATGGCACAGATCTTGGTGTCCCAGTCTTTGGTGAGGGACCTCAAGAATTTATCATTCAACTCATAGTTTGTGAACTCTCTTCCATATGACATGAGTTCATTTACAATTCTATAAAATTTCTTGTAGCATTCAGTGATGCTATCCCCTCTTCCTTGCCTAAAGCTTTCATATTCTTGATTAAGCAAGGACTTCCTATCTTGCCTTACTTCTTCAGAACCTTCCATATAGACAATGAGGGTGTCCCACATTTCTTTTGCAGTTTTACAGTGAATAAGGTTCTGGAAGGTGGCATCATCAATTGCACTAACTATTATATTCTGTGCTCTTTTGTCCATGGTTGCTAGGACAATCTCATCCTTGGTCATTTCAGAGAAATCCTTTGGAGTCCTCTGATTTGCATCCAATACTGAAATCTTCATGGGCACATATGGCCCTTCTTTGACTGTGATGTATATCCTAGGGTCAGAGGCTTCCATAAAAAGCCTAACCCTCTCTTTCCAGATCCCAAAGATCTCTTTTCTGCATATAGGTAGTTTCATTGAACCCAACTCCTTATGATTCTCTGAAGAACCCATGTTCTTGATTTTCTTGGAACTGTTTCCTGTTTCCTGACTTATACTGAATCTGCCAAACTGGATCTCCTCAGACAGTTAGTCCTGATTTTGAGGAACCTCCCTCTGATACCACTTGAAAGATATGGTACCTAAACACCTAGAGGGGGGGGGGTGAATAGGTGACCTAATCCTTTTCTTAATTCTTTGTTGGCAGTCAACAGTTTATAACACAGATTTCTGAATAAGTAATCACAGCACACAGCAATTCTCAACACAGTACAATCACAGCACAGAATACACAAGATTTTATAGTGGTTCCCCAATCTTTGGGTACATCCACTTTCCCCCTTCGCCTATCTAGCAGTGTACTAGATTCGGCCAAACTTCTCCACTAGCTCAGAACCCAACAAGGTTCCTACCTCAGGCCCAAAGCCTTACACTCAGCCAAAAGGCCTACACTCAGCCAATCAAGGCTTACACTCAGCCAATTAAAGGCCTACACTCAGAGTTCTTCAACTCCTACACTCAGGCACCAAGCCCTACCCTCAGCCTTTATAAAATAGGCTTACAATCACTCAGATCCTATGGATCTTACAAGTTTAAAATAGAAATTACAAATGCTAACTCTACAACTCAGAAAGGATGAGAGGAGTTGAGAGTTTCTGAAGAGTTCTTGGAAGAACTCAGCTTGGTCCAAACTGACTTAGCTTTCTTCAAAGCTTCTTGAGTAGAACTGAATTAGTCTGAATCTTCTGCAGTTGATCCTTGATCTCTGCTTCTTGAAATCCAGATGACTCTGAATTGTTCTTCTCAGCCTTAGTTCCAAAGACTGAATCCTTAGTTGGAGCTCTCTCTCTCCAACTACTTAGATCTGCAGTTGGACTGCCTGATCTTCTTGTGTTGATCCTCTATGTATCACTTCTTGATTTAATCTGATCAACTACTTCAATTATTCTCACAACAAGTAATGATTGTGAACAACTTGACCACTTAACAACTTTTTTTTTTATTCTGTAAACTGTGGGTGCCTATTTATAGGCTTCCTTCATGGTAATCGGCTGATCCAGTTTATAACAGACTTTTGACTTCTCTGACAGTTGCTGTAGACCGGCTGGATTGGCAGCTGTCATGTCAACCAGTCACTTCTTGAAATTCTCTAACTGTCAGTTAGTGTCGAGACTTTTTGTTCTTAAGTGTCGACACTTATAGACCAAGTGTCGACACATGTTGTGTAAGTGTCGACACAAGTCTACAAGGTGTCGACACAATTCCTTGTATGTCTCGACACAGTTTCTTCTGCATGTGTCGACACTGAAATTGAGTGTCGACACAAGTACTTATACTTCATTCTTTATCTGTATTCTTCTAAGTGTCGACACATCTCCTTTGTGTCGACACATCTTCATGTGTTGAAACTGTCAAGTGTCGACACTGATTCTTGGTGTCGACACAAGTCTTCATTCTTGATTCTTTAGCTGAGTGTCGACACATTCCCTTAGTGTCGACACTTATACTTAGAATAATTTACAGCTTTTCTGTTCTTTGCTAAGTGTCGACACATCTCCTTGTGTCGACACTTTCTTCTAGTGTTGAGTCTTCTGGTTATGTGTCGACACATTGTGCTGAGTGTCGACACATTCTTCAAGTGTTGACTTCTTTGAGTGTGTGTCGACACATTGTGCTGAGTGTAGACACATTCTTCATATGTTGACTCTGCTGATTGAGTGTCGACACATTGTGTTGAGTGTCGACACTTGTACTTAGTCTCTGCAGAATTTTGCTGGGTGTCGACACAACTCCAAGTGTCGACACTTTCTGATGTTGACTCAGCTCTTCTAGGTGTCGACACTTCTGCTAAGTGTCGTCACAGCTTTTCTGCATCCTTCTGCACTGAGTGTCGACACAGCTCCAAGTGTCGACACTTTCTGACTGGTGTCGACTCTTCTTCCCAGGTGTCGACACAATGACTCCAAGTGTCGACACTGCATGTCTGGGTGTCGACACAAGCTTTCTCAAGTGTCGACACTTGCCCTCTGGGTGTCGACACATGGACTTAGAATTTTTAGCTTCAGTCCAGTGTATTCCTAACCTGCACAAGTAACTCAAACAAACATCAAATACATTCTGATGTATATCATTGAGTTAGGTGAGGCTTCTTCAAATCAGGTACATTTGACCAATGTACCCAACATTCTTCTTATTTTGGGGAGTTATTTTCTTTGGTGTGGGAAATTCCTTGGATAAAACCCTATCCCATCTGGAGAAGATGCTCATGTCCATTTTCCTCATATGATTGATTTTAGTGCATGCAGCTTGACTCATAACTTCAGGTATACTACCAGCCAAATATAGACTTAATATCCTACCCAAATTGGGCTTCTTCAGACTTTCTTTAATCTTATCAAAGACAACAACAAACCAATCTGTTTTCAATGTGAAGATTATCCTTGTCATAAGATTGAACATATGGGCTGAGACCCTGTCATGCCCTCCAGGCTTACTCAAGATCACTTTTCCAACAATTTCTGAGAGAAATTTTCTTTGGCTGTTCATGCCTTTCCTATTGAATACAGAACCAATTTTCATCTTTGCATCCAGTCCACATCATGTTAATGCTTCTCTGGTCTTAGAAGCAGTAACTTCATCCTCTTCTTTTGTCCTTGGTAGGTTTAGAGTTCGTCGACCCGGGTCCAGAGTTCGTTGAGCTGAGAAGTTATATTCGTCGACCAAATAATTATTGTTCGTCGACCTAAGATACAAGATCGTCGAACTAAGAACAGTTAACTACTTTCTCTAGAGCCTTGCCAATTCTGTGCATCAAGATCGTCGAGCTGAGAATCTAACTTCGTCGACTGGAGTTCGGTGAAATATTTCTGGACTTAGAATATTGAGATGTTTTTGGACTCGAATGTTGAAGTAGAGTATCCAAAAATCATCGACCTGAGAACTAAGTTCGTCGAGCTCAGCTTAGAGAATTGTCTCTGAGTTCATTGAGCTGAGCACGACTTTCGTCGAGCTGAGTTCGACGAACGTCGAACTCATTTCCTGAGTCTTTGAAATTTCTCTAAGTCTTGAGTCTTTTGTAGTCTGCTGATGGTTGATCCAAGTAATGTTGACTTAAAGGACATGGCCTAAACTCTAGGACACAAATATGACCCTGGATATACAGGTTGGGTCAAACATCCTAGTTTAGTGAACCTAGCCTAAATCCAACTAGGGATCCAATAATCTCCTCCTATTTGGGTGTGATCACTAAATACAGACACACAATATTTACAAAGCAAGAAAAAATATATCTAGCATGAGATATTTAAAATATGCAGCAGATATATATGTACAGAGAGCTTTGTATTATGAAATAGATGAGCAGTTTTATGGTAACAGAAAAGATAAAACAGTTCAAAATTCATTTCTTCTTCTTTTGCTCCTTGTGCTTCTCCTCTTTAGCTTTTTCACCAGGCTGTGTAAATTTTATTTTCCTATTTGGATTTGCTGCTTGAATCTTTGTCATTGCCATATCAGCTGCTCCAATAATATTAAGGGAAGTAGCCCTTAGCACCACAGCTTCTGGATGCAATTTCATATAATCATCAACATTAAAGAATTTGTTAGCTTTGACAAACCTGTTGAGTTCCTCCTTCCTATATTTGGATATGGTTGAGTATTGAGAGGGATCATTTCCTTCAGCTTTTGCCTTGTTGATCATGGATAGGCCAACCAATTCCTAGAACCTGGCCATCCTTGCAGTTGTAGCTATTTCTGGGTCCTCAAAATGTACAGGAGGGGAGGCAGGTCTTTTTGAGCTTTCAGCTTTTTGATGTTCAGTGATTTGTTGTTGTTGATGTTGATGTTGTTGTTGTTGCTACTTGCCTGATGAAAGCCTGTGTTGGCTGCTTCCAGAAGAGGAGGAGGACCTACCCTGATGTCTCTGATATGTTTGATATTGGGTAGTCCTCTGAGATGAACCTGAAGCACTGGCAGCAGGTGGAGGAGGAGGAGGAGGAGGAGGGTCTTTTCTGAATCTCTGAGGAGGAGGTGAGTATTTTTTGCTCTTCTTTCTATCTTTCTGCTGGTTCTTGGACAGCAACATCCATGCTGACATGCCCTTGTATGGAGTGATGTTCAGAAGAATGTAGTAGGGAGTATCATGTGTTGGGTTGGGTTTTGGAGCAGGAGGTGGAGGAACTTTCCTCTTCTTAGAAAGTTTCCTTTTTTAGTAAATGAACTGTCATCTGAATCCTCTTCATCATCATCATCATCTGAAGAGTCTTGAGGAGTATCATATAATGCATTTATTTCTTTCAGAGCCTCTGCAAATATCAAGAGTTTTTCTGCCTGATAAGGAGCTGGAGGAGGAGCTGGAGCAGGAGAACTGTACACATCAGTGCTTTCAGCAACTAATTTATTCCCTTCTTCTATATCAGCCAAGATCAACTCATCAAGATCAGGCATTGGAGAGTCATCCATAATAAAAGTTGGAGCAGAAATGACTCTGGGAGGGGATGAAATAATGACTGAATCAGCTCTTGGTGAATATAGAATAGCAGGAGCCTCTGTAATAGCAAAATTATCATTGAGTTGCTTGGCAACTTTGGGGCTTATTGGGGAGGTATAGGGAACTATAGCCAAAGATGGCTTTATGTTGTAGTCTGGCAGAAAGTTCAAATGAAATGTATCAAACATGTTCAACAAATTTACAAGATTTACTGTGAGATTTATAATGTAATCACCAGCAGATTTTATTTCAGCCAAAACAGGCTCATCCAAATCCATATCAGATTCAATGAAATGAAGTAAATCAATTAAATCATCAGTTGTTGCTGCATCTACATCTGCTTCTGCTTCTTCTTCTGCTGTTGCTGCTACTTCTGTTACTGATGCTTCTTCTGGTACTGCTTCTGCTACTGCTGCTGCTACTTCTTCTTCACAGAGTATCTCCCCCTGCCTGGTTTCAGTGAGTACTGGAGTCAGGCCCCTGACTGAAGAAGGAGGGATGGAGAGAGAGCAGCGATTTGAGCAGCAAGGGAAGAGATTGAGGTAGCAAGATGGAAAATAGCCTCTGCTATGAGTGTCACGACCCGTATTTTCTCTGTATTCAAAAATACCTCAGAGTAGGGAAAATACGTGTCGTGATGTCATGTCGTGCAGGGGACAGCTGCAGACGCTCAGGCAACTCGTCCTCACATTTATTTCATGTAAAAGATTTATGAAATTAAGTTAGAAATAATGCATATAAGTTATTAGAGTTAATGACCGTGTCCCTCGGTCGGGTGGACCACTAGTCCATAGGTGAGAAAATATATAAGTTTTATACGGCAGAAAAATACTGAGTTAGTTCATTTGTTAACCTATGTGAGAATGAAGGTTTCGTATCTCAAAATGATGTTGTGTCTTCTACATTTAATATATATAGAGGACTCGTATAGCGCTTAAAAATAGTAGGTTTGGCAGTTAAAAATCATGTCATGCCGATACTCCAGAATGCAGTTTTGTATATTTTAAAATAACTAAATGCATCATAACATAAATCCTTCCCAGAGAGCAAGTACAAACAGGTAAAAAAAGTAACATCAGAAAAAGTAGCAAGTAGTCTCTCACAAAATAAAATCAAAGTCTATGGGCGTCAACAACTGACACGAACCCATAGTAAAATCTGACAAGTCTAAACAAAGTCAACTACCTCAAGCTCAGAGGTGGAAGCAAACGGCCGCAGTAATCAGCAGCACCGGAAGCACAACGTGGTCAACTAAACCTGTTACAGCTCTGATCCTGAGGCATTCAAAAGAAGAACACCTCAGAAGCAAGATACAAATGGTACAATGAGTAAAGGCAAACTACACAAACCTCAAAGTGAAGGAAATTGTAAAGCGACTGCAACAAAAGGGTCAGCAGCAGAGTAAAAATAAGCAACAGTAAAACTAGCCAAGCAAAAATGGCTAATCACATCATTAGGACAGAACAAAGCACCAACAATAGAAGTTCAAACTTTCATCTTTCATTAATATTCGTGTTATTCATTAATAAAAATGAGGCTGATCATCTCAACCAAAAAGAGTACTGTGTCGGGGAAAAAGGTCCACAACGCGCACAAACCCAGCCAACAGGCACTATGCCGAGGGAGAAACCCCAACGCGCACAGACCAAGCTAAGGTAATGTGTCGGGGATGAAAGTCCACAACGCGCACAGACTCAAGCATAAGGCACTATGCCGAGGGAGAAACCCCAACGCGCACAGTCCATCTGTGTTTCTTTAGTTACATAATTATACATGCAGAGTTCATTTTTATTCATCACAGACTCAAGATTAGCCAACAAAGTGGACTGCAAAAGAGCATGTCAAGGTCGAGCAAGTGAAGTTTAATCAAAAATAACGGAACGCACAAGATGTCACAATGATAAAGATAACTCGATGGTTAAAACGGCACGACAACCGATTCGTTTACCAATTCAATGGACTCAAATTTTGGGGTTATGGTTTTAGGGACAAGTCACAATCCAAGGGAAAGAGGAAAAAAATTATAATTTCAGGACAAGTTTTTAAATAATTGAAACATGATAACCTTAAACAATTGTAGCAAAAATTTAGAATATAGGAGCAAGAGGAAGAGCAAGAACACCACTTGCGTCGTTTTTACCGGAAAAAATTCTCCGAATCACCCCATGTCGCAGATCGGGGCAAAAGAATACGTTAGGAGTCAAAATCTGAACGGAAATGACCGAAATAGAGGTTAAGGCCGAAAAACCCTAACGAGAAAACTCAAGGAATGAGAAAAAAATTACCACAATAGCGCAGCTCTCGACGAGAGCTTTCCATATCTACGATCAGTTGCAAATTTCGAGCACCGGAGCTCCGCTGGCGGCCACCGAAAGATTCCCGACTTAGAGCTCTTCGTCACGTCACTCAGGTTCGACCAGAAGAAGAAGAAGTCCTTTTTTTATAATATTTCCTAAGTATAAGATATATATATATATATATATATATATATATATGTTTAAATATATATGTAAATGTATATATAATTATAAAATTTTCTGTCTAAAACAGACGATACATGAGCGATTGCGCGAAGTATTAAAATAGAGGTTAGGATGACTTCAAATCAAAAAGTGCCCAACATGAAAATTGTAGATATCGTCGAGATGAACAAATTTCATGTTAACCATTTTTACATACGACCACGTTTTTACTTGCAAAACGGCACTCAAACGCAAATTATATCAGGCTACTCGGGAACAAGATTACAGGTATTCGAGAGGTAGAAAATAGGCTACTCGAGTAAGCAGAAACAGTCACTCGAGTATATAAAAAAGTACTCGAGTATAAAAATATCAGTACTCGAGTATGTATAAACAGTACTCGAGTATATAACAAATCTACTCGAGTAGATATAAAAAATATACTCGAGAGGAACCTGAGTACTCGAGAGCAGAAAAAGAAGTACACGAGAGCTTGAACATTGACTCACTCGTGTATATAGAACAGATGACTCGTGTATATAGAACAGATGACTCGTGTATATAGAACAGATGACTCGAGTATATGGAACAGATCACTCGAGTATAAGAACAATTCCTTTGCATATATAACAATTTTTTTGCAAATCTACCCTTATGATTAAACGATACAAATGAATAGTGTTTTTCATTTTTGAATAGTACTTTAATATTAAAATATTCATATGTATATATTTTTGAATAAGCAAACTACGAGATCAAAATGGAGGCACAAACGATCGCCAAATTAAACAAAACTCACGCCGTAGGCGAACATGGACGCTACGAACACAACGGCGAAGTCAAAACCAAAATCCGACGAGCCGTTCTTGAGATATAAATTCTCAAAGTCTACGAAGAACATAAATTTTACAAAACTTCGGAAATTCGCCGAGTCTCGAATATCGCTCGGATCGCGACGAAATTTAGCGAGCATGTCAGAAATTGATCAATTTAATTTTCCAATGTAAAATTTTCCATTTTCGGCAAGGATTCGAGAATTTGGCCGACTCGATCGAGTAGACGCGAAAACGCAATAACGGCGACGCGCCGTCAACTCCACGTTACGTAACGCCCCTTACGTCATTATGACGTCAGCAAGAGAATTAAATAATTGCCGGAAAATCAGGGGTGTTACAGTCACCCCTCCAAAAAGGAAGTTTCGTCCCGAAACTTGGAACACGAAACAGAACGAGACGGCAGAGGGAGAGACACGATAGAAGAATTCATTAAACAAGAATATTAACCGGGGAAGACTAGGAAAACAACTGAGGATGAGATTCTCTAATTGCGGATTCCAATTCCCAAGTTGAACCTCTAGCATCCTGATTTCGCCAAAGAACCTTAACCATTGGAATTGTTTTCTTTCTTAACACACGATCTTGCGTCTCAAGAATACGGATAGGCTCTTCGACATACGAGAGATTAGGCTGCAATTGGGGCACTGATCCAAGGACATGTCGATCACTATGAACACACTTTCACAACTGGCTCACGTGAAATACGTCGTGAACACCAGGGAAAGAATCAGACAATTCCAGTCTATAGGCAGAAACTCCAATGCGCTCCAGAATCTGAAAAGGTCCCACATAACTGGGATCTAGCTCATGGTTCCTTCCAAATATTTTAACACCTGGCATCGGAGAGACCTTCAGAAACACCAAGTCCCCAACTGCAAACTCCAGATCAATTCTGCGCTGATTTGCATATTTCTCGTATCGCTCCTGAGCTATCCTCAGCTTTTCACGAATATACTTTACTGAAGTACTCATATCCTCTAGCGCTTTCGGACCGAGCAAGGGCTTCTCACCTACTTCTGCCCAAAACAGGGGAGTTCGACAACGCCTTCCATATAAAGCTTCAAAGGGCGCCATCTGCAAACTCTCATGATAACAGTTATTGTACGCGAACTCCATCAATCTGAGGCGTTTATCCTAAGCCCAACTATGGTCTAGAATATAACATCTAATCATATCCTCCAAGATCTGATTCACTCTCTCCGTCTGACCATTTGTCTGAGGATGATAGGCAGTAGAATACCTAAGGTCAGTACCTAGAGCTCCTTGCAAGCTCTGCTAGAAACGAGACATGAATTGGGAGTCTCGGTCTAACACAATACTCGTAGGTACACTATGCAGTCTGATAACTTCGTTCGGATAAAGCTCAGCTATCTTTTACATGGAATAATCAATCTTGAAAGTCACAAAGTGGGCACACTTGATTAGTCTGTCCACGATAACCCACACTGCATCATGCCCTCAGGGAGATCTCGGCAAACCAGCAATGAAATCCATGGATAAACTCTCTCATTTTCAAGTCGGTATATCTAAAGGCGTTAACTTTCCACCCGGCCTTCTATGATCAGCTTTGACACGCTGACAGGTATAACATTCAGATACAAATCTTGCGATGTCATTCTTCATGCCTGACCACCAAACAATCTGCTTCAAATCTCTGTACATTTTCGTGGAGCCAGGATGATAAGCAACACTTGAACCATGCGCTTCACTGCATATTCTTGATCGGATGTTCCCAACAGCGGGAATACAGTATCTGCCACGGTTCTTTAGGGTGCCCACGTCGTCAATCGAAAAGTCAGGCAACTCCCCTTTCTCAGTCCTACTGCGGAGGTGCTGTAAATCAGGATCGTCTTTCTGATGTTGCCTAGTAAGAGTAATCCACGAAGGTTCAACCACCTCTAAGCTACTCGGCGAAGTGCTATTCCCTACGGTTATGTTCATGAGTAAAAACTCTTTAACAAGGGATTGCACCGAGAGGTTAAAGATATGTGCGGGCTTCCGGCTCAACGCATCTGCCACTACATTAGCCTTGCCGGGATGATAAAGGATATCGACTTCGTAGTCCGCAACATACTCTAACCATCGACGCTGGCGCAAATTCAACTCCTTCTGAGTGAAGACATATTTCAAACTTTTGTGGTCCGAATAAATTTTACACGACACTCCATACAGAAGATGTCTCCACAACTTCAAGGCATAAATGACGGCAGCAAATTCTAGGTCGTGCGTAGGGTAATTCTTTTCATGCACCTTCAATTGTCTCGATCCATACACAATCACTTTGCCGTCCTGCATCAACACACAACCGAGTCCAACTCGCGAGGCGTCCACATAAACAACATACTCTACTCCTTCCACAGGCAATGCCAACACTGGAGCAGAACACAATCTCCTCTTGAGCTCTTGAAAATCTCCCTCACAGGCATCCCTCCAAATAAAAGCTGCGCTCTTTTGCGTAAGCCTGGTCAAAGACGCAGAGAGAACAGAGAATCCTTCCACAAATCTTTTATAGTAACCTGTCAACCCTAAGAAGCTACTTATCTCCTTAGGCGATGTAGGTCTCTTCCAATCCAAGACTGCGGTTATCTTCGCGGGATCCACTGAGATTCCGTCCTTACTTACAATGTGTCCTAGGAATGACACCTGAGACAACCAGAACTCGCACTTGCTAAGCTTCGCATACAGCTTGTGCTCCCTCAGAGTAGACAAGACCAAGAGCAAGTGCAAGGCGTGCTCATCTGCATTTCTGGAATATATTAGGACATCATCAATGAATACCACCACAAACTTATCCAGAAAATCCTTGAACACCATGTTCATCATGTCCATGAAAGCTGACGGTGCGTTCGTTAACCCAAACGACATCACCAGAAATTCAAAGTGATCATATCGAGAACAAAAAGCAGTTCGTGGAATGTCGGACTCCCGGATTCTTAACTGATGGTAACCTAAACGGAGGTCAATCTTCGAGAACACGGAGCTACCTCGCCACTGATCGAACAAATCATCGATCCTAGGCAACAGATATCTGTTCTTAATTGTCACCTTGTTTAGCTCTCGATAATCAATGCATAGACTCATCGTTCCATCTTTTTTCTTCATGAAGAGCACTGGTGCACCCCATGGGGAAGAACTGGGTCTAATAAAACCGCACTGTAATAACTCATCCAGTTGAGTACGCAGCTCCTCTAACTCACGCGGCGCCATGCGGTACGGTGCTTTTGCAATAGGGCGAGTGCCTGGCTCGAGGTCTATAACAAATTCTACCTCTCTCAGGAGGAAGTCCAGGAAGACTAACAGGAAAAACATCCGAAAACTCACGCACCACAGAAACATCCTCAACCCGAGGCTCAACCGATGCAGCTCCCAGAACAGAAATAGAGACAAGAAAAGAATCACAGCCAGACTCTAGAAATTTGCCAGCACGTACCGCAGAAATGATTGGAGATTCCTGACGCGGCAAACCATACACACTCATGGGTTATCCATTGTCACCTTTAAAATCCAAGCGCTTGTGCTTGCACTGAATGACAGCATCATAGCTGGACAGCCAGTCCATGCCCAAAATCACGTCGAAGTCTACCAAATTTAGCACCTTCAGATCCACAAATGCTAGAAAACCACCTAGGGAGATGGGGCATTTTTAGATATCCTGATTTGAACTCACCACCTCTCCTGAAGGAAATTTGACATTTATGGACGTGTCTAACTGGTCGAGAGCCCAGCGATGATGGTCTACAAAACTCCTCGCCACAAAGGAGTGAGTAGCACCCGAATCAAACAAAACGCGCGCCCACTTATTCTTCACCTTAAATTCACCTAAACACATAGAGCGCGCAACTAAAATGGGGAAACTATAAATCTACAAAAGAGATTACTAGCCGAGTTAGAGACTAACCTGAGATCACTTGAGTCGAAGATTGGGCTTCCTCCATGGTCAGCACATTCAACTTTCCTTTTCCCTTGTCCACGAGAGGCAGGGGAGGCGGCAGAGTCTGCAACGGAATGACATGGAGCGCAGGCTGGCTCTGCGGGCAATTAGCCTTCATGTGTCCTTTTTGGCCGCAGAGAAAAAAGGCTCCAGCCTTCTTGCGACAACGAGCCACATCATGCTCACTCCTCTGGCAGAAAGAACAGACCAGACCTTCCTTTAGAGCATCCTGGATCGCGTGTACCTGAGACAGCTTCTGCGCATCCAGTCTCTTAAAGCACTTATCAAAAGGGTGTCCTGGCTTACCACAGAAGCTACACACTTCCCTTCTATCCTTCTTCGCTACAGGGCTAGATGCCCTAGCACTTCCTCCATCGTCAAGTTTCCTCTTGTCCTTCTTTGCATGCAATCCCCAATTCTTCGCATTTTCTATCGCCTCAACCTTTAAGGCAGCTTCGACTACTTCTGCAAAGGTCTCAGACTTGTATGCGCTAGCCAACTGCTGGATGTCATACCTCAGACCACCCAGAAAACGCTTTACTCTGCCTTCTTCGGATGCTACTAGATCTGGGGCGAAATGAATGAGCTTACTAAACTCGACCTCGTACTCACTAACAGTGAGTTGTGAAAGAAATTGTACCTAAACACCTAGAGGGGGGGTGAATAGGTGACTTAATCTTTTTAAACTTTTTAGGCAGATTTCAATTTATATCTCAGAGTATAACTAATCAGCAATCACAGCAGTCAATCAAGCACACAGTGAACACACAAATTTATAGTGGTTCCCCAAGGTTTGGGTACAGCCACTTTCCCCCTTCGCCTATCTAGTAGAGTACTATATTCAGCCAAACTCCTCCACTATCTCAGATCCTCAGATCTTACACTCAGAACCTCAATCAGGTTCCTACAGCTCAGGCCCAAGGCCCTACAACTCAGCTTCTTCACAAAGCCTACACTCAGGCACAAGGCCTACACTCAGCCACAACAGGCCTACACTCAGAGAATTAGTTCTCCTACACTCAGGCACACATGCACTACACTCAGCCTTTATAATTACAGGCTTACAACTTAGATCCCTAAGGATCTTATAGGAAAATATGAATACAAAATGTAAACTCTACAACTCAGAGAAAAGAGAGGAGTTGAGAGTTTCTTGATGAGTTCTTGGAAGAACTCTGCTGAGATCAACCTGACTTGGCTTTCTTCAAAGCTTCTTGAATGTAGAACACAATAAGATTGATTCTCTGCAGCTGATCTTCAATCACTGCAACTTAAGATTCAGAACAAGGTCTGAATCCTTCTTCACAGCCTGGTTCCAACGGCTGTCTTCTTGGATGGAGCTCTCTCTCTCCAACTACTTAGATCTTCACTTGATTCTTCAAAGAATAGCTAGATCTTCTTCTGTGTTTCTCTTGTTGATTGATCTTCTGATTCTTAGATTCTGTAAGCAGAATAAGCCTATATATAGGCCTTCTTCATGGTGACCGGCTGGTCTGGTTCCTAACTGATTTCTGACAACTCTGACAGGTGCAGTAGACCGGCTGGAATGGCAGCTGTCAAGTCATCCAGTCAGTTCTTGAAATATCTGAATCTGTCTGAAAGTGTCGAGACAATCTGTCTTTAAGTGTCGACACTTATAGACTAAGTGTCGACACAAGATGACTAAGTGTCGACACTAGCCTTCAAGGTGTCGACACAACTCCTTGTGTTGTAGAATTCACTTCTCGACACAGCTTCTTCATCATGTGTCGACACAGATAATATGTGTCGACACAAGTCCTTGTACTTCAGTACTTTGTTGAATTCTTGTAAGTGTCGACACAACTCCTTTGTGTCGACACATCTTCATGTGTTGAACTTGTTCAGTGTCGACACTTCTTCTTGGTGTCGACACTTGACTTCTGTATTGATACTTGCTGAGTGTCGACACTTCTCCTTGTGTCGACACATCTTATTTTGTTGAGACTTTTAGCTGAGTGTCGACACATCTCTTTTGTGTCGACACTTGTAGTTAGAATTTTGTTGAACTAGGCTAAGTGTCGACACAGCATCCAAGTGTCGACACTTTCTTCAAGTGTTGAGTCTTCTGCTAAGTGTCGACACATTCTTTCTTGTGTCGACACATTCTTCATGTGTTGAGTCTTCTGCTATGTGTCGACACATTCCTCATTATGTCGACACATATACTTAGTCTCTGCTGACTTTTGCTGAGTGTTGACACAGCCTCCAAATGTCGACACTTTCTGATGTAGACACAAATCCTCTGGGTGTCGACACTGCTTCTAAGTGTCGACACTGCTTCACTGTACTTTTCTTCATTGAGTGTCGACACAGCTCCTTGTGTCGACACTTTCTATCTGGTGTCGACTCTGCATCCCTGGTGTCGACACAATTACTCCAAGTGTCTACACTGCTTGTCTGGGTGTCAACACAAGTCTTCTTAAGTGTCGACACTTTCTGTGTGGGTGTCGACACATGGACTTAGAATCTTTTCTGCTTTCCCTGCAAATACTTAACCTGCACAAGGCAACTCAAAAATACATCAAATACATTTTGATGTATATTATTGAGTAGGGTGAGGCTTATTCAAATCAGGTACATTTAAACCAATGTACCCAACAAGTTGCCTCTGCTTTATGTGTAAAACGTTGTTCATTAGACGGTCTCGCTCGACCGATGGTAAGAACTTCTTCAGTAACATACTCTTAAATGACTCCCACGAGCACCCATCGGAAAGGTTCTCTTTTTCTCTGATCCACCAACTTTTTGCAAGACCTTTAAGCTGATACGCCGCAATCATCACCTTCTGATCGGAGGATACACCAGAGTAGGAAAACATTTCTTCTATGGCAATGATCCAGTCATCCAATGCCATAAAGTCTGCTCTACCATCATACGAAGGAGGTCCTAGTCATTGGAAGTGAGAAATGAAGTTCATCTCAGGTGGTAGTGCGACTGGGGGAACTAGAGCAGCAGGGGGAGTAGGAATAGTTTGGTCCACAGCTGGTTCCTACGCTCTAGTCTGCTGCCCGGCGACGACAGCCAACAACGATTGTATCTGAGACTGCACGTCCACCATCTGCCTTGACAGGGCCTCGTTACTTCGCCGCAGCGCTTCGATCACTGCTTCGCTCTGGGCACCAGAAGACTCACCCTCTGACTGGGGAGTCGACCTCGTCGCAATGCGTTTAGGTGACATTCTACAAAATAAACGGATATCTAGTCAAACCTTGCCTAAGACATCACAAACTGGAAAAATATTGCCTTAGCAAACTGTTTCGGGTTCATATTTTACCGATACGAACAAACGACTTATCAAGGACCTAGCTTATGACGCTGAAGCTAGAAAACTCAAATACCCTGACTCAGATCAGATCAGGAACAAACAGATACTTGCTCTTGCTGTTACCTTGCTCTGGGAAATCATAAAATGATGTTATGCTTCTAACTCGTGCCTATAATATGAATGCATGAATGTTTAAATTTCATCTCAAATCATGGGTGTACATATGTCATCGTGTAGATCTTTAACTTGGCACGTGTGCTTATGCAATGGTATGTTATGTATGTAGTGCTATGCATTCTAAAAAGGCCTTAGTGCATGTTATGAGTGGTGTACATATACAATGTTATGCATCCCATACTACATAATATTGTATGTAACGAAGAAAAGTAAACATGCTAATGGGCATCTATGTGATGATGATTATGCATCTCATACTACATAACGGTCTCATGTTGCCACCTATGGTGGATTCATATACAGACACATATTATGCATCTCATACTACATAATATGTTCCGTATACTTCTTATCATGCTATGAGTGTAGTGTTCGTGCTTCCATCAAGCTCTACTGATGATATATTGGTGTGTGTATGCAATGAAATGATATGGTTAGAGTTTTGCTTAATGGAAAGTTGTTCGACTAGCTTGCCAAACCAACCGCCCTCTTGCAAAACCTCCCTCTGATACCAACTGTCACAACCCGCATTTTCTCCGTATTCAAAAATACGTCAGAGTAGGGAAAATACGTGTCGTGATGCCACGTCGTGCAGGGGACAGCTGCAGACGCTCAGGCAACCCGTCCTCACATTTATTTCATGTAAAAGATTTATGAAATTAAGTTAAAAATAATGCATATAAGTTATTATAGTTAATGACCGTGTCCCTCGGTCGGGTGGACCACTAATCCATAGGTGAGAAAATATATAAGTTTTACGCGGCGGAAAAATACTGAGTTAGTTCATTTGTTAACATATGTGAGAATGAAGGTTTAGTATCTCAAAATAATGTTGTGTCTTCTACATTTAATATATATAGAGCACTCGTATAACGCTTAAAAATAGTAGGTTTGGCAGTTAAAAATCATGTCATGCTGATACTCCAGAATGCAGTTTTGTATATTTTAAAATAACTAAATGCATCCTAACATAAATCCTTCCCAGAGAGCAAGTACAAACAGGTAAAAAAAGTAACAGCAGTAAAAGTAGCAAGTAGTCTATTACAAAAAAATATCAAAGTCTATGGGCGTCAACAACTGACACGAACCCATAGTAAAATCTGACACGTCTAAACAAAGTCAACTACCTCAACCTCAGAGGTGAAAGCAAACGGCCGCAGTAACCAGCAACACCGGAAGCACAACACGGTCAACTAAACCTGCTACAGTTCTGATCCTGAGGCATGTAAAAGAAGAACACCTCAGAAACAAGATACAAATGGTACAATGAGTAAAGGCAAACTACACAAACCTCAAAGTGAAGGAAATTATAAAGCGACTGCAACAAAAGGGTCAGCAGCAGAGTAAAAGTAAGCAACAGTAAAACTAGCCAAACAAGAATGACTAATGACATCATTAGGACAGAACAAAGCACCAACAACAGAAGTTCAAACTTTCATCTTTCATTAATATTCGTGTTATTCATTAATAAAAATGAGACTGATCAGCTCAACCAAAAAGAGTACTGTGCCGGGGAAAAAGGTCCACAACGCGCACAAACCCAGCCAACAGACACTATGCCGAGGGAGAAACCTCAACGCGCACAGACCAAGCTAAGGTAATGTGCCGGGGATGAAAGTTCACAACGCGCACAGACTCAAGCATAAGGCACTATGCCGAGGGAGAAACCCCAGCGCGCACAGTCCATCTGTGTTTCTTTAGTTACATAATTATACATGCAGAGTTCATTTTTATTCATCACAGACTCAAGATTAACCGACAAAGTGGACTGCAAAAGAACATGTCAAGGTCGAGCAAATGAAGTTTAATCAAAAATAACGGAACGCACAAGGTGTCATAACGATAAAGATAACTCGATGGTTAAAACGGCACGACAACCGATTCGTTTACCAATTCTATGGACTCAAATTTTGGGGGTATGGTTTTAGGGACAACAAGTCGCAATCCATGGGAAAGAGAAAAAAATTATAATTTCAGGACAAGTTTCTAAATAATTAAAACATGATAACCTTAAACAATTGTAGCAAAAATTTAGAATATAGGAGCAAGAGGGAGAGCAAGAACACCACTTGCCTCATTTTTACCGGAAAAAATTCTCCGAATCACCCCACGTCGCAGATCGGGGCAAAAGAAGACGTTAGAAGTCGAAATCTGAACGAAAATGGCTGAAATAGAGGTTAGTGCCGAAAAACCCTAACGAGAAAACTCAAGAAATGAGAAAAACAATTACCACGATAGCGCAGCTCTCGACAAGAGCTTTCCAGATCTATAATCGGTTGGAAATTTCGAGCACCGGAGCTCCGTCGGCGGCCACCGGAAGATTACCGACTTAGAGCTTTTTGTCACGTCGCTCAGGTTCGACCAGAAGAAGAAGAAGTCCTTTTTTTATAATCTTTCGTAAGTATATATATATATATATATATATATATATATATATATATATATATATATATATATATATATATATATATATATATATATATATATATATATATATATATATATATATGTTTAAATATATATGTAAATGTATATATAATTATAAAATTTTCTGTCTAAAACAGACGATATATGAGTGATTGTGCGAAGTATAAAAATAGATGTTAGGATGACTTCAAATCAAAAAGTGCCCAACATGAAAGTTGTAGATCTCGTCGAGACGAACAAATTTCATGTTAACCATGTTTACATACGACCACGTTTTGACTTGCAAAACGGCACTCAAACGCAAATTATATCGGGCTACTCGGGAACAAGATTACAGGTACTCGAGAGGTAGAAAAATAGGCTACTCGAGTAAGCAGGAACAGTCACTCGAGTATATAAAAAAGTATTCGAGTATAAAAATATCAGTACTCGAGTATGTATAAACAGTACTCGAGTATATAACAAATCTACTCGAGTAGATATAAAAAATATACTCGAGAGGAACCGGAGTACTCGAGAGCAGAAAAAGAAGTACTCGAGAGCTTGAACAGTGACCCACTCGGGTATATAGAACAGATGACTCGTGTATATAGAACAGATGACTCGTGTATATGGAACAGATCACTCTAGTATATGGAACACATCACTCGAGTACATGGAACACATCACTCGAGTATAAGAACAATTCCTTTGCATATATAATAATTTTTTTTGCAAATCTACCCTTATGATTAAACTATACAAATGAATAGTGTTTTTCATTTTTGAATAGTACTTTAATATTAAAATATTCATATGTATATATTTTTGAATAAGGAAACTACGAGATCAAAATGGAGGCACAAACGCGCGCCAAATTAAACGAAACACACGCCGTAGGCGAACACGGACGCTACGAATACGACGGCGAAGTCAAAACCAAAATCCGACGAGCCGTTCTTGAGATATAAATCCTCAAAGTCTACGAATAACATAAATTTTACAGAACTTCGGAAATTCGCCGAGGCTCGAATATCGCTCGGATCGCGACGAAACTTGACGAGCATGTCAGAAATTAATCAATTTAATTTTCTAATGTAAAATTTTCCATTTTCGGCAAGGATTCACGAATTTAGCCGACTCAATCGAATAGACTCGAAAACGCACTAACGGCGACGCGCCGTCAACTCCACGTTACGTAACGCCCCTTACGTCATTATGACGTCAACAAGAGAATTAAATAATTGCCGGAAAATCTGGGGCGTTACAATGAGGGTCTTGAGGAGGGGAGTAAGAAGTGCTAGAAGAGGTGGAATGATGGAGGGGTCCAGTGGCAGGAATGCAGGAGGTGTCTCAGTGGGGATAGAATGATGAATGGAAGATGATGGTGGAGGAGGAGGTAAAGAATCTTGCATTGGTTCATCTGGGAAATAAGTATGAAGGGGGATGTAAGCAGATTGAAGAGGGGGATGTTGTTCAGATGGTGGGGTAAGGGAGATGAGGGTGGTGATGTACTTAGTGTACCATGGGGGGATGGAGTATGAGAGGGAGTATGAGTGTGGGATGGAATTGGGGTACCATGTTGAGATAGAGGTGAGGTATGAAATGAATATGAGTTTGTGATGGATGTATCGGAGAAGATGGAGGTGTAGGAGTGTGGACTGTGGTTTGAACCGAGGAGGGGAGTTGGTGTACCATCTGAGGATGGCTTTGGATGACTGGAGGTGGTGGAGGTGGAGTAGGGACATCCTCAGCAGGGTGGGGAGTGGCTGGATCAGCCCTTGTACTCTCAGAATGCCTGGAGGAAGAGGAAGAAGCCTTGGATGGCTTGGTGATGGTCCTCTCCCACCTGCCAAAGAGGGCACAGGTGAGCCTCTTGGAGGCATTTATGAATATGGTCGGTGTGACCAGGGATTCAGCAGCCTTTTCCTGAAGGAAGATTCCTAGAATTCTTCCAACAAAACACACCTCCTTTTTGGTGTTCTTTTTCTTGATCATTTCAAACATAATATTAGCCCAGTTCACAGACTTCTTCTTTACCACAGCACACATCACTATGAATTGATGCCTAGTGATGTAGTCATGGGTTGTGTGCTTGCCCAACAGTACTTTCCCCCCACAATATCTGTTATAAACTTATACTCAGTAGATAGATGTTTCTTTAGCAGCTTGTTGGGGGTTGCTCCAGAACAACCCATCTTATTTAACATTTCATCAAATTTTTCATTATCAATTTCCAACTCTACTTCACCATTAGCTAATTCAAAAATCTCAGTCAGTACGGAGGGGGTAAGAGAGACTGCATTTCCCTATATTGTGTCTGTCATGATGTCTTCATCTGTTGTGGAGGAAGTGTAGACCCATTCCCTGATCTCTGCAATGGCTAGCTTGATTCTAGTGGACATCAGATTCTTCAACTGTTGATCTTCAAACAGTTTCAGGATGTCCAAGAAGATTGGATCTGAGTGTTAAAACGACTCAAAGTGTACATCAAATCCAGTGCCAAATTTCATTGCTGCAAGACTGCCTATTGGAATCGTCATAGTGTGCCTGCAACAAACAAGAGAGATCAAATGCAATGGAACTGAAAGCGCGGGATAGATGTCGAAGAAAAACCTAGATATATGATTTTTCAGAATATAAATCGACAAACTCTGTTCCACAAAAAATAAAAGAATTATTCGATCTGAGGTCGACGAAATATTTTGTAGTTAAAAAATTCGTCAAGCTTAGTCTGAAGATTTGAAAACATTTCGTCGAGCTCTGTTCGATGAATTTTTTTTTGAAGCAGTTTCGTCGATCTCCGTTCGACGAAAACAACTACACTCACAGAGAGTTCGTCGATCTCCGATCGATGAACTTTGAAAAATTTGTCGACTGCAGATAGAAATTAAATTAAAGCTTCTCTATTTATCATTCTAAGCTGATCTATAAAGAACAAGTGATTTCTTTCATCCATGGGTTTGGTAAAAATATCTGCTCTTTGTAAATCAGTATAGATATAGACAAGTTTAATTTTGTTTTTGTTTACACACTCTCTAATGAAATGATGTCTAATATCTATATGCTTAGTCTTACTGTGATGTACTGAATTTTGTGCTATGGATATAGCACTTGTGTTATCACATAAGAGAGTTGAATTATTTAAGTTGAACCCATAATCCAGGAGTTGGTTTTGAATCCATAGCACCTGGGAATAGCAACTGTCTGCTGCAATGTATTCTGCTTCAACAGTTGATGTAGACACAGATGACTGTTTCTTGTAACACCAAGACACTAGTCTCATACCAAGGAACTTGTCACAACCCGCATTTTCTCAACGATAAATCGTATCAGAGTAATAGAAAACACGTGTCGTGATGCCACGTCGTGCAGGGGATAACTGCACACGCTCAGGCAAAACTCCGGACCTAAGATTTTAAGGAAAATTGTTGATTAAATATGAAAGAAAATCAGTTATATTGAATGACTGTATCCCTCGGCACGGTGTATCAGCTAGTCCACAATAAAAAATATATTTATACGCAGTAGAAAATACTTTGCTTCAATTAAGTTGACACCCTAGTGAGCATAAGTGTCCCTGAGGGACGACTCATGGTATGCACGTCTCTAAAGTGAATATAATATATATGAAAGATAGTCTTTTTACGCTAAGGAAATATAGTGTCTTTGTTTTATAAATATGTTATGCATGAGGTACATATAATAATGCGTTTAGGGTTTAAAATATCTAACATGCAACCTAGCATAAATCCTTCCCAGAAGCAAGTAAACAACCACAAATAGGCAAAAATAGCAGTTTAAGTTCATACCCAGCATCACAAGAAGCCACCAGTGGGCGTCAACAACCTGACACGAACCCACTGGCGAGCATGTATGTCTATACAGAAAGGTAAAGAACTACCTCACAGAATCGGGGATCAGCTATCTCAGCTACCCAAGAGGCCACCAACAAGCCCCTCTAAAAGAACTAGCCGCTGAACCGGCTACAACCTGGACCTGAGGTATTCAAGAAGAGAACACCTCAGCAAGGAAATAATCAAAAAGGTAAATAAAGCATTAGAATTATGAGCAAAAAGAAGGGTTTACCAACCCGGCAACAAACTGCTATAAACAAAAGAAAGGGAAGGACAGTAAGAAAAGAGTACTGTCTAAAGCACAGCAGAGCGCACCAAGTGCGAGCAATAAAACCAATATGCCCTACCAAAAGAGCCTGCAACAGCATCAAGACATATACATATGTGCCAAAATAAGAAGTCACAAAAAGGAAAGAAACTAACAGTCTTAACACGCGGGTTATGGCAGAGGTCAAAACATGGATCTGAATACATAACCAAAACCAGATCCATAAAGGGCTAAGGGGTCAAACAGTGGCAGCACTAGGGTTCCACACACGCCAACCCAAATCGGGGCAAAAGGCGGTGGCCACAGCTCTCCACATAAAACCACCCCTCCAGAGGCCACCAAAACTCTGCCACCTGCCACAACCCAAGAGTCGGCGTACAACAAAATTAGCCGAGCACCCAATACCCCCCCCCCCCCTAGGGAAAAGCCACACTAACAATCCTAAGAAACACACGAACTCAAGGCAAAAACGTCGGATCCAACCGATGCGGCCTTGCACGCCTAACCCGAACCAACACCGAGTCTTACCTGACCCCAAAACCAGCGCAGCAACCAGTGTCGACACGATGTGTCGACACCACAGCAAGCCGGTGTCGACACAAGGTGTCGACACAACCGCTGCCGGTGTCGACACAAGGTGTCGACACAACCGCTGCCGGTGTCGACCCCAAGTGTCGACACCACTGCGGTCGGTGTCGACACAAGGTGTCGACACTACCGCTGCGGGTGTCGAAACCAAGTGTCGACACCACTGCGGCCGGTGTCGACACAAGGTGTCGACACTCCCGCTGCGGGTGTCGACACCAAGTTGAAAGTCCACCTAGTGTCAACTATGTGCACCTATGGGGGGGGGGATAGGTGACGTGTGGTTCTTTTGCGGAATTTACGGATGTACCTGCACAACAAAAACAAAAACCACAGCACACAGAATACACAGCAAATTTATAGTGGTTCCCCGACTTGGGTACATCCACTTTCCCCCTTCGACCTATCTCCCCAACAAGGGACGACTCGGTCACTTCCCCAACGGGATTGAAATCCAATCCCTGCACTAACGGAAGGATCCCTTCCACACGTGAGAGTCGACACTCCCACAAAACGGGTTGCACCCAACCCTTACAACACGGAACACAAGTTCCTTTACAACGAAATTAAATGTAGAATGTACACGTGATACAAACTTCTTTTGGAGACTACGGTGTTCCTCTTTGTTCGACGACGTGTTCTTGAAGTCGATGAAGAGTCTACGACCTAGGTCTCTCTTGGAGAGGATTTCCCCGGAACCGGCGGCGGCACACGAGCGGCGGCTAGCTTCGGGATCGGCGGCTACGATGAAGAGCGGCTGCTGAACTAGGAGATCCAAACTTCGTAGCGAAGCAAACTAGGTCTACAAACGGTCACTCTAGGATCGGTCGTCTCGATCGATTCGGACGGAGGAGTTTTTCCCGGTCAACAAATCGAGAGACAAGAGATCTCTGGATAGACACGTGAGACACAAGCTTTGCTAAGCTTCTGTCGCCGGAGATCGGGAAGAAGATCGATCAGTGGCGGCGACGGACGTTCCCGAGCGTGACGGCGGCGACAGAGAGAAATCGCGATATTAGGGTTTCCGCTTGCTCGGTTTCTTTCTGTGTTTTTCTTCCGTTCAAAATACCCGAGTATAAATACTGTAGCTACCCTCAATAAGACCGTTTGTGGGACCCACAAAAGTAATCCCCAAATCCCGGTCCAGATGTTTAACAGCGGCAGAATCCGGTTCAGGAATTTCCAGAAAAACGCCAAGTCAAAATCGGTGAGAATCGAAAGTGATTCTCGCCGAGTCGCCGAGAATCAAAGGTGATTCTCGACGATTCGGCGAGAATCAAAGATGATTCTCGTCGAATTTGCCTTGGTTGCACGCGCTGCTTTAAGCCAGGTCGAGACGGCGAGTCAACCAGTGATTCTCGTCGATTCGACGAGAATCACTAGTGATTCTCGCCGAATCGGCGAGAATCACTAAGTGATTCTCGTCGATTCTTGCTTAGACTCAGAGGTGCTAGCTTAGAAGTTGCTGGAACGAGTTCGGCGAGAATCAACCGCGGATTCTCGACGAATCGGCGAGAATCCCAAGTGATTCTCGCCGAATCGGCGAGAATCACTGGGTGATTCTCGTCGATTCTAACTTAGACGAATTTTCGTCTTTCCACCCATGAGATGCTCCTTGACCCATCCTTTCTCCTTGTCTGCTCCTGCATATTTACAGCCCTATGCTTGAAAATAAGTGCACTCCAATAGAGAGAATACACGTAGGCCAACACACTGATCTGCTCAACGAGGGATTACGTCGTGCAGACCCGTGTATATTGACCTACTACACCCTGACATTGGTGTGCACTTAGCGTGGAAAAACTACAAGCACAACTAGAAGGATTTTATCAAATACATAGTCTATTGACCTTAGCTTGTCCAGGGGCTTCTTCAAATCAGGTGCATTGTGGATACAATACCCAACAATCTCCCCCTATTTGAAGAAGCCTAAACCCTACAAGCTAATGTGAATAGAGCAAATGGAAAGGAAAGCAAATGAAAGCCATAAACTTAACATCATTAAGTGGAGTCATCCCTTACCAATACCGATTGCTTGGGAGCAAGCTGGAGCCACCTTAGTCTTGACCCCGTGAGGGTAATCTCCCCCTTTTCGGCTTCGGCAAATCGGGGTCTGGAACCTTTGGCCCTTAGCTCCCCCTCAGTTCATGCACGAGTCGGGAGCTTCGGTGGTCTTTATGCTTCATAATTGAGCATCCCCAATTCAGTCTTGAAAAGATTGAACTTAGCCTCGTCTAAGGGCTTTGTGAAGATATCAGCAATCTGCTTGTCCGTGGGGACATAACGGAGAGAGATGTCCTTGTTTTCCACATGCTCCCGAATGAAGTGGTAGCGCACTTCAATATGCTTCGTTCTGTTGTGCGAGACAGGATTGTTGGCAATGGCAATTGCACTGGAGGAGTCACAGTACATTGGAACTTCCTTGAACTGAAGGTTGTAGTCGGCCAACTGATTTCTGATCCAAAGGAGTTGTGCGCAGCAGCTGCCTGCTGAGATGTACTCAGATTCTGCTGTGGAGGTAGCCACACAGTTCTGCTTCTTGCTGTTCCATGAGATAAGCCTTCTTCCGAGGAATTGACACGTCCCGGAAGTGCTTTTCCTGTCATCCCTACTCCCTGCAAAATCAGCATCTGAAAAGCCTATTAGCTCGACATCATTGTTTCTTGGGTACCACAAGCCAAGATTAGGAGTACCTTTAAGGTATCTTAGAATTCGCTTTGCAGCGACATGGTGAGATTCCTTAGTGTTCACCTGATATCTGGCACAGACACATGTGGAGAACATAATATCTGGTCTACTGGCAGTAAGGTAGAGCAGGGATCCAATGATGCTTCTGTATTTGGTTTCATCGAAAGGTTTACCTTTCTCATCCTTATCCAGAGACATGGTGGATCCCATTGGAGTCCTCATAGAGGTTGCACTCTCCATACCGAATTTCTTAAGGAGTTCATTTGTGAACTTCGTCTGAGAGATGAAGATTCCATCCTCAGACTGTTTCACTTGAAGGCCTAAGAAATACTTGAGCTCTCCCATACTGCTCATTTCAAACTTTCCTTGCATAAGTTTAGAAAACTTTTTGCAAAGATTGTTGTCCGTTGAGCCGAATATTATGTCATCGACATAGATTTGCACCAGCAAAATCTTGCCTTTGACTTCCCTGAGAAACAATGTTTTATCTATTTTACCTCTAGAGAACTTGTTCTCAAGAAGAAACCTAGATAAAGTCTCATACCAAGCTCGTGGATCTTGTTTCAACCCATATAATGCTTTATTAAGAAAGTAGACATGGTTGGGAAACGTAGGATCGACAAAACCTGGGGGTTGAGCGACGTATACTTCCTCTTTCAGGTCGCCGTTCAGGAATGCCGATTTCACATCCATTTGATAGACTGTGAATCCTTTGACTGCAGCATATGCCAGGAACAACCTGATTGCCTCCAGCCTTGCTACTGGTGCAAAGGTCTGGTCGAAATCAATCCCTTCCTCCTGTCGGTAACCTTGAGCCACCAGCCTGGCTTTGTTCTTTACAATGACACCATGTTCATCCAGCTTGTTTCTGAAGATCCACTTTGTGCCGATCACATTCTGCTTGTATGGTCTAGGAACCAGCGTCCAAACTTCGCACCGTTCGAATTGATGTAGTTCTTATTGCATGGCCAGAATCCATGCCGCATCCTTGTTCGCCTCGTCGAACTTCTTTGGCTCTACCTGTGACAGGAAGCTTAGATGCAATACTTCGTTAGTTGTACCTCTTCGAGTTCTGACGCCGACACGAGGATCCCCGATGATCTGTTCTCTAGGATGATCCCTCACGTGACGGAGCTCTAGAAGTCTGGCGTCTGGAGCTTCAACTACTTCTTGGGCTTCTCTTTCTTCCAAGAGATTTGATTCATCTTGATCTTCGACATTTTCTGATGACGTGGAGGTGGACACTTTGACGTACTTAGGAGTGTCATCTTTGGCGGGCTCATCCAGACTCAACTGTTTCAATCGTGCACCTGCATCTTCAAGAAAACCACTGGAAGAGTTGCTGTGAAGCAAACTTCCTTCATCAAGTACAACATTTATTGATTCTTCTACCACTAGGGTTTTCTTATTGAAGACCCTATATGCCCGACTATGGGAACTATAGCCCATGAATATGCCTTCGAAGCATTTTTCACCGAATTTAGTACGCGGGTACTTCCCATTATTTAGTACATAGCATCTGCAACCAAAAATCCTTAGGTAGGACATGGTTGGTTTCCTGCCTTTCAGTAGCTCGTAGGGCGTCTTACGATGATGCTTGTTGATCAATGCTCGGTTTTGTGCATGACACGCTGTATTGACAGCCTCTGCCCAGAAGTATTCCGGGAGAGAGGCGTCTTTCAACATTGTCGTGCATGCTTCAATGAGAGTTCTATTTCTCCTCTCCACAACCCCATTTTGCTGAGGAGTGCGTGGGGAGGAAAACTCATGAAAGATACCGTGTTCTTCACAGAATTCTGTCATAGCACCAGATTCGAATTCTGTTCCATGGTCACTTCTGACTTTGACCACGGAGCAGTTAAATTCATTCTGAACCTGCTTGACAAAATTAGTGAAGATGTCAAAAGTATCTGACTTTCGTTTCAAAAAGAACACCCATGTAAACCGAGAGTGATCATCAACTATCACTAGCGTATATGATTTGCCTCCCAAGCTATGAACTTGCATTGGACCAAACAAGTCCATATGTAATAGGTAAAGACATCGGGAAGAGTCTTTGTCTGCAATGCTCTTAAAGGTAGCCCGTGTCTGTTTGCCCATCTGGCATGCATGACAGGGGCTATCCTTGACGCACTTGATACTGGGAGCATCTCTTACTAAATTCTTAGAAAATAGCATACTAATTGTCTTATAATTAATATGTGCCAATCTCTTGTGCCATTGTTCACAAAGAGATGCACTGCCTGTTGCCACAAGGCATACGGGGGTAGATGAATCTATACTAAGAAAATCTAAGCAGAAGATATTTCTGCTCCTAATGCCTGATAATACCGTCTCAGAAGAGGTACGTGAAATTATCAGACATTTATCCTTGCAGAACTTAACGTCATAACCTTTGTCACATAACTGACTTACGCTGATCAGGTTATGGTTTAACCCTTCAACATAAGCCACGTCGGTGATAGAGATTATACCGTTGGAAATCATACCATAACCTCTGGTGACTCCTCGATCTGACCCTCCGAAGATGACTTTGGGTCCATTCTCGACGGGAGTGTAATCACGCAGCAGGCTTCTTGTCCCAGTCATATGCCGGGAGCATCCACTGTCCAAATACCAGATTGGCATTTTGGTGGCCTTTGGACATTCCTGCAAAACAAAATTAATTCGCCTTAGGAACCCAATCGACTTTGGGTCCTAGATTCCTGGTTAGCACACTCCCCCTCGGTTGGTTAACCCTACGAGTGGTCGGCCTCGCATTGTTAACATGGGGAGTCTCGTAATGTCTTGGATTAAACCAACAATCCACGGCAAAGTGACCGACTTTGCCACAGCACCAACAGTCGAACCTGTTGTATCTCTTCCTAGGCTCCTGCCTTACCCTGGGAACGGTGGGTGCAGCTGGGGCCTTGGATCTGAAGGTGGAGACCTCATGGTGACAACAGTCACATGACTTTGTCACCCTCTGTATAACAGGCTTGGCCTTTGGTGCCTGCTTTCCATTATGGCCGCTAGAGAACGGACCATAACTTCCTATGTGGATTTCCTCATAAGGTGCCTTGAAGGCACTCTCACCAAAATTCCGGGGGAAGTTCCAACCGTCATACCGGCTCTGAGGCTTTGCAACCGAGGGCCGGAAATGATGCCCAAATGTTGACTCAAAGTCATGTTGGTTGCAAGGAAAGCCAGGCTTTCTGAACGCAACAGGACTAAGAGGAGCCTTCCCCTTTTCATCAGCAGAGGCCTTCTTGGCGGCCTTATTCTTTCTCTGGTTCTTGTTTCTCCTAGATGAAGAACCAGATGCCCCAGTATGCCCCAAGCCAGCTCCTTTGGCCTGAGCAGAGAAGGTGTCAACGACTGGAAGCACTGTTTTAGGCATGGAGAAGCTCTGTACGATCTTCCTTTCTGCTGCAAGTAGTTCTTCCAATTTGTTGACTTCCTCCTGCTTGAGATCAAGGAGCTTCAAAGACTCTGAGTGCTTTGAAGTTAGGTCAAGGTGCTCCTGTCTGAGAGAGATCAAGCTAGTGACCTCTACCCTTAGGGATACACACTCACCCTTAAGAAATTTTACTTCCTTCTTCTCAGCCTTTAGTCTCTTGCGGCACTCGTCGAAAGTGTTAAGCAGAAGCTCATACTTTTCGAGGAGCTCAGCTTCACGGGCCGAAGGTCCATCCTCAGGTTCATCATCCTGAGACTCAGGATCAGAGTCGGAGTCGGAGAGAGGGGTGTGAGCTTTTACCTTCCCAGTGAAGGGGGGGCATTCTCCTTCTGAGTCTGATCGACCCACCAGCCCGAAGTAGGCTTCTTCATCATCACTGGAGTCTGAGGAATCAGACTCACTTAGTGTCTTTGGCCGTTTAGCGATGTAGCTTCGCTCCTTCTTCTTGTCCCTGGAGGACTTGTGCTCCTCTTCTTTTCCTTTTTCCCTCTTGCCTTGATAGCAGTCGGCCACGACGTGTCCTGGCTTATTACATCCAAAGCAAATAATGTCAGAAGAACGATGTTTATTGGGTTTAGATGCATACCTGTCAGAAGAGTAGTTTTTCTTCTGATGTCTGGAAGAGAAGCCGTCTCTCTTTCTTTGATTCCTCATCTTGAGGAACTTCTTGAACTCTCGAGTAATGAGGGAGAAATCCTCCTCCGATAGTTCTGAGCTGGAGGAGCATGGATCGGAGTCCTCCTCCTCGTCCTTTTTCCTGGCACGGTACGACACCGTACTCTTCCCTTTTCTGGAGTGACTGGCTTTTAGAGCCACAGTCTTTTCTTTTGCAGCAGCCTTTTCTGCTTCTTCCTCAGCTTTCCTGGTGTTCAGCTGAAGCTCATAGGACATCAGCTTCCCAAACAGAATTTGTGGATCAGTTTCTGCCAGCCGGCCAAATTCTCTGATGGCGCAGATCTTAGTGTCCCATTCCTTAGTAAGGGACCTAAGGAATTTGTCATTGAGCTCACCATTAGTGAACACTCTTCCGTACCCCTTGAGGGCGTTGACAATCTTTAGGAAGTTCTCGTAGGTGACCCCGATCTCTTCCTTCGGCCCTTGTCTGAAGGCTTCATACTTCTGGTTCAAGAGGGATCTCCGGTCATCCCTCACTTCATCTGTGCCCTCCATTAGAATGATCAGACACTGCCAGATCTCCTGAGCTGTCCTGCAGTTGCTGAAGTTCTGCATCATCGAGTCATTAACTGCACTGACCAGGATGTTTCTTGCCTTCATGTCAAGGCCCACTAGGACCATCTCATCCTTGTCCATTTCAGAGAGTGTCTTCGGCACTTTCTTGGTGGGATCAATGGTGGAGGCCTTAATGGGGACATAAGGTCCCTCCAGCACGATCATGAACAGTCGAGGGTCCACAGCTTCCATGTAGAACCTGATCCTTTCCTTCCAGATAGGAAAGTTGAGTCTGTTGCACACTGGGATCTTGCCGGAGTACTTGAGCCCGTCCATAGTAGATGTATGTCTGCTTGTTGACACTAGTGGCAGGATTCTACTCAAGGTGTTAACCTTTTGATGAGTAACCTGGCTCTGATACCACTTGAAAGTCCACCTAGTGTCAACTATGTGCACCTATGGGGGGGGGATAGGTGACGTGTGGTTCTTTTGCGGAATTTACGGATGTACCTGCATAACAAAAACAAAAACCACAGCACACAGAATACACAACAAATTTATAGTGGTTCCCCGACTTGGGTACATCCACTTTCCCCCTTCGACCTATCTCCCCAACAAGGGACGACTCGGTCACTTCCCCAACGGGATTGAAATCCAATCCCTGCACTAACGGAAGGAGCCCTTCCACACGTGAGAGTCGACACTCCCACAAAACGGGTTGCACCCAACCCTTACAACACGGAACACAAGTTCCTTTACAACGAAATTAAATGTAGAATGTACACGTGATACAAACTTCTTTTGGAGACTACGGTGTTCCTCTTTGTTCGACGACGTGTTCTTGAAGTCGATGAAGAGTCTACGACCTAGGTCTCTCTTGGAGAGGATTTCCCCGGAACCGGCGGCGGCACACAAGCGGCGGCTAGCTTCGGGATCGACGGCTACGATGAAGAGCGGCTGCTGAACTAGGAGATCCAAACTTCGTAGCGAAGCAAACTAGGTCTACAAACGGTCACTCTAGGATCGGTCGTCTCGATCGATTCGGACGGAGGAGTTTTTCCCGGTCAACAAATCGAGAGACAAGAGATCTCTGGATAGACACGTGAGACACAAGCTTTGCTAAGCTTCTGTCGCCGGAGATCGGGAAGAAGATCGATCAGTGGCGGCGACGGACGTTCCCGAGCGTGACGGCGGCGACGGAGAGAAATCGCGATATTAGGGTTTCCGCTTGCTCGGTTTCTTTCTGTGTTTTTCTTCCGTTCAAAATACCCGAGTATAAATACTGTAGCTACCCTCAATAAGACCGTTTGTGGGACCCACAAAAGTAATCCCCAAATCCCGGTCCAGATGTTTAACAGCGGCAGAATCCGGTTCAGGAATTTCCAGAAAAACGCCAAGTCAAAATCGGTGAGAATCGAAAGTGATTCTCGCCGAGTCGCCGAGAATCAAAGGTGATTCTCGACGATTCGGCGAGAATCAAAGATGATTCTCGTCGAATTTGCCTTGGTTGCACGCGCTGCTTTAAGCCAGGTCGAGACGGCGAGTCAACCAGTGATTCTCGTCGATTCGACGAGAATCACTAGTGATTCTCGCCGAATCGGCGAGAATCACTAAGTGATTCTCGTCGATTCTTGCTTAGACTCAGAGGTGCTAGCTTAGAAGTTGCTGGAACGAGTTCGGCGAGAATCAACCGCGGATTCTCGACGAATCGGCGAGAATCCCAAGTGATTCTCGCCGAATCGGCGAGAATCACTGGGTGATTCTCGTCGATTCTAACTTAGACGAATTTTCGTCTTTCCACCCATGAGATGCTCCTTGACCCATCCTTGCTCCTTGTCTGCTCCTGCATATTTACAGCCCTATGCTTGAAAATAAGTGCACTCCAATAGAGAGAATACACGTAGGCCAACACACTGATCTGCTCAACGAGGGATTACGTCGTGCAGACCCGTGTATATTGACCTACTGCACCCTGACATTGGTGTGCACTTAGCGTGGAAAAACTGCAAGCACAACTAGAAGGATTTTATCAAATACATAGTCTATTGACCTTAGCTTGTCCAGGGGCTTCTTCAAATCAGGTGCATTGTGGATACAATACCCAACACAAGTGTCGACACCACTGCGGCCGGTGTCGACACAAAGTGTCGACACTACCGCTGATGGTGTCGACACCAAGTGTCGACACCACTGCGGCCGGTGTCGACACAAAGTGTCGACACTACCGCTGCTGGTGTCGACACCAAGTGTCGACACCACTGCGGCCGGTGTCGACACAAAGTGTCGACACTACCGCTGCTGGTGTCGACACAAAGTGTCGACACCCCGACTGGCCGGTGTCGACACAAGGTGTCGACACCACAACTAGCTGGTGTCGACACCTTTATGTAACGGCCCAGCCTAGGACTCAAAGGCTGCCGCACCTCACATGGGCCGAACAGCTTGGACCACCCGTGACAACGTTACAGGGCTGCAGCCCAATGCACCCCAACGCCTCTCCCGCCTGTTTTTCAACAAGGCGCATTGTTGGCGCTAGGTATCGAACCTGCAACCCTTGATAACACTTTCTTCCAACAGAGCTCATCACCAACTGAGCTGCAGCTCAGTTGGTGATGAGAACTGTTGAAGGTTTCTTATCAAGTGTTGCGGGTTCGAATCCCTACGCCAACAACGCGCTGTTTGCTGAGAAACAGACCAGAGAGGCGTTGGGGTGTACGGCCTGCAGGCCTTGGTATATTCCGGCTGTACCACCGTGGTCCGTGGTCTAAAGGTCCATGGGCTACTGGTGGGTCGGGCGGCCTTGGTCTAAAGGGCCGGGTCGTTACAAAAAAGTGCACTTTTTTATGTAACGGCCCAGCCTAGGACTCAGAGGCTGTCGTACCCCACATGGGCCGAACAGCTTGGACCACCCGTGACAACGTTACAGGGCTGCAGCCCAATACACCCCAACGCCTCTCCCGCCTGTTTTTCAGCAAGACGCGTTGTTGGCGCTAGGTATCGAACCCGCAACCCTTGATAACACTCTCTTCCAACAGAGCTCATCACCAACTGAGCTGCACCGTTACAGAACTGGCAAGTCCTAGGCTGGACCATTACAGAACTGGCAAGTCCCTGAGGTACTTTTCCTGTCTACCCAGCATCTAGCAAAGTCAGCATCTGAATATCCAGTTAAATCAAATTCTGACTCAGTTGGATACCAGAGTCCTAGACTAGGACAACTCTTTATATATCTCAAAATTCTTTTTAGGAAAACTAGATGAGATTCTTTAGGGTTCACTTGAAACCTAGCACAAAGACATGTGGCAAACATTATGTTAGGTATACTTGCTGTAAGGTATAGTAGGGACCCAACAATGCCCCTATATAATTTCTGATCAATAGGTTTCCCATGTGCATCAGAATCTATTACAGCATTAGTGGTCATGAGTGTTTTCTTTGCTGAGGCATCAGTCATTCCAAACTTTTTAATAAGCTTCTTAGCATACTTAGCCTGGGATATGAAAATGTCATCAGGTAGCTGCTTCACTTGGATACCAAGGAAGTAGGAGAGCTCACCCATGCTACTCATTTCAAACTCTGAATGCATGGGGTCAGAGAATCTCTTGCATAGTTTGGAATCAATAGACCCAAATATAATGTCATCTACATAAATTTGTACTAAAAATTTTGATCCTTATGGTGCCTAGTGAATAATGTTTTATCTACAATACATCTAGTGAATTTATACTCTATCAGGAAGCTAGCTAGAGTCTCATATCAAGCTTTTGGAGCTTGCTTTAAACCATAAATAGCTTTATGCAATCTAAAGACATATGAAGGATAGTTTGGAGAGATAAAACCTGGAAGTTATTCGACATAAACCTCTTCTTTAAGTACTCCATTCAGAAAGGCACTCTTGACATCCATCTGATAGACTTTAAACTTCTTGTAGGCAGCATAAGCAAGAAATATTTTGATTGCTTCTAACCTTGCAACTGGTGCAAAAATTTGGTCATAGTTTATTTCTTCTTCTTGCCTATACCCTTGAGCAACAAGCCTAGCCTTGTTTCTCATAATTACACCTTGGGCATCTAGCTTGTTTCTATATACCCATTTAGTTCCAATGACTGGGTAGTTTTTGAGTCTTGGAACTAAATCTCAAACTCTACATCTCTCAAATTGGTTGAGTTCCTCTTGCATTGCAATGATCTAGTGGGGATCTTGCTCAACATCTTTTATGGATTGAGGCTCAACTTGAGAGAGGAAACAGGCATGCATCACATCTTGGTTGAGTTGATGTCTTATCTATACACCTACTGACATGTCTCCAATCACTTGAGATCTAGGGTGATCCCTTAGTGTGACAAGATCAGTGGGTGGAGTTGGTTCAGTAACAGCATGTGGATTTAATTCCTCTTGTGGAATAATGCCTGTTGTTGAAGGAATTTCAACCTCTTCCAAAAGTTCTTCTTCACTATCTTCATCAGCTTGTGGAGGAGGAGGTGGTATAACCTCTTGTGAAAGGTTCAACTCACCCAATTTCTCAAAAAAGTGAGGTACTTGCAATGTGCTATTGGTAGAAATTTCTTTCTCCTTATAAGACATGTTAGTCTCATCAAAAGTTACATGTATTGATTCCTCAATTTTCAAAGATGATTTATTGAACACCATATAAGCTTTGTTGACTTGGGAATATCCTAGAAAAATTCTCTCTTTAGCCTTAGCTTCAAACTTTCTAATATATTTCTTGTTATTATTATGAATATAACATAGGCAATCAAATACTTTAAAATAGGTGATTTTAGGTTTCTTCCCTTTGAGCAATTCATAGGGAGTCTTATTCTTAAGTTTATGTATTAAACTCCTATTCAGTACATAATTTGTCATGCTTACAGTCTCTGCCCAAAAGGATAGGGGCATGTAAGTATCTGCAAGTAATATGTCTGCATCTTCAATTAAGCTTCTATTCTTCTTTTCAGTTATCCTATTTTGTTGAGGAGTACTAGGAGCTGAGAAGCAATGTCTGATTTCTCACAGAACTCATGCATAAGAAGAGACTCAAACTCTGTACCATGATCACTTCTGATCAATGCAACATGAGTAGAGTACTCAATCTATATGGTCCTGAGAAAATCTGTAAGAACTTTGAATGTATCTGACTTAGATCTCAGAAAGAACACCTAAGTGAATCTTGAGAAGTCATCTATAATAACTAGGGTATAAGATTTTCATCCTAGGCTTTGTACAGCAATAGGTCCAAAAAGGTCCATGTGCAGCAAATATAAGATCATAAGTGAATCACTCTTATTAATTGATTTAAAACTAGATTAATTTTTCTTGCCTAGTTGACAAGCTCTGTAGAGGCCTTCCTTCTTGTAGGGACCAGAAGGCAAACCTCTCACAAGGTTGTCTTTAGATAGCCTAGCAATATTTTTCATATTAAAATGTCCTAGCCTTTTATGTCAAAGATCATTTTGATTGCTAACAATGTTAAGTAAATAGATATCTGAATTTGCAGAATGAAAATCTACTATATATATGTTACCTTATTTATTTCCAATTAAAATAGTTTGTTTTTTTATTAGAAATAGTGTAAGATGTTGAATTAAAGTGTACCTGATAACTTTCATCACATAGTTGACTTATGGAGATGGGGTTATGCTTGAGTCCACTTACATATGTCACATTTTTGAAAGTGATTACTCCAATCTTTACTTCTCCAAAGCCCTCTGACTAGCCCCAATTTGAATCACCAAAGATAACCTTTGGTCCCAGCTTGTACTTGTAGTTATTTAAGTTGTCCTTGCTACCAGTCATATGCTTGGAGCATCCACTGTCCAGATACCATTTTTGATTAACAGCTGGACAGCCCTTTACCTGCAAAGTAAACAATTAGTTGTTCTTGACCCAGGTTATCTTGGGTCATTTATATTGTTGATAAGAAAATCTTGATATTATTGAAAATTTAGGTTGAGATTTATACCCTTAGGGGTGATATTTTCTAGGAGGAATTGTCCAATCCGCAAGTGGATTCAAAGGTTTCCTAGTTTGATTAGAGTTGATGTCAAAGTTATGATTTTTATTAAGTCTGTCTGGGTTCGACAAAAAGTTGTAAGTTCGTGGACCAGAGTTCGACGAAATGGGATGAGATCGTCGATCTCTACTCAGAGAATGAACATATTCATTTTCTGTGCCCCAAGTTCGTCGATCTCTGCTCAACGAACCATATACAGTTCGTCGATCGCAGTAAGACGAATTGTTATAGCAAATATTGGCGTTCATAGATCGTCGATCGGGGTTCGACGAACAAGCCACATTTCGTCGACCTGAGTTCGACGAAATCTGTTGAACTTTGTTTTTTTACTTAGGATTTTATGGTTTCTATTATTTTGATTTTTAGTGTTAGGTAATTCTTTTGTGGTTTGTTTGTTGTTTATTACTTCTTTACCCTTAGCTGAAACAAATCTAAAGAGAGTTGATAATATATTCTTCTTAAGTATGGGGGTAAACTTGATGATGCACCCAAGCCCAGTTTACCATTCAGTCTGGCATTGACTGTGCTTGTGATGTCCATCAGCTTAAGGCTTCTCCCATTGAGAGATTCCTCAAGTTATTTGGCCTCACATAGCTCTGTTTTTAAAGACATGATTTGTTCATTTGCTAGAGTTGATTCATCTTTCAATTTAGTGTTTTCAGAAATTAGATTTTCTTGATTGGCTAGTCTTTCTCTAAGTATTTTAATTTCTTTTTCTGAGTTAATTAGATCAATACACAGGTTTTTAAACACAGTTTTGAAAGTATCAGAACTATAATCAAAAGCTGAGAGTACCTGATCAGCTTCTGATCCTAAAGCTCCTTCATTATCAGATTCTTCTTCATCATCTGATTGACTTCTTGAGGCATTGATGGCCATGAGGCAGACTTCCTTGGCCCTTGCCTCTTTTTCCTCTTCACTGGAACTGGAAGATGTGGATTCATCTTCAGTGTCACTCCAGTTTTCAGCTATAAAACACTTCTCCTTCTTTTTGTACTTGCTGGAGGAAGGCTTTGAGCTTTGCTGTCTTCTGCAGTCCTTCTCTCTTCTTCTTTCTTTCTTTTGAATCTCTGGACACTCTGAGATAAAGTGTCTAGGTTTCCTGCAACCAAAACATACTACTTATTTAGTAGGCGTTTTGTCATACCTTGGCTTATCATCCTGCCTGAATTATTTTCTTCTGAAGTCCTTTCTTGCCATTTTGTAAAATATCTTGGCAAAGAGACTCATCAGTTCTTCATTTATTGTTGAAGCTTCAGTTTCTTCAGCGGCCTTGAATGCCAAGTTGTGCTCCTTTCTTGTTAGTGGAGGAGCCCTTTGTTCAGCTGCTTCTCTGGACTTTATCAGCTGCTCATAAGATTTGAGCTTTCCAAGTAGAGATTCTGTGGAAATCTCATTTAAGCTTCTGGCTTCCTTGATTGACCAAATCCTTGAATCCCATGAGCTTGGGAAGTACATGAGGATTTTGTCATTTACTTCAGTAAGGGTGATGTCCTTATCCAAAGTCTTCAGCTCATTGATGATTGAGCTCAATCTGTTGTACATGTCAGCAACAGATTCTGATTCATCTTTCTTGAAATTTTCATACTGGGATATGAGATTTGATCTTCTGTCTTTCCTCTCATCAGCAGAGTCAGCCACCATTTGGTTGAGAGAGTCCAAAATGTCCTTGGTTGAAGTGCATTTAGCCACTTTCTGGAAGATGTCATCAGCCATTGTTTTGGCCAGAATGTTCATGGCTTTAGCATCAGCAACCTTGGCTTTCTTCTGAGCATCAGTCCACTCAGATGGTGGAACTGCATGAGTGCTTGAGGTTACTGTAGATGTAGATGGTTGAGGAGGACCTGTCAAGATAGAATTGTAGATGTCCTCATCAATAGAATTCGTATAAAGTTTTATTCTTGTCTTCCATATGACAAACTTGTTTAAGTTGCACACTGGAGGTCTGATGCTTGCATAATCTTTGTTCTGTATCATGTTGTGAATATAATCCTAATAAAAATAAAAAAAATCAGATCTAACAAAGGATCTTTTGGTTCAAGGGTTAGCTTGTACAACTAAAGGAACCTGCTCTGATATCAATTGAAAGTGAGTGTTAGACCTGAAATACTCTAGGGGGGGGGTGAATATAGTATTTTTGAAACTTTTGATTCTTTTTACTGATTAATAAAAACTACAGAGCTGGGAAGCTATTTGATACCAGAACTTGGCTGAGAGTAAAAAGCAGTCTTAAGATAAATTAATCTACCACAGGCACATCAGAAATTAAACTAACTATCACATGCACAGCAAACATAACTAGCACAGGCACAATAAGAACAAAAGAAAAAGATGGGAACCAGACAACACAAGAATTTTATAATGGTTCCCCAACCTGGGTACATCCACTCTTCTACCACTCTGGTAAGAATCCACTAACAGTTTTGACCAGCTGACGACCACCAATGAGTTTTTGATCAAGTGCTCAAAAACCAATCCCAAGTCCTTTGATCAGGTGACTTGTAACCAAACAATAACTTTTGAAGGGAGTTAAAGAACCCTTTGTACAGTGAGGGGATGAGAGAGTGCTGGTGTCTTCTCTTTCTCAAATACAACTGAGGAAACTTAATGGATCTTTGATGTTAAAAAAGCTCCCCCTGAGTTATAGAGTTGTTCAGGAAGATTGAGCTTTGCTTCAGGGTGAGTATGTCTTCAATCTTTAGCTTTGACCAGAAGATCTCCAGGAACTTTTTGACTGATAAAGTTTTATTGTCCTTGAAGAATCCTTGAGTGGAGAATGAAGAAGACTCTTGATTTGAATATGCGTTCTTCTTCTTCTGTATCTTGTATTATTTCTCTAATCTGGGATGCTTGTTTGTTGTCTCTGTTACTGTATTATTGCTTTCTGTATTGCCTCTTGCAGACTCGTGTTCTGTGGAGAAGGAGGAAGAAATCCCTTTTATATTTTCTATGAAATTTTCCTTTGAATTTTTAAATTCCTTCCTGCATTGATTACTGACGGCCTTGAGAATGTCTGCATTAATTGATTTCCCCAACTGTCCCATTGAAAAACGGCAAGTAATAATCCTGATGAATGTCATAATAAATGTCACTTCTAACGGTAATATTCAGAGAATATTAAGCATTGATTATTCATGAATTACTGCAATAAAATAAGGACATAAGGAGGGAAAAGTCCAAGTCTAGATCTGCACAGAAATCGTCGAGCAAAGAACGGAATTCGTCGACCTGGGTCCAGAGTTCGTTGAGCTGAGAAGATATATTCGTCGACCAGATAATTGTTGTTCGTCGACCTGAGATACAATATCGTCGAACCAAGAACAGTTAACTGCTTTCTCTAGAGCTTTGCCAATTCTGTGCATCAAGATCGTCGAGCTGAAAATCTAACTTCATCGACTGGAGTTCAGTGAAATGTTTCCGGACTTAGAATATTGAGATGTTTCTGGACTAGAATGTTGAAGTAGAGTATCCAGAAATCGTCGACCTGAGAACTAAGTTCGTCGAGCTCAGCTCAGAGAATTGTCTCTGAGTTCGTTGAGCTGAGCACGACTTTCGTCGAGCTGAGTTCGACGAACGCCGAACGCATTTCCTGAGTCTTTGAAATTTCTCTAAGTCTTGAGTCTTCTGCAGTCTGTTGATGGCTGGTCCAAGTAATGTTGACTTGAAGGACATGGCCTAAACTCTAGGACATAAATATGACCCTGGCTATACAGGTTGGGTCAAACATCCTAGTTTAGTGAACCTAGCCCAAATCCAACTAGGGATCCAACAGAAGGTGTGGACTTTAATGAAGTCTTCTCTCCAGTGGTGTGACACACATCTATTCGCATACTATTAGCTATGGTGGCAGTCTACGACATGGAGTTAGAATAGCTTGATGTAAAGAATGCATTTCTACATGGTGATCTTGAGGAGGAAATTTATATGCATCAACCTGAATGATTCTTGATTGAAGGCAAAGAGGGTCATGTTTGCAAGCTAAAGAAATCACTTTATGGCTTGAAACAATCTTCAAGACAATGGTACAAGCGATTTCATCAATTCATGATATCTATTAGATTCAAGAGGAGTTTCGAGATCAGTATATCTATTTTAAGATACTTGATAATGGTCCTTGGATTTATCTTCTTCTTTATGTTGATGACATGCCTATTGTTTTGAAAAACAAAGAAGTTAAGATTTTGAAACTTCAACTAAGCCGAAAATTTGAGATGAAAGATCTCAGCGCTGCAAAGAAAATTCCTAGTATGGAGATTATCAGGGATAGAAGACAGAGAGAAGTGTGTCTCTCTCAAAAGCAATACATCGAGAAAATTCTTGCTCGATTTGGCATGGTGAAGGCAAAGCATATGTCTACTCCATTAGTAGCCATTTCAGACTTTCAGCTTTGTTATCACCTGCATCAGACTCTGAAAAGGAGTGTATGTCACATGTGTCATATGCGAGTGTAATTGGATGTCTCATGTACGCTATGGTATGTACTCGACCAAATTTAGCTCAAGCTGTTGGAATCTTGAGCCGTTACATGACTAACCCGGGAAAAGAACATTGGTAAGCAGCAAAATGGATCCTGCGATACTTAAAGGGGACTGTTAGTACCATTTTGATTTATGGTGGAGAAATTGTGAGAGATTGCATCTTAGCTGGTTATGTTGATGCTAACTATGTAGGTGATCTGGACAAAAGACGGTCGACAACGTGATATTTGTTTACACTTGAAGCCGGTGTAATTTCATAGAGATCGACACTTCAGTCGGTCAATGCCTTGTCGACAACTGAAGCTGAGTACATGGCTGCAGTGGAGGCAGTCAATGAGGCTATATGGCTTAGAGAATTACTTGCAGATTTGGGTTTGAGTCAGGAGATCTCGAAGTTCAATTGTGATAGTTTGAGTGTCATCTGTTTTGTGAAGAATCAGACCTTTTATGAGCGAACAAGACACATCGATGTTCGTCATTCGTTTCTAAATGCAATTGAAGAGGAGAAAGAAATTCAACTTTCTAAGATAGACACAGGAAAATCCTGCAGGCGCGTTTACGAAGGTCGTTTCATTAGAAAAATTTAACATATATTTAAACTTAATTCGAATAGAAGATTTTGTAAATGGATATGGATAAAGATCATTCTTTGATGATTTTGTATCAAGGAGTGGAATGTTGATTTTGTGATACAAAATTTTTCGAACCTAAATAATGATGTAAGCAATGAGGTAATAATTGAATGATGTCATCGATGATGTATATTGTTAGATGATGTCAACGATAATGTAAATGATATGATGATGTCCGCAATGATGTAATTAGTAGAATGAGACCAGCGATGACATAAACTTGTAAATATTATATTGGTCTTGGATGATTATAAAAGTGGATGAAGTATTCATTTGTAAGACATCCAGTTCAGAAACAATTCTTGAGTTTTTTTCCCTCTTGCTCACTTGTGCTCGTGTGCTCTTCATATTTTGCTCGATCTCTCCCGCTCTTCTCTATTCTCCACTCTAAAAGAGGCGGTACAAGGAGGCTCGAGGAGTCGTTTCGTTGAACTGGCCGCTCTGGACTACTGTAAACCTAAAATTATTGCATGGTAAAGGAATTCCAGTACTTATTATTGTGTTCGGTCCAAAGTGCCCTCCTATTTTGGATATCATGGTGCAAACTATCAAACTAATAGTAATTTGGAGGTGCATTCCATCAAATTTTAAAATTTGAGGCGCATTTTGCCAAATTCCTATATTTTTAGGTGCATTCTGCCAATTACTCACATTGTTACCTGTCCAGTTCTCCGTGCACTGATTTCTTCTACCTAAGATCCTGCTGAGCTTTCAGGCAAGTGAACGTGTGAGGAGATGAAATGATCTTCTCACTACAAGCAAAGCTGCCAATCTAATTAATCTAGTTGAAAACTATAGGAGAACAGAATAGTTTAAAGTTTGAAATTTAAATTCAATTTGAGTCTTGTGCAAAGGTGGGGGTGTCTTAATTTAGATCGCAGATTTTGGCTCCTTTTGGCACGTTGGTGGTGGTCGTAAACACATGGGTTAAAGTGTTGTCATTCATTAAGGATTGCCTAACAAATATCATTCGTTTGAGCATAAAAGTGGATGAAGTTTCTTAGGTAGGCGTTAACAAATGACAATTTAACGCCCCATGTTCATAACCGTCACCACTGTGTCAATCCGAGCCTTTATATTTCACTTGGGCTGTTTGTAAGATCCCCCTCACACACCTGTGTGGAGGATCTTATGCACAAGACGAATGCCTTCATAAATGAACCGCTTCAAGAAAGAGTGGTCCACCCTCACTCCCATCAGTGACATGCTTCCTAAAACCTTTGCTTTGCAAGGTTATCACATCAATTTAAACATATAAATAAGTGCAGAAGAGTATTGCAATAAGAAGAAGTCGCAGAATAATAAAATAAGTAGCAGATGAAGTCGCACTAGTTTAGTACAAATATTTCAATGACATAATAATGTGAATACAGAATAATAATCCACTCCTATAAATAGTCTCTATTAGGCTCACTTAGCTTCATGTATATTAATAAGTTAGGCAAGACAAGCAGACATTTGTATAAGAAGGTAAAGATGCAATGATGATGTTATGATGTTCACTATTCATTTCGATTGATTTTCCCCCGTGTCGGCCGACATAGTAACCAGTTTGTGGGAGGTGTTATTCGTACATGCCTCACTGTCGTGGCTCAAAGATGATAATGGGTAGGTCAAACACAGCTTCTAGGGCATGGGTGATGAGTCCAAGTTATATAGTATTTTTGGACTAAACTGGGCTTGTTTTCATGTATAAACATTCCACTTTTGATTGATTATCACTTATAGTTCACTTAATCATGATTTGCACAAGAAGTGTATTTGTAGCCCTTGTTGGTGTGTAATTGCATGTGCAACCATTGTCGGGGTGAGCACATGGTGCCCCCCCCCCCCCCCCCATCACGGCTTCTTGCATTTTGGGCAAATGTTTTGCTTGTCGGTGGCAACTAGCCCCGAAGATATGGATTTGAATGCAGATGGACAAGTCCCAAGTCCTTGCATGAATTCTATGCAAATCGCACTTACATTCTATCAGTGTAAGATATCATTATTGTCATGACTGTCGTGATATCACAATGTATTTTTTGCACAATCGTGCATTATTCCTTCACGCATGAGAGTAACACCGTGTGTTATCTTTTATCGTTGTGATCGTTGTGATGTCAAAATGTATATTTTGCACGATTGTTCGAATCTTTCGCGCATGATTTCTTCTATCGTGCATTCTTAACGCAAAATTTGGTGACCTGCCCCGGCTCGTGTGTTTCCTTTGTGCACAATTCTTCCAACCGTGCGTGAACAAAACGCACGAGCAACCTCTTTTGTCTAAAAATTTTATAATTAATGTTACACCCGTGCGATTCCTTCTCACACAGTTATTTTCAACTGTGCATGAAGAGATCGCACGAGTCATCTGTGAAACTTGAAAATCAAAGGTCTGTTGCGGCCTGTGTGTTTTCTTCTCGCATGGTTATCCCAACAGTGTGAGAGTAAATCACATGGGCCCAATGTTTTTTAATTCGGTAATTTAATGGAACAGGGCAACACACGTTCGTTCGCACAATTGTGTGAATGCCCGTGCGCGACTAATTTTTCACAGATTTACTATTTAAGCGCAGATTTTTGCCCAAATAGGGATTTCCATCTTTGGACACGAAATATCCACCGAAACCCTAATGGGGTGGGTTTCTGCACTTCTTCCTCTTCCTCTAAGCTAGGGCTCGAAGCCCTATGAGATTTCCAGGCATCTCAGAATTACGACCGCCTCCAATCAAGTACAAACAAGGAGTTGGCGCATCCAGCGTGTTCTAACGAGAAGATAGGATCTTAGGAAGAAGTGAGAGCCTTCCCTGATCCCGGACGCAGCCGGCGAGTGGCTTGTAGTCCTGGCTTGACAACCCAGTGCAACCTCCTACATTATCGAGAAGGTATCGTGCCGTTAGTATCTCTTCCTTTCTTCCCTCGTAATCCTAGGCTTTTGGATTGGGAATCTGATGTTTATTGATGCACCTTTGTTGAACACTTGTTTTAATGCAACTTCTTAGTGTTTTGCTTTTCATGTCAGTTCTATCCAATCATAGTTGGAAATACTCTTCGCTTATGAGCGAGGAATGATGAGATTGGATCAAGCTTGATATTGCGAATAGATGAACACGACACTCAATTTTACTTCTGCATGTTGAAAATGGTGAAGTGGAAGTGGGTGATTGGGCAATCAGGGCAAACTGGGCGACCTGTCCGCACGGACTATGCGGATAGGACTGGCGGATAGCCAGGTCGGCAGAGCTATTACAGACGACTTGTTTTTTGGCGGCCTGGACGGTCTGTTCGCGCGGCCTATGCGAACAGAGGCGGCGACCTGCCAGGATGTCTTATGCTCAGCAGGCAGTTGGATCCCAGAAGTTAACCAGAAGGATATCTTCTATATCCGCGGAGTCTGGCAAGGAGCGGACTGAACTGGAGCTCGGTAGAACGGCTTGACAGATGCCTTGGTCTAGCTCTGGTGGAGCGGCAAACAGAAGCTGCGGAGGTCGCCAGTTAGTGCGGACAGATGCTGGAGTTCGCCGGGATTGGCGGACTGAATCTAGTGTCCGCCAGTAAGTGCGGACTGGCCCTTGTGGCTAGTGGAGTGGATTTGGTTGGTTCTGAACCAAGTCCAGGTTTGGCTCAGTCCGGGGAGATTGCGCAGTTAAGTGCGGACTGCTTCTCATTCTGCCTAGCTCGGCAGTAGTGCCATGTGCCTTGGTTGCGAGCTTGAGGAATGCGGAATGGAGGTGCGTCCGCAAGACGTGCGGACTGATGCTATGTCCGCTGAGTCTGACAGCTGTCTTGGTGGAGTGGCTGCGGGCCCGAGGAATGCGGACTGGAGCTGTGTCCGCGGTTAAGCGGGCAAGGTGTTGCTGCAGAGTCTGCGGGTTGGCCTTTGGCGATAAGGCGGACTGAGTCATTGTCCGTGTTGGAGTTACCATGGTGATCTGGAAATGATCAAACATGTAATCTCACTGCCAACGCGATATGAGCCTGCAGGGTCGCACATAAGAGATGTGGAGAAGTTGGATGATTTACTGTGTTGGTAAAGGTTACCAATCACCGACCTGAATGGGGTTGTGGGCAAAGTGTTGCCTTGAAGGATTGGTAAGAGTCGTAGACCGCGGGTCGACGAGTGTCGTCAACCCAAGTTCGACGAGTATCGTCGACCGCGGGTCGACGATCGACGAGAATCGTCGAGTATCGTCGACCGCGGCTCGACGATCGACGAGAATCGTCTACCGCAGGTCGACGATCGACGAGAATCGTCGAGTATCGTCGACCGCGGGTCGACGATCGACGAGAATTGTCGAGTATCGTCGACCGTGGGTCGACGATCGACGAGAATCATCGAGTATCGTCGACCGCGGGTCGACGATCGACGAGAATCGTCGAGTATCGTCGACCGCGGCTCGACGATCGACGAGAATCGTCGACCGCAGGTCGACGGTTGACGAGTATGGTCCACCCCGCGTTCGGCGAGAATCGTCGAGTATTGTACTCTGATTCTCGCCGATCCTAGGTGATACTCGCCGACTGATTCTCGCCGAATGATTCTCGCCGATCGTCGTCGATTCTCGCCGATTGATTCTCACCGATTATGGAACCCTAAATTCTGGGTGGTCTGCGGATAGCGATATTCCTAAGTCTATTTATGCCTTTGGTATAAAAGGACACTTAGGGTTTTTGGGAAACTAGATCTTCTTTCTGATTGAACCGAAATCGACGGAAGTGTTCCGCCGTTCCGTTCGTTCCGCCGATCCCGAATCCCGCCGCCGACGGAAGTGTTTCGCCGCCGCCGTGCTCGCTCCGTCGACCTCCTCCCCTCCGGCGATCGTCGCTGGTGTTGCTTTTCCTGGCCGGACCTAGCAGTCCGTGGAATAACAAGGTGCGGTCATCATCCTTCCCGATTATCCATGCGATGGAAAACTCGGCGTTCTCCCGCTCGTGTGGATTTCTGCAGAGACGTGGATATTATTCCACGTAAAACTCGCCACTAGCAAGAAGACGAAGTTTGGAGCATCTCCGTTGAGTTGTGACTCAACGCCATTGAGGTAATTTTTGCATAGTTGTATGTTAACTTCATGATTCAACTACCATGGCCCGATCCCATCTCTTTTGGGTTTTCTTGATGTTTTCATTCTTCCGCTGCGTGCACAAGTGTTGTGCCATCCTCATAGAGAAACCCAACAGTGGTATCAGAGCGAGGTTACGGCCATGGTTGTTGTATTGGAAGTTTTGTTATTCCAGTGCGTGTAAAACTAGGGATTTAGAAGTGTTCTAAATGTCTAGATTTAGTCTTGGTACCCCGCCAAGAACTTCTGGAATTTCGTGGAAATTTCTAATTGTTAGAAATTATAGTCTCCTTAGCAGTAACCATCCCTCAAGTTTGTTTTGGATTTTGAATCCAACATAGAGAGATGAGCTTGTCTACTGCTTTAAGTTGAGTTGTCTTTGCTTTTGTCCAATGCATGTAAATCTGAGGATTTGGAAGTTTCCGGATGTTTAGATTTAGCCCTTCCTTCTATCAAATGTTGATGGTGTCAGGTTGTGCACATAAGGGATGCATGTGGTTTTAGAAAAATTGTTTTTCTTTGGATGTGCACATTGATCAAATGTTGATCATGGTTAACCGTTAACCCATAATCAAAATCCCTTCATCAAATATTAAGTGTTCGGATGCCTTCCGATGGATGACACTATTCCTGCCTCGATCGATGAAGTGTGGGTTTGCCAAAGCAAGGTGCATTAATCTATCTTGGTAAGGGTGCGAGCGGATAATTGTGATATCCCACTGTCGACATCGGGTCCAGCTTAACTAGGTGACCTCAAAGGTTGAGTGCCTAGAGGCATAGGGTTGGCATGCACCATATGATGGATGCGAGTAAGGAGTTATTCACCAACCATACAAGAATTGCATGAGGATGCAATTGGCAAGCATTGTCTACCTAAATAACCGCATCGTGAGAGGAAAGCCAAAGCTGACTCATTGTGTTGGTGAAATACGGATCTTGTCCACTAAGAGAGTAGCTCGCATGTGTTGGGTATTGTATCCACAATTACCTGGATTTGAGGAAGCCACCTGTCAAGCTAAGATGAATTCACAATGTATTTGATGAAACATCTTAAGTTGTACTTGCAGCTCCTCCACACTAAGTGCACACCAATGTCAGGGTGCAGTAGGTCAATATACACGGGTCTGCAAGACGTAATCCCTCGTTGAGCAGATCAGTGTGTTGGCCTACGTGTACTCTCTCTATTGAAGTGCACTTACTTTCAAGTACAGGGCCGTTCATATGCAAGAGAAGACAAGGAGCATGGATGGGTCAAGGAGCAGCTCCTGGGTGGAAGACGAAAATTCGTCCAAGGAAAATTCGACGAGAATCACCAAGTGATTCTTGCCGATTCGGCGAGAATCACTAGTGATTCTCGCCGAATCGACGAGAATCATTAGTGATTCTCGCCGACTCCTTCAGGCTACCTCAAAACGGTGCCAAGTAAGATTCGGCGAGAATCACTAGTGATTCTCGCCGAACCAGTGGTTAAGCAGATCATGGATACCAAGTGAAAATCGCTGAGAATCAATAAGTGATTCGGTGAGAATCACTAGCGATTCTCGACGAATCGTCGAGAATCACTTGGTGATTCTCGCCGATTCGTCGAGAATCACCTGCGATTCTCGTCGATTTTCACTTGGCGATTTCTCGGGATGTACCTGAACCAGATTCTGTAGTTGTCAATTTTCTGGACCAGGATTTAGGGATTTCTATTATGGGTCCCACAAACGGTCATATTGGAGTTAGCTACGGTGTATAAATACATAGGTATTTTGAACAATAAAGAGGTAGAGAGAATCAGAAACCGAGCCGGGACGTAACCCTAAAATCGCGACTCCTCTCCGCCGCCGCCATCGCGCTCGGGCAAGTCCGTCGCCGCTGCTGATCGCTCTTCTTCCCGATCTCCGGCGACAGAAGCTTAGCAAAGCTTTGAGTCTCACGTGTCTATCCAGAGATCTCTTGTCTCTCGATTTGTTGATCGGGAAAAACTTCCCGGTCCGAATCGATCGAGACGACCGATCCTCGTGTGACCGTTGGAAGACCAAGCTAGCTTCGCTACGAAGTTTGGATCTCCAAGTTCAGCAGCCGCTCATCATCATAGCCGCCGATCCGAAGCTAGCCGCCACTCGTGTTGCCGCCGCCGGTTCCGGGGAGATCCTCTCCAAGAGAGACCAAGGTTGTAGACTCTTCATTGACTTCACGAACACGTCGTCGAACGAAGAGGAACACCGTAGTCTCCAAACGAAGTTTGTATCTCGTGTACATTCCATATTTACTTTTGTTGTAAAGGAACGATTGTTCCGTGTTGTAAGGGTTGGGTGCAACCCGTTTTGTGGGAGTGTTGACTCTCACGTGTGGAAGAGTTCCTTCCGTTAGTGCAGGGATTGGATTTCAATCCTGTTGGAGAAGAGACCGAGTCGTCCCTTGTTGGGAGATAGGTCGAAGGGGGAAAGTGGATGTACCCAAGTCGGGGAACCACTATAAATTGCCTATGTATTCTGTGTGTTGTGCTTTCTATTTGTATTGTGCAGGTACCGTCGTAAATTCCGCAAGCGCTATATGTCACCTATTCCCCCCCCCCCATAGGTGCACTTTGCCGACACTAGGTGGACATTCAAGTGGTATCAAAGCCAGGTTGCTCATCAAAAAGGTTAACACCTTGAGTAGAATCCTGCCACCAGTGTCAGAAGCATGGATCTGGATTATGAGATACCGCCACTCAAACTCCCTGCATGCACAAAGGATTATTATCCCATCTGGAGAATGAGAGTGTCATTTCACCTTGATGCTATTGATCCTCGAGCATCCTTCATCCTGGAAGAGGGTCCGTTTATTCCCATGAAGACCTCTGACTCTGGGATCCAAGTGCCCATGGGCATTGCTGAGATGTCAGAGACGGAACTATCACTATTTCACTTGGACGAGAGGATTCGTCAAATTATTATGGATATCTGGTCTGGAGCCTCTCGCTCTAGATTGGAAAAATGTAGGACGGCTAAATCCATGTGGGTGATGATATCAGAGTTGATGGGGGAGTCAGAGAAAGCTGGAATATGTTGTCAACCAGACGAGGAAGCCTATGTGGGGGTCCTCACCTCTGAAGATGAAGGCAAGCATCACTCGGACAACATCAGAGCTCCACTGTCTGTATCAGAGACTGACGAGACCAGTGAGGAAAGCAGCTCTGATGAGGATGAAACAATGGTCACTGAGTCTAATGACAATAACACAGATGAGCAGGTAACATCTTCATCCTGCCCCATATCTTTTGACCTTTCTGAAGACAGAAACTGCTCTCCTCCAGAAAATTCTGATTCCTTGAAGAGAGCCCTTCAGGAAAGCAACCTACTTGCTGAGGAGCAAGCTCGAGAGATTGCTCGACTGAAGATCTTGTTGGTTCTCCAATTGGCGTCCAACAAGGTCAAGGACTCTAAGATCTCAGCTCTAGAGAGTAGTCTAGATAATGAGAAACGTATAGTATCAAACTTTTCCAAAGTTGATGTTATAAAGAGAAAGCAAGAAACCGGGTGGATCTCCCGGATTATCCAGGCATGGAGAAATGGGGAAACGGTATTCCGACCCCCCACTCCAAGCAGGAAGGCAACTCATCATGCCTTCAGGTATGACCACAGGAATAGTCGTGGTCACTGTAAGGGTGATCTGTCCCCATGTGGAAACGTCCATAGTGCAAGGGCCGTCATGGCCACCCATCAGGAAATACCTAAGGCTCATTCTGAGCCCTTTGTATTCACTGCCATTGCCTCAACACAGTGTGGATCTGCATGTCCCAGCTCACAGAAGACTTCTCACCACTCGAGGACACGGGATGGAGAGGATAGAAGTCATGATGTCAGGTTTCATGGGGCCTCTGTAAGGGAGATGCCTGAAATAATGGCACCACCTTCCCGGCCTCATAACGCTCACAACATGCATTCTTTCCACCCTTCCACGTGTCACGATGGAAGAGGAATTTTTGTGACAAGATCATGCCCTATCCCGTTTAGACCTAGGACCGTGACTACATCAATCACTAGATCAGGTCGGAAACGGCGATACAACATTCACCCATGTTGGTGCTGCGGCAAAGTGGGGCACTTTGCCATCGACTGTTGGCACAACCCCTCTGTGCCCACGGCAAGGGCTTATCCACATTCTCGGGACAGAGGTAGTCTTCCAGACAGGTTTTCTGAAGGAAGGCAGTTGCATGCTTATGCTAACAGGAACCTAGGACCCAATATGATTTGGGTTCCTAAGGTAAAGTAATTCTTTCTTGCAGGGTAGTCTAGGTTCCCGTGAATATGATGTGAACTAGACAGTAGGTGGCTCAAGACTAAATTGGAACAATCGTCTGCAATAACAGATGTGATATCAATTTGAGCATACTCACATTGAGCTTCTGATATGTTCTACCTGAGGGACTAAAACGATGACTCTCAAAATCCCAGGTACTCATGATCAGTTTCAAGACTTGAGTCGTTTTCAATTGACAATTACTTACATATATATATATATCATTATATACAGATACTTCTTTGTATATTAGTATATGTATGCACGTCTAAGGATAGGTTAACTCGATACATGCAAACCTTTATACATCAATAAAGAGTTAACGAAGATATGTCATTGTGAATCTCGACAACTCACAATTGACATCAAGAAGTGTTTGGAGAAGCCTCGCTCAAATCCAAATAGATTGTCTTTACAATAAATATATATTTATCGTTCTTATATTGACTTGACATCAGAAGAATTCGAAAATGTTGCAATGCTTCCTAACGTGAAAATTCCCAGTAGAAAAACCCTTCAATTTCGGAACCTCGGAACCTATCAATTCCTAGTAAAGAAAACCCTTCAATTTCATTTTTTTATATACTTAAGAATCCCGCCGAAAGGGCTCGCCGACCCTTCACCTTCCTCAAGTATCCCGCCGAAGGAGCAAGCGATACTAGTCCCGCCGACTCTCGCAGAAACCACGCCAGTTCGCAAAGCTTCTTCCGTCGGATCCCGCAAGGTTTCTCCTTTAGAAATCGCGCAAAGTTCTCGTCGGATCCTGTATCGCCTTCGCAAAATCCCGCAAGTTCTCCATCATCTTCCCCTAAGCTCCCGCAAGGTTCTCGCAAAGTTCTCGTCGAAAGGCTCCCGACGAATCCCGCCGAAGCTCGCACCGTCGATCTCCCCAAGTTTCGATTTTTCTCCGCTCGAACCAACTCACCGTCTTCACCGCTAGGTATCCCCTCACCCTCACTTGGACGTGATCACTAGTATCACTTCTTTTTTGATTTTTGATTAAGCGAAGAATAGGGCTTCTCTCCCTAGATCTGAAATGGCTCCAAGGACAACTGCTGGGTTGGTCTCTGGTTGCGAGCTTGTTCGAACTGGGTTCTCTCACGCCTCGGACGAATTCCGTAACATCATTCTGATGCTGGAGGAGGCTGGGCTAACATTCGTCCTGGAGCACCCTTGCAAAATCTTGGACAAAGAGGTGCTGGAGTTCTTCGCCACCGCAAGAATCCGAAATGGCGACTCCCTAATCAAAAGCAAGATGGCTGGGGAAAAGGTCAAGATGTCTGCTAGCAAGCTGACCCGCTTTCTGCAGCTTTCTAGCTCGGAGCATGAGGACTATCTGGAGGACGATGATAAAACCAGAACTCTCCTATTCTGCGGTCTCCCACGAGGAACTAGGTCCATAAAGAGAAAGGACATGAATGAAGAAGGAAAGCTCCTGTCTGACATTATTGGAAAGGTGCTCATCTGCAAGCCAGACTCTCATGACCATATCTCAGGGGATATGTTCAAGATCCTGATAGCTGTCGTCCGCCGTAAGAGGTTTAACTGGGGGGAGTTGCTGTTCGAGAAGATCAAGGACACCTTGGGCACTCCGAGTTTTGGCCGCATCATAAGTCTATATCTAAACCAGCTAAATGGAGACAAGTTTGGCATGAGTAAAGGTGTCCCTCTCCACTACTTGAAGAAGATGGACGCAAGTGTGTTTGATCGCTGGGAGAGGCGTATTGGGCAGCCTGCAGCAGAAGAGCAACATGGAGTATCTTCAGCAGAAACCCCCAGTGAAATTCCTGATACTTTGACTGCAGGAATTGAGGGGGAGACTCTACCCACTCATGTTGATATTGTATCTGAAATCTCCCAAGTGGCCAGGGATGCTGTGGCCGAGATACAAGAAGAAAGTGCTAATGTACTGGAGACTGCTGACAAAGATTTGGAAGCGGCTGCTGATGAAGATGACTTCATGGATGATGACGAAGAGGATGACGGGAATGAGGGACATGAAGTATTGGAGGCACCGGATCTTGTTGAACCTCCATCTGACAAGCCTGCACCAGTGGAGGGGGAGACTGAAACATCTAAAGAGGCCGCCAGCATTCCTCCATTAGAGACTGTGATTGTATCCAGCTCTACAGATGCGTCTGCTGAAGAGCAAGGGCAAGAAGTGCCTCCGCCTATTCCATTACGAGATGAGTTAGCCACCCACACAGTAAATATCATTCAGGGAATTGTGAATGAACTCAAAGACTCCTTTGCTAACGCTCAGAATAAACTGCTGAAAAGGATTAAGACTTCTGAAAATTTGATGCTCAAGAATATGGTGGAAATCAACCATAAACTGGACGTGATGGAGAAGAAATTTGAAGAGAAGTATACCGCGGCCGGCGAAGCTGTCACACTTCTTATGGCCGGATTGAAAAAGAACACTGATACTCTTGCTGTCGTAAATCAGAATGCACATGTTGTCGCCAACAACATTCAAAAGTTTGACGGTAATATGGTCACTCTCAACGCCAATCAGCAGGCCTTGGTCTCTGAATTCTCCAAGACCACGAAGCATATTGATGACTCACTACATTCCTATGCCAACTTCATAGCTGTAGAAGCCAAAAAGGGGGAGAAGGAGTACCTAGCTAAGATGTCTGAGCTCCGAGAAGTTATGATCAAAAACTTCGAGCTGTCGAACAAATACGTTTATGACAGCAACTGGTGGATGCTCCACCAGGCGTTAGGCATCGCCTTGCCTGAACATCCGGCAGATATTCAGGCTCCTGAGACCTCTATGGCCGCTGAGGAAGTATGTGCTGCTGAGGATTTAAGTACAAGTGCTGCAGATGTTCCCACAAATGACGCTGATGCTAGGGCTCTCTCCAAAGCTAAACTGAGGAGCATGTTTGATCAAGAGGCCTTAGCAAAAGCCAGGGGAAAGAGAAAAGCTCAGGAAGGGACCTCCAAGGAAACTCTAGCTGAGAAGAGAACCAGAATGAGTGAGGAGGATGTACGAAACGAAAGGTGGAGCCCAGTTTCAAGGAACATCATCTTAGACACCTTCTGGCTGCAAGAAAGAGGAGAGATCAATCGAAACGAAGTATATAGCCAGTATGAGTGGGAAACGCACAAAACGTTTGAAGCGAAACGCAACATCTTTTTCAGAAACAACAAGGATGCAGATAAAGTTCCTCCTCCTAGGTATTACCCGAAGCCCAAAGAATACATGGAGAGGCAAAGCAAGAAGTACTTGGCTCAAAATCTTAAGGGTGACTTAGCCAAGGAAAAATAGTCAATAACTAATAGCTTGTCACTTTGTCTTAAGAACATTTAATGATCATTGTTATCATATGAACAATTCTGAGATTATATGTGTATATATATTGGTATATATATTTGAATTTGTGATTGACTCAAGTCCTGATCTGGTTGCATATATTCTCTTGTGCTGCATGTTTAATTTCTGAATGCTATGTTTATTATTTGATAGGTGTTATTCATCTTAGCTAGTAGGGTTTTGGCTTCGTCAAATAGGGGGAGATTGTTGGGTATTGTATCCACAATTACCTGGATTTGAGGAAGCCACCTGTCAAGCTAAGATGAATTCACAATGTATTTGATGAAACATCTTAAGTTGTACTTGCAGCTCCACCACACTAAGTGCACACCAATGTCAGGGTGCAGTAGGTCAATATACACGGGTCTGCAAGAGTAATCCCTCGTTGAGCAGATCAGTGTGTTGGCCTACGTGTACTCTCTCTATTAGAGTGCACTTACTTTCAAGTACAGGGACGTTCATATGCAAGAGAAGACAAGGAGCATGGATGGGTCAAGGAGCAGCTCCTGGGTGGAAGACGAAAATTCGTCCAAGGAAAATTCGACGAGAATCACTAGTGATTCTCGCCGAATCGACGAGAATCATTAGTGATTCTCGCCGACTCCTTCAGGCTACCTCAAAACGGTGCCAAGTAAGATTCGGCGAGAATCACTAGTGATTCTCGCCGAACTAGTGGTTAAGCAGATCATGGATACCAAGTGAAAATCGCTGAGAATCAATAAGTGATTCGGCGAGAATCACTAGCGATTCTCGACGAATCGTCGAGAATCACTTGGTGATTCTCGCCGATTTGTCGAGAATCACCTGCGATTCTCGTCGATTTTCACTTGGCGATTTCTCGGGATGTACCTGAACCGGATTCTGCAGTTGTCAATTTTCTGGACCAGGATTTAGGGATTTCTATTATGGGTCCCACAAACGGTCATATTGGAGTTAGCTACGGTGTATAAATACATGGGTATTTTGAACAGTAAAGAGGTAGAGAGAATCAGAAACCGAGCCGGGACGTAACCCTAAAATCGCGACTCCTCTCCGCCGCCGCCATCGCGCTCGGGCAAGTCCGTCGCCGCTGCTGATCGCTCTTCTTCCCGATCTCCGGCGACAGAAGCTTAGCAAAGCTTTGAGTCTCACGTGTCTATCCAGAGATCTCTTGTCTCTCAATTTGTTGATCGGGAAAAACTTCCCGGTCCGAATCGATCGAGACGACCGATCCTCGTGTGACCGTTGGAAGACCAACCTAGCTTCGCTACGAAGTTTGGATCTCCAAGTTCAGCAGCCGCTCATCATCATAGCCGCCGATCCCGAAGCTAGCAGCCGCTCGTGTTGCCGCCGCCGGTTCCGGGGAGATCCTCTCCAAGAGAGACCAAGGTTGTAGACTCTTCATTGACTTCACGAACACGTCGTCGAACGAAGAGGAACACCGTAGTCTCCAAACGAAGTTTGTATCTCGTGTACATTCCATATTTACTTTTGTTGTAAAGGAACGATTGTTCCGTGTTGTAAGGGTTGGGTGCAACCCGTTTTGTGGGAGTGTTGACTCTCACGTGTGGAAGGGTTCCTTCCGTTAGTGCAGGTATTGGATTTCAATCTTGTTGGAGAAGAGACCGAGTCGTCCCTTGTTGGGAGATAGGTCGAAGGGGGAAAGTGGATGTACCCAAGTCAGGGAACCACTATAAATTGCCTGTGTATTCTGTGTGCTATGCTTTCTATTTTTATTGTGCAGGTACCGTCGTAAATTCCGCAAGCGCTACACGTCACCTATTCCCCCCCCCCATAGGTGCACTTTGCCGACACTAGGTGGACTTTCAAGTGGTATCAAAGCCAGGTTGCTCATCAAAAAGGTTAACACCTTGAGTAGAATCCTGCCACCAGTGTCAGAAGCATGGATCTGGATTATGAGATACCGCCACTGAAACTCCCCGCATGCACAAAGGATTATTATCCCATCTGGAGAATGAGAGTGTCATTTCACCTTGATGCTATTGATCCTCGAGCATCCTTCATCCTGGAAGAGGGTCCGTTTATTCCCATGAAGACCTCCGACTCTGTGATCCAAGTGCCCATGGGCATTGCTGAGATGTCATAGACGGAACTATCACTATTTCACTTGGACGAGAGGATTCGTCAAATTATTATGGATATCTGGTCTGGAGCCTCTCGCTCTAGATTGGAAAAATGTAGGATGGCTAAATCCATGTGGGTGATGATATCAGAGTTGATGGGGGAGTCAGAGAAAGCTGGAATATGTTGTCAACCAGACGAGGAAGCCTATGTGGGGGTCCTCACCTCTGAAGATGAAGGCAAGCATCACTCGGACAACATCAGAGCTCCACTGTCCGTATCAGAGACTGACGAGACCAGTGAGGAAAGCAGCTCTGACGAGGATGAAACAATGGTCACTGAGTCTAATGACAATAACACAGATGAGCAGGTAACATCTTCATCCTGCCCCATATCTTTTGACCTTTCTGAAGACAGAAACTGCTCTCCTCCAGAAAATTCTGATTCCTTGAAGAGAGCCCTTCAGGAAAGCAACCTACTTGCTGAGGAGCAAGCTCGAGAGATTGCTCGACTGAAGATCTTGTTGGTTCTCCAATTGGCGTCCAACAAGGTCAAGGACTCTAAGATCTCAGCTCTAGAGAGTAGTCTAGATAATGAGAAACTTATAGTATCAAACTTTTCCAAAGTTGATGCTATAAAGAGAAAGCAAGAAACCGGGTGGATCTCCTGGATTATCCAGGCATGGAGAAATGGGGAAACGGTATTCCGACCCCCCACTCCAAGCAGGAAGGCAACTCATCATGCCTTCAGGTATGACCACAGGAATAGTCGTGGTCACTGCAAGGGTGATCTGTCCCCATGTGGAAACATCCATAGTGCAAGGGCCGTCATGGCCACCCATCAGGAAATACCTAAGGCTCATTCTGAGCCCTTTGTATTCACTGCCACTGCCTCAACACAGTGTGGATCTAACATGTCCCAGCTCACAGAAGACTTCTCACCACTCGAGGACACGGGATGGAGAGGATAGAAGTCATGATGTCAGGTTTCATGGGGCCTCTGTAAGGGAGATGCCTGAAAGAATGGCACCACCTTCCCGGCCTCATAACGCTCACAACATGCATTCTTTCCACCCTTCCACGTGTCACGATGGAAGAGGAATTTTTGTGACAAGATCATGCCCTATCCCGTTTAGACCTAGGACCGTGACTACATCAGTCACTAGATCAGGTCGGAAACGGCGATACAACATTCACCCATGTTGGTGCTGCGGCAAAGTGGGGCACTTTGCCATCGACTGTTGGCACAACCCCTCTGTGCCCACGGCAAGGGCTTATCCACATTCTCGGGACAGAGGTAGTCTTCCAGACAGGTTTTCTGAAGGAAGGCAGTTGCATGCTTATGCTAACAGGAACCTAGGACCCAATATGATTTGGGTTCCTAAGGTAAAGTAATTCTTTCTTGCAGGGTAGTCTAGGTTCCCGTGAATATGATGGGAACTAGACAGTAGGTGGCTCAAGACTAAATTGGAACAATCGTCTGCAATAACAGATGTGATATCAATTTGAGCATACTCATATTGAGCTTCTGATATGTTCTACCTGAGGGACTAAAACGATGACTCTCAAAATCACAGGTACTCATGATCAGTTTCAAGACTTGAGTCGTTTTCAATTGACAATTACTTACATATATATATATATATATCATTATATACAGATACTTCTTTGTATATTAGTGTATGTATGCACGTCTAAGGATAGGTTAACTCGATACATGCAAACCTTTATACATCAATAAAGAGTTAACGAAGATATGTCATTGTGAATCTCGACAACTCACAATTGACATCAAGAAGTGTTTGGAGAAGCCTCGCTCAAATCCAAATAGATTGTCTTTACAATAAATATGTATTTATCGTTCTTATATTGACTTGACATCAGAAGAATTCGAAAATGTTGCAATGCTTCCTAACGTGAAAATTCCCAGTAGAAAAACCCTTCAATTTCGGAACCTCGGAACCTTTCAATTCCTAGTAAAGAAAACCCTTCAATTTCATTTTTTTTATATACTTAAGAATCCCGCCGAAAGGGCTCGCCGACCCTTCACCTTCCTCAAGTATCCCGCCGAAGGAGCAAGCGATACTAGTCCCGCCGACTCTCGCATAAACCACGCCAGTTCGCAAAGCTTCTTCCGTCGGATCCCGCAAGGTTTCTCCTTTAGAAATCGCGCAAAGTTCTCGTCGGATCCCGTATCGCCTTCGCAAAATCCCGCAAGTTCTCCATCGTCTTCCCCTAAGCTCCCGCAAGGTTCTCACAAAGTTCTCGTCGAAAGGCTCCCGACGAATCCCGCCGAAGCTCGCACCGTCGATCTCCCCAAGTTTCGATTTTTCTCCGCTCGAACCAACTCACCGTCTTCATCGCTAGGTATCCCCTCACCCTCACTTGGACGTGATCACTAGTATCACTTCTTTTTTGATTTTTGATTAAGCGAAGAATAGGGCTTCTCTCCCTAGATCTGAAATGGCTCCAAGGACAACTGCTGGGTTGGTCTCTGGTTGCGAGCTTGTTCGAACTGGGTTCTCTCACGCCTCGGACGAATTCCGTAACATCATTCTGATGCTGGAGGAGGCTGGGCTAACATTCGTCCTGGAGCACCCTTGCAAAATCTTGGACAAAGAGGTGCTGGAGTTCTTCGCCACCGCAAGACTCCGAAATGGCGACTCCCTAATCAAAAGCAAGGTGGCTGGGGAAAAGGTCAAGATGTCTGCCAGCAAGCTGACCCGCTTTCTGCAGCTTTCTAGCTCGGAGCATGAGGACTATCTGGAGGACGATGATAAAACCAGAACTCTCCTATTCTGCGGTCTCCCACGAGGAACTAGGTCCATAAAGAGAAAGGACATGAATGAAGAAGGAAAGCTCCTGTCTGACATTATTGGAAAGGTGCTCATCTGCAAGTCAGGCTCTCATGACCATATCTCAGGGGATATGTTCAAGATCCTGATAGCTGTCGTCCGCCGTAAGAGGTTTAACTGGGGGGAGTTGCTGTTCGAGAAGATCAAGGACACCTTGGGCACTCCGAGTTTTGGCCGCATCATAAGTCTATATCTAAACCAGCTAAATGGAGACAAGTTTGGCATGAGTAAAGGTGTCCCTCTCCACTACTTGAAGAAGATGGACGCAAGTGTGTTTGATCGCTGGGAGAGGCGTATTGGGCAGCCTGCAGCAGAAGAGCAACATGGAGTATCTTCAGCAGAAACCCCCAGTGAAATTCCTGATACTTTGACTGCAGGAATTGAGGGGGAGACTCTACCCACTCATGTTGATATTGTATCTGAAATCTCCCAAGTGGCCAGGGATGCTGTGGCCGAGATACAAGAAGAAAGTGCTAATGTACTGGAGACTGCTGACAAAGATTTGGAAGCGGCTGCTGATGAAGATGACTTCATGGATGATGACGAAGAGGATGACGGGAATGAGGGACATGAAGTATTGGAGGCACCAGATCTTGTTGAACCTCCATCTGACAAGCCTGCACCAGTGGAGGGGGAGACTGAAACATCTAAAGAGGCTGCCAGCATTCCTCCATTAGAGACTGTGATTGTATCCAGCTTTACAGATGCGTCTGCTGAAGAGCAAGGGCAAGAAGTGCCTCCGCCTATTCCATTACGAGATGAGCTAGCCACCCACACAGTAAATGTCATTCAGGGAATTGTGAATGAACTCAAAGACTCCTTTGCTAACGCTCAGAATAAACTGTTGAAAAGGATTAAGACTTCTGAAAATATGATGCTCAAGAATATGGTGGAAATCAACCATAAACTGGACATGATGGAGAAGAAATTTGAAGAGAAGTATACCGCGGCCGGCGAAGCTGTCACACTTCTTATGGCCGGATTGAAAAAGAACACTGATACTCTTGCTGTCGTAAATCAGAATGCACATGTTGTCGCCAACAACATTCAAAAGTTTGACGGTAATATGGTCACTCTCAACGCCAATCAGCAGGCCTTGGTCTCTGAATTCTCCAAGACCACGAAGCATATTGATGACTCACTACATTCCTATGCCAACTTCATAGCTGTAGAAGCCAAAAAGGGGGAGAAGGAGTACCTAGCTAAGATGGCTGAGCTCCGAGAAGTTATGATCAAAAACTTCGAGCTGTCCAACAAATACGTTTATGACAGCAACTGGTGGATGCTCCACCAGGCGTTAGGCATCGCCTTGCCTGAACATCCGGCAGATATTCAGGCTCCTGAGACCTCTATGGCCGCTGAGGAAGTATGTGCTGCTGAGGATTTAAGTACAAGTGCTGCAGATGTTCCCACAAATGACGCTGATGCTAGGGCTCTCTCCAAAGCTAAACTGAGGAGCATGTTTGATCAAGAGGCCTTAGCAAAAGCCAGGGGAAAGAGAAAAGCTCAGGAAGGGACCTCCAAGGAAACTCTAGCTGAGAAGAGAATCAGAATGAGTGAGGAGGATGTACGAAACGAAAGGTGGAGCCCAGTTTCAAGGAACATCATCTTAGACACCTTCTGGCTGCAAGAAAGAGGAGAGATCAATCGAAACGAAGTATATAGCCAGTATGAGTGGGAAACGCACAAAACGTTTGAAGCGAAACGCAACATCTTTTTCAGAAACAACAAGGATGCAGATAAAGTTCCTCCTCCTAGGTATTACCCGAAGCCCAAAGAATACATGGAGAGGCAAAGCAAGAAGTACTTGGCTCAAAATCTTAAGGGTGACTTAGCCAAGGAAAAATAGTCAATAACTAATAGCTTGTCACTTTGTCTTAAGAACATTTAATGATCATTGTTATCATATGAACAATTCTGAGATTATATGTGTATATATATTGGTATATATATTTGAATTTGTGATTGACTCAAGTCCTGATCTGGTTGCATATATTCTCTTGTGCTGCATGTTTAATTTCTGAATGCTATGTTTATTATTTGATAGGTGTTATTCATCTTAGCTAGTAGGGTTTTGGCTTCGTCAAATAGGGGGAGATTGTTGGGTATTGTATCCACAATTACCTGGATTTAAGGAAGCCACCTGTCAAGCTAAGATGAATTCACAATGTATTTGATGAAACATCTTAAGTTGTACTTGCAGCTCCTCCACACTAAGTGCACACCAATGTCAGGGTGCAGTAGGTCAATATACACGGGTCTGCAAGACGTAATCACTCGTTGAGCAGATCAGTGTGTTGGCCTACGTGTACTCTCTCTATTGGAGTGCACTTACTTTCAAGTACAGGGCCGTTCATATGCAAGAGAAGACAAGGAGCATGGATGGGTCAAGGAGCAGCTCCTGGGTAGAAGACGAAAATTCGTCCAAGGAAAATTCGACGAGAATCACCAAGTGATTCTCGCCGATTCAGCGAGAATCACTAGTGATTCTCGCCGAATCGACGAGAATCACTAGTGATTCTCGCCGAATCGACGAGAATCACTAGTGATTCTCGCCGACTCCTTCAGGCTACCTCAAAACGGTGCCAAGTAAGATTCGGCGAGAATCACTAGTGATTCTCGCCGAACCAGTGGTTAAGCAGATCATGGATACCAAGTGAAAATCGCTGAGAATCAATAAGTGATTCGGCGAGAATCACTAGCGATTCTCGACGAATCGTCGAGAATCACTTGGTGATTCTCGCCGATTCGTCGAGAATCACCTGCGATTCTCGTCGATTTTCACTTGGCGATTTCTCGGGATATACCTGAACCGGATTCTGCAGTTGTCAATTTTCTGGATCAGGATTTAGGGATTTCTATTATGGGTCCCACAAACGGTCATATTGGAGTTAGCTACGGTGTATAAATACATGGGTATTTTGAACAGTAAAGAGGTAGAGAGAATCAGAAACCGAGCCGGGACGTAACCCTAAAATCGCAACTCCTCTCCGCCGCCGCCATCGCGCTCGGGCAAGTCCGTCGCCGCTGCTGATCGCTCTTCTTCCCGATCTCCGGCGACAGAAGCTTAGCAAAGCTTTGAGTCTCACGTGTCTATCCAGAGATCTCTTGTCTCTCGATTTGTTGATCGGGAAAAACTTCCCGGTCTGAATCGATCGAGACGACCGATCCTCGTGTGACCGTTGGAAGACCAAGCTAGCTTCGCTACGAAGTTTGGATCTCCAAGTTCAGCAGCCGCTCATCATCATAGCCGCCGATCCCGAAGCTAGCCGCCGCTCGTGTTGCCGCCGCCGGTTCCGGGGAGATCCTCTCCAAGGGAGACCAAGGTTGTAGACTCTTCATTGACTTCACGAACACGTCGTCGAACGAAGAGGAACACCGTAGTCTCCAAACGAAGTTTGTATCTCGTGTACATTCCATATTTACTTTTGTTATAAAGGAACGATTGTTCCGTATTGTAAGGGTTGGGTGCAACCCGTTTTGTGGGAGTGTTGACTCTCACGCGTGGAAGGGTTCCTTCCGTTAATGCAGGGATTGGATTTCAATCCTGTTGGAGAAGAGTCCGAGTCGTCCCTTGTTGGGAGATAGGTCGAAGGGGGAAAGTGGATGTACCCAAGTCGGGGAACCACTATAAATTGCCTGTGTATTCTGTGTGCTGTGCTTTCTATTTTTATTGTGCAGGTACTGTCGTAAATTCCGCAAGCGCTGCACGTCACCTATTCCCCCCCCCCCATAGGTGCACTTTGCCGACACTAGGTGGACTTTCAGCATGAACTCTCCGAATTGTTAGTGAGGGCTATCATTTTGAATAAAATAGTGGGACTGTTTTAATTGAAGTCCAAATTAAAATAAATTGTATTTGAAATTTTGGTACTGATTTTATTCTGCATAAATTCTTGTAGAATTCCATGGCAAGTGTTTCACACTCCACTTTGTCTCTGAGAGCCATCCTTGAGAAGGATAAGCTCAGTGGGACAAATTATATGGACTGGTACAGGAACCTGAGAATTGTTCTCAGGCAAGAGCGAAAGCTCTATGTCTTGGAAGAAGTAGCCCCCGAGGTGCCGACCGGGAACTCTTCCCGTGCTGAGAAGGATACTTATAAGAAGTATACTGATGATGCTTTAGATGTTGAATGCCTTATGCTTGCCACTATGAACTCTGAGCTTCAGAAGCAACATGAGAACATGGGGTGCAAGGAGATTGACGAGCATCTCAAGAAAATGTTTCAAGGGCAGGCTCGTCAAGAGAGGTTCGACGTCGCAAAAGCGTTGTTTCAGTGCAAGATGGGAGTTCGAGACTCAGTAGGGACTCACGTACTCAAGATGATTGGGTATATAGAGAACCTTGAAAGGCTGGGTTTTCCTCTTGGTCAAGAGTTGGCCACAGATCTGATCCTGCAATCGTTGCCGGACAGTTATGAGCAGTTCATCTTGAACTACAACATGAATGAAATAGACAAGACACTGCCCGGACTCCTAGGCATGTTGAGAACTGCCGAAATCAATATAAAGAAGGTCAAGCCTGCCAGCCCCATACTGATGATGCATAAGGGCAAGGGCAATGCCAAGGGCTCTAAGAAGACGAAGGTGGGACCTAAGTCATACCTTGAGCCCAAGTCTTCAGCACTGATAAAAAAGAAAAGCACGGTGAAGGAAGGGAAATGCCACCACTGTGGCAAGGCTGGTCATTGGAGGAGGAACTGTCCTTCGTACATTGAAGGTCTGCAGAAATTGAAGGGAGGTATGACTTCCGCTTCAAGTGTCTACGTTATAGAGATAAACCTTTCTGCTCCTTCATCTTGGGTATTGGATACCGGATGTGGTTCTCACATTTGTACAAATGTGCAGGAACTGAGAAGGAGAATATTGCTGAGTAAAGGGGAGGTGGACCTCCGCGTCGGCATTGGAGCAAGAGTTGCTGCTGTAGCCGTAGGGGTTTACCGTCTTTCTTTGCCCAGTGGGCTTGTAATAGAACTAGATAATTGTTATTTTGTTCCGGCCATAACTAGAAACATTATATCTATTTCATGTTTGGACATGATTGAATTTTCTTTTATAATTAAGAACAACTGTTGTTCTATATTTAAGAATGATGTTTATTATGTTGTAGCCCAATTGTTTAATGGTCTTTATGTTTTGAACTTGGACCATCTGATCTGTAATGTAGAAAATAATAAAAGACTAAGAACAAATGACTCGAACCCTACATTTCTCTGGCATTATCGTTTGGGTCATATCAACGAGAAGCACATATCCAAACTCCATAGAGATGGACTTTTGGACTCATTTGATTATGAATCATTTGAGCGATGTGAATCTTGTTTGTTAGGCAAAATGACTAAAGCTCCTTTCACTGGTTATACTGAGAGGGCTGAGGATCTCTTGGGTGTTGTACATAGTGATGTATGCGGACCAATGAGTTCCATGGCTAGAGGTGGGTATTTCTACATTGTTACATTTACTGATGATTTCAGTAGATACGGATATGTGTATCTTATGAAGTGCAAATCCGAGACCTTTGAAAAGTTCAAAGAGTTCAAGAATGAAGTAGAAAACCAGTTGGGTAAAAGGGTTAAAGCACTCCGATCTGATCGAGGTGGGGAATACCTGAGTCATGAGTTCCGTGATCATCTGAAAGAGTGTGGTATTGTATCACAGCTCACTCCACCTAAAACACCACAACATAATGGTGTATCTGAGAGGAGAAATCGTACTCTGTTAGACATGGTACGTTCGATGATGAGTCATGCAGACTTGCCTGTTTCTTTTTGGGGTTTTGCTTTAGAGACTGCAGCAATGACATTGAATCGCGCTCCAACGAAAACAGTTCTGAAGACACCATATGAGATATGGACTGGGAGGCGTCCTAGTATGTCGTTCATTAAAATTTGGGGCTGTGAGGCATACATGAGATGTTAAATGCCTGACAAGCTGGAACCCAAATCGAATAAATGTTATCTGGTGGGATATCCTAAGGAAACGAAAGGGTATTACTTTTACCTACCGTCTGAGGGCAAAGTGTTTGTCGCAAGGACTGGTGTCTTCTTGGAGAAAGAGTTCTTATCAAGAAAGACTGAAAAGGTAGAGCTTGAAGAAGTTCAAGAACCACATGTAGTGAATGAACCGTAATTGAATTCTGAGACAGGACTACAAGATGTTGTAGCTAGAGAACCTGCTCAAGAAACACAAGTCCTACGTAGATCTGGTAGACCAAGGTTTGAGCCTGAGAGATATGGATTTCTCGTGTCTCAAATAGGTAATGTGTTTCTTATGGATCATGATGATGAACCAGCAACCTACCAAGAGGCTATGAATGGACCGGACTCCGACAAATGGCTTGAGGCTATGAAATCCGAAATGGACTCCATGTATGCAAACCAAGTTTGGAACTTGGTGGAACCACCTGAAGGGGTACGACCCATAGGGTGCAAGTGGGTCTTCAAGAAGAAGACCGATATGGATGGAAATGTACAGACATTCAAAGGGCGACTGGTGGCTAAGGGTTTCAAGCAAATTCATGGTATTGACTATGATGAGACCTTTTCCCCCGTTGCCATGGTAAAGTCCATAAGGATACTGCTTGCTGTTGCTGCGTTTTATGACTACGAGATCTGGCAGATGGATGTCAAAACGGCTTTCCTTAATGGAAACCTCCTTGAGGAAGTGTATATGACACAACCCGAGGGTTTTGTATCCCCAGATGAAGCCACTAAAATATGCAAGCTGAATAAGTCCATCTATGGACTGAAACAGGCCTCTCGAAGTTGGAATCTTCGTTTTGATGAGAAAATCAAAGAGTTTGGTTTCATCAAGAATGAAGATGAGCCTTGTGTTTACAAGCGAATCAGTGGGAGCATTGTTGTCTTCCTGATATTGTATGTAGATGACATACTGTTGATTGAGAATGACATTCCTACCCTGAAAGTTGTTAAGAACAACCTAGGGAACTGCTTTTCAATGAAGTATTTGGGTGAAGCGACTTACATACTCGGTATTAAGATCTATAGAGATAGATCGAAGAAGTTGCTGGGTTTGACCCAGAGTACGTACATCGAAAAGGTGTTGAAGCGGTTCAACATGCTTGAGTCCAAGAAAGGATTTTTGCCCATGTCTCATGGTGTGAATCTCTCTAAGGACCAGTGTCCAAAGTCTTGTGAATATAATGACCGCATGAAGTTGATTCCATATGCTTCGGCAATTGGATCAATCATGTACGCGATGTTATGTACTCGACCCGACGTCTCCTTTGCTTTGAGCATGACTAGCAGGTATCAGTCAGACCCCGGTGAGTGTCACTGGATTGCAGTCAAGAATGTCCTGAAGTACTTGAGAAGGACTAAGGACGTGTTCTTGGTGTATGGTGGAGAGGAAGAGCTCCTTGTAAGTGGTTACACGGATGCTAGCTTCCAAACTGATAGAGACGACTCCAAATCTCAGTCAGGTTTTATGTTTTGGCTGAATGGAGGAGCTGTGAGCTGGAAGAGTTCCAAGCAAGAGACAGTTGCTGATTCTACAATAGAGGCCGAGTATATCGCCGCAGCTAATGCGGCGAAGGAGGCTGTATGGATTAGGAAATTCATCGGCGAGCTTGATGTAGTTCCTAGCATTGTTGGTCCCGTAGTTCTCTACTGTGATAACAATGGTGCAATTGCACAATCTAAGGAACCTAGATCCCATCAGCGCTCCAAGCATATACTTCGGCGGTTTCATCTTATTCGTGAGATTGTCGAACGAGGAGATGTGAACATTTGCAGAGTGCCGACTGAGGAGAATATTGCGGATCCACTGACAAAGCCTCTCGCGCAGAGAAAGCATGATGGTCATACTAGATCGATGGGTATACGATACCTAAATGATCAACTCTAGTGAGAATCTTGTGGATTGCATGTAAACATGTATCTTGTTGGCTATTTGTTCATATGATGAACAGTGTACCTAGTTTTTCTCTTACAATTAATAGCAAGTTCTTTTATTATGAGCTTTTCTATATGATAGTTAAATGTTAACATAATAGATACCCTTAGAATGTTCTCTTCCATGGGACATCAAGTACGTGACTTGAATGTGAGAGCCTATGATTTATTTGAAGCTTCATTCTTAAAAGGTCCCTGGTTGAGTATCATCATAGAAACTAAGGGTGATGATGGTACATGAAGACCAGCACGTGCGTTGACTGATGACCGGTTCTCACAGGTCATGATATTGTGATATCAAGTCATCACGTGGGTACTTGTTAGTGAACAAGTTGTACTGGACAGACCCAACCTGAGACTACTCTGTGGATTGTCATCCAATCGTGTCACGAGTAGGTATCAATGGACAATGGTGTTGTGGTCCTTTGACCTGAAGTCACAGCACTCATCAAGTGAGGAAGAGCGTGTTTTGATGCCATCTAAAGTCTTCCTTGAGAAAGGTTGATGATAAGGGTGGTTGTTGGGCATGTTACGAATCATTTGGGTGTTTGTGTGTGAGCAGATATGAGATTTGTCCTCCTGTATGACAGGAGTTGCATCCATGGGCCCCTTGATGGAACTGGACTGAGAAATGCATGGCCATGCTTGGTTGAGTCAATATGTGATATTGGACTCACCATTCTCTGGAAGTCCGTCCTGGATCAAGAAACTTGGATTGAGCTATTACGAGGGTGACACGGTCCATGCCTCTAGTTCTTTCCGGATGTAAGGGACAAAGGGACAAAGACAACGCTGATGCATTGGTCATAAAGGCTTATGAGTTATAAACTCTTATTGCTTGGGGAGCAATGATGCATTGCTAGATGCCGCTCATTGTTTGTGAAGTTTTTGGTTTGATACTTTCAAGATCAAGTGAGAGTCTGTTGGAGTTACCATGGTGATCTGGAAGTGATCAAACATGTAATCTCACTGCCAACGCGATATGAGCCTGCAGGGTCGCACATAAGAGATGTGGAGAAGTTGGATGATTGACTGTGTTGGTAAAGGTTACCAATCACCGACCTGAATGGGATTGTGGGCAAAGTGTTGCCTTGAAGGATTGGTAAGAGTCGTAGACCACGGGTCGACGAGTGTCGTCAACCCAAGTTCGACGAGTATCGTCGACCGCGGGTCGACGATCGACGAGAATCGTCGAGTATCGTCGACCGCGGCTCGACGATCGACAAGAATCGTCGACCGCAGGTCGACGATCGACGAGAATCGTCGACCGCGGGTCGACGATCGACGAGAATCGTCGAGTATCGTCGACCGCGGCTCGACGATCGACGAGAATCGTCGACCGCAGGTCGACGGTCGACGAGTATGGTCCACCCCGCGTTCGGCGAGAATCGTCGAGTATTGTACTCTTATTCTCGCCGATCCTAGGTGATACTCGCCGACTGATTCTCGCCGAATGATTCTCGCCGATCGTCGCCGATTCTCGCCGATTGATTCTCACCGATTCTGGAACCCTAAATTCTGGGTGGTCTGCGGATAGCGATATTCCTAAGTCTATTTATGCCTTTGGTATAAAAGGACACTTAGGGTTTTCGGGAAACTAGATCTTCTTTCTGATCGAACCGAAATCGACGGAAGTGTTCCGCCGTTCCGTTCGTTCCGCCGATCCCGAATCCCGTCGCCGACGGAAGTGTTCCGCCGCCGCCGTGCTCGCTCCGTCGACCTCCTCCCCTCCGACGATCGTCGCTGGTGTTGCTTTTCTTGGCGCGGACCTAGCAGTCCGTGGAATAGCAAGGTGCGGTCATCATCCTTCCCGATTATCTATGCGACGGAAAACTCGGCATTCTCCCGCTCGTGTGGATTTCTGCAGAGACGTGGATATTATTCCACGTAGAACTCGTCACTAGCAACAAGACTAAGTTTGGAGCATCTCCGTTGAGTTGTGACTCAACGCCATTGAGGTAATTTTTGCATAGTTGTATGTTAACTTCTTGATTCAACTACCATGGCCCGATCCCATCTCTTTTGGGTTTTCTTGATGTTTTCATTCTTCCGCTGCGTGCACAAGTGTTGTGCCATCCTCATAGAGAAACCCAACAGTCCGACCTCGGTAAAGCTAAGGCGGTCTGGCTATCTTGCACAGGTCGCGGCTTACTGGAAGAGTGTTCGCGGTTTGCGGATACACTTTCTTGCTGCGGGATGCGGCGGTGATCCTATCGGCTAGGGCGGTGACCACACTCATCATCGTGCCTATAAATAGGACCTCCATCACTTCAGGATTATGTGCAAATGAACAGTAAGTGAACTCGCGAACAGTTGTTGCGGACTGGATTTAGGTATCCGCGCGGGTTGAAGGAGTTGACCGGTTTGTGCTGTGCAGGTTGTGCGGATAGTGCTGGAAAGCTAGGACTTGGCTCTGATTACGGTCATGGACAGTGCGGACTCTGCAGTTAGCAACAGGTGGTAAACAGCAGGTCGCGGACAGCGACCAGGCTGTCTTCTCTTTGGCAACTAGTTTCCCGGTTCAATAAGTCGTCTGCTTCAGGCGACCTGTTCAGTTCGGCATCAGCAGCTTGTGCGGTCTGGCGGCTAGGCAACCTCATGGTTAGGTGGCTTGCAGATTGGCGGCTAGAGCTCAGCATTGGAATATCGGGCGGTCCGCACGGCTTGGTTTGCGGTCTGGCGACCTGGCGGTCTGTGCGGTCTCCATAGTGCAGTAGTAGAACCGGCGGCTACTTGTTCAGTCCATGCGGTTTGTTTTGCTTTGTAGTTATTCTGCTTTCCCTTTAGTTATTTTGGCGAATCATGTCTCGTCTTGTATGTCTCGTTTTATAAGAAGATTGATGTTATCAATAAAGACTCTTGTTGTTGATGGTGTCTCTGGTTGTGATCTAACCTTCTAGTTGAGATAACTCCTGCTCATTCCAAGATCCGGAAATTTCAACATGGTATCAGAGGGAGGTTGGAGTGGATAAGCAGTGATCAACTAGAAGTTGTTGTTGCTCTTGTGAAGAGGGAATCAGTGTTAGAGCCATGGAAGCAGGGTTTGCAAGAGGTCTTGGTATTGAACTCCTAACACAAACTAACTTTAAGAAGTGGAAGTATTGTATAAAGAGCTATCTTCTTTGCGAGGACCTTTGTGAGGTGGTGTGCGGAGCAGAAAAGTAGGAGGTTACTGCTAACAATGTTGAAGCGATGAGAGCTTGGAAGGAGACAAATGCGACAGCGAAGTCTATTCTCAAGCAGGTTATCTCATCGAAGCTCTTGAACCACATCAGCGGATGTTGGTCAGCTGCGGAGGTTTGGACTTACCTTGTTGGGTTGTTCAAGCAGGAAGTGAAGGTGGCTGCTGAGGTTGGTCCTTCTACTTCATATCAGTAAGAGAGGAGTGTTTCTCCTAAGCATGATAGGAAGAGTAAGGAAGGACCAAGATGCTATAAATGCAAGCAGCATGGTCACCTTAGGAAGGAGTGTAAGGTTATCTTGCACTCGTTGAACGTTGCTTATACTAAGAGTAAGGAGAAGAACTTGGTTGGGTCATCAACAAGTTCAGATGCTGATCAGATGAAGGTCAGTGATAGTGCAGCTATCTGACATGAAAGACTGAGACATGTGTGGATGGACAAGCTGAAAGCAATGACGGTAAGGAGGCTCGTGAGAGGCTTGCCTAGATTGTCATCCTACGGCGACGGTCAAGCAAGCGCGAGATGTCAGTACGGTGAATCTTATCGCTTTACGGTTGATAAGGCGCGGTCCAGATGCAAAGCACCTTTGGAGGTTGTTCATTGTGACCTGGTAGGGTCTACCGTCACTGCCAGTCTTCGAGGCAGCAGGTACATGCTGATTTTGGTTGATGACTATACGAGGTATACTTGGGTATACTTCATGAAGGAGAAGTTGAACATATTCCGCACGCTGAACCTGCGGAAATTTTCTTGGGTATACCCAAGTATACCCAAGTATACTTGGGTATACTTGGGTAAATTTTCTCAACGTGGTCAGCAAGATAGCCCAAACACCAAATTAATATCTTCGGAACTACCCAGTTCGCACGCTGAACCTGCGGAAAGCCCAAGGACTAGAGGTTGCACCCAACAAAACAATGGAAGCACAAGAAGGTCTTTTATGCATTCACTTCTTTACAATCCGAGGCATACATAGCGAGACATGATTTCGCTAATATTACAGCTGAAAACAGAAAGAACCAAAAAACAAGCCGGGCGGACAGAACCGGAGTCCGCCGAGACCGCGAGGTCGCCGAGACCGCTGAGCTCGCCCAAGCTATGTTGCAATCCGCCGAATACCACGGAGTCTGCCGAAGCCGCGAGGCTGCGCGGACAGACCGTTATTCGCCTCCTGCTGAACCCGAACTGAGGAATACCCCTACCCGCCTGAAGCCGGCGGACAGGTTATTGAAGCTGGCAAAGTTGAAACAGAACTGACAAGCCGCAGAGCGACCTCCTGCTGAGTCCGCAGAGACCGCACACTTCCAAGCACTTGACCGAAGTCACAGCCAAACTCCTGGCTCCTTGAAGTTATCCGCGCGACCTGCACACAGCAAACCGTCAGCCTGAAACAATCCGCGCGGACTGGCAAACACAGACCGCAACACTTCGCACACCCCAACTTACTGTTCACTCAAGTTACTTAGGTTACTGTAGATGTGCCAGGGGGTCCTATTTATAGGCCAGGTGAGGAGTGTGGTCACCGCCCAAGAGATAGCGACACCACCCTCAGTCCGCGCGAAAACAACCACCGTCCGCTGAGTCCGCATGGACTTAGCCGGAAACCAAGGAAACTGCCAGGAGCAAGGCAACCATTGACAAACCCTCTCCAGTCCGCCCAAGCTAAGCGGACAAGGCACCAGCCCGCAAAGCTCCAACTGCTTCAGGACAGCAAACCCCCTTCAATGGCTGTCCGCATCCGTGTACCCGAGCAACGCAACCTCCGCGTCCCTTCTATAGAGGAGTCCCATGTTAGAAGAAGACTTGACATACTTCAGAATCCCCTTTGCCGCCAACAGATGAGATTTCCTTGGTTCAGCCATATATCGACTTACTCGGCCAACAGCATAAGCTATATCCGGCCTTGTAATCGTCAGATAGATCAGGCTCCCAACAAGAGCCCTGAACACCAAGGGATCATTAAGAACCCTTCCCTCATCTCGTCGAAGCTTTAGCCCAGGTTCCAGTGGAGTAGAGCACTTCTTCCCTTCGCCCATGCCAAACCGCTTCACAATACGATCAGCATACCCTTTCTGGCTAATGAGAATCCCGCACTCCTTCCTCTCCACTTCCAGACCGAGAAAGTGATGCAACTCTCCCAAGTCCTTCATCTCGAAGCGTATAGCAAGCTCAGCCCTGAGCCTTGCTACTTCCTCCTCCGAATTTCCTGTGATGATCATGTCATCCACATACAGTAGGACCAAGACTATTAGCTCTCCCTTCTTCTTGACGAACAAGCTAGAATCCGAGTTAGAAGCAAAGTATCCACATAATTGCAGGTACTCTGCAATCTTCCCATACCACGCTCTAGGAGCTTGCTTCAACCCATAGAGAGCCTTCCTGAGTTTGCAGACATAGTCCGGATGCTTCTCAGAGACGAAACCAAGCGGCTGATCCATGAAGATGTCCTTGTCAATCTCTCCGTAAAGAAAGACATTCTTCACATCGAGTTGCCACAACCTCCATCCCTTGCAAGCAGCCAAGGCGATCACCACTCTTACAGAAGTCATCTTCGCAACTGGACTAAATGTCTCCTCATAGTCTTCTCCATACTGCTGTGAGAATCCTCTAGCGACCAGGCGAGCCTTGAACCGATCAATGCTCCCATCAGCCTTCTTCTTCAACTTATACACCCACTTGCAAGTAACCGGAGTAATGCCATCAACCTTGGGCACAAGATCCCAGGTTTCATTCTTCTTCAGAGCATCAATCTCTTCCTTCATGGCACCTTCCCACTCCTTCACTCCAGTGGCCTCATTGAAGTTTGCAGGCTCTCGCTCATCCAGAGGACCTGCAAAGAAGCAGGAGACAAAGCTCACTGCATTCCCATCACAGTACCGAGCCGGTGGCTTAACCACCCTCTTCGATCTCCGAAGACATAGCTCCTTGCTCATGGCTTCCGTTGCTTCTTCGGGCTCCACTCCTACCTGGGGTAAGCATTGAGCAGTGCTCCCCCTGCTTCCTGAGCCAGAAGGCTCAGCCTCGGAGTTTGAAGCAACAGGAGCTGCTGGTGAAACAGCAAGCTCCTCTTCCAAGCCTTCAGCAGCCTCCACCGGTGCTTCCTCAACCTTGCTACTTCCGGTAAGCTCCACCGAGCCACCTCCATATGACGTCAGCTCGTCAAAGACAACGTATCTTGACACCACGAACTTCTTCGTCACAGGGTCCATGCATTTCCATCCCTTCTTCCGCTCATCATAGCCAACAAAGACAAGTTTCCTTGCCTTCGCATCCAGCTTTGTCCGTGAAGCATCCGGTACATGCACGTAGCAAGTTGAACCGAACACCCTAAGGTGTTCAACACTCGGCTTCTCCTTCAGCAACAGCTCAATAGGAGTTTTCATGTTGATAGGGCTGAGTGGCATCCGGTTGATAACATAAGCAGCACAAGACATTCCCTCCGCCCAAAAGGACCTTGGGATATCTTTCGCATGCAGCCAGCATTTGCAGGTTTCCGTCAAATGACGGATCTTCCGCTCCGCTACCCCATTTTGTTGTGGAGTGTGAGCACAAGTAAGCTCTTATTGGATCCCGTGCTTCCTGCAGAAGTTAGAAAACTCGGAAGAGACAAACTCCCCCCCCCCCCCCCCCCCGTTATCAGTTCTAAACTTCTTAACCCGCAAGCCAAGCCGGCCTTCTACCAACTCCTTGAACTCCACGAACAAACGGAAAGCTTCCGACTTCTCCTTTAAGAAGTACACCCAAGTATACCTTGAGTAGTCATCAACCAAGACAAGCATGTATCTGCTTCCACCAAGGCTGGCAGTAACAGTCGGTCCCATCAGGTCGCCATGAATACACTCCAATGGTTTCTTGCTCCTTGTTTGAGATTTATCAAACGGAAGGCGATGTGCCTTACCGTATTGACAGCCCGCACAAACATGCCCATCACCAAAGGAGGACAACATCGGCAACCCCCTCACCAGACTTCTACTAGCCATCGCCTTCAGCTTGTCCATGCCAATATGCCCCAGCCTCTCATGCCAGATAGCCGCACTATCATTGGCTCTCATCCTATCAACATAGGCACTGGTGGAAAGAACAAACAAGTTCTTCACCCTCCTCCCAACATGAGCAACATCAGCCTTTACCGCTGATACGTTGCGAAGGAACCTCACGTCTGTTGGCCCAAACAGAACGTGATACCCAGCGTCCACCGCGTTGGTCACCGAGAAGAGGTTCTTCTTCATGCCCGGCACGTGATACACACTCCTTAACGTGAGTGGCCCCTGATCACTACCCAAAGACACGGCCCCCTCCTTCTCTACTGCATAAACAGTATTATCAGCAGTGATAATAGCTTCATTACCTGAGTAAGCCTGCATGGAGGTGAACTTCGATTTGTCTCCAGTGAGGTGATGACCACACCCGGAGTCGACGATCCACTCGCTGTTGAAGTCCTCAGCAGATAAGGCCCGGACACAAGTGCCCGTCATGAAAGCTCCTCCCCATTCTGCTTCTTCACTTCGCGAGCAAGCTTCCTCCTTTCCCGCAGCATGCCCAGGCTGCAGTTTGACCTTGCAGTCCCGCTTGAAGTGCCCACGCTGATGACACCGGTAGCACTTCAGATTCTTCTTCCAGTCCTTAGGAGCATTGCTCCTCTCCGGCGGATATGAAGTTGAAGTCTCCTTCTCAACAGCGGCCTGCACCTTCTTCTTCTTCTTCCCTTCCCATCCTTTCTTCTTTCCTGAGAAGAGAGCTTCGCTGCCTTCCTGATTCAGATTCACTCCAGCCATCTGCCTTGCTAAGCTCTCCTGCGAGGCAAGCAGATTCTCCAGCTCCAGCAACGACGGCTGAGTAGCCCACCCTTGAACAGATGTAACAAAGGCCACATACTCCTTCCGCAAGCCGCGGATAATGTGCCTTTTCATCTTTGCCTCAGAGATAGGCTCATCAGGATCCAGTGCCGACAGCTCAGCACACAAGCTCTTCATCTTTAAGAAGTACTTGGAGATGGAAAGGTCTCCCTGAGTTGCCCTGGCCAACTCATTCTCCAGGAACTGCAGCCGCGCCACATTCTTCCTATTGAACAACTCATCAATGGTTGTCCAAATATCAGCAGCCGACTCACATCCAATGATGTGATCAAACAGTTCCGGAGAAACAGCTCTCTTCAGAATGAACTCCGCCTTAGCATTAGTTCTTCTCCAGAGCCTCACCTGCTCAGCAGTACCGAAAGCAGCAGTAACTTCCTGTCTATCGTCTCCACCGACGACTTCCCACAGCTCCTCGCCTAGAAGATAACTCTTCATGCACGACTTCCACTTCTTGTAGTTAGTCGGCGTTAAGAGTTCAATGCCCAGACCTCTTGCTAAGCTTCCTTCCATTGCGATCACCTGTTGGTACCCTTCAGCAGCTCCGAGCAACAACACAGGTTGATCACCACTCAATCACTGAGTTAACAACGCTGGTTGACCTCCGCTCACGCAACTGAACCTCCGCAACCTCAGAAACCTCCCTCTGATACCATGTTAAATTTTCTCAACGTGGTCAGCAAGATAGCCCAAACACCAAATTAATATCTTCGGAACTACCCAGTTCGCACGCTGAACCTGCGGAAAGCCCAAGGACTAGAGGTTGCACCCAACAAAACAATGGAAGCATAAGAAGGTCTTTTATGCATTCACTTCTTTACAATCCGAGGCATACATAGCGAGACATGATTTCGCTAGTATTACAGCTGAAAACAGAAAGAACCAAAAAACAAGCCGGGCGGACAGAACCGGAGTCCGCCGAGACCGCGAGGTCGCCGAGACCGCCGAGACCGCTGAGCTCGCCCAAGTTATGTTGCAATCCACCGAATACCACGGAGTCCGCCGAAGCCGCGAGGCTGCGCGGACAGACCGTTATTCGCCTCCTGCTGAACCCGAACTGAGGAACACCCCTACCCGCCTGAAGCCGGCGGACAGGTTATTGAAGCTGGCAAAGTTGAAACAGAACTGACAAGCCGCAGAGCGACCTCCTGCTGAGTCCGCAGAGACCGCACACTTCCAAGCACTTGACCGAAGTCACAGCCAAACTCCTGGCTCCTTGAAGTTATCCGCGCGACCTGCACACAGCAAACCGTCAGCCTGAAACAATCCGCGTGGACTGGCAAACACAGACCGCAGCACTTCGCACACCCCAACTTACTGTTCACTCAAGTTACTTAGGTTACTGTAGATGTGCCAGGGGGGTCCTATTTATAGGCCAGGTGAGGAGTGTGGTCACCGCCCAAGAGATAGCGACACCCCCCTCAGTCCGCGCGAAAACAACCACCGTCCGCTGAGTCCGCATGGACTTAGCCGGAAACCAAGGAAACCGCCAGGAGCAAGGCAACCATTGACAAACCCACTCCAGTCTGCCCAAGCTAAGCGGACAAGGCACCAGCCCGCAAAGCTCCAACTGCTTCAGGACAGCAAACCCCCTTCAATGGCTGTCCGCACCAACCCGAGGCAGTCCGCAAGACTCACACCTCAATCCGCCACAAGTCCACGACCAAAGGCAAACAGCAACAATCCGCCCGGTCACAGCGGACTTGGCGGATACGGCGGACACCATGAACTTGGTACAATGTGTGACCAAGTCCAAAACCATCAAGGGCCAGTGCGAGCATGGCGGACACAAAGTCTCGTCCGCCAAACACCCTAGCACAGACCGCAATCAGTCCGCGAGCTCCTCTCACTTGTCCAACGCAGCAGCTTCCTCCCGGACTCCAAACCCAGGCCGCCACAACGATCTCCACAGCAACTCCCTGCTGTGCCACCAGAGCTCGACAATGCCTCAGCCAAGCTCTAAGCTTAGTCCGCAACAGCCAATACCGCGGACACATTAGTCCGCAAGCTTCCCGCGGACAAGAGCCAACCCGCCTTTCAGCACAAGCTTGCACCCGCGACCACTGAGCAAAGCACCAGTCCGCAAGCCTCTCTATCCGCAGATACCAGGCCGCACCAAACCACGGACTCCATGCAACAACCCGCTCAACACAGCCGGCTTCCACCAGACTTTTCACCAGGCCGCAACCCTCAGTCCGCCCAGTCCGCCCAGTCCGCCAAAGCTGTCCGCCACAGGCCGCGCGGCCTGTCCCGTCACCCACTTCCACTTCACAAATTTCAACAATTCCGCTTGTTTGTGAAGTTCAAGAAGCTTGTGCAGAGTCAGCTTGGTCTGCGGATTAAGAAGTTGAGGACGGACAATGGAGGAGAGTTTGACTCAACCGTGTTCTCAAACTTTTGCAGGAAGCATGGGATCCAAAGGGATCTCTCTCGTAGAAATACTTCACAGCAAGGTGGTGTTGCAGTTCGGATGATCCGTCTATTGACGGATACCTGCAAGTGTTGGCTTCGGTGCAAAGGCATTCATAAGGCCTTTTGGGCAGAAGGGATGGCCTGTGCGGCACACGTCATCAATCGGATGGCTCTTAGTCCGATCAATGCGAAGACTCCGGTTGAGTTAATGTTCGGGGTGAAGCCCAGTGGGAAGCACCTATGGGTGTTTGGTTCTACCTGCTACGTACACGCTCCGAATGGTCTCAAGACGAAGCTAGTCTTTGTTGGGTATGATGAGCGGAAGAGGAGATGGAGGTGTATGGATCCTGCGACGAAGAGGTTCATCGTGTTGAAAGATGTTGTCTTCGATGAGTTGACGTCGTATTGGGGTAGCTCGTGTGTGGAGCTAGAGGAGAGCAGGTCAGATGGTAGGCTGAAGGATGCTATTGATAAGGTTCAGATGGAGCTGCCTATGTCACCAGGAGCTCCAAGTTGTTCTAGCTCCGGGGAAGAGGTGTCTGGGTCAGGAAGTAGGGGGAGTGTTGCTCCAGGTGCTTCTTGTTCAGGTAGCAAGGGGAGCAATTTTGCAAGCAGTTCTTGTTCAAGAGCGGAGGCTTCTAGTTCAAGTAGTATGGGGAGCGTTGCTCCAGGTGCTTCTGGTTCCAGTGCGGTGGCTTCTTGTTCAGGAAGCAAGGGGAGTATTGTTCCGTTTTTGCCCGTGAACGGAGCTGGTTCAGAAGGAGCAGCGGAGGTGGTTAGCCGTGATCAGGGTCTTCAGAGGTCGAAGAGGATCATCAACCCACCAGCTGGATATTGCGGAGGAAACTCGGTGAGTTTGGTCTCATGCTTCCTTGCAGGCCCTCAGGTCGAGCGAGTACCTTCTAGATGTGATGACACCACTGGAGTCAAGGAGGTAGATGACGTCAAGGTTGAGGAGGTGACTACCCTCAAAGGAAACGAGGCTTGGGGCCTTATGCCCAAGATCGTTGGTGATTCTCCTGTGATGCACAAGTGGAGGTCGAGGCAGAAGAAGAAGGCAGAGGGAAGCATTGCTCCTTTTGGGAGATGCTGGAGGGATCCCTTATGGTCCAGGATAGGCGGGGCGAGGACCATATCTCGGACATCTTCTCGATGGAGCTATCAGAGGGAGCAGGTGCAAGGTTACGGGAGCTACTGGGGTTATTCACCACTTCTCACTTCAAGGGAAAGTGTTGAAAATGGTGAAGTGAAAGTGGGTGATTGGGCAACCAGGGAAAACTCGGCGACCTGTCCGCACGGACTATGCAGACAGGACTGACGGATAGCTAGGTCGACAGAGCTATTGCAGACGACTTGTTTTTTGGCGGCCTGGGCGATCTGTTCACGCGATCTACGCGAACAGAGGCGGCGACCTGCCAGGACGTCTTATACTCAGCAGGCGGTTGGATCCCAGAAGGTAACCAGGCGGATATCTTCTATATCTGCGCAGTCCGGCAAGGAGCGGACTGAACTGGAGCTTAGTAGACCGGCTTGGCAGATGCCTTGGTCTAGCTCTGGCGGAGCTGCAAGCAAAAGCTGCGGAGGTCGTCAGTTAGTGCGGACAGATGCTGGAGTTCGCCGGGATTGGCGGACTGGATCTAGTGTCCGCCAGTAAGTGTGGACTGGCCCTTATGGCTAGTGGAGTGGACTTGGTTGGTTCTGAACCAAGTCCAGGTTTGGCTCAGTCCGGGGAGATCGCGCAGTTAAGCTCAGATTGCTTCTCAGTCCACCTAGCTCGGCAGCAATGCCACGTGCCTTGTTTGCGAGCTTGGGGAATGCGGACTGGAGGTGCATCCGCAAGGCGTGCGGACTGATGTTATGTCCACTGTGTCTGGCAGCTGTCTTGGTGGAGTGGCTGCGGGCCCGGGGAATGCGGACTGGAGCTGTGTCCGTGGTTAAGCGGACAACGTGTTAATGCAGAGACTGCGGGTTGGCCTTTGGCGACAAGGCGGACTGGGTCATTGTCCGGCCTTGGTAAAGCTTAGGTGATCTGTCCATCTTGCACAGGTCGCGATGGACTGGAAGAGTGTTCGCGGTTTGCGGATACACTTCTTTTTGCTGCGGGATGCGGCGATGATCCTATCGCCTAGGGCAGTGACAACACTACTCATCGTGCCTATAAATAAGACCCTCATCACTTTAGGATTATGTGCGAATGAACAGTAAGTGAACTCGCGAACAGTTGTTGCAGACTGAATTTAGGTATCCGCGCGAGTTGAAGGAGTTGACCGGTTTGTGTTGTGCAGGTTGTGCATATAGCGCTGGAAAGCCAGAACTTGGCTCTGATTGCGGTCAGGGACAATGCGGACACTGTGGTTAGCAACAGGTGGTAAACAGCAGGTCGCGGACAGCGACCAAGCGGTCTTCTCTTTGGCAACTAGTTTCCCGGTTCAATAAGTCATCTTCTTCAGGCGACCTGTTCAGTTCGGCATCAGCAGCTTGTGTGGTCTGGCGGCTAGGCGACCTCGCGGTTACGCGGCTTGCAGATTCGCGGCTAGAGCTCAGCATTGGAATATCGGGCGGTCCGCACGGCTTGGTTTGCGGTCTGGCGACCTGGCGGTCTGTGCGGACTACATAGTGCAGCAGTAGAACCGGCGGCTACTTGTTCAGTCCGTGCGGTTTGTTTTGCTTTGTAGTTGTTCTACTTTCCCTTTGGTTATTTTGACGAATCATGTTTCGCCATGTATGTCTCGTTTTGTAAGAAGACTGTTGTTATCAATAAAGACTCTTGTTGTTGATGGTGTCTCTGGTTATAATCTAACCTTCTACTTGAGATAACCCCTGCTCATTACAAAATCCGGAAATTTCAACACTGCACACTCTCACATCCATTCACCAAGCTAAGTGGAGCTAACATCCCATATAATCCACCCACCTTGTAAAGTACTGAATGCGACCCGCAACAACATTTTCTTTTTCTTCTTGCAATCAAAACATCACCATCAAATCTACCCAAACCACTTTCTAAACCTAATAATTGATTTCCTAATCAATTGAAACACGGCCTCAACCCACATTCTTCTGAGATTGAAACTCGGGGAACTCTCCCACTTTATATTACTTGTGTGACCGGTGCACTTACCTCCAACACATCAAGTTTTTGACGTCTTTGCCGGAGAGTGCAGACGACATGTGTTTCTATTGTTTAGTAAAATAGTTATAAGGATTTTATGTTATTTTTTTATTCTATTGTTGTCTTTGTAAGTTGTTTATGCAGGGGCGTGACCCTGGCATTGTTGCAGAATTCAATCTGGAAATCAAGCAGATGTTGTATGCACGTCCCTGATTGGTTGTACAAATGGAAGGTAACAGAGCACTACTGAATGAGAAAAGGGGGATGTTGACCCCCATGTTGGATAGGATCAGGACTAGCCAGAAATGATCTGACGGAGGCCTCGGACGATGAATGACTATACCACTCGTACTGCGAGGAGTGTGTATCCTGTTTTTTGGCCCGACAATCACAAACAATGATTTTGAGATAAAGCCAATAATTCTGAATAAGATTCATAATAATGTGCAATTTGCTGACCTGCAGAGTGAAGACCCCTATCTTCACTTGGCCAACTTTTTCGAGATTTGCGCCACATTCTGATATGCCGAAATAACGGACAACACAGTGAAGCTGCACCTATTTCTTTTTGGCGATTGATATCCGCACTACAATTTTGGATATCCGCACTACGATTACTTATAATTTTTCGCGCCTTTTGAAAATACTCCTTGTACATGCATTTTTAGGAAAAGTGTTCAACACGAAAGTTGTAGATCTCGACGAGATCTACAACTTTCGTGTTGAACAATTTTCCTAAAAATGCATGTACAAGACGTACATTAGGAAATACGCTCAGATTTCGCGTCTTTTAGAAATACGCCTTATACATGCATTTTTAGGAAAATTGTTCAACACGAAAGTTGTAGATCTCGTCGAGATCTACAACTTTCGTGTTGAACACTTTTCCTAAAAATGCATGTACAGGGAGTATTTTCAAAAGGCGCGAAAAATTATAAGTAATCGTAGTGCGGATATCCAAAATTGTAGTGCGGATATCAATCGCCTTCTTTTTTCTTTATGAGACAAAGCCTGCATATTATTCCTCCTAGGATTGCTGCAACCTGGGAGGAGTTATCCATAAAATTCCTAGCCAAGATCCACCCTTTTGATAAGATTGTGAGTACGCGCTGAGAGATGGCCACGTTTAGACAAGCTACTCGGGAAATGCTCTCCAAAGTTTAGGAGAAGTTTACCAAACTGTTGAGAAAGTGCCCCAACACGAGTATCAACAATGGTATCTAGTAAAAATCTTCTACTTCTCTCTCGATCCGCATTATAGAGCCACGATTGATGTCGCCGTTGGCGGAACACTGATGTACCACACTCCAGAAGAAGCTTTTGGGATTCTACAGGACATCGCTTCACAGCTCGTATTGGACGACTGCAAGGAACGCTCCTCGAAAAATAATGGGACTATATGAAATCTGTTGGTGATTTTTTCCGGGTTGACCGGATCAACACCAGTTATATATATATATATATATATATATATATATATATATATATATTTAATATATTTACTTAATGCGAAGGAGAGAGATGAAGTGTAGGTTAGATGGCATTTAATGTAACGGTCGCGTGTTAATTTCTTATTAGTTGTGCTAGCCTATATAAAAACATGTATGTAGTTCTTTTGAGGATGATGAGATAGTGAAAATTTGTCTTCCATCTAGAATAGAGCGCTGCAGCGCTGGAAGTGTTTGTTCTGGTTTGTTTTTCGGATTCTGATCCAGCGACACCAGCCTACCTGAAGCAGCCCGCAAGAGAGGGAGCGTGCAACTTGCCTTAGTGCATCTCGTCGGGCAATAGAGAGCTCTCGCCGGCCCGTCTCGTCGGAGGAGAACTCGCCGAGCGGAGGGCCATCTCGCTGGGCGAGAAGGTGATATCGCTGGCGTACCCATCTCACCCTCAAACCTCTTGTCGGGGTTATGCTCGCCGGCATGGTCGTGTGATTGTGTTGAGTTGTTTTAAAAGTTTTGTCGGCCTATCCACGTTTCCAACAAGTGATATCAGAGGGAGGTTGGACCCCCTTGAAAGAGTTAGTGACAAGTGGAGATGGAGATGAGAAGTGCCATGCAGGGGCAAGTTTCCAAATTAACGAAGACAAATTATGGAAACTGGAGTATCCAGATGAAGATGTTACTCGCCTCGAAGGAGTTATGAGAGATAGTTGAGGACGGCTATGAGGAGCTTACTGCAGAAGCAGAGGCGGCGTTGACTAACGCATAAACGACGGCGTTGAGAGAGTCAAAAAAGAAAGATAAGAAGACTTTGTTCTTGCTATACCAAGGTGTAGATGAGGCGACATTTGAGAAAATCTCAGATGCGAGGAGTTCGAAGGAGGCATGAGAGGTGTTGCAACGCTCCATGCAAGGAGTTGATAAGGCCAAGAAGGTGAATTTACAGTCCCTTCGAGCTGAGTATGAAGTGTTGAAGATGCAGAGTTCCGAGAAAGTTGGAGATTATGTGACACGTCTGCGGACGCTCACAAATGAGAAGAAATGCAACGGAGAGACGATAGATGATGTGAGCCTCATGGAGAAGCTCTTGCGGTCTATGTCAAAGAAGTTCTGTCGCGTTGTGGTGGCGATTGAAGAATCAAAGGATCTCACCCAGATGCCCGTGGATGAGCTTGTTGGCTCCCTACAAGCTCATGAATACCGCATGCTGCAAGACGAAGAAGAGTCAAGTGGCTTGGGTAAAGCACTCCAGACTCAGTTGAATTTTGGAGAGAGCTCTGAAAGAGGAGGAGGCAAGCAAAGCCGAGACTACTGAGGAAGAGGTAGAGGAAGAAGAGGAGGGAGAGAACAAGGAAGAAATCAAGGCCACCAGAGAGAGGCGGAGCAACCTCAAGGAGGAAGGCATGAAAGAAGAGGAAGTGGAAGAGGCCGAGGTGACATGTCCCAAATATAGTGTTACAACTGTAACCGTTTTGGGCATATAACCTATGACTGCTGGGCTCCGAGGAAGAGAGAAGAGACCAAGCACTATGCAGAAGCAAGCACCGCTGGTGTTGACCCAATGATGTTCTTGACGTACGGAGGAGCTGAGAGAGGAAGGAACGAAGTGTGGTACTTGGACACATGAGCAAGCAACCACATGTGTGGTGAGAAAGAGTTGTTCACCAACATTGAGTCAAATGTTGGTGAGGTCAGTTTTGGAGACGCTTCGAAGATCTCAGTGGAAGGCAGAGGGGTGATAGTGGTCTCCCTAAATGGCAAGAAGGTGTACCTCAATGATGTGTTCTATGTGTCAGGCTTGAAGAGTAACATCTTAAGCCTTGGGCAGCTGGTGGAGAAAGGCTACTGTGTTCAGTTGAAGGATGGCTCATTGGTCATGAAGGATCATCGAGGAAGAGAGGTAGTGAAGGTGAAGATGACGACGAATCGTCTCTTTATGCTAAGGATGGATGCCAAGGAGACGGTGTGCCTTCTGAGAACTGAGGAAGAAGAAGAAGCGTGGTTGTGACATCACAGGATGGGTCATTTATGCTTCACTGGTTTGAAGCTCTTATCTCATTCCAAGATGGTGGAAGGTCTGCTCATGATCTTACCTCCACAGAAGATCTGTGAGACATGTACGAAGGGAAAATAGAAGAGGCAGACGTTCGAAAGTGGCAAGTCCCGAAGAGCAAGGAGGCAGCTTGAACTAGTTCACTAGGACATCGCCGATCCGTTTGAGACTACCTCAGTTGGCGGGAGCAAGTACTATATCACTTTCACTGATGACTTCAGTCAGAAGTGTTGGATGTATTTTTTGAAGGAGAAATCTGAGGCCCTTGACAGATTCAAAGAGTTCAAGACGATGACGGAGAAGGAGAGTGGACAATCACTAAAGGTGCTGAGGACAGATAGAGGTGGGGAGTACATCTCTAGGTTGTTTGATGACTTTTATAGAGAGTGTGGAATTTCTCATCAGTTGACAGCGGCGTACTCACTTCAGCAGAATGGAGTCGCGGAGAGGAAGAATCTGACCATCATGAACATGGTGAGAAGTATGGTAAAGGGCAAGGGATTGCCAAAGATGTTCTGTGCGGAAGCAGCACAGTGTGTTGTGTATTTGCTTAACATGTGCCCAACGAAGAGCGTGAAGTTCATGACACCATTTGAAGCTTAGAGTGGATGGAAGCCGCGTGTTAAACACTTGAGGGTCTTTGGGTGTGTAGCTTATGCTCATGTCCCGGACCAGAGGAGGAAGAAACGTGATGACAAGAGTAAGAAGTGCATCTTTGTGGGCTACGCTTCAATGAGCAAGGCTTACAAGTTGTACAATCCAGTGACGGAGAAGGCAATAATCTCAAGGGACGTAGTGTTTGAGGAGGATGACTGCTGGAGCTAGGATGAGAAGGTGAGAAGCATCAAAGGAATGTTCTTCGATGATGATGAAGAGGAAGGTGGTCACGAAGCAGAAGCTGAGGTTGGTGTAGCTGAGCCACCATCACCACCAAGTGGAGAGTCAGGGGGAGCTCATACTCCCTACTCAAGTGGGGCAAGCACAAGTGGAGGCAGTTCTAAAGAATCTAGCACTAGCAAGGGCAAAGTTGATCGTCCTTAACCTAGGATGAGGAGGTTGAAGGAGATTTACGCGGAGACGGCACCGACTCTTAATAATTTTTCTTTATACTGTCTCTTAGCAGATTGCGAGCCGCACTCATACGATGAAGCAACCCAAGAGAAAACCTGGAGGAAGGCGATGGATGAGGAGATAGCGTCCATCAAGAGGAATGATACCTGGAAACTGGTCGATCCACCAGCTAGCCACAAACCCCTCGGGGTGAAGTGGGTCTATAAAGTGAAGAGGAATAAGAATGGAGATGTGGAGAAGCACAAGGCGAGACTCGTCGTGAAGGGCTACAGGCAAGTCCAAGGAGTGGACTACGACGAGGTCTTCGCTCCAGTGGCGCGGATTGACACCATCAGGTTGATCATCGCACTAGTAGCTCACTATGGGTGGAAGATCTTGCAGATGGATGTCGTGTTGGCTTACCTGAATGGCCACTTGGAGGAAGATGTGTACATCGAGCAGCCCCTGGATATGTTGTGAAGGGCCAAGAGAGGAAAGTGTGCAAGTTGGATAAAGCACTGTATGGACTGAAACAAGGAGCTTGCGCTTGGACTGGAAGGATAAATACATACCTCCATAAGCACGGCTACATGAAGAGTCCTCATGAGTATGCTCTCTACACGAAGGTGGAGAAGAATGGGGATATGATGATCATGTCTATATGTAGACGATATGATATTCACTGGCAATAACCCTTCCATGTTCGAGGATTTCAAGAGGACAATGAAGAAGGAATTTGAGATGACCGAACTGGGAGAGCTCAACTACTTCCTATGTGTGGAGGTACAGCAGAGTGAAGATGGTATCTTCATCTCATAGAAGAAGTATGTAGAGGAGATCTTGAAGAAGTTCGGGATGGAGGATAGCAAGGCTATCTCCACTCCCGCTGATCCAGGATTGAAGTTGAGAAAGGACTCAAAGGAGGGAGCAGTCGACTCCACACTATTCAAGAGCTTGGTCGGAAGTCTATGGTACCTGACTTTCACCAGGTCTGATATCATGTACGTCGTTGGAGTGGTGAGCAGGTACATGGAGGAGCCGAAGCAGGATCATTTCTCGGCGGCGAAGAGGATCCTGAGATATGTGAATGATACGAGAGGTCATGGCCTGAAGTACTCTACAGGAGAGGAGCTGAAGTTGGTTGGATACTCGGACAGCGACTACAGTGGAGATGCGAATGATCGGAATAGCACTTCTGGGTATGCTTTCTATGTAGGAACATGTGTGTTCTCGTGGAGCTCGAAGAAGCAGGCAACGATTGCTTTGTCCTCGTGTGAAGATGAGTATATCGCAGCGGCGGTCTGTGCATGTCAGGCAATTTGGTTGAAGAACCTCCTGTAGGAGTTGCACCATCAACAGGATGGGCATATGACTATGTACGTTGAAAACATGTCCGCAATACTGCTCGCGAAGAATCCAGTGTTGCATGAGCCCATCAAGCATATTGAGACGAGGTACCACTTCCTTCGTGAGCAGGTGGAGCAGAAGACGGTTGACGTTGTGTATTGTCCCACCGGAGAGCAGATCGTGAATATCTTCACAAAGTCCTTGAAGGTGGAGACGTTCCTGAAGCTCAAAGGCAAACTCGGCATATGCTGTCAAGTTTGAGGGGGAGTTTGTTGGTGACTTTTCCGGGTTGACCGGGTCAACACCAGTTTTTTATATATATATTTATTATGTTTACTTAATACGGAGGAGAGAGATAAAATGTAGGTTATGTGACATTTAATGTGACGGCCACGTGTCAATTTCTTATTAGTTGTATTAGCCTATATAAAGGCATGTATGTAGTTCTTTTGAGGATGATGAGATAGTGAAAATTTGTCTTCCCTCTAAAATAGAGCGCTGCAGCGCTGGAAGTATTTGTTCTTGTTTGTTTTCCGGATTCTGATCCCGCGGCACCACCCTACCTGAAGCAGGCCGCAAGAGAGGGAGTGTGCAACTTGCCTTAGTGCATCTCGCCGGTCGATAGAGAACTCTCGCCGGCCCGTCTTGCCGGAGGGCACCTCGCCGAGCGGAGGGCCATCTCGCCGGGCGAGAAGGTGATCTCGTCGGCGTACCCATCTCGCCCTCACACCTCTCGCCGGGGTTGTGCTCGCCGGCATGGTTGTGTGATTGTGTCGGCTTATCCACCTTTCCAACAAAGTCAGTACTCATGCAAATCAAGCTAATATGTCATCTCCTCATTTGGAGAATGTCGTCTTGCTAAAGCGCCCAGCTCTACCTCCTGCATGGCTGCTGCGCTAGTAATGGCAATTACATGTCAAGGATGTAGTACTTCTATGCATCACATTTACAAATGCCCTGCAGGTGATCTCTCTACTGAATTTTCCAATATGAACTTTGAAGAATCCATTAATTTTGTTAGTAACTAAAATACGTCATTGTCTCTTTCTAACGTATATAATCCGGTGGTGAGAAATAACCCGAACTTTTCTTGTAATCAAAACATGGCCGGTCAAAGATAGCAGCCGTGTCATCGCCATTTTGAGGGGCAGACATCCGGCGGCCAACCGCGACCACCTCAACCATTTAATAACCAACCTGCTCCTGCGCCGAAGAATAACGCATTAGAAGAAATGATGCAAAAATTTATTAATGTGGCCCAAGCTAATATGGCAAATCAAACTGCTTCTATGCGTAACCTGGAGGTTCGAATGGGCTAATTGGCCTAAGTATTATCTGAAAGAACCTAATGTGCACTTCCAAGCACCACTGAAAAGAACCCCAAGGAGCAAGGTAAAATCTTATCTACACCCATGAAAAATTATGAAGAAGAAATAGCGGTTACTTGTGAAATCAATGATGTGGAAACCATTGCCCTTTGTGACACTGGATTATCTCGCAACATCATTGCCTTGCAGATATCACTCACTCTAGTCAATGGTTGCTTGGTTGAGACAGAGGGTGAGGTGCATGAGGTTAAAGTTGTATTGGATAGTGAACTGGTCATCACCAACTTTCAAGTTTTGGGGCCTATAGAAAATGATTCTTTACCAACTTTGGGTGCCCCATTCTAAAAAAAATATTTGTGCGACCCTACACATTGTTGAAAGTCGTGTGTCCTTACCACCTAAGGAAGCACACCATATATACCCATCTTCTACAATTGATACCTCCACAAGTGAGCACACGAAACAATCTGATCCAATTGTGATTTCTTATGAGTCAAGTAGTTCTGAAGTTTGTAGTCTGGGTTTTGGTGATCCGGGGTGAAGGAGATGTAGATGCAGATGTGAAAAACATTTAAGGACATGGCTGATCTTGATAGGCCAGTGGAGGAAGTTGATGCGGAAGCTGATTCTGGTATAAAGGAATTGCTAGTTGTAAAAGTAGAAATGGTAAGCGGTGAGGCCATATTCGTGATCATTAATTCGATGGAATGCTCCACCAAAACATTATCTGATTCTGATTGTTCTAATTTTATCTTAAATTGATTACGAAGGATGTGCGTTGGGCTGATCTTGATAGACTCAGCATAAATTCTGATATGCTGAGTCTGAAACTAGTTCAGGCCAACGTTGGCGCTCTCCCATGATAGAGAAGAAGTAAAAAAGATTACATCACACCGCGTGTCTTGCTGCCCTCTGGCACGTGGAGGAGATTGGAGGCAAGGAGACTAAAACCTCTTTAGGCTCTAAAGCTTGCACATCCGACCTATCTCGTGTGGCGGGGAAGAATCATCACAAGTCAGCATATATAGCTGATTAGTGGCGATTCTTCGGGCCCTTATATCTGCTACTACTGTTGGATTACCTCTGTGATGTTCTGTGATATCTGCTTCCTATTTCTTTTATGCTCTTTTTGTTTTTTTTGACAATTTTATAAACACTGCATAATAGAGACATTTGGTCTAGCTTAAGGACGTAAAAGAAAAGCGCTACTGTGAGACAATTCAGATTTATTTCGTGCTTATTCTAGTTCTAATCAATTTCTGTTGTTATATCTACTTGTGCTTGGAGTTTCATTACCGTAGGTGCCTGGTGATTACATTGGAAGGCGGAAGCTGCACATTATGGTTTTCTTGCGTCTTCCAGTATGCTCATTAGTTGAGCATGAGATAACCTCTTCACTTTTTCTCTATTTAGATTTTTTATGTATAAATTATGTAAGTACTGCACATCACAAGTCTGGGGTTGATGGCAGTGAGTGTTGTTACCCATTTTGCACCTGCACAATTTCACGAGCATATTAGAAGCAATTCTTTATTTCATTGTTAATTAGCAGTTAAAATATTTTTTTGTCTAATTTGCATTTACCACGCGCACCATAGCACCCACTTGAGCATGTGCTTACTTGTTTTGTGTGTTTGGGTGAAACCCAATTTTTCGTGATTGATTGGAAAGTCATTGTGTTGGCATATGATTGAATTGCAAAGTAACATATTGACTCATATAGTGCTCTTAGTCTAGTGCTCGTGTCACGGGTAGAATTAACTTTTTCTTATTTTAATAAATTTTTATTTGCATGGACATTGTTTATTCTACTTGTAATTCGTGAATTTAGAGGAATCTGACGGTAGCATAGGCGAATGTGTAGACAGTCACTAGAGTCATATTGCATGTGTCGGAAGGAAGGATATTCTTTCTCAGTGGCTAGAACTTGCCCCTAGCGAATCTCGAAGCATGGGTATATATTAGTTCCTGAGTGCGAACGTGATACATCACATTCTTTGGTCTGGTTGGGCCTTGCACCAGTCCTATACATATTACCTTTGCTTAGACTTTTTGAGCCTAATACCTACCAGTTGATTCAGCTCCACCATAAATTATCCGAGGCCAAATTGACCATCCTCTTCACACACCAAGATCTGAGCTCAAAATTTTATTTCAAATGAAATCTGGGAGTGATGAGTGTATATTCTTGAATGTGGTGGCTATACGCTATCGATTATATACATCTGTGTTTGTTTTAAAGGATTGCAAAGTTAAAAATGTGAAGAAAAAAAGCCTAAAGAAATGAAATAGAAAATTGTGAAAAGAATTTGTATATGGGAATAGGCAGTGCATACATCATATTGTTTGTTGTTCAGTTTTTTTTTTTTTTTGGGGGTGGGTGGGGGGGGGGGGGGGGGGGGGGGGGGTGGGGGCGGGCACGTTTGCTTTATGTCGGGATAATAATATTTGTGTGACCTCATTTAGGTTTTGGTGTGTTAAGCCCACCTTGTTTACCATTGATTACCGCACCGAAACCTAAGCCTATGTTATAACCAAAAGTCCTATTGATTCCCTTTGTGAATTTAACCAGTGTCGTGGAGAGAGTATGACCGGACAAGCCCAGGGTCATCGACATTGATGGATTTCTTTGGAGCCTGTCCCGATCCCAGATCTTTGGCAATGCACCTCTGAGTGAATGAGCTAATTTCTCCCTATGCGTGACCTAAGGATTCACTGTGATTCAAATTATGAGTAGGCATAATATGTAGAAATGCAAGTTACAAAAAAATAATTTAATTCGCATGTGTAAAAGGTTCTTCTACCAAAATTTCTACACGTGTGGGCAAGTGACTCACATTGTACTTCGCGCATTCAATTGCCTCGCCAGCATGTGATTTTTCTAGTCTTCGTGGACGATTGTTTGCTCGGGACGAGCAAACAATTAAGTTTGGGGATGTTGTTGGAGATTGACTTGGTTGACCGGGTCAACAAGTCAAAGCTTTTATTATGTTTTATTTTAATGTTTTAATTAATTTGGTTGGTATGTATTTAATAGGAGAGAGTGTGAGACGCATTTATTATGAGAGAGGTTTTATGATTTTTTGCTTTGCTTACATAAAGGCCCCCCCCCCCCCCCCCCCTTGTACTTATTTTGTTGAATGAAAATAGAGAGAGAAGCTCTCAAATTTCGGTTCTTGTCTTAGTGAGAGAAAGAGAAGCGCTGCAGCGCAGGAGCCTTGCCGAGCGGGTAGAGAGTCTTGCCGGGCGAGTTGGAGTACTCGCCGGATTGGGAGATCTCGCTGTTTGGTCTCGGCGAGTTGGTTTGACCCGAGCGGCTTGAAGGGGTAACCGGGCGGTTTGCTGAGCTCGTCACCGACGGAGAGGGGATTGGCGAGCGGTAGTGGACTAGTCGCTAGTAAGGCGGGACGCGAGTCGGCTTGATCTCGCCGCGAGGAGGAGAGGTCGCGACTTGCGTACTCGCGTGTGTAGGTCTCGCTGGTGTACTCGCGGGTTGAGTGCCCGCGTGTGGTGGTCCCGCAGGTTTGATCTCGCCGAGTGGACTACTCGCCTGCAGGAAAGAATTCGCGCGGCCTGTCGCGGTTTGGTGTTGATCTCGCGTGCGGCCATCTCGCAAGAAGAGCTCGCGCGGTTTGTGGCGGTCTCGTAAGTTTTGGGCTTGTGTTTTGGAGTCAAGTGGAATCGATTGTGGAGTTGGGACCGAGAGGAAGAGCTCATACACGTTTCCAACAAGTGGTATCAGAGCGAGGTTGCTGATACGCCCGAAATAGGTATACGTAAACTACGCAAGTGCACGTGCCGGATCAAGTAATAAAGAGTGAGTAAAGATCGTTCCCACGGAGAGGTGATTAATCTAAGGCTCACAAATACTAGCTAGTCCTTTTCTTTAAATCCAAGTGAGTAGATTTAAGTGGGTTTAAAGACAAATAAAGTTTTAAATTAAAATTGCTAAGACTTTCTAAAATAACTATTTATCAAGTTTGGGAAAAACGGTCTTGTATTTTGATTTCCTAAGCCTATAATGATGGATCAAAAGAAGATGATGTATGAGAAATCTATGTGTGCTTCCCTGCAACGATTTTACGGTAGAGATCCGTATCTCTCGATATCGGAAATCACTATACCCCTTGATCCCTTGTCATCTCTAACTCAGGCGAACAAAAAATACGATTAATAATAAAAATCAAAGTTGCTAACGGAAAGGTGAAATCTCTTTCCCCCTCTCCGCTATATCGAGTTGATGATACACTTACGCCTCTCCTCTCTCGAATCTCGAAGCGTAGTAAAACGATCTAAAAACTTTGGTTAAAGATTTACGTGACTCCTCTCTCGAATCTCGCCACGTAGTAAAATATGTTTCATTCAAATACTCACACTTCTCCTCTCTCGAATCTCGAAATGAAGCATCAAATAAAACAATAATCCAAAAGTTCTACCACAAGATCATCAACTAAATAAGGAATTCACACAAATCTTCTCATAAATTAAAATAAAACAAGGATCACATCAAAATAGAGTAAAGTACTTTCAAAATACAAACCTAGGGAATTTAGTTCATGATTTGAAAAGAGGAATACAAGATTGAATAGATCTTACAAAACATTATGCCTAGAGTTCAAAAACGCTGTAGAAAACTCCACTCAAACGCATGCAAGTTCCCTCCTTGATGAAGTTTCGGTGCGGTTCCTCCTCCTCTCCCAAACCTCAATCTACCTTTTTGAAATTTGAATATTATCAAGCTTCTCCCCTTTTCTCTCACACACCCCCTTTTTATATTCATCCCCTTCAAAAAGGAGTATTTTAATTGCTGAAAGGTTGCCATCTATACACTTGTAACTGCCAAAATTAAGGAGGAATACGAAATTCAAAATTTGAATTTTCGCAACTTGTTATAACAAATTTTCTGAACTGCAGAAATTTGTTATAACAAATTTCTTGCTGTCCAAAAGCGCAAATTGCACCAAACAGCTCCAAAACTGCTGCAATAATGCTGTAATTGCCTTGATTGACTTCCCATGTGCTTGACCCATGCCGCATCGAGGTGAATATATTGGGTTTCCTAAGATAAAATCATATTGAAACAGCGTTAATTCCATCAATTTTAAAAGTTGTCAGCATGTGTAAATTTAATACTTTTTTATAAAAATTTGATAAATCATTTCATCAAAATATGAGTATTTAAGACACAAGATAACTTCTTTTCGAGAAGTTATCACACCCACACACCTAAATCTTTGTTAGTCCCTAACAAAGATGAATCATTGCAAGCTCTTTGAGTGCGCGATTATTTAACAACATAATTAATCTGAGTTTCCTTACCTTTTGCATTTTGAATCGAGACTGCACAAGAGATTTCAATTGGTAAAAACTTCAGCCATTAAAAATTTCAATTATGCATAGATTCATTAGTGTGATACAAGTAAAAGGTCCATAATGATTTCTTAGTGGTGTGTGTGCTCATCCTTAAACTCACCTATTCCCATTCAAATTAACTCATTAATCCTCTCATAAGAAGAAAAAGGTAACAATAGGCTGGGTCTTTGAGTTGGCCTCCACAAGGGTTTTGCAGTTAACAGAAAATCATAAGGACTTGAAATTTGATCGGCTTTGACTTGATTTTAAATTCATCGTTTCATTTCTGATTGGGTAAGAGTATTCCCTAACTAATATTCTTAATAAATCTAACTGCTATGGGGTTTCTTTCACAACTCTAATAAATATTATTTTAAAGTTCATAGTTGGGATCATTCTAAGTAGGTGTACACACACTTAGGCCACATATCACTATGATATCTATGCAATTATTTTGATTTTGAAATCATAGTTGGGATCATTCTAGGTATGAATACACATACCTAGGCCGCATATCACTATGACACCCTTTTTATCCTTTCATTCATTTTTTTATAATCATAGTAGAGATCATTCTAAGTAGGTGTACACACACTTAGGCCGTATATCACTATGACTTTTTACACATTTTCCTCTTTTTTTTAGAAACACCCATAATTGGAAGACTTATTAAGAAATAACTAGTAGGAATATAGGGAAATTATACATGTAAAATTTGTACTAAAATGACAAGGCTCAAGCTCAAAAGGCTGTGGATGATATAAATAATTGTGGACTTCGTGGGTTGAACAGATTCAAAGATGGCCTTAATCATATTTATAAATTAACTACTCAACCTCATGTCTTAGCATCCGTCATTGACCTAGTTCTTATTCCCCCTTCCCTCATTATGTTTGAAAATTAATAAAATTATTTTGTATGGTGCAGGTAAATTTAAGGAATGGTGTGGAAAATGGAAATACAAAATGGAGCTCTACATATCTTACTAACTTCAAAAGCAACCATTTGGAATTTTTAAGCTTAACGAATCTACCAATTAACTTATGTAGATATAAAAATTTGCTAGAGGTAAGACTACACAGATTAATCATCAATATATATATATAAATCGCTGCTCAAAAGGTGAAGGTTACTTCACATCACCCCCACACCTACACCTTTGCTAGTCCCTAGCAAAATGCACATTAAAATTGACATTCTAATACTCTCAAGTGGGGCCTCTCACAAGATTTAGATCATGTAAATGAAGGCAATAAAAAGAGATGCACGGAAATAAAATACTCCCCTGAAGTCCGTTGTTTCGAGCATCATTCATTATCAAACTGAGTGCCACTTGCCGAATGTCATGGTGGAGGGGGTAACTCAAAACTTGGGACATCCAAAATAAGCTGCAAGAAGGAAAACTAGTAAAGGAGAAAAGTAATCTTTAAGAGTGGATTAGTACCGATATAGCAAAGACATTCATGTACTCCCATAAAGTTATGTACTATTATAAAACTTACAGATATGATCAAAATATTGCACACTATGCCCATGAAAAATAATATATAATGGATCATCACAACACATGATTAGTGTTGAAATCTAAAAGTACATATGGGGTGAAAATGCAGTAATAATCAGCTGATAAGCAAACAGTTAATAACACAAAATAACCATGCAATCCAAGCAATACAGAAATAAGCAGTCTATGGCCATAGTGGCCTCCTAGCATTGTTTTAGATTAATACAGACATAATTAGTTTATGATAAAATAAGTGGAGGGGGGGGGGAAGAAAAGTGGAAATAAGTGCGAAGAGGTGCTAGAGTAGTCAGTCGCCGCCGTCATCATCATCATCATCCTCACGATCTGCATCATTCTACGCAGCCACGATGGTGGGATCCACTCTTGATCCATCAATTCCGAGTAGATATCCCTCTTCGTCGAACTGGCCCCCGAGATTGTAGAATGGTTCCACAACTGGAATCTTGAGTTTGTGCATAATCAACGCCCGCTCCTGTCGGGCCTGCTCCCGTCGGGACTCAGATTAGATGTGCTCGCATCTAAGGTAAGCTTTGATGTACTCTAGATTCTCCATCATGGCGTCTGGGTCCGACCCGCAGTCCACTGCTGGAATATCTATGTCGATGCGATGAGCGGTCGTGGTGGACTGCCCTTTGGAGATACGTGGAAGAGAGCCCTGATCTGTGCGGACCTTGACGTTCTTGAAGATAACAGACTCAGTGATATGGTGGCCCACCGGAGTGCATATGTCACCCTCCCTCAGGCTTACTCCAGCAAAGCGGCATATCATAGTAATCAGTGTGGGATACCATAACTGTCGATCTCCATTGACCACAAACTTCCCTCTCAACTGATCATAAATCATTTGGCCAGCATTAATCTTTCGTCCAAGCATAATACAATATATTAAAACAGCTCGCTCAAGAGAGATATGGTTCGCGTGCTTCGTCGGAAGCAAGCTCACATTTACAAATAGCATCCAAACTTTTGCTTCCCTCGTGAAGCTCGTGGAGTTCAGAACACGCTTCCGAGGATTCGCCCACACATCCATTTTTGTTTGGCAAAGGAGGGCTGCCACCTCGTCAGGGGAGACTTTGTTCTTGATCTGCTCGAAATCGTCCCACTCCGGATTTTCCATATCGAAGCACTCGTAAATCCCTTGCGGTGAGAAGTTGACTTCCTTTCCCCTTACCAGCACCTTGTCATCGGTCTGAAATTTTCCGTTTGCATAAAATTCGTAAACCCATGGGAGGATTGCCTCCGTTCGTGGATGACAGAAGGCTGACCATCCCTGCTTCTGCATGTTATCAATATATCCCTTGCTCCAGTACTTCATCTCGATTTCAAATCCCCGTTCAAAAATCACGGGCTTCAGTTTTAACATATCATAATTAACCCTTGCTTCATCATTAACAAATCTATCATCCTTGTACACTAGAACTTTTCTTTTGCCCTTTCTACCAGACATTGCACACACTGGACACAAAATCAAATAAGAAAACCCTAACATTTCAGTCTAAGTCAAAAACTAGGAAATGAAGGTGTGCTTTACTTACAAATGACGATGCTCCTTGGTGATAACTACTCGAGTTGTGAAGGCTGCAACCTTCGTCCGAAAAACACCGCAACTCCTTGTGAGAAGGAGGGTGGAGACTGGCCGAATGAGTGAGGATTTGGAGATCCTGTGACGTATTCACAATCTGCTCCCGCTGATTGCACCACCAAAGCTTCAGAAATCGGGATGAAGGTGGCCGCAATAATGCAGATCGAGCCTCGTATAGGGTTCCTAAAGTTGTCGCCGCTGGAAGATGGGTGTTGCCGCTCGGAGTTTCGCCAGGTGGAGCCGCTGATGTTGCTTCGACGCCTTGCTGCTTGGATCTCTGCCGACAGCCGCTGTGAAGATGGTAAATAGGAGCGTGCCGATACTCCCCTATCTTTCCGATGGATTTGCTGCAGGACACCGCCGAGCTCGCCGCTCGGGATCTCTCCCGTCTGCTATCTTCCTCTTCTCTCAATCGTTGCTCGCGGTTTTGCCCTAATGTGAGAGGCGGGTTTTGGAAATGGAAGCTGGAGATCGTGTTTTAGGAAGAGGCGGACCGGCTTTAGCTTTTAGGTTTCCCTTTGCTAAACCGGTTTGCTCCAGTTTTGACGCCCCAGTTCGGTTGGACCGGCGGTTCAGCGAGAATTTGAAAATGCGGACAGCAAGAATCATGTCATGACATCTTTTTTTTCACTAGCCAAATAAGTTGTAACTTTCTCTTTGCTGTCCAGAAATCTTGTTGATCGTTTTTTTTTCTTTGTTTATTATTATTTTTATTACTAGTCAATCATTTAAATGATTAAAAAGCTGCAAAACATAATTTGTGCTCAAATAGAGTTTTTAAATAAATATTGAAAATAAATTTATTAAAGCTAACTAACAACGCTAATTCGAAATTGGGTTGCCTCCCAGTAGCGCCTAATTTTCAGTCCCGGCAGGACTTTGTCCGAACTTTTGGGTTTTATTTCAGTGCGATGGACGAGACGACTCGATCACTCTCGTCTCCTCGATAATGCTTAACTCGTTGCCCATTCACTTTGAATTCGGTGCGGTCTTTTTCATTTAAAATTGTCACTGCGCCATATGGGTGCACCTCTTTAATTTTAAACGGTCCCGACCAACGCGATTTTAATTTCCCGGGAAATATTTTTAAACGAGAGTTAAACAATAAGACTAACTGTCTGGGCTCAAATTGTTTATCGTTCAAACGTCGGTCGTGCCATTTCTTTGTCCGTTCTTTATAAATCCTTGAATTCTCATATGCGTTCAGTCTAAGTTCTTCCAATTCATTCAGTTGCAATAATCGTTGCTTGCTTGCGTCTTTAAAATCATAATTTATTTTCTTTATCGCCCAATAAGCTCGATGCTCCAACTCTAGAGGAAGGTGACATGCCTTTCCATATACTAGTCTATACGGCGTTAAACCAATCGGTGTTTTAAAAGCAGTGCATTACGCCCATAGTGCATCGTTCAGCTTTTGGGACTGATCCTTTCGGTTGACGCTAACGGTCTTCTCTAAGATTTTCTTAATCTCGCGGTGGGAAACCTCTGCTAACCCATTCGTTTGGGGGTGATATGCTAGTGCAACTTTGTGCGTTACCCCATATTTTTTTAAAAGAGCCGTAAATTGGGCATTGCAGAAGTGACTTCCCCCATCACTGATAATTGCCCTGGGGGTCCCATACCGGTTAAATATAAAATTTTTCAGAAACTTTAAGACCACATTTGCGTCATTTTTAGGTGTAGCAATTGCTTCCACCCACTTTGATACATAGTCAACTGCTAAAAGAATGTACATGTATCCCTGTGAATTCACGAATGGTCCCATAAAATCAATTCCCCATACATCGAACACTTCAACTTCTAGGATTGTATTCATGGGCATCGCATCCGTTCTCTTTATGTTTTCAGACCTCTGACACCTATCACACTGTTTAACAAAATCTCGGGCGTCGCGAAATAAATTGGGCAAGAAGAATCCAGCCTCTAAGATCTTCATTACTGTTCTATCTCCCATAAAATGTCCGCCATAAGGAGAGTTGTGACACTTCTCCAAGATGGCTTTCATTTCCGATTCGGGGACGCAACGCCTCACCACCCCGTCGGGGCCAACCTTAAATAGATATGGTGCGTCCCACAGATACGAACGAACTTGATGCAGAAATCTCTTTTTTTGTTGGTAGAGTAGATCCGGTGGAAAGACTCTACTGACTATATAATTTACATAATCGACATACCAGGGCACCATGGTTTCAGATACCGCTAATAGCCACTCATCGGGGAACCTCTCATCAATTTCAGATCACAGCAGTGATGGGGGCTCTCAATTCTTGACAGATGGTCAGCTACGGGGTTATCCACTCCCTTCCTATCCTTAATTTCAACATCAAATTCTTGTAAAAGGAGTACCCATCGGATTAATCGTGGTTTAGCATCCTTCTTCTCCATGAGGTATCGTATGGCCGCATGGTCGGTGTACACTATGACGTTGGTACATAAAAGGTACGATCTGAATTTTTCAAAAGCAAAAAACTACGGCCAGTAACTCTTTTTCAGTGGTTGTATAGTTGACTTGGGCTTCTATCAAAGTTTTGCTAGCGTAAGCTATCGTGTGGAAGACCTTCTCCCGCACTTGTCCTAAAATAACTCCAACGGCGTAATCGCTGGCATCACACATCAAAACGAATGGTTCCTCCCAATTGGGAGTTACCACAACAGGAGCAGAAGTCAGACGACTCTTCAATTCATCAAAAGCACGTAAGCAAGCATCATTAAAATCAAATCACACATCTTTCTCTAACAGGCCACTCAACGGCTTGGCAACCTTTGCAAAATCTTTGATAAATCTTCCATAGAATCCTGCGTGGCCTAGGAATCTTCGCAGCATCTTCACGTTCTTCGGGGGTGGGAACCTTCCAATCATATCGAGTTTGGCCTTGTCCACACCTAATCCATTCCTAGATACATAATGTCCTAGCAATATTCCCTCGCGGACCATAAAATGACATTTTTCCCAGTTCAAAACCAAGTTGGTCTCCACGCATCGAATTAACACCTTCTCTAGGCACTCTAAGCAGGCATTAAAAGATTTCCCAAAGATAGAAAAATCATCCATGAAAATCTCTATACCATGATCCATAATGTCAGAAAATATCGCAATCATACACCGCTGAAAAGTAGCGGGAGCGTTGCATAATCCAAATGGCATCCTCCTAAATGCAAAGGTGCCATACGGGCATGTGAAAGTGGTCTTCTCCTGATCTTCAGGATCCACTGAAATCTGATTATATCCCGAGTAACCATCCAGAAAACAGAAAAAATCATTTCCGGCCAGCTTATCCAAAACTTGGTCGATGAAGGGTAGAGGAAAGTGATCTTTTCTCGTGGCTTTATTCAGTTTTCTATAATCCATGCAAATGCGCCACCCTGTAATCGTCCTAGTGGAGATCAGCTCATTCTTCTCGTTCTTCACCACCGTCATCCCTCCTTTCTTCGGAACACACTGAACCGGTGACACCCAAGCGCTATCTGAGATGAGGTAAATAATACCCGCGTCTAACCACTTAATAATTTCCTTCTTGACTACTTCCTTCATAGGTGGACTTAGACGGCATTGGTGCTCAATAGAGCCCTTTAAAGGTTCATCTAATAGAATTTTATGCATACACAGCGAATGGCTTATCCCTCGAATGTATGCTATGGTCCAACCTATAGCCACTTTATACTGCTTTAATAATTCAGTCAGCTTCTGTTGCTGCTCAAGTTGTAACCTTGCGTTAATAATAACGGGCAAAGTATTGTTCTCTCCTAAGTATACATACGTGAGGTGCTCGGGTAGAGGTTTCAATTCTAATTTTGGGGCCTCAATAACTGACGGCTTGACCGTCAAGGATTTCTCTGGCATCTCCAGGGGTTCTGACTTACGAGTCCAACTAGTTGGCCTCTCACATACTTGAAAGAATGCTTGACTATCATCATCATTATCGGATGCATCTTCTTCAGTCAATAAGCTGGATAACAATTCATTCTCCTCTTCAGTTTTATTTATCAATTGATATTCCCAAACAGATAAGGTGTTAACCATCTCGAGATTATCCTCCTCTCTATCAATAAACTTCATAGCGTTCAGTATATTGAACGTAATCTGCTCATCATTGACTCTCATCGTTAACTCTCCCTTTTGTACATCTATCAATGTCCTTCCAGTGGCTAGGAATGGTCTACCTACAATAATAGGTACTTCCCTATCTTTCTCCATATCCATTACCACAAAATCAGCAGGGAAGATAAACTTGTCCACTTTTACTAATACATCTTCCACTATCCCATTTGGGAAGGCTAACGTTCTATCTGCCAATTGCAAAGTGATGGAGGTCTTTGAAATCTCCCCTAGCCCTAGCTTCCTATAAATTGATAGAGGCATCAAGTTAATACTTGCTCTCAAGTCACATAATGCCTTGCCCTCAAACTGATACCCTATGGAGCACGGTATGGTAAAGCTTCCCGGATCTTTTAATTTCGGGGGAAGCTTTTTTCGAAGAATGGCACTGCACTCTTGAGTAAGTGCTACCGTCTCGTTCACTCCAAATCTTCTTTTCTTGGACATGATATCTTTCATGAATTTAACATAGCTGGGCATTTGCTCCAAAGCTTCCGCAAACGGGATGTTTATTTGAAGCTTCTTGAAAATTTCAACAAACTGCTGGAATTGTTGATCCAGCTTGCTTTTCCTTAACCTTTGGGGGAATGGTGGAGGTGGGTAGACTACCACATTGTCTTTCTTCTTTGCCACCTCAACACTAGGTTCCACCTTCTTGTTCCCTATTATTTCTACTTCCTCTTCCTTTTCATCAATAGTTTTCTCTAAGTCATTGTCACAATCAACAGGGCTAACATCTCTCAAGTTCTTTTCTACCTCGTCCTTCTTAATTGGGTCACGACCCGTTAATTCTCTTCCACTATGCAAGGTGACCGATTTACAATGTTGATTATCCCCTTTAGGATTTGGGGTCGTATCAGATGGGAGTGACCCTTGGGGTCTAAGGCTCAACGCATTGGCAATTTGCCCCAATTGCGACTCAATAATGCGTAAGGACCCCTCTAGGCTGTAATACAAGCATCACTCTTATGCATTGATTCAATGAGAATCTCATCAGATAGCTTCCTGGATGAACCTTGTTGATTAAAGTTATTGTTGTGATGCGGCTGCAGATACGAGTTGAATCCGGGTGGTTGTGATATGCCGGAATTGTTCTTACATGAAAAGTTGGGATGATTCTGCCATTCCGGACTATAATAATTTGGAAAGGGGTGATTGTTATTGTGTCTTAGTTGACCACCTATATAATTAACCTCCTCATTGTGCCCGATCAGTTGTTCAACTGTGAGTGATGGGTTCAAGGGGGCAGGAGGGGTAACTATACTATTCACTTGCGGATTCAATTGGGATTGATTTAAGCTTAAAGCATCTAACCTCTTATTCATCAAATTGAATTGGGCAGTCATTTGTGCAGCGAAGGAGGTTAGTTGATCTACTTGGTACATACCACCCGTGGAGGTGGAAGGACCTTGCCGATCGAAAGATTGATAATTATTGGAGGATAAGTCTTCAAGGATAGCGTAAGCATCCTCAGGATACTTGTTCATAAGTGATCCTCCTGCAGCTCCATCTACTTGAATCATAATAGAAGTCTGGAGGCCATTATAGAAGACCCACACTTGTTGATGGATAGCTAATCCATGATGGAGGCACTTCCGTAGCAATTCCTTAAACCGTTCCCATGCATCATACAACGTTTCACTATTTCCTTGCAGAAACGTAGTTATATCGCACATTAGTTTGACAGTTTTAGCCGGTGGGAAATATTTCGCTAAAAATTTCTCAACCACTTGTAACCAAGTGGTGAGGCCATATTGGGAATCGAGCCACTCTTTTGCTCTTCCAACTAGGGAGAAGGGAAACAAACGAAGTCGTATTGCTTCATCAGACGCACCATTGATCTTGAAGGTGTCGCATATATCTATGAAGGTCTGCAGGTGAGAATTGGAGTCCTCATGACTAAGTCCACTAAATTGTCTTTGTTGAACTAGTTGCATATCCATGGAATCGATTTTAAAATTATTCGTCTCGATGAAGGGATTAATGATGCTATAATGCAATCCTCCCCTATACGGCATGTTATAATCACGACACGTTCTCCTAACTTCTGCAGGTTGTACATTTTGTTCTACCTGACCCTCCTGCTCCTAAACCTCCTGATTATTCAAATGGTCGATGTTTTGATTATTAGGGTTCATGGTCATAGGGTTGTTATGTTCTAACCGAAATGCTCTTCTATTTAGTCTACACGTCCGTTCAATTTCCAAGTTTAATGGCAACAGTTCAGGTGATTTATAACGGGACATGCACAAATAGAACAGTAGAAAAAAAAAGTAAAAATAAATGAAGTGAAATAAAACAGGAATTATAACTTGAGCTCTAAATACTAAGAGTTATTAATATTGCAAGAAATAAATAATAAATTAACGCACCTCCCCAGTAACGGCGTCAAAAACTTGATACGCCCGAAATAGGTATACGTAAACTACGCAAGTGCACGTGCCGGATCAAGTAATAAAGAGTGAGTAAAGATCGTTCCCACGGAGAGGTGATTAATCTAAGACTCACAAATACTAGCTAGTCCTTTTCTTTAAATCCAAGTGAGTAGATTTAAGTGGGTTTAAAGACAAATAAAATTTTGAATTAAAATTGCTAAGACTTTCTAAAATAACTATTTATCAAGTTTGGGAAAAACGGTCTTGTATTTTGATTTCCTAAGCCTATAATGATGGATCAAAAGAAGATGATGTATGAGAAATATATGTGTGCTTCCATGCAATGATTTTACGGTAGAGATCCGTATCTCTCGATATCGAAAATCACTATACCCCTTGCTCCCTTGTCATCTCTAACTCAGGCGAACAAAAAATACGATTAATAATAAAAATCAAAATTGCTAACGGAAAGGTGAAATCTCTTTCCCCAAAAACTTGATACACCCGAAATAGGTATACGTAAACTACACAAGTGCACGTGCCGGATCAAGTAATAAAGAGTGAGTAAAGATCGTTCCCACAGAGAGGTGATTAATATAAGGCTCACAAATAATAGCTAGTCCTTTTCTTTAAATCCAAGAGAGTAAATTTAAGTGGGTTTAAAGACAAATAAAATTTTAAATTAAAATTGCTAAGACTTTCTAAAATAACTATTTATCAAGTTTGGGAAAAACGGTCTTGTATTTTGATTTCCTAAGCCTATAATGATGGATCAAAAGAAGATGATGTATGAGAAATCTATGTGTGCTTCCCTGCAACGATTTTACGGTAGAGATCCGTATCTCTCGATATCGGAAATCACTATACCCCTTGCTCTCTTGTCATCTCTAACTCAGGCGAACAAAAAATATGATTAATAATAAAAATCAAAGTTGCTAACGGAAATGTGAAATCTCTTTCCCCCTCTCCGCTATATCGAGTTGATGATACACTTACGCCTCTCCTCTCTCGAATCTCGAAGCGTAGTAAAACGATCTAAAAACTTTGGTTAAAGATTTACGTGACTCCTCTCTCGAATCTCGCCACGTAGTAAAATATGTTTCATTCAAATACTCACACTTCTCCTCTCTCGAATCTCGAAATGAAGCATCAAATAAAACAATAATCCAAAAGTTCAATCACAAGATCATCAACTAAATAAGGAGTTCACACAAATCTTCTCATAAATTAAAATAAAACAAGGATCACATCAAAATAGAGCAAAGTACTTTCAAAATACAAACATAGGGAATTTAGTTCATGATTTGAAAAGAGGAATACAAGATTGAATAGATCTTACAAAACATTATGCCTAGAGTTCAAAAACGCTGTAGAAAACTCCACTCAAACGCTTGCAAGATCCCTCCTTGATGAAGTTCCGGTGCGGTTCCTCCTCCTTCTCTCCCAAACCTCAATCTACCTTTTTGAAATTTGAATATTATCAAGCTTCTCCCCTTTTCTCTCACACACCCCCTCTTTATATTCATCCCCTCCAAAAGGAGTATTTTAATTGTTGAAAGGTTGCCATCTATACACTTATAACTGCCAAAATTAAGGAGGAATTCGAAATTCAAAATTTGAATTTTCGCAACTTGTTATAACAAATTTTCTGAACTGCAGAAATTTGTTATAACAAATTTCTTGCTGTCCAAAAGCGCAAATTGCACCAAACAGCTCCAAAACTGCTGCAATAATGCTGTAATTGTCTTGCTGGACTTCCCATGTGCTTGACCCATGCCGCATCGAGGTGAATACATTGGGTTTCCTAAGATAAAATCATATTGAAACAGCGTTAATTCCATCAATTTTAAAAGTTATCAGTATGTGTAAATTTAATACTTTTTTATAAAAAAATGATAAATCATTTCATCAAAATATGAGTATTTAAGAAACAAGATAACTTCTTTTCGAGAAGTTATCAGTTGCAAACCTTTACGGTGACTCGGAAGGTTTGAAATAGAGGAGAGAGATGGAGTTTGGAGGTGCCATGCCGAGGCAAGTCCCCAAGTTGACAAAGACAAATTATGGAAACTAGAGTATTCAGATGAAGGTGCTACTCGCTTCAAAGGAACTATGGGAGATAGTTGAGGACGGGTATGAAGAGCTTACTGCCGAAGCAGAAGCGACGCTGACCAATGCCCAGAAGACGGCATTGAGGGAAGCGAGAAAGAAAGATAAGAAGGCATTGTTCACGATATACCAAGGGGTGGATGAAGCCACCTTTGAGAAGATCTCGGAGGCTGTGAGCTCAAAAGAAGCATGGGAAGTGTTGCAACGCTCCATGCAAGGAGTAGACAAGGCGAAGAAAGTGAAGTTGCAGTATCTCCGGGGTGAATGTGAAATGTTGAGAATGCAGGCCACGGAGAAGGTCGGAGACTTTGTGACCCGTCTGCGGACGCTCACAAACGAGATGAAGAGAAACAGAGAGACGATAGATGATGTGAGCCTCATGGAGAATCTGCTGAGATTGATGTCGCGGAAGTTTCATCATGTGGTTGTGGCGATCGAAGAGTCGAAGGACCTCACCTTGATGACTGTTGACGAGCTTGTAGGCTCATTACAAGCTCATAAGTACAAGATGATGCAGGATGATGAAGAAGTGAGTGGCTTGGGGAAGGCACTCCAGAACCAGCTGAACTTCAGAGAGAGCTCAGGAAGAGGAGGCGGCCAGCGTGGCCGAGGTCAACAAGGCAAAGGAAGAGGAAGAAGAGGAGGAAGAGATCAGGGAAGAAACCGATACCACCAGAGAGAGGCGGAACAACCTCAAGGAGGAAGGTGGCAAGATGGAAGAGGAAGAGGCCAAGGAAGAGGCCGAGGAGGAAGAGCCCAAGTTCAGTGTTACAACTGCAACAAGTTTGGACACATGAGCTATGACTGTTGGGCTCTGAGGAAGATAGAAGAAGCCAACCATTATGCGGAGGCTAGGAACAGGGGGAACGATGTTGGGGGTGGAGACCCAATGATGTTTCTAACCTACCGAGGGGCAGAAGGAAGGAATGAAGTGTGGTACCTGAACACAGGGGCGAGCAACCATATGTGTGGAGATAAGGAGATGTTCTCTAACCTTGAACCTAGTGGGGGTGAGGTTAGCTTCGGGGATGCTTCGAAGATTTCCTTGGAAGGAAAGGGCCTGGTTGTTGTGAAACTGAACGGGGAGAGAGTACACTTGAACGATGTGTACTACGTACCATGGTTGAAGACCAACATCTTGAGCATTGGGCAGTTAGTGGAGAGAGGCTACTGCGTGCAGATGAAGGATAGGTCTCTGGCAATGAAGAATGATGAAGGGAAGGAGGTAGTGAAGGTGAACATGACGGCGAACCGTCTCTTCACGCTGAAGATGGATGCTCAAGAGACGGCTTGCCTCGCGAGAACAAAAGAAGAGGAAGAAGCATGGATATGGCACCATAGGATGGGGCATTTGGGCTTCACAGGGTTGAAGTTACTATACCACTCCAAGATGGTGGCGGATCTGCCTATGATCTTCCCTCCGCAAAAGGTGTGTGAGGTGTGCATGAAAGGGAAGCTGAAGAGGCAGACATTCGAAGGAGGGAAGTCCTGGAGAGCAAGACGGCAACTTGAACTGGTTCACTCGGACATCGCGGGTCCGTTTGAGACCACCTCAATAGGCGGAAGCAAGTACTACATCAACTTCACGGATGACTATAGTCGGAAGTGTTGGGTGTATTTTCTAAGAGAGAAGGCTGAGGCTCTAGATAAGTTCAGGGAGTTCAAGGCGATGGCCGAGAAGGAGAGTGGGCAACCGTTGAAGGTGCTAAGTGTTGAAGTTGGAGACCGGGCGGTCTGTCTTGGCGGGTTAGAGACCGCGCGGTCTGGCGGTTTGACTCGGCGACTTGTAAACCGCGCGGTCTAAGCAATCTTCACAGGCGACCTCTCTGCATCTCTTATTGTAAGCCGTGCGGTTAGTGCTTCTGTCTAACCGCGCGGCCTGTGCGGTTTACTTTGTACAGTCCGCTTAGCTTGTAAATTTTAGTCCCACATCTCTTATTTGTATTCTCTCTTCTCTCCTCCATTCTATATAAGGGAGGGCATACCTTTGTAATAGTTATCATTTTTGGATAATAAAATTTCGATTATTCAAAAGTTTATTCGGCTTGTTCTCTTCTTTTCGCTTCCTTTCTCTACTTTCTAACATGGTATCAGAGGACACGGTCTTTTCCTCCTGATTCTGTGCGCTCTCTGTTGTTCGCGGCTTGTCTTCCGCGTTCTGCGGCTTGTTCGCGGCTTGCCTTCTCCTCTGTCCGCGCGGTTTGTCTCTATCCGCGCGGCTTGTTTCTGTCCGCTGCCTGTTTGCGCGGCTTGCTCTTCTTGTTTCTCTTCTCCTCCTGCTCTTTGTCGCAGCGACCTGTTTCCGTGTCGCCGCGCTCCTTGCTCTTTCCTGCCGCTCCGACTTCCTAGTCGCTGCGGTCTGTCTCTGTCCGCGTGTGTTGTCTCTGCACTCGCGGTTTGCTGCTGTGATCTGCCTGACCGTGCGGGTTGTTCCTTTCTTACCCGCATCTTGGTCGCGGTCACCTGCTCTTCTCCTCTCTTCTGTTCGCTCGGCCTTTTCAGTCCGCGCGACCTCTTCCCCGCTGTGCCCTTGACCGCATTCTCGCAACTGCTGTGATCTGCCTGACCGTGCGGGTTGTCCCTTTCTTACCCGCATCTTGGTCGCGGTCACCTGCTCTTCTCCTCTCTTCTGTTCGCCCGGCCCTTTGCAGTCCGCGCGACTTCTTCCCCGCTGTGCCTTGATCTGGATCCTAGCCGCTCGTGTTCAAGCGGCTTCTTCCCTTTTGTTCCCGCCGCGGTTTCACGCGGATTCTTCCTTGTTTGAGCGGCCTCTCCGCCTCTTCGCTCTTAGCCGCTTCTCTTGTTAGTCGCCGCGACCTCCTGGTTTAGTCGCGCGGCTTGTGCTCTGCACCTTGGTCGTGGCCCTTCGTGCCGCTGGTGTGCTGTCACCGAGACCGCTGCAGTTTCTTCTTCCTCCCTTCATGGCTTTCGCCTCGGTTGTCACGTCTTCTGGTCGTGCACACGTTGTTACTCAGGGCAAATGGCTGATCGACACTGGTGCTACGAATCATATGACCGGCCATCTCCCGTGTTTCTCTCTCCTAGAAAAACATGCTCGCTTGCCCCCAGTTACTCTCGCTGACGGCTCTTCATCATCTGTTCATGGCACAGGGATAGTTCATGTCACCCCGTCTCTTCACTTGGCGGATACTCTATATGTGCCCCAGTTCCCGTGCAACTTATTATCTGTTACATCTCTTTGCAAGCAATTACAGTGTTCCGTCACATTTACTTCTACTTCTTGCTCTTTTCAGGATCCGGACTCCCAACGGACGATTGCTACTGGGACTGAGAGTGGCGGCTTATACTTCCTCGACAACATTTCTGCTTTTTCCACCTTCTCCTCCACCTCCACAGATCTTCTCCAATGGCATCTCCGCCTTGGTCATGCTCCTCCCCGTCTTCTTCGTCAACTTCTGCCCCACCTTCCTCCTCAAAGTCCTCCGCTCAACTGTGAGGCCTGTCAGCTTGGCAAGCATCACCGCTCCTCCTTCCCTCCAAAGCACGTTCGTAGCTCTACCCATCCGTTTGATCTTATCCACTCCGACATCTGGGGTCCTTCTCCTACTCTTACCATTGGTCGGGGTAGTTCCTATTTTGTCACGTTCATTGATGATTTCTCTCGCTGTACGTGGGTGTATCTGTTAAAAGATCGCTCCGAATTATTCTCTGTATGGACATCCTTCTATCTCATGATCAAAACTCAGTTTGATGTTTCTATCAAAGTTTTTCGGTCTGATAATGCCGCAGAATATCTCAGTCGTGACTTCTCTACATTCTGCATGCAAAATGGGATTCTTCATCAAACTAGTTGTGTCTATTCTTCACAACAAAATGGTGTAGCCGAACGCAAAAACCGACACCTGCTCGATGTCGCTCGCACCTTGATGACCCAGATGCATGTTCCTCGCTCCTATTGGGGCTATGCTGTTCTCCTTGCCTGCTACCTCATCAATCGCATTCCCTCCACGGTTCTCCATGGCCAAACCCCGTTCTCCATTTTGTATCCGGGCAAGGAGCCGTTTCATCTCCCTCTCCAAATCTTTGGATGCACTGCCTTTGTGCATGCCCCTTCTGCCACCCGTGATAAGCTCTCCCCTCGCTCCACCAAATGTGTCTTTCTGGGGTATTCCACCACTCAGAAAGGCTACTGTTGCTTTGATCCCGTCCTTCGTAAGCAGTTCGTCTCTGCTGACGTCACCTTCTTCGAGAATACCTCCTACTTCTCGGATGCCTCTTCTCCTCTTCTCCCAGCTTCTGATTCTCCTGCCATTCCCTTCGTTCCCTCGTCTCCTCCTACACTCTCCACCACTACACCGTCTCCACCCCCTCCTCTTCCTCCACCTCTCTCTCTCCCTTCTCCACCACCCTCTCCCTCCTCTCCGCTGCCGTCGCTCTCTTCTCCCGGGCCAGCTTTCTCTACCACGGATGCTCCGGATGCCGCGGGCCCGGCTGCCCTGGATCTTCCTATAGCTCTTCGCAAAGGGGTGCGGACGTGCACCTTACACCCCCTTGCTGCTGTTGTTTCCTATGATCGTCTTACTCCTTCTCGCAGGGCCTTTGCACTGGCTATCTCTGCCACTGCCACACCCCGCTCCTATCAGGAGGCCCTTGCTATTCCTCACTGGAAGATGGCCATGGATGAGGAAATGGCGACCCTCACTGAGCGGGGTACCTGGACTCTTGTTCCTCCTCCCTTTGGCACTGATGTTGTTGGCTGTCGCTGGGTCTTTGTGGTCAAATTTAGCCCAGACGGCACTGTGGATCGGTATAAGGCTCGCCTTGTGGCTAAGGGCTTTACTCAGACCTATGGGGTTGATTACTTTGACACCTTCTCCCCTGTGGCTCGTCTCAGCACAATCCGGGTTCTTCTCTCTGTGGCCGTCAATCGGGATTGGCCAATTTCTCAGCTGGACGTCAAGAATGCCTTCCTTTATGGTGATCTTCACGAGGCCGTTTACATGGAGCAACCTCCTGGGTATGTTGCTCAGGGGAGCCACGAGTATGCCGGCTGCAGAAGGCAATTTATGGCCTCAAGCAGAGTCCTCGAGCTTGGTTTGACAAGTTCAGCGGTATTGTGGCGGCTGTTGGTTTTGTGCGAAGCTCTGCTGATCACTCTCTCTTTATTCGCAAAACTCCTTCTGGGCTGGTTGTTCTTGCTGTATACGTCGATGATATTCTTCTCACTGGCGATGACCAGGAAGGGGTAGCCCTGACAAAGCTACATCTTCGCCAACATCTGATCACTAAAGATATGGGCTCTCCAAAGTACTTTCTGGGGATCGAACTCTCTCGGAAGCCCGACTCCTTAGTTCTCTCTCAGCGTAAGTATGCCCTTGATCTTTTAAAAGAGGCAGGGTTGACTGGAGCTAAACCTGCCCGATGTCCCATGGCTATTGGGGAGGACAAAACCTGGACAGATGATTCGCCTCTTCTTTCAGATAGTTCGCGATACAGGCGTCTGGTTGGTAAGCTCATATATCTCACAGTGACCAGACCCGACATTTCTTATGCTGTGGGCAAGGTGAGTCAATTCATGCAAGCGCCCAGGGATTGTCATCTTCAGTCCGCCTTGCGGATCTTGGAATATGTCAAAGCAGCGCCTGGGAAAGGATTACTGTTTCAGAAGAATGGTCATCTGAGGATTGAAGCCTACTCAGATGCAAGTTATGCTGATGACAAAGGGGATCGCAAGTCTACCTCAGGTTTTTGCACCTTTGTTGGGGGAAATCTGGTGAGCTGGAAGAGTAAAAAGCAGTCTGTTGTCTCCAGGTCCAGTGCTGAAGCTGAGTATCGCAGTATGGCGTCAACCACTTGTGAGTTGAAATGGTTGCGGGCTCTCATGCTAGATTTAGGAGAGGTGTACAACCATCCTCTACCTATGTTCTGTGATAACAAGGCCGCCATATACATCTCCAAAAATCCGGTATTCCATGAAAGAACAAAGCACATTGAGGTTGACTGCCATTTCATTCGTGAAGAGATTTTAAAAGAACAGATTTGCACTCCGTTTGTCACATCTGATAAAGAGCTAGCCGACATCTTCACCAAGCCAGTCTCCGCCTCGTTTCTGCATGTTTGCGACAAGCTGGGCATGATTGATATATATGCTCCAGCTTGAGGGGGAGTGTTGAAGTTGGAGACCGGGCGGTCTGTCTTGGCGGGTTAGAGACCGCGCGGTCTGGCGGTTTGACTCGGCGACTTGTAAACCGCGCGGTCTAAGCAATCTTCACAGGCGACCTCTCTGCATCTCTTATTGTAAGCCGTGCGGTTAGTGCTTCTGTCTAACCGCGCGGCCTGTGCGGTTTACTTTGTACAGTCCGCTTAGCTTGTAAATTTTAGTCCCACATCTCTTATTTGTATTCTCTCTTCTCTCCTCCATTCTATATAAGGGAGGGCATACCTTTGTAATAGTTATCATTTTTGGATAATAAAATTTCGATTATTCAAAAGTTTATTCGGCTTGTTCTCTTCTTTTCGCTTCCTTTCTCTACTTTCTAACACTAAGGACAGATCGAGGTGGGGAGTACACCTTAAGGCTGTTTGATAATTTCTGAAAGGAGAATGGAATATCACACCAACTGACGGCGGCATACTCACCGCAGCAGAACGGAGTGGCAGAAAGGAAGAACCTCACCATCATGAACATGGCGAGGATCATGGTGAAGGAGAAGGGGCTACCGAAGATATTCTGGGCGGAAGGAGTACAATGTGCGGTGTATCTACTGAACAAATGCCCCACAAAGAGTGTGAAGTTCATGGCACCGTTTGAAGCATGGAGCGGCTGGAAGCCGAGTGTGAAGCACCTAAGGGTCTTCGGGTGTGTAGCTCATGCTCACATCCCGGACCAGAAAAGGAAGAAGCTCGATGATAGGAGCGAGAAGTGCATTTTTGTTGGCTATGCTCTGGAGAGCAAGACATACAAATTTTACAACCCGGTGATGGGAAAGGCCATGGTCTCGAGGGATGTGGTGTTTGAAGAAGGAAGCAGCTGGAGCTGGGATGAGGAGACAAGAAGTATGAAGGGCATGTTCTTTGAAGATGAGGAAGAGGGTGGTCACGAGGCTGGAGCCGAGAATGGTGGAGCTGAGCTGCCATCACCACCGAGTAGAAATTCAGGGGGAGCTTCCACCTCCTATTCAAGAGGGGAAAGCTCAAGTGGAGGAAATTCTGGAGGAGGAAGCGGGAGCCGGAGTGACTCCGAGAGTCCACCACCTAGGATGAAGGGGTTGGCGGAGCTCTGTGAGGAGACGGTCCCAATTCATGCTAACAATTCATTATATTGTCTCTTAGCAGATTGCGAGCCACGGTCCTATGAAGAAGCTGCTCAGGAAAAATCTTGGAGGATGGCGATGGATGTCGAGATGGCTTCCAAAAAGAAGAACGATACATGGGAGCTAGTTGACCCGCCGGCGGGCCACAAACCCCTTGGAGTGAAATGGGTTTACAAAGTGAAGAAAAACAAAGATGGAGCTGTGGAAAAGCACAAGGCAAGGATCGTGGTGAAAGGGTATAGACAAGTCCAAGGGGTGGACTATGATGAATTCTACGCCCCAGTGGCGCGGATCGATACTATAAGACTGATCATCGCACTGGCGGCACACTATGGATGGACTATCATGCAAATGGATGCTGTGGCGGCGTATCTGAATGGGTACCTGGAGGAGGATGTGTACATCGAGCAGCCTCCAGGGTACGTTGTGAAAGGCAAGGAGAGAAAGGTCTGCAAGCTGGGCAGAGCCTTGTACGGACTAAAGCAGGGAGCCCGAGCTTGGAATGGGAGGATAGACAAATTTCTTCAGGAGCGTGGGTATATCAAGTGCCCATATGAGTATGCTCTCTACATGAAGGTGGAGAAGAGCGGGGATATCTTGATCCTATGTCTATACGTGGATGGCATGATATTCACTGGAAGCAACCCTGCGATGTTCGAAAAATTCAAGAGGCTGATGAAGAAGGAGTTCGAGATGACGGACTTGGGAGAGCTGAGCTATTTCTTAGGAGTTGAGGTGAAGCAGAGAGAAGATGGGATCTTCATCTCCCAAAAGAAGTATGCCGAGGAGATTCTGAAAAGGTTCAGGATGGAGGGTAGCAAGGCTATCTCCACTCCTGCGGACCCTGGAACAAAGCTGAGGAAGGATTCCGAAGAGGAAGGAGTGGACCCAACTATGTTCAAGAGCCTGGTCGGAAGTCTAAGGTACTTGACTTTCACTAGGTCGGACATCATGTATGCGGTCGGGGTAATAAGCAGGCACATGAAGGAACCCAAGCAGGACCACTTCACAGCAGCGAAGAGGATCCTGAGGTATGTGAACGGGACTCGGGACCATGGCCTGAAGTACTCATCTGGAGGAGAGTTGAAGCTAGTCGGCTACTCGGATAGCGACTGTGGAGGAGATGTGAACGACTGGAAGAGCACTTCCGGATATGCGTTCAACATGGGAACCGCAGCGTTCTCATGTAGTTCTAAGAAGCCGGCTACGATAGACTTATCATCATGTGAGGCAGAGTACATTGCAGCTGCGGCATGTGCTTGCCAAGCTATCTGGCTGAGAAATCTTCTGGAAGAGTTACATCATGTGCAGGATGGCCTAACGACGTTGTTAGTGGATAACATGTCCGCCATCCAGCTCGTGAAAAATCCTATGTTGCATGGGCGCAGCAAGCATATCGAGACGAGGTACCATTTCCTTCGCGAGCAGGTGGAGCAGAAGACGGTGGAAGTTGTGTATTGCCCTACCGGAGAGCAGATCGCGGACATATTCACCAAGGCATTGAAGGTGGAGACGTTCGAGAGGCTCAAAGGCAAACTCGGTATGGTCTGCCAAATTTGAGGGGGGGTTTGTTGGAGATTGACTTGGTTGACCGGGTCAACAAGTCAAAGCTTTTATTATGTTTTATTTTAATGTTTTAATTAAATTGGTTGGTATGTATTTAATAGGAGAGAGTGTGAGACACATTTATTATGAGAGAGGTTTTATGGTTTTTGCTTTGCCTATATAAAGGCCCCCCCATGTACTTATTTTGTTGAATGAAAATAGAGAGAGAAGCTCCCAAATTCCGGTTCTTGTCTTAGTGAGAGAAAGAGAAGCACTGCAGCGCAGGAGCCTTGCCGAGTGGGTAGAGAGGCTTGCCGGGCGAGTTGGAGTACTCGCCGGATTGGGAGATCTCGCCGTTTGGTCTCGGCGAGTTGGTTTGACCCGAGCGGCTTGAAGGGGTAACCGGGCGGTTTGCTGAGCTCGTCACCGAGGGAGAGGGGATTGGCGAAAGGTAGTGGACTAGTCGCGAGTAAGGCGGGACGCGAGTCGGCTTGATCTCGCCGCGAGGAGGAGAGGTCGCGGCTTGCGTACTCGCTTGTGGAGGTCTCGCTGGTGTACTCGCGGGTTGAGTGCCCGCGTGTGGTGGCCCCGCAGGTTTGATCTCGCCGAGTGGACTACTCACCTGCAGGAAAGAGTTCGTGCGGCCTGTAGTGGTTTGGTGTTGATCTTGCGTGCGGCCATCTCGCAAGAAGAGCTCGTGCGGTTTGTGGCGGTCTCGCAAGTTTTGGGCTTGTGTTTTGGAGTCAAGTGGAATCGATTGTGGAGTTGGGACCGAGAGGGAGAGCCCATACACGTTTCCAACAGATGTGATGAGTCTAATTTAAATTGTATTTTTCGGACTCATATGGGCACGCTTTCACGTATAAACACTCCACATTTGATTGGTTATCTGTTATATTTCACGTAATCATGATTTGCACCAGAAGTATATTTTAGCCCTTGTTGGTGTGCAATTGCACGCGCAACCATTATCGGGGTGAGCACATGGTGCCCCCATCACCTTTTTTTGCATTTTGGGCAAATGTTTTGCTTGCATGTGGCAATTGGCCCCAGAGATTTGGATTGGAATGTAGGTCGGTAAGTCCAAGATCCTTACATGAATTCAGTGCAAATAACACATCCGTGCGATTTTCCTTCACGCGCGGGCATTCTACCTGTGCGAGATATCATTATCGTCGTGATCGTCATGATATCACAATGTATTTCTCGCACGATCATGCATTTTTCCTTCGCGCGTGGTAGTTTCCCTGCGCGTTATCTTGTATCGTTGTGATGTCAAAACGTATTTTTCACACGATCGTGCAAATCCTTCGCGCACGATTTTTATTACTGTGCGTAGTCTTAACGCAAAATTTGGTAACGACCTGCCTCGGCCCGTGTGTTTCCTTTATGCATGGTTGTTCCAACCATGCGTGAACAAATACACGAGAAACTTCTTTTGTCTAAAAATTTTACAATTGATGTTACCCGTGTGATTCCTTCTCGCACGGTTATTTTCAACCGTGCGTGAAGAGAATCGCTTGAGTCATTTGTGAAACTTGAAAATCAAAGGTCTGTTGCGGCCCGTGCATTTCCTTCATGCACGGTTATCCCAACCGTGCGTGAGTAAATCGCACGGGCCCAATGTTTCTTAATATAGTAATTTAACGGAACCAGGAAACGCGGGTTCGTTTGCACGATCGTGTGATTGCCCGTGCACGACTAATTTTTCACATATTCACTATTTAAGCGTTGATTTTTGCCCTAATTGGGAGTTTCGTCTTTGGACACGAAATATCTGCCAAAACCCTAATGGGTGGGTTCCTGCACTTCTTCCTCTTCCTCCAAGCTATGGCTTGAAGCCCTATGAGATTTCCAAGCAACCACACCATCCCAAAGTGAGATTCCACCATTTTGATTGTCGGCAACCAAGGACAAGCGAGGAGTTGACGCATCCTGCATGTTTTAATGAGAAAACAAGAGCTTAGGAAGAAGTGAGAGTCTTCTCTGACCCCGGATGCAACCGGTGAGTGGCTTGTAGGTCATAGCTTGACAACCCTTTGCAACCTCATACGTCGTCGGCAAAGTCTTGTGTCGTTTGTATCTCTTCCTCTCTTCCCTCGTAATCTTAGGCTTTTGGATTGGGAATCTCATGTTTATTGATTCAACTTTGTTGAACACCTACTGTTAATGGTATCTCTTAGTGTTGTGTTTTTCATATCAATTGCGTTCAATCATAGTTGGAAATGCTCTTTGCTTGTGAGCGGTGAATGATGAGATTGGATTAAGCTTGTTATTCCGAAGAGGTGAATATGACCCTCAATTCCACTTTCGCACGGTCTCACATCCATCCACTAGCTCTCACGGCCATTCACCAAGCTAAGCGGAGCTAACAACCCATATAATCTACTCGCCTTGAGAAGCGGTGAATGTGACCCGCAACAACATTTTCTTTTTCTTCTTGCAATCAAAACATCACAATCAAATCTACTTGCTGCCAACGCATCAATGGTCAAAACACATGCATAAGCATTAACTGTACTGTCATATTTTGTAGTACTATTGACAAGGATACAAACAAAGACTTGTCTTTATCGCCATCCAATGGAATCATATTTCACAAAGAGTGAACCTGACCCATGAAATAGGTAACTAGCCTACGACCGTTAAAACTCTGAATGAATCTAGACTATGTCGACCAACTCACCCATCAGTGTGACCTAAACTGAAAGTAGACGAACCCACTACATCGTTCCATGCACCTTCCCACTCATAATGTATGCATATATATAAGGAAATAAATAAGAGAATAGATGCACCGTTCATATCAATATATATCATTTATGTAATATTCTAACAATACATGTAATATAATATGAGTGTAGGCGGGCTCACACAACATATTACATACACAAGCTAACATTATAAAAAGGCATAGAACAAAGACAATAACTATAAAGAGTAAACATTAGTGGAAGCATAAATTATAATCATGAATGTCTACTATGAATAAAAATAATGTTCGATCTTATGACCTCGCATCACATGACATAAGAAAATACAACGAGCAAATATATATGACGACAATCACTTCATCAACATGCATGTCGGGAACATGTCAAGAATATTAAATCATCCTTCATTTTTAACAACCTTGGGTTTTATCCCACTAAATTTCACCTTGCGTTATGCTACCTAGAACATAACAACCCTCCCCCCCCACCCCACCCCCCACCATTGTCCGAAAAGAATGTTGGGAAACTATACTAAAGAAGATGAATGTTTAATCACAATCAATCTTCTAGGCTGAGCATGCATAAATTGGACATAAGAATGCATGACAGTTAGGTTCACACAAGAGACTCACAACAACCTCATACCACATCACACATGTACCAAAATAACAACCATGGTACAACTATTCACGGGCATACCCGGACACTTGGTCGGGTTCAATTGGTGGGGGGAATTCCAAGTTTTTTTTTGCTCATACTAACTAAAATACTTTAAGAATATATTTCTGCTCATCCGCTCAACGAAATTCAAATTTAAAAGTAATATTGAACTCTTCAAAAAAAAATACACAAGATTGACTATTCAGTCAAATGTTTTCATACATATTTGATTGGACTATCAATTTTGCCAAATTGACATTTTATGGCTAATCGTCAGAAATCTATTAATTAGATCAAATCATCATCATCACACCCTTGAAAACTAATCAAACATATCCTAAAATTTTTGTATCACTTAAAATAAATTATAGGTGATTACAGTGACTGATACAGGAAATTGATAATGAGGATACGCAATTTTTTTAAAAAAGAAATAATACCATAGGAATGCGTCACTGGATTCTAGAAATTTTAACAAGGAGGGCAGACATTAACTTCCTCCAACAAAAAATAAGTTGAACGCTTCCATCTTAGCGAAGCTGTTTCTCCCTCATCTGTCCGCCGTTTTTGACGTATAGGTTGTCAAAATTCATTGCCTCGACGAGAGGAGTTTAAATGCACTAATCATTTTGAAAAAAAAATGGGGGGGGGGGGGGGGGGGGGGGAGGGAGGGCAGTGTCCATCGGGCCCCCCTCTGGATCAGCCCACTTTAAAAATATTGACTAGTTCTATAATGAATTTTTCCACAGTTTTCATCTAAATTTTATTTAGAGAGGAATGTGGCGGAAATTGCGTGTTCGGCTCCTCACATTGAACTTACTCACTTTCAGCAAAACTCACGACCTATGATCATAACTTATAGGAAAAAATTTCTAGATGCTCAGAGAGTTTAATCATACAAGGACACCTGATTAGTTAAAGTTGGACATATTCTATTTATACATGCATAGATACATATACACGCTAGATTTTTCAGCTGTGTATGACCCTTTGTTTTATTTAACTTTCTAAAATGTTCCCCTTAAAAATAATATTGTAATCCCAATTTATTGTGTGTACACGTAATTCTATTTAACCAATGTTTTGCTCTACTAACTCGTAAGAACATTAATTAGATAGAGAAATAATATTTTTTTACTTGGGGCCCGAGCTGAATCAAAATCTTAGTTCTACCACTGATAACAACAATAACAGTCACACAAGGATTATGGTACTCACGACTACCAATTCCATATATTAATCCATCAAATAACGAGGGAGGTATAAGTTCATTGTAACCTCATGGTGGGAGGTCTAGTGTCTCCTCAACCACCAAACAGCATAATAGGTGGTCTAGGTTTGTCTCAACTATCATCCAAACAAACAGGGAAATATAGAGTCAGCTCATCTCCTGGTGGATGATCTACATCCATCTCAACCACCAAACATCATGATAGGAGACTTAATCATCTCCATTACCATAAAACCTCTCTTAAGCAATCATAATCTCGATGCAATCCGTGCATTTATTCTAGTCATTCAATAAGTTATCCTTACAATTAACGAATGATAATCATGTTCTAAACATCAATTCACCGCGGTGACTACAATTTCTCTTTATAATAATAATAAAGATTATTGGGTTTTCCTAGGAGTACCCAAATATTCCCAAGAATACACATCCCGCATCTAATACGCCGTTTAGTTCAAAGACATTCTATGGCATGAAAACTAGAGACGTATATATACAGTGTCATAATAACAACACTGACCTAGGCCTATAACCACATGTATACTTCACACATTATGCCTAATCTACACTTGCATGTTGAATTCTATAATGCATTCATGTCGGGGTCGCAATCCCGTGCCCTAGGATTCTAACGAATCAAATGAGCTTATAGCATATACTAATTAGTAGAGGAGACTCTAATATGCAAGAAATGCGGAAAGGTATGAACATACAATGGTCCTAAGATTGGAGAGAGAAGTTTTTACCCATGAAGGTCTCTTTGGTGCCTTGGCAAGTGGAAGGAAAATGGTTAAGACGGTGATCCCTTCACAGATGTGTCCTTGATCTGTGTCCTAAAGCTCTGAATCATCCTCACCACTAGATTACCCAAAACTTGCATCGTCGTTCTTCTCGATCTTTCTCCCGCTCTGGTTCTCCAAAAAAGATGAAAAGGAGTCCTAACTTTCCTATCCTGGCCTAAGAGGCTTTTGGGAAGAGTCCAAGCCATTGGATCATATTCCTCTTGATCCACAGTTTCAAAATGCACAAACACATTATTTCACTTTCCCGGGCTAGCCGCACACCATTTCTAACAGTTAATAGGCGATCAACGATCGGCCCTAGATCATTTTTCAGTCACTGATCGGTCTTAGCCTGTTAATAATTGCGTATTAGATCCTCTGATCGACAATCGTGGATCGAACCCAACAATGGACGATGGCCCATCGAATCCAATGATCGTTGATCGCCGATCATCGATTGAATATAATTGTTAAAGATCACTGATCAGGCCCAACAATCAACGATCACTGGGCAAATAAATGTTCATAGAGTAATTTCATTTGCAATTTAGGGTTTGGTGTACTCAATTCTCATACACGGCCATGTGCTAGATTGTGTAGACTTGAAGTGCCTCCTATTTAGCTATTACAACCCCCACAAGCTATTACATATCGTTATTGGCTCACCAAAAGTGTCGGAAATGAAAATTAGTGTATTATAATTTAATTCAATTGTATCTTGTTCTACTTAATCATTAAAGTTGAGAGAATATGTTCACATATTCTATGCAAAGTTGCTTTTACAGGAATCTCACGATTTCATCATTTCTGTCAACATTCGATCTCATAGTTCTTTAATTATATATAACACTTTGGTGACAAAATAGTCTCGAATATAGAATCATAGATGTCAAAATTGTGGTAGATACTTAGGTCTACAACTTTGATATTCATGATACCTTCGCTTGAAGCATTCATGTGTTCAAAAAATGAACCCAAAGTTATGAAATTATTTCTCAAAAATTGACTCATGTTTTAAGATAATTTGATACCCTGTAGGACTCTTTTACTAAATTGGACTCCATCTAATTAATAATTGCCCTCAAAATAACATAAAATTAATAAATTTGCAGTTAACTTGTATTATGGAGGAGTTGTGTAACACCCCACTCGCAACTATTGCCCGTAGAATTGTCGCAAGCAAACTGTTAAAATACAGTATAAAGGAAACATGCTAGCAAACTAATTAGATCTCAAAAATAACACAGTGGGGAAATCTAATAAACATCAAAAATCCCAGAGAATATCCACAACTAAACTCGAGTCTCCATGACCTGATGGCCTACAAAACTTCAAAATATTCCAAGGGCTTGAAACACAAGAATACGAGTACATGCACCCAAAAGGCTCGCATGCCAACAATGACTAAACTAAAAGACAGTTTTTCTACGGGAGGAACTCCCGAGTCATTTGCTACAAAGGTAACCACCCTTGAGTCATTGGCGAGTAGTCTCCAGCCCTCAATCAACAACTACGAGAGGGGAAGTCCATTCCAGCTCTCGAGTCCTTAGCTACAAGAAGGTAGTACCAAAATTGACTCCACAACTAACATACATATTATGTAAAGTTGCTGCCTGCTGGGAGCTAGCGCCTGTAGTAAGTACTACCGTCAAGTGGTAACTCCAAAAAAATCCCCCTCTTTGGATAGTGTCAAATATCGTCGAGACGCGCCTGACGATATCGACGAGAAGCTACAACCAGTCATTAGAAGCTATCGCAGAGCAATAAGTCCACATCGACGAGACGCTCATAACATATTGATGAGAAGCTCATGGACATGTTGATAAGAAGTTCATGATCGTGTCGATGAGAAGCTACCACCGGGCATTAGAAGCTATCGTTGTGCGGTAAGTCCATATCGACGTAAAGCTACCGTCGAGCGTTATAAGGTACCGTCGACAGTAGTACCAAAAATCTGTGGATCTACTCCATTTTTTGGATTAGCTAGGTTTCTCCTCCCAAACATCGTAACGTAAGGCAGTACTAGGGCCCCTCGAAGGTGTTTTACGAAAAAACCTAACTAGATCTAGTCCAAACATCACCAAATATGGTTACCCACCTCGATTTGGCTTCCCAAAAAAGATTTATGAAAGGAAATCCAAAACAATACATGGAATCACTCTAGATCCAGAGGGAGGGAACTACCTTGAGTGACCTCCTAGGAGTCATGGGTCTCAGAGTTGTTTGGATGGAGAATGACTGCAACGATGCTAGCTTGCTATCTCTAGTGACAGCTCGTCGATCCGTCCGCTAAAACTCTAACAAAAGCTCATTCTTCCCCTGGCCCTCTCCTCACCTCTTGACCTAAAACTGTTGAAATTTGTGAAGTGAAAGTGGTTGCACAGGCCGGGCGGCCTGAGCGGACATAGTCGGCGGACTGGGCGGACTGGGCGGACTGCTGTTATGCGGCCTGGTGATAGGCCTAGTTGGAGCTGGCTGTTCTTCTGAGCGGCTTGTGCGGACTAAGTCCGCGGCCTGGGCGGACTGTTGTCTGCGGATAGGGCGTTGGCTGCCTTGCTGGCCTGACCTTGTTGAGCGGCCTGAGCGGTCTGCGTCCACGGCGTGGGCGGACTGTTGGTTGCATTCTGGGTGCTGGCCTGACCTTGAGGAGCGGCCTGAGCGGACAGAGGTTTGCAGGCTGCAGGCAGTGCTCCATTCAGTGGGCCGTGTTGCAATCTTGTTTAACCGGCGGATTGGGTCCTATCCGCGGGAGGCTTGCGGACTGGCATGTCCGCAGTGTTCGCAGTTGTGGACTGACCTTAGGAGTTTGGTTGTGGCCTTGCCGAGCTGTGGTAGTACAACAATATTGGTGCTGTGGCGGACTGGTGTGTGGAGTCCGGCAGCTGGCCGTTTGGGTAGCCGTGCGAGTTTGCTTGCGTACTCTGCCTAACTCAGGAGGAGTGTTGGCGTTTTCGTTTTTGGTGATTGGCGGACTGAGCCTTGTCCGCCAAGCTCGCGTTAGGCCCTTTATGATTTACTGGACTTGGTCACATTCTGTGACAAGTCCAGTATGTCCGCTGTATCCGCCGAGTCCGCTGTTGACCGGGCGGACTGTTGCTAACTCTGCCTTTGGTCGTGGGCTTGTGGCAGATGGAGGCTTTGGTCTTGTACTATGCGGACTGCCTCTTTAGTGTGCGGACTGTGCTGAAGGGGTTTTGGCTGTCCTTATGGTGATGTTGCGGACTGTGCGGACTGTATCTAGTCCTCATAGTGTGAGGCAAGTCCGCCTTGTTGTGATCCGTGCCTTGCTCCTGGCAGGTTGTTCCTTGGAATCCGGCTAAGTCCTTGCGGACTCAGCGGACGGGTGTTTGTTAGCACGCGGGCTGGGGCGGTGTCTCTATCCATTAGTGCGGTGACCACACTCCTCACCTCGCCTATAAATAGGACCCCCCCGACAGGTCTACAGTAACTGAGTGAACAGTAAGTGGGGGCTCGTCAAAGTGCTGCGGTCTCAGTTTCTTGTCCGCGCGGATTGAATGAGAGTTAACTATTTGTTGTGTGCACGTCGCGCGGCTAGCTTCAAGGAGCAAGGAGTTTGGCTTTGACTTCGGTCAAGTACTTGGAAGTGTGCGGTCTCTGCGGTTTCAGCAGGTCGCTCTGTGGCTTGTCAGTTCTCTGCTTCAACTTTGCAAGTTCCAATAACCTGTCCGCCAGTCTCAGGCGGGTAGGCGGTCTGTTCTTCAGTTCCTCGGCTGTAGGCGAATAACGGTGTGTCCGCGCGGCCTCGCAGCTTCGGCGGACTCCGTGTCTATTCGGCGTGTTGCAGCTTCAGCTCGGGTGGCTTCAGCGGTCTCGGCGGTTTCCAGTTATGTCCGCCCGAATTGTTGTTGTGTTTTCTGTTATAGCTGATTGTACTAGCGAAATCATGTCTCGCTACGTATACCTCGTCTTGTAAAGAATTATAATGAATATAAGATCTGCTTGTTCTTCCATATGCTTGGTGTGTTGAGCTTGCTCCCTGATTTTCCGCTAGATCAAATGTGAACTGGGTAGTGCAGAGAATATTAATTTGGCTTTAGGCTATCTTGCTGACCACTTTGAGAAAATTTAACATGGTATCAGAGGGAGGTTCAGTTGCTTGAGCGGTGTTCAACCAGTGTTGTTGCTCTGTGTTTGAGTGGTGATCAACTTGTGTTGGTCCTCTATGCTTCTGAAGGCTTAACCAAGCGGTTGTTGCAATGGAAGGGAGCTATGCAAGGGGTCTTGGTATTGAACTCTTGACCACGACTAACTTAAAAAAGTGGAAATCGTATATGAAGAGTTTTCTTCTTGGCGAGGAGCTGTGGGAGGTCGTTGGTGGTGACGACAGACAGGAAGTTACTGCTGCGTTTGGTACTGCTGAGCAGGTGAGGCTCTGGAGAAAAACAAATGCAAAAGCGGAGTTTGTTCTCAAAAGAGCTGTTTCACCAGAACTGTTTGATCACATCATTGTATGTGAGTCTATTGCTGATATTTGGACAACTATTGATGAGTTGTTCAATAGGAAGAATGTGGCCAGACTTCAGTTTCTAGAGAATGAGTTGGCCAGAACAACTCAAGGAGACCTTACTATCTCAAAGTTCTTCTTGAAGATGAAAAGCTTGTGCGCAGAGATATCAGCGCTTGATCCTGATGAGCCTATCTCGGAGGCTAAGTTGAAAAGACACATCATCTGCGGCTTGCGGAAGGAATATGTTGCCTTTGTAACATCTGTTCAAGGGTGGGCAACTCAACCATCCTTGCTGGAGCTTGAGAATCTGCTTGCTTCGCAGGAAAGTTTGGCAAGGCAGATGGCAGGGGTGACTGTCTCTGAAGGTGGTAGTGAAGCGCTGTTCACAAGCAAGAAGAAGAAGAGATGGGAAGGTAAGAAGAAGAAGCAGGTCGCTGCTGAGAATGAGCCTTCAACTTCTTATCAGCCAGAGAGGAGCGCTTCTCCGAAGAAGGACTGGAAGAAAAACTTGAAGTGCTACAGGTGTCATCAGCGAGGGCACTTCAAGCGGGACTGTAAGGTCAAGCTGCAGCCTGGGCATGCTGCAGGCAAGGAGGAAGCTTGCTCTAAGAGTGAGGAAGCAGAATGGGGTGGAGCCTTCATGACGGGCACTTGTGTTTGTGCCTTGTCTGCTGAGGACTTCAACGACGAGTGGATCGTGGACTCCGGGTGTGGTCATCATCTCACCGGAGATAAATCGAAGTTCTCTTCCTTGCAAGCATACTCAGGTAACGAAGCTATCATAACTTCTGATAACACTGTTTATGCAGTAGAGAAAGAGGGGGTTGTGTATTTGGGTAGTGATCAGGGGCCACTCACATTAAGGAGTGTGTATCACGTACCGGGCATGAAGAAGAAGCTCTTCTCTGTGACCAATGCAGTAGATGTTGGTTACCACGTTCTGTTTGGGCCAACAGACGTGAGGTTCCTTCGCAACGTATCAGCGGTTAAGGCTGATGTTGCTCATGTAGGAAGGAGAGTTAAGAACTTATTTGTTCTTGCAACTAATTCTTATGTTGATCGTATGAGAACCAACGATAGCGCTGCTATCTGGCATGAGAGGCTGAGGCATGTAGGAATGGACAAGCTGAAGGCTATGGCTAATAGAAGTTTGGTGAGAGGTTTGCCTAAGTTGTCCTCCTTTGGTGACGGGCATGTTTGTGCGGGGTGTCAATACGGTAAGGCACATCACCTTCCGTTTGATAAATCACAAACAAGGAGCAATCAACCATTGGGGTGCATTCATGGCGACTTGATGGGACCAACTGTCACGGCCAGCCTTGGTGGAAGTAGATACATGCTTGTCCTGATTGATGACTACTTAAGATACACTTGGGTTTATTTCTTGAAGGAGAAGTCAGAAGCCTTCCGTTTATTTGTGGAGTTCAAGGAGTTGGTGGAGGGCCGGCTTGGCTTGCAGATCAAGAAGCTTAGAACAGACAACGGTGGTGAGTTTATCTCCTCCGAGTTTTCTAACTTCTGCAGGAAGTATGGGATCCAATGAGAGCTCACTTGTGCTCACACTCCACAACAAAATGTAGTAGCGGAGCGGAAGATCCGTCATCTGACGGAGACTTGCAAATGCTGGCTTCATGCAAAAGACATTCCAAGGTCCTTTTGGGCGGATGGGATGTCTTGTGCTTCTTATGTCATCAACCGGATGTCGCTCAGCCCGATCAACATGAAGACTCCTATTGAGTTGTTGCTGAAGGAGAAGCCTAGTGTGGGACACCTTAGGGTGTTCGGTTCAACTTGCTCTGTGCATGTCTCGGATGCTTCTCAGACTAAGCTGGATGCAAAGGCAAGGAAGCTTGTTTTTGTTGTCTATGATGAGCGGAAGAAGGGATGGAAATGCGTGGACCCTGCGACAAAGAAGTTTGTTGTATCAAGAGACGTTGTCTTTGACGAGCTGACGTCGTATGGAGGTGGCTCGGTTGAGCTAACTGGAAGCAAGGGTGATGAAGAATCGATGGTGGCTGCTGAAGGCCTGAAAGAGGAGCTTGATGTTTCACCAGCAGCTCCTGTTGCTTCAAACTCTGAGGCTGAGCCTTCTGGCTCAGGAAGCAGGGGGAGCATTTCTCAAAGCTTGCCCAAAGTAGGAGTTGAGCCTGAAGAAGCAACGGAGGTAGTAAGCAAGGAGCAGATTCTTCGGAGATCGAAGACGGTTATTAAGCCACCGACTCATTACTGTGATGGGAATGCAGTGAGCTTTGTCTCCTGCTTCTTTGCAAGTCCTCTGGATGTGCGAGAGCCTGCAAACTTCAATGAGCCCACTGGAGTCAAGGAGTGGGAAGATGCCATGAAGGAAGAGATTGCTACTCTCAAGAGGAATGAAACCTGGGATCTTATGCCCAAGGTTGATGGCATTACTCCAGTGACTTACAAGTGGGTGTTTAAGTTGAAGAAGAAGGCTGATGGGAGCATTGATAGATACAAAGCTCGCCTGGTCGCTCGAGGATTCTCACAGTATTTTGGAGAATACTATGATGAGACCTTTAGTCCGGTTGCAAAGATGACTTTAGTTAGAGTGGTGATCGTCTTGGATGCTAGCAAGGGATGAAGAATGTGGCAGCTTGATGTGAAGAATGCTTTTCTTTACGGAGAGATTGACAAGGACATCTTCATGGATCAGCCACTTGGTTTTGTCTCTGAAGATCATCCGGACTATGTCTGCAAACTCAGGAAGGCTCTCTATGGGTTGAAGCAAGCTCCTTGTTGGGTACATTGGATTAAATGTACCTGATTTGAAGAAGCCTCACCCCACTCAATGATATACATCAAGATGTATTTGATGTATTTTGAGTTGAGTTGTGCAGGGAAAGCATGAAAAGTTTCTAAGTCCATGTGTCGGCACCCAGAAGAAAAGTGTCGACACTTAAGAAGGCTTGTGTCGACACCTAGAGAAGCAGTGTCGACACTTGGAGTAATTGTGTCGACACCAGGAATACAGAGTCGACACCAGAAGGAAAGTGTCGACACATACAGGCTGTGTCGACACTCAATGAAGAAATGTCTAGATAATCAGTGTCGACACTTAGAAGCAGTGTCGACACCCAGAGGAACTTTGTCGACATCAAAAGTGACGACACTAGGAGGTTGTGTCGACACTCAGCAAAACATCAACAAAGTTCAAGTACAAGTGTCGACACTATGAGGCTGTGTCGACACTCAGCAAACTTCAACAGAGTTTAAGTAAAAGTGTCGACATAATGAAGAATGTGTCGACACACAGCAAAAGTCTCAACACATGAAGAAAGTGTCGACACTAGGAGGCTGTGTCGACACTCAGCAAATTTCAATAAAGTCTAAGTACAAGTGTCGACACAAAGGAGATGTGTCGATACTCAGCAAAAGTATCAACACAGAAGACATGTGTCGACACAAAGAAGATGTGTCGACACTTAACAAGTTCAACACAAGAAGATGTGTCGACACTTAGCAGAAATCAACTAAGTACTAAAGAAGAAGGACTTGTGTCGACACACATGATCTGTGTCGACACATGTTGAAGAAGTAGTGTCGAGAAGCAGATTATACAACACAAGCAGTTGTGTCGACACCATGAAGGCTAGTGTCGACACTTAGTCTACTTGTGTCGACACTTAGTCTATAAGTGTCGACACTTAAAGACTGACTGTCTCGACACTTTCAGACAGTTACAGAAAATTCAAGAAGTGACTGGATGACTTGACAGCTGCCATTCCAGCCGGTCTACTGCAACTGTAAGAGCTGTCAGAAGTTTGTTGGAAACCGGATCAGTCGGTCACCATGAAGAAAGCCTATATAAAGGCTTATTCCTTCAACAGAAGGAGATAGATTGAAGCAATCATTAAAGTAAGAAACAACAAACTAGAAGAAGACCTTCAAGTGAAGATCTAAGAAGTTGGAGAGAGAGAGAGCTCCTTCTAAGAAGACAGCTGTTGAACTAGGCTGTGAAGAAAGTTTCAGATTGAGATCTGATTCTTAAGTCAGCAATGATTGAAGATTATCTGCATAGAGAATCAACCCTACTGTGTTCTAATTCAAGAAGCTTTGAAGAAAGCCAAGGGAGGTTGATCTCAGCAAAGTTCTTTCAAGAACTCTTCAAGAAACCAGACAACTATTCTCTCTCAATCTGAGTTGTGGTTATATTCATTGTAATTTTAATCTTTTGTAGGATCCTTAGGGATCTGAGTTGTAAGCATGAAATTATAAAGGCTGAGTGGTATGGCCTGTATGCCTGAGTGTAGGAGATTCATTTCTCTGAGTGTAGGCCTTGTTGAGGGCTGAGTGTAGGCCTTGTTGAAGGCTGAGTGTAGGTCTTGATGAAGACTGAGTGGTAGGGCTTTGAGCCTGAGTTGTAGGAACCTGTTTGGGGTTCTGAGTGTAAGATCTGAGGATCTGAGGAATAGTGGAGAAGTTTGGCCGAATCTAGTACACTACTAGATAGGCGAAGGGGGAAAGTGGATGTACCCAGACCTTGGGGAACCACTATAAAACTGTGTGTACTCTGTGTGTGTCTGATTCTGTGTATGCTATATAAAGTGCTGTGAATGTTGTGATTAATTCTGCCTAAAAGTTTAAAAAGATTAAGGTCACCTATTCACCCCCCTCTAGGTGATTAGGTATAATTTCTTTCAAGTGGTATCAAAGCGTGGTTACTCAAAAAGGACATAACAGTCTGAGTAAAACTCCTGTAGGCAGAATCAAGAATCAAGAAAATGGGTTCAACGGATAATCACAAAGAGCTTGGATCCATGAAATTGCCAATTTGCAGGAAGGAGATCTTTGGCATTTGGAAAGAAAGGGTTAGACTTTTTATGGAAGCCTCTGACCCTAGAATCTATATCACAGTCAAAGAAGGGCCATATGTGCCAATGAAAGTATCAGTTCTGGATGCAAACCAGAGAACTCCTAAGGACTATTCTGAAATGACCAAGGATGAGATTATTCTGGCCACTATGGACAAGAGGGTCCAGAATATAATTGTAAGTGCAATAGATGATGCCACATTCCAGAATTTAATTCACTGTAAAACTTCAAAGGAAATGTGGGACACACTGATAGTGTACATGGAGGGCTCTGAAGAAGTTAGACAGGACAAAAAGTCTTTATTAAACCAAGAGTATGAGAGCTTCAGACAAGGAAGGTCTGATAGCATAACTGAGTGCTACAAGAAATTCTATAGGATAGTTAATGAGTTAATGTCCTATGGAAGAGAATTCTGCAATTATGAGCTGAATGATAAGTTCTTGAGATCCCTAAATAAAGACTGGGATACTAAGATTTGTGTCATAAGGGAAATGGCCAAATTAGCAGACATTCATCCTCCAACATTGTTTGGAAAGCTGTTATCTTATGAAATGCAGCTAATGGTTAGGAAGGAGGAAGAGAAGACTACCAGAGTTGAGCACAAAGAAAGAGCTGTGGCTTTCAAGACAGAAGCCACTAGGAAATATAAAAGTAAGTCTCCATCTCCACCTCCAAAAGTTGCTGAGAATGAGACATATGAGTCAGAAAGCAAGAATTCTGAAAGCAGTGAGAGTGATGAGGACTTTGCAGCTTTCACAAGACATTTTCAGAAGTTTCTAAAGAAGAAACAGTGGAGGTCTAAGCCATCTACTTCACAGAAGTCATCAAAGTATGATAGAAGAAAGCCCAAGTCAAGTAAAACTACATCTTCAAAGATAGTTTGTTATTGTTGTAACAAACAGGGACATGTTGTTGCTGACTGTCCAGAGAAAAGGAAAGAGTCAACTGATAAGAAGAAGACTCAAATCAAGGGCAAAAAGGAAAGGTCCTTTGTTGCTAAGAAGGACAAAAGTCTGTCTAATATGTCATCTTCAGAATCAGATTCAGAAGCTGAAGCTTATATTGGACTATTTGCTGAAGAAGAGGAAGATGAGTTCATACAATTAATGAACTCAATATATGAGCAAGAGGACAATCAGTGCCAGGGACTGATGGCCTTATCAGAAGGAGACAAAATCCAGGATCAGCCTGGACCAAGTCAGGTACAAAATTGTTCTTTAAGTTCAATTTCTAGTACTGAGTCAGATTCAGATATAGTAGCATCAAGTGATGTGAGTGGATCTGAATATGAAGGAGACATTCATCAGTTAATTGATGAATATAGAGTAGTGTTGCAAGCTTTGAAGAAAAGCAAATCCTTGGCCAAGAGTCAGGCTAAGGAGATTGCCAGTCTTAAAGTTGCTGTAACAGATTTTGATAAGTTGATTGATCAGAAATTAAATGAAATAGCCAGACTAAAGCACATTACTATTATTCAGATGGGGACTATAACATTTAAAAATGATCAAATTAGAAATCTGGAGATTAGTCTTCAGAAGGAGAGAGATATTGTTGCAAGGTTTTCTAAACCAAAGTCTGTTCTACCTTTGATAGATGAGTTCATTTCTCTAAAGGGTAAAACTGGATTGGGGTTTACTAAACCTGCCAGGACTGTACAGTCCAAATCTAAGGGCAAAGCCCCAGTACTCAACAAGGAGCTTGCTGTAAATAAAACAGTCAGGGTTGTACCTAAACAAAGGTACAACAGATTTGAGTGCTGGTGTTGTGGCAAGGTAGGCCACTTTGCAATAGACTATTGGCACAATTCAAGTGCCAAAGTGAGTAGCAATCTGCCTGCTAGAAAAGCTACAGGTAGTTGTGTTAAGAGGCAAACTAACCAGCACCAAGGACCCAAGAATTCTTTGGGTTCTAAGGTTAACTAATCTGTTTTGCAGGTGAGTCCAAGTGACCATGCCCCAATATGGTACTTGGACAGTGGATGTTCCAGACACATGATTGGAACTAGGGGATTGCTGAAGGACTATACACCAATCAAGGATGGTCCTAAAGTCACCTTTGGTTGTTCTGAAAAAGGAATCATCAAAGGCTTTGGTAACATTTCTAGCAACCTTATTAAATTTACTCAAGTGGCTTATGTTAAAAGTTTGAAACACAACCTCATTAGTATAAGTCAGCTGAGTGATTTAGGATATGACATCTCATTTGTCAAAGATGGTTGTCATATCAGGAGGTCAAATGATCAAAAGATCATTCTGACATGCTATAGGAAGAGAAATGTCTATTGTTTAGACATTATGTGTGAGAACAATGTTTCTCCTGTGTGTCTTGTAGCTGATGAGAAAGTCTCTCATTGTGTCAAATGGCACAAGAGGCTAGCCCATCTTAACTACAAGATAATTGGTCAACTCTATAGTAAAGAGTTAGTGAGGAATGGTACTCAGGTTAAGTGTATTAAGGATGGGATATGCTCAGCTTGTCAAAAGGGCAAGCAGACCAAATCCACCTTTAATAGCATTGAGAACAAAGATGATGTGAGGTGCTTATACCTCTTGCATATGGATCTCTTTGGTCCTATGCCAGTTCACAGCCTAGGTAGGAAGGTTTATACATTTGTGGTAGTTGATGACTACTCAAGGTATTTCTGGGTATTCTTCCTAAGGCAAAAGTCTGAAACACCTAGTATCTTTTATAGTTTTGTCAAACAAATTCAGAATGAGTTAGACAGTACAGTGGTCAAAATAAGAAGTGACCATGGTACTGAATTCCAGTCTGATACTATGACAAAGCTATGTGAAGAGTTTGAGATATTTCAGGAATTTTCCTCACCAAGAACACATCAGCAAAATGGTATTGCTGAAAGGAAAAATAAGACCTTGATAGAGGCTGGTAGAACCCTATTAAGTGACACATCTCTCCCTGAATATTTCTGGGCTGAGGCAGTAAACACTGCATATCATGTAATTAATAGGGCTACTATCACCAAGAGCCACAATAAGACCCCCTATGAGATTGTGAAAGGCAGAAAACCAAATCTATCCTAATTCAGGATCTTTGGTTGTAAATGCTATATACTTAACAATGGTAAGTCTTACTTAACCAAGTTTGCTGCCAAATCCCAAGAGGGGATCTTTGTTGGGTACAGCAACAATAGTAAGGCTTATAGAGTCTACAACTTGACTACTCAAGTTGTAGAAGAGTCTGTTCATGTAGTGTTTGATGAAGCTAGACTCATTAACAATGAATTGTCTAGAAGTGTTTGCAGCTCTACAGGTGTGACTGAGAAGATGGACAAGCTTACTATTGAAGAAGGATCTACTGTAAGTCAGCATGTGGATGATAGTGGCTGCTGTCCAGGGGGAGTACAAGATACTCCAGTTGATGAAGAAGATCAAGAGGAGCTGCTGAATGAAGAAGCTGTAGGTGCACAACCAGAAAATAGGATGCCTCCAGCAAATAGACATCTAAAAGATCATCCAGCCAATCAAATTATTGGTGATCTCAGACAAGGGGTACAAACAAGGAGTAGAAATCTAAGTTCAGTACTTTACTCCAGCTTTCTATCCCAGGTAGAGCCAAAGAAATTTGAAGAAGCCATCCAAGACCCTCATTGGATTGAGGCAATGCAAGAGGAGTTGAACCAGTTCAAAAGATGCAAAGTCTGGGAGCTAGTTCCTAAACCAAAAGATCACAACATAATTGGAACCAAGTGGATCTTTAGGAACAAGTTGGATGAACATAGAGTGATTATAAAGAACAAAGCAAGACTGGTTGCTAAGGGATATAAGCAGGAAGAAGGTATTGACTTTGGTCAAACCTTTGCTCCAGTAGCCAGACTGGAGGCCATAAGGATGTTTCTTGCCTATGCAACCTATCAAGGGTTTAAAGTATACCAAATGGATGTTAAGTCAGCTTTTTTGAATGGAAATCTGAAGGAAGAAGTATATGTGGAACAACCATCAGGTTTTGTTGATTCCACTAAACCTAATTATGTTTATAGACTTAGGAAGACTTTGTATGGGTTAAAACAAGCCCCTATGGCTTGGTATGAAACCATGTCTAGTTTCCTCATTGAGAACAAATTCTCAAGGGGGAAAATAGACAAGACTCTATTCCTTAGGGAATCCAGAGGCAAGATCATCTTAGTCCAAATATATGTAGATGACATCATATTTGGGTCTACAGAAAGTGGTCTTTGCAGAAAGTTTGCAAAACTTATGCAAGGACAATTTGAAATGAGCAGTATGGGGGAACTTAAGTTCTTCTTGGGTCTCCAAGTTAGACAGACTGAGGATGGTTTATCCATATGCCAGTCTAAGTTCACCCTAGAGTTGATAAGGAAATATGGTATGAAATCATCCAGTACCATGAAAACTCCTATGGGGTCAAGCATGTATCTAAGCAAAGATGATGCAGGGAAACCTGTAGATGAGACTTTGTATAGAGGGATAGTTGGCTCCCTATTGTATTTGACTGCTAGTAGACCAGATATCATGTATGCTACATGTGTCTGTGCTAGGTACCAAGCTTGCCCTAAAGAATATCATTTGACAGAAGTCAAAAAAATTTTGAGATATCTTAAGGGCACTCCTTATCTAGGCCTTTGGTACCCTAGGAATGGAGATTTTGAACTGACAGGTTATTCAGATGCAGATTTTGCAGGCTGCAAGGAAGACAGAAAAAGTACAACTAGAACCTATCAATTCCTAGGTGGAAGACTGATATTATGGAGTAGCAAGAAGCAAACAAGTGTGGCTATCTCCACAGCAGAATCAGAGTATGTTGCTGCAGGAAGTTGTTGTGCTCAACTTCTATGGATACAACATCAACTAGAAGATTATGGTATTCAAGTAAGTAGAACACCCCGATTTTGTGATTCTACTAGTGCTATTTCTATTGCAAACAATCCTGTCTCCCATAGTAGGACTAAGCACATAGAAATAAAATATCATTTTCTAAGAGAACATGTGGAAAAAGAAGATATTTCCATAGAATATATTAATACAGATAATCAACTAGCTGATATGTATACTAAGCCCTTAGATGAAACCAAATGCAATAAATTTAAAATTGAATTAGGTATGATAAACTTAGAATAGTTTACAAAAAATTGTCTAAGTAAAATGGTGTTGAAACACAGAGTTGTCTGTGTCGACACAAAAAAGTGGTGTCGACATTTCAGAGAAATTGTGCCGACACATCTAGGAAGTCGGTGTCGACACTTCAGAGAATTAGTGTCGACACATGCAATGTAGGTGTCGACACATCCAAGGTGGTGTCGACACTTAGGCTTCACTTAGAATTAGTCTAGTAAAGTCTCAACTAAGTGTCGAGCAAAGCGGTGTCGACACATAAACAAGTGTCGACACATATATTCTGTCGACTATACTTGTGTCGACACATAGTTGTCGAGACATTAGAAGTAAGTGTCGACACTTTTCAACAGTGTCGACACAATTTAAGTATTTTGACGCGCCCTTTCATCTTCGATTCTAGAAAGGTATAAATAGGTTTTCGCCATTGTCTGTCGACACGCTCACCAAAGTTTCGAGACCAAACTTGTGTGTCGACATCTCTCTTCTCTAAATTCAAATTTCTTCAAACCCTAATGGCGCCCAAGCTAGAAGAGAATGTGAATGAAGGATATGACCTTGTGCGACACACATTTGATGACGCGGAACCTGAGATCAAAGGCGTGATAACCCTAATAGAAGAGACTGGGTTAGAATTTCTTGTATCAGAACCGATAAAGATATGGAAGAAGGAAGTCCTCCAATTTCTGAATGGAGCAACTCTAGATGAATCTGGACTCAAGATTAAGTCCAGCGTTCATGGGGCAAATGTGCAAGTCTCTCCTAAGAGTCTGAGAAAGGTACTACAACTACCAAGAACTAAGGAGGAAGAAGATGTTTCAGCTTCTAAGACAAGAGAAACATTGACATGGTGTGGTTTGGACTGAACCCTTAAGATAGGATCTGTATTCAACAAAAAAGGAATGAATATGCAAGGCAAGTTTCTATCTGAGATTGTGGGCAAGGTCATACTGAGCAAGCCTGATGGGCATGACAGAATTTCAGCTCACATGTTCAGTCTAATGACTAGGATTATCTTCAAACTAGAAACTGATTGGTCTGCAGTTGTGTTTGAGAAAATAAAAGAGAGTATGAAGAAGCCCAATTTGGGAAGAATACTGAGTTTATACCTAGCTAGAAGTATTCCAGAGGTGATGAATCAAGCAGCTGGATCAAAAATTAACCACATGAGGAGAATGAATTTGAGAATCTTATCTAGATGGGATAGAGTACTGACCAAAGAACTGCCATCTCCAGTAAAGGACACACCTCAGAAAAAGAAGAAGAAGACAGCTCAAGAATCCTCAAGCAGCTCTGAAGAGCAAGTTGTTTTTACTCCTTATGAGGAAGAAACCGGAAATGCTGGATAATCTCCAGCAAGATATGAGGATGCAGAGAGGCAGTGGGAGCTACCCTCAGCAAGCCCAATTCACCAGGATTCAATCCAGGGGAGCCTCTACTTGTGGAAAAGTCAACTCCACTAGAGAGTGAACAAGTTACTCAAACTATACTTGAGGTAATAACTGAAATCAACCAATTAGATTTCCCTATTGAGAATGAAGTTATGACTGACACATTATCTGATGTTAATCAGCAACCTCAGATTCTTAGTCAACCTCAGGATGTTGTCATGGAGGACACATTTGTTGCTGATCAAGTGGTTGATGATATAAGAGATTCTCCAACCCTTCCTCAACAGGAATTTACCTTAGAGGAGCTGTTTCCTGATCTTCTACACACTGATTTTGAGAAAGAGAAAGTTGTTGCTGAGGGAGAGGAGATCCATATTGAGGGGGAGCAAGTGGAGATTCTAGAAGAAACTGCAAGCAAAGAGACTGAAAAGCCAAAGGATGCTGATGAACTACCAAGGACTGAAAAGTATTCACATCCTAGTCCTAAAGACAGAGTGGATATAACTAGTACTTCTGCATCAGAAGATGAAGAGGCTGTTAGGGCCAAGAAGAGAAAGTTTCAGGTCTTCAAAAGAAGAAGCCAGACTTACAAAAAGGCTTTACAAATAATTGCACCACAACCTGCCCCATCTACTGACTATAGTTCACTGATGGTGGCTTTACAGATTAAGCTTGATAAGCAAAGGCAGGGTTTGTAAACTTATATGGATGAAGGGCATAAGTCACTGTAGTTTGATCTGGCCCAAGATATTAAGTCAATCAGATTTGAAGTGAATCTGAACAAGAAAGAAATGACTGACTGCTTCCATAAGGGAGGCAATGCAGTAGTCTATTTGGCCACACATCAAGAGAAACTCAAGACAAAACTTGATGAGCTAGAAGTGAAGCAAGGCTATGTCCTGGAGAATCAGATAAGAATGAATGATAATTTGACTGCTTCACATAATGCTATTATAACTGAAATGAAGAATATTGCTACTGGTCAGACTACAGCAAGTGCTACAGCCAAGGCTGAATTTGACAAAGCATTGCAAGAGAGCCTCACTGCTGTTAAAACTGCTATAGAAGACTCTCAGAAGGCAATTACTGACAAGCTCCAAAGGTTAAAGCCTTTTTATTAGGATGGAGTCAGCTATCTGAATGCTCAGATAAGGTTTCAGAAAGATGATCTGAGGGATCACATTGAGAGCGAAGTCATAAAGGGGGAGAGGGTATTAGTTAAGACAGGCTCTGATCATGCCAAATGGATTTCAAATTCCATCAGATCCACCCTTGGATATCCACCCTTATGTGATGATGACAATATTGCAGAGTCTGGTATTAATCCTGCATATCTTGGAGGAGAGCAAGCTGAAGTAGCTCAGGTAATATACCCTCCAGCAGACTTTGACATGATACATCAAGAAATCCAGACTATGTACAGTCCTCCTGAGGGAATTCAGAATGTCATCATTGAGAAATTGGTTCAGCCTGTGCCGAGGCAATACTGAAAGAATAAGAGGCCTTACTAAAAGAACAAGAGACTCAATTGTCTAAGAAAAGATTCAGAGAGCAAGCTGAACTTAGGCCTGATTTTGAACAATGGAGCCCCACTTCCAGGAATATCATCTTGACTGCATGGAAGGCTGTCAAGGACAATATCCAGGATAGAAACAAGTGGTATTCTGAATTGGAGTGGAGGAAACATGAGAACAGGCAATAGACTATTGTTCAATATAGAAGAAAGGCTAAGATGGGAAAGCTAACTCCTACTGCACAGGAGCCTAGCAAGTACTTCCCAAAGCCTTATCATTACTTTGAAAGGCAAAAGATCAAGGCTGAAGAATTGAAAAAGAAAGATCTTAAAGGGAAGAAGCCTGCTGCTGCTGAAGATACTAAAGCTCCTGTCCAAGCAAAGATACAATCAGGAAAGGGCATTGTGATCAAGGAGCCCGAGCTGCCTTAGGATAAAAATTTTTCTTAAGTTTACTATGTGTAATCAGTTGCATTCAAATTTCTGTAAACTTTTGAATAATGAAAATGTTGAAGTTGTTAGAACAATGTGATATGTGTTAAATCTATTACATTACTGTTCTGAGATATTTGTGTATACATGTTTTGTTTATACATGTTTATGTACTTACCCTGTCATTTAATATTGTTTTACATCATACTGTGAATTTGTTATGTATGGTGAATATCATTGACTAAGGGTTATGACTTCTCCAAATAGGGGGAGATTGTTGGGTACATTGGATTAAATGTACCTGATTTGAAGAAGCCTCACCCCACTCAATGATATACATCAAGATGTATTTGATGTATTTTGAGTTGAGTTGTGCAGGTTAAGTAATTGCAGGGAAAGCATGAAAAGTTTCTAAGTCCATGTGTCGACACCCAGAAGCAAAGTGTCGACACTTAAGAAGGCTTGTGTCGACACCTAGAGAAGCAGTGTTGACACTTGGAGTAATTGTGTCGACACCAAGAATACAGAGTCGACACCAGAAGGAAAGTGTCGACACATACAGGCTGTGTCGACACTCAATGAAGAAATGTCTAGAGAATCAGTGTCGACACTTAGAAGCAGTGTCGACACCCAGAGGAACTTTGTCGACATCAAAAGTGTCAACACTAGGAGGGTGTGTCGACACTCAGCAAAACATCAACAAAGTTCAAGTACAAGTGTCGACACTAGGAGGCTGTATCGACACTCAGCAAACTTCAACAGAGTTTAAGTACAAGTGTCGACATAATGAAGAATGTGTCGACACACAGCAAAAGTCTCAACACATGAAGAAAGTGTCGACATTAGGAGGCTGTGTCGACACTCAGCAAATTTCAATAAAGTCTAAGTACAAGTGTCGACACAAAGGAGATGTGTCGACACTCAGCAAAAGTATCAACACAGAAGGCATGTGTCGACACAAAGAAGATGTGTCGACACTTAACAAGTTCAACACAAGAAGATGTGTCGACACAAAGGAGTTGTGTCGACACTTAGCAGAAATCAACTAAGTACTAAAGAAGAAGGACTTGTGTCGACACACATGATCTGTGTCGACACATGTTGAAGAAGTAGTGTCGAAAAGCAGATTCTACAACACAAGGAGTTGTGTCGACACCATGAAAGCTAGTGTCGACACTTAGTCTATAAGTGTCGACACTTAAAGACTGACTGTCTCGACACTTTCAGACAGTTACAGAAAATTCAAGAAGTGACTGGATGACTTGACAGCTGCCATTCCAGCCGGTCTACTACAACTGTCAGAGCTGTCAGAAGTTTGTTGGAAACCGGATCAGCCGGTCACCATAAAGAAAGCCTATATAAAGGCTTATTCCTTCAATAGAAGGAGATAGATTGAAGCAATCATTAAAGTAAGAAACAACAAACCAGAAGAAGACCTTCAAGTGAATATCTAAGAAGTTGGAGAGAGAGAGCTCCTTCTAAGAAGATAGCTGTTGAACCAGGCTGTGAAGAAAGTTTCAGATTGAGATCTGATTCTTAAGTCAGCAGTGATTGAAGATTATCTGCATAGAGAATCAACCCTACTGTGTTCTAATTCAAGAAGCTTTGAAGAAAGCCAATGGAGGTTGATCTCAGCAAAGTTCTTTCAAGAACTCTTCAAGAAACCAGACAACTCTTCTCTCTCAATCTGAGTTGTGGCTATATTCATTGTAATTTTAATTTTCTGTAGGATCCTTAGGGATCTGAGTTGTAAGACTGAAATTATAAAGGCTGAGTGGTAAGGACTGTGTGCCTGAGTGTAGGAGATTCATTTCTCTAAGTGTAGGCCTTGTTGAGGGCTGAGTGTAGGCCTTGTTGAAGGCTGAGTGTAGGTCTTGATGAAGACTGAGTGGTAGGGCTTTGAGCCTGAGTTGTGAGAACCTGTTTGGGGTTCTGAGTGTAAGATCTGAGGATCTGAGGAATAGTGGAGAAGTTTGGCCGAATCTAGTACACTACTAGATAGGCGAAGGGGGAAAGTGGATGTACCCAGATCTTGGGGAACCACTATAAAACTGTGTGTACTCTGTGTGTGTCTGATTCTGTGTATGCTGTATAAAGTGCTGTGAATTTTGTGATTAATTCTGCCTAAAAGTTTAAAAAGATTAAGGTCGCCTATTCACCCCCCTCTAGGTGATTAGGTACAATTTCTTTCACTCCTAAAGCTTGGTGTGGGAAGATAGCAGAGTATTTGCAATTCTGCGGTTATCTTGCGTCCAACTCAGATTCTAGCTTGTACGTCAAGAAGAAGGGGGAGCTTCAAGTCTTGGTCCTACTGTATGTGGATGACATGATCATCACAGGGAATTCGGAGGAGGAAGTATCAAGGCTCGGGGCTGAGCTTGCTATACGCTTCGAGATGAAAGACTTGGGAGAGCTTCATCACTTTCTCAGTCCTGAAGTGGAGAGGAAGAAGAGCGGTATATTCATTTGCCAAAGAGGATATGCAGATCGCATTGTGAAGCGGTTCGGCATGGGCGAAGGAAAGAGTTGCTCTACTCCACTGGAACATGGGATGAAGCTTCGACGAGATGAGGGAAGGATTCTTCCTGACCCCTTGGTGTTCAGAGCTCTTATTGGAAGCTTGATCTACCTGACGATTTTAAGGCCAGACATTGCTTACGCTGTTGGCCGAGTAAGTCGGTTTATGGATGAACCAAGAAAGTCTCATCTAGTGGCGGCAAAGAACATTCTGAAGTATGTCAAAATAACTTCTGACATGGGACTTCTCTACAAAAGGGACTTGGAGTTTGCCTTGCTTGGGTATACGGATGCTGGCTAGGCGGTGATTCAGATGATCGAAGGTCAACTTCAGGTTATGTGTTCACTTGCGGATCAGCTAGCATCTCATGGTGTAGCAAGAAGCAGGAGTCGGTGTCCGTCTCAACTACGAAGGCAGAGTATAAGGCTTCAGCCTTGGCTGCTCGGGAAGCCATCTGGTTGAGGAGGCTTGTAGAGGATGTGCATGAAGAAGTGCAAGGGCCAACTTTACTCCGGGGTGACAATGAGAGTGCTCTCAAGCTGGTAAACAATCCAGTGTGTCACGCTAGGACCAAGCATATTGAGATCGATCACCACTTCATAAGGGAGAAGGTGTTGGAGGGATCTCTTCTGGTCGGGCATGTTCGGAGTGAAGATAATCTTACTGACATCTTCACGAGGCCACTGTCGAAGGGGCCTTTTTAGCGTTTGCGCAGCTTGCTGGGCTTGGTCACCACTTCTCACTTCAAGGGGGAGTGTTGAAATTTGTGAAGTGAAAGTGGTTGGACAGGCCGGGCGGCCTGAGCGGATATAATCGGCGGACTGGGCGGACTGGGCGGACTGGGCGGACTGCTGTTATGCGGCCTGGTGATAGGCCTAGTTGGAGCTGGCTGTTCTTCTGAGCGGCTTATGCGGACTAAGTCTGCGGCCTGGGCGGACTGTTGTCTGCGGATAAGGCGTTGGCTGCCTTGCTGGCCTGACCTTGTTGAGCGGCCTGAGCAGTCTGCGTCCACGGCGTGGGCGGACTGTTGGTTGCATTCTGGGTGCTGGCCTGACCTTGAGGAGCGGCCTGAGCGGACAGAGGTTTGCAGGCTGCAGGCAGTGCTCTGTTCAGTGGGCCATGTTGCAAGCTTGTTTAACCGGCGGATTGGGTCCTATCCGCGGGAGTCTTGCGGACTGGCATGTTCGCGGTGTTTGCAGTTGCGGACTGGCCTTAGGAGTTTGGCTGTGGCCTTCCTGAGCTCTGGTAGTACAGCAGTATTGGTGCTGTGGCGGACTGGTGTGTGGAGTCTGGCAGCTGGCCGTTTGGGTAGCCGTGCGAGTTTGCTTGCGGACTCTGCCTAACTCTGGAGGAGTGTTGGCGTTTTTCGTTTTGGGTGATTGGCGGACTGAGCCTTGTCCGCCAAGCTCGCGTTAGGCCCTTTGTGATTTTCTGGACTTGGTCACATTCTGTGACAAGTTCAGTGTGTCCGTTGTATCCGCCGAGTCCGCTGTTGACCGGGTGGACTATTGCTAACTATGCCTTTGGTCGTGGGCTTGTGACGGATGGAGGCTTTGGTCTTGTACTATGCAGACTGCCTCTTTAGTGTGCGGACTGTGCTGAAGGGGTTGTGGTTGTCCTTATGGTGATGTTGCGGACTGTGCGGACTGTATCTAGTCCGCATAGTGTGAGGCAAGTCCTCCTTGTTGTGATCCGTGCCTTGCTCCTGGCAGGTTGTTCCTTGGAATCCGGCTAAATCCTTGCGGACTCAGCGGACGGGTGTTTGTTAGCGCGCGGGCTGGGGTGGTGTCTCTATCCATTAGGGCAGTGACCACACTCCTCACCTCGCCTATAAATAGGACCCCCCCGGCAGGTCTACAGTAACTGAGTGAACAATAAGTGGGGGCTCGTCAAAGTGCTGCGGTCTCAGTTTTCTGTCCGTGCGGATTGAATCAGAGTTAACTGTTTGTTGTGTGCAAGTCGCGCGGCTACCTTTAAGGAGCCAGGAGTTTGGCTTTGACTTCGGTCAAGTACTTGGAAGTGTGCGGTCTCTGCGGTTTCAGCAGGTCGCTCTGCGGCTTGTCAGTTCTCTGCTTCAACTTTGCAACTTTCCCCTTCCTTGAGTACTTCGCTTCAAGAGGGAGTCGTCTCACTGAGTCCACTATTGGTTGTTCGATGGTTAAGCTACATGGGAGATATCTCTAACAGCAGTCCCAGGGGTCTCCTATTTTCATAATTTAGTGTCTCTGCATGTGACTTTAAGGGTCTCAAACATAGCGAAGCACCAAAATTTGGAGGTCACCTATAACCACCTCAGAACTTTCAAAACCCAAGTGAACAATTTTAGATTCGGGTCACTCCGCCTCCTCGACAAATCCTTCTTTTCATTAATCCACCAAAGTCCCCTCACTGGGTTGAACACACTAGAGACAGGTGGATTCTAATTTCCAATACATCACAATTTGCTCACTACAAGATGAGCGGTTGACTTCCATAGTGGGGAAACTTTAACAGACGATCATGTTTAGTTCGTTCTCTTAGGAGTATTATCCATAAATTCATCACGACTAGACTATGAAAATCCAGAGAACCTTCCTTAGATGGCAGTCATGTTACAGTATATAACACCCTCATTCATCATAGATGGTCATTTATTCAAGGTTTGTGCAACCATACACTCATCAGGAGAACCAGTCCCACAAAAGATCATAAACGTACTTAAGTATTTTCAGTTTTCATAACAAATTCAGTTAATGCGAGCTATATGCTCAATCATTTACAAATCTTCTCAAAAATCTAAATACCTTTGTCAACAAGTTCAAAATCATATTTCAAACTAACAATCCTCAAACTTATCAGATTGGTACTTTAGGAGAACTAAGGATATTCCATCACCCCAACCGGATTTCAACTTCCACATGGGCTTAAACTCACACATCTAGGATCAATGATTTGACCTAATCCAAATTGCTCGTAAGCAAAACTGCACAAATATATATATATTTATCAATTTTCAAATCCGCTAATATCAAAAATTTTAAGTATAACATCCTCATAAATCAATCAGGACATAATGGTTCATTCTCTAAGGGATCGCCTTCACTCAAGCCTTACTAAGAAGTGTAATCCCAAAAGTGGGTTTTCCATCCAAGTCTTGGTTGACTACCAAATAAGTCATATTGCAATTCACCATCACAAGTAACACAAATCTGCGGCTGGGTATAAGAAGAGAAGCACAGAATTTAATAAACGCAGTTTTGGGTATAAGTGCAACCAAACGCTGCGTTTACCAAAATTACGGTGCGTCCGGGCCGCACCGCACCTGAACAGCCGAACCAAACGCCACCAAGTTCTCACATATGCTATTATATGTGAACATCCTCTATAAAAGGACTCGCCAAGTGGATAGGTTAAACATGATTTCACTTTAGGACAAGCATGTCTTTCAGGTGATATCATTATCCAGAATAACCTCACTGCTAAGTTTGGATATGCATTCTACTTGATTACCAATCAAGACACACTCCACACTTAAAAGAGATTCATGCACCTTTAACATGGTTTCAAGTCAAAGTTCATCTGTCACCTTTAACATGGTCCATTCTATATGTGATCCCATAGGTAGGATAAAACTTTAAGAGTGGTACTCATAAGTCTAGCGCACCTTAAAACTGGGCTCAAAATAAAGTTCGGTGATTACTCCAAATTTAATCACATCTAAGACCAGAGCACAAGGTCGGAATCACATATTCCTACATGGAGCATGGTGTTGCTTGCAGGTGAGTTGGAGGGAGCTAGATCAGCACGTTCTTGTCATTGCTGCTAGCTAGGGGTGCTTACATGGGGCAAGTGTTGTTTTTTAGAGATTCCTTTGAGATTTTGGGAACACCTTCTCACAGACGACGTCAAACTGTTGTGGGTAACCCAATTTTCCTCCGGTCCAGAAAATCGGATTGCCTTAACTCCGAGTTGGACCAGATGCACAAACAGCCAATGAAAATCCAAAAGCAATGACAAGAGGTTTTTTTACCGTGAAATACCCGAAAAGGATGAAAAATCATATGACCGGATCTGTGTCGTGCCAAAATTCACTATTTAGCTTTGAGTTTACAAGTATTAGAAGTCTTCTTGGAGGGTGACAGTCACCTCACCGTTACAAGCTCTGAGTACAAAAAATGCTGAAAATAAATGAAGTCCACGAAGCTTGGATGAGGGCGCTCTTTCGAGGTGTTTTGGGGCCTTTGAGGCGAGCGCGGCTCGCTCAACTGGGTTGGCTCGGCTCCGTGTATTTTGTCGAAAATTTCCTAATTGAACTTAGAAAATTGTGCGGGAACCCCATGAAAAAGATTCAAGTCTTAATAGTAAGAACTTGTGTAATTACATTAATTAGATCTCTTATTTATATAACTATATATAATTGTTATTAAAACAAAAGATAAAAAATAATATAAGTGTTTTGTAGGGCTTAGGAACTACTAAAAAGAATATTAAAATTTATGCATCTTCTTGCTAATATAAAAGAAGAATCGTAATTCACTCTCTTTCTTTTAAGAGTTTTCTTCAACACCATTTTCATCGTTCATAATTTCTTGTCATTATAACAACTGATTCAAGATCTGATTCAGGACTCATTCATCATATACGACGACTTTAACTATCATGTACAAAGCGCAAATTTTTTATGACCGGGCATCAATTATTCTTCAACAGGCAGCCGATACTGGCTCGCCGCTCCATAAGCCAATCCATCCCCAAGATTACATCGAAACCTGGTAGTGGTAGGATTGCCATTACCCCGTTGAAGTCAAATGTGTCTATTCTCAAAACAATGCACCCTTTCTTTCCAGTAGTCAAGAAAGACTCATTGGGCATTTGAACACTCAGTTCTACTTTCGCCACATAGGGCTCAACACCAATTCTCTAGATAAAGCTATCATCAAGAGCCGAGTGTGACGCTCCCGTACCAAACCATATTCAGGCGGGGCTATCAAACACTAGTTCAAAGCCTAAACACTCATGCAATAGACCTAGCTGGTCTCAAACTATAACGACCCATGTAATAAAAAATCAATTAATATAACAATAATAAAAACAGCATATCTGTTAATAATCATACTAGGGTTTTCTATTATTTCCCTCTTTTGAAAAGCCCCCACCCCCACCCCCACCCTCAATCTCCTGTATTCTCCAGCTCCCGAATCCCACAGGTCGCAACACAAGCCGCACACGGCTCGCTTTCACCTGCCGACTCATGCTTGCCTCTGTATTATGTTTCCGTCGGCATCTCCTCCTGACGTGGTCGGTGCCTCTCCTCCTTCTCAGGTCATCACTTCCTACTCCTCCCCCTTTTGTTAGACAGCCTCCCCTCCATGGAGCCAGTAACAATTTCTCCCTTTGAAGGGTCGGCAACCTCCTCTCCAAGGGCCGGCACCCCTTTCCTTCTCCAAGGGTCCAATAGCCACCTTCTCTTCCTTTGACATCCCTCTTCCTCTCTTTTTGGGCCGATGTTTGCGAGAGATACAACTAGGGTTTCCCTATCCTCCTCCTTGGTTTCGGATTGGGTTTCCTTTGGTAAGAATCTCCATGTTCTTCTCCATTATTCAAATTTTCTTAATCCTCCATGAATTATTTTTCTCCAAATTTGCGTATTTTTTGTAATTCGAGATTTTTGCCCTCATATAATCGCTTGACCATCTTGTAATTTTAATTTTCAGTGTCGCTCATCAGATCAATTGGTGGTATCTCTCCAAAGCACTCTCCGATTTAGGGTTTTTGTAACCCAAACGCCGCCAAATCTTTGATTCCTCGTGATATCCTCCTCTCATATCATTATTGAGGAAGGTAAATTTCTAAACTCGCTCTTGTTTATGTTATGCGATGAAAAATTCATGTACTAGCGTATAGATTTTTGTTATGTCAAATATCAATTATGTTGTTCTTGAACAGGTAAATAGAGTTTCTAAATTTTGCTTGCGTCGCTTAGCTGTCACCATCAGTTTCAGCCCTACTTAAGGCAAGTAGAGATATCTCTCTCACTTGCAAACATTGAATTTAATTACATTCACCCCTTCTTATGCTTATGAAGTCTACTCTTGAATACCTGAATCGTTAAATTTGTAGCATGTCTTGATACGCTATAAATCACTAAACTATAAATCATTTAGTTCACTAATGTCATAAGCGGACATTAAAAGATTGTGTCTAATTGATGTAACACTCTGAAATTGAATCTCTAGTAAGTCTTGAATCTGAACTTGAATCTCTAATAAGACTTGCATTTGAACTTGAATACTTCAAAATCATGGATCTGCATCAAATAAAAATATCTACACCTTTCATTTTGTTACAACTTATGACTACATGAATGAATTTATGTTATACTCCGGAGTAGGCTAATAATTCTAGTTGTTTCTGCTTGACTCGTTTAGTTACATGTCCTGCTAGCTTTTTCTCATAAAAATTGGTACACGTACATTTCTGATTCTCTTATTAGTTATGTAATTTTTTGCTTGCATTTATCAATGTTCTGAGAATTTGTTTTCCTTCTTGTTTTTGAATTTGACTTAGCATTTGTGACTGCTCCACCTGCTACCTGAGCTCAATCTGTGTGAAGCTCCTGCTTCTGGAGGTTCATTTTTTATTGTTGTGTCAGGTTTTATGTTGTATTTCTTTACTGTTTGATTTTGTTTATTATGTAACAGTTATGATTTGTCATTTTCTCTTGTATCATGGATAACTGTTAGACTAAATAAATTATGTACTAGAAATTAATATTATTGCATGCTCATTTCTTTATTTAGAATCTTTATTGTATGAAATTTGTACCACCACTTTACATCATGATTTTTATTAAAATACATGTGCATCTAATTTTGCACTACTGTACTTTAAAGCTTCTGCTTAAAATAATGTATTTTACTCCAAATTACTTATTTTAAAACTAGTCATATTAATTTAGCTCCTGCCTAATAGACATGGAGTTTCTTTCCCCCCATATCCGTGACATCACAACCCGCTTGTAGCACACTCTGTTTTTTGCTATTTGACGGGTCGTGATGGTTGGTATCAGAGCCATGTTGAGCTTTTATAGATAAAGCTTCTAATAATTTTCACATATTTTGAATTTCATTCTAACCGACCCCACTATAGTGGGATAAAGGCTTGTGTGTTGTTGTTGTTGTTTGAATTTCATTATATAAATATATATGCATGCGTACTTCCTTCACTCATCTTATCATTATCTGTTGTTCTCGGCTGAAACACTTATACTACACTCATAAGCATGAGTAGTATGCACACGAATGTTAAGGAGTCATTGGCAAACTTAACATTTATGTGCATATGAATTTTCACTAGGATATACAATACTTGCAAATATTAAATTATTATGGGCATTTTAATATTTTCAATTGCTTGTGACATATTAAGTGATATGGGCACTTAACATGGTATGTGTATCAATTCATGAACATTCTTAGGGAAGCATTTTAGGCATAATTTCATAACATGCATAACATTACTCATTACACAAGTGTTAAGCTAAGAACAACAGATGATGATTGTACACACATGAATTTACAAATTATTTGCTATTGCACGTAATTTTATTATTGTATTTGCATGATCATTAACTAGTGTTGTCCAATGAAAATATTGTAATTATTACATGATTTACCTATCTGGTTGTAGTAAAGTGTTATAATCTCTAGTCTCAATCCTTTCTGTTCAACTTGACTGTTTCTCTTACCTGATTCTCATGTATCTCTTTCTAGATGGCTTATAAGCAAACGAAACGCAAGTAGGCTACCTTTTCTGCAAAGGGGGGAGCTTTTCGAGATGCCACTCCCTAGCTTTTGAGGCTAATTCTGGATCGTCTCACTTGCCTAGAAGAGGATCACCAAACTCCCAATCCAGCCTCTAGTTCTGACCGCGTAGGGATAACTAGAGAAGGTATCACTACTGCCCCTCCTATAGCCACCCCTCCTACATTTGAACTCGGAAACAACTAGCTTGTCGTTAACTTGGTGACCCAGCATGTGTCAAATCTGACTACTCCTGTAGTAATGACAGATACCCTAGCATTCAAGAGGCTAAAGTCATCCTCTTTTAATGGTGACTGCGACTAATTCGTGATATCTGAATGGATGACCCAGTTGGAGAAGAACTTTGAGTATGCTGGAGTTTCAGAGGCTCAGAAGGTTCTTCTTGCGGCCTACCAGCTGACTGAGGATGCTTGCACTTGGTGGATTCAGTGCCGCAATCTCCCCTATTCTACCACCTTGACCAGGGGTAAATTCAAGAATCTACCTTGGAGAAGTTCCTCTTTTCTATGGAGTGGGACAGACTAGCTGATAAGTTCTTCACCCTCCAGCATCCTGGCAGGACAGTGACCGAGTATGAAAAGAAGTTCCATCACCTATCCCTTCTTGTTGTGGAGTTCGTGCCAAATGAGACCAAGAAGATCCACTACTTTGTGAAGGGACTTCGTCATGATTTCCGCCAGCATGTGGGTAGCTCATGGTACCACCACCTACATCGTGACTGTGGGAGCTGCCTTGCAAATGGAAGTTATTGAGCTAGACCGTACCGCCAAGAAGGTTCAGCATAGTACAAGCAATAACATCACATCTAACCACAAGTGCAAAGGTGCTCCATCTTAGGAGAAAGACCTTAAGTCCAAAGATGTGTGTGCCTTTTTCCATAAGGTGGACCATATCACGCAACTCTGGCGTACCCTCCTGAAGAAATAGAAGATGGTTGTCCCTACACAACAACCTCAGTTGACGTTTGCCTTTACGGCCACCGTCTATGCTTACTGTAAGAATCCAGGTCACCTTTTGAAGGGCTTTCATTCTGAGCAGAATATCTGCTACAGATAGGGTCAAGTTGGGCATCATATTCAAGACTGCCCTATGAAAGAAAGCTCAATTCCTGCTATGCCTCTGCAATCTATTTCGGGAGCTCAAGAGAAGGGCAAAGTTGTGTTGAACGTCATCTCTCAGGGTGAGCCGCTTTCATCTACCGACGTCATCTCTAGTATGTATGCATTGTTTTTAATTTTCTGCATCTTAATTTATCCGCCTTAATATCGAACAATTATGAATCGTATCTGTAATTTTTTTTTCTAGGGAGTTTTATGATCAAGGATAAGTGGATGCAGATTCTTTTTGATTCTGGTGCATATCATTCTTTTATTTCACGTCATATTGTGGACCTTCATCATTGGCCTACTTCGCCACTTGAGGTCCCTTATGAGATCTCTGTGCTTAGTAATCTGCACCTTTTGAGTAAGGGCATTCTTAATTGTCTGTTCATGATTGGTGTAACGACCCGTCTAATAGCAAAAATCAATGTGCGCTATGGGCGGGCCGTGATGCCACAAGCATGGGCAGATGAAATTCTATGTTTGTTAGGTGGGAGTTGATTTTGTGTTATTAGATTTAAAATAACTAATTTGGGAGAAACTAGTTTGTTTTTATGAGGAAGCTTTAGTGTATAGTGGTGAAAGAAGTTGATGCACATGTACTTTAATAAAATCTCATTCCACACAGTGTTGGTACAAGATATTAATGTAATAAACCAAAGAAATGAACATGCCATTGATTTTCAATTTTAGTACAAAAATACAGCATAGTAGTTGTTCATGACACAAAAGAAAATGGATGATTATAATTGGTACATAATAATCAAATTCGACAGTACTGGAAACAAAATACATAGAGCCTAACGAAGCAAAAAAAACAAAATAAATATCCAGGAATCCAGAAACTTGACGCAGATCGGGCTTAAGTAGCAGGCGGCGCAGTTGCGAACGCTAAGGCCAATTCTAAATCAAGAAGGAAAAAGCCTTAGAACATTAAAATAATTAGTAAGCAAAGTAAAATATACTACGAGTCATAGAATCAAAGATGTACAAGTACAAAATTTATCCTGAAACAAAGATAGTAAAAACAGGCAGGTAACTGAGTCTAGCAGAAATATCCAAAATTATTAGCCTACTCCAGAGTATAGCACAAAATCGTTCTTGTGATGACATAAGCTACAATCAATGAAATGTGTTGGTGTTTATAGTGGGTGTACATGATTCACAATCAAGTTCAAGTGCAAGTGTTATTAGAAAAAATTTCTGCTTACCGTAAACATAAAAATAAGGAGTTGCACCAATTAAACACTACCTTTAAAGATTTCTTATGACATTTATGGCTTAAATGAATCATAGTTTTTAGAGACTTCTACCATATTATGATATACTATGAGTAACGATTCATGCATTGTCATATACAGTTTATAATTAAGGAATAAGTACGAGAAATCTATATTTAATGTTTGCAAGCGAGAGGAAATTATCCACTTGCCTTAAGGTTAAGTCGAAATTATTGGCGACAATTAAGAAACGCACGCAAAGCCAAAGGCTCTTTTTGAACCTGATCAAGATCAATATATATGATATTCGACTTAACGAAATTTCTACGCTTATACAGGCATTTGCTTATCGCATAACTCAACAAGATATGGGTTTTGAAATTTACCTTCTGTTGGGTATTGTATCCACAACGTACCTGATTTGACGAAGCCCCTGAACATGCTAAGGTAAATAGGCAATGTTTTTGACAAACTATTTCAAGTTGTGCTTGCAGTTTTTCCACGCTAAGTGCACACCAATGTCAGGGTGCAGTAGGTCAATATACACGGTTTTGCACGACGTAATCCCTCGTTGAGCAGATCAGTGTGTTGGCCTACGTGTACTCTCTCTATTGGAGTGTACTTAATTTCAAGTACAGGGCTGTGTTAAGGCAAGAGTAGACAAGGAGCAAGGATGGGTCAAGGAGCACCTCATGGGTGGAAAGACGAAAAATCGTCTAAGTGTAAATCGACGAGAATCACCAAGTGATTCTCGCCGATTCGGCGAGAATCACTAGTGATCCTCGCCGATTCGTCGAGAATCATTGGCTGATTCTCGCCGACTCGATCCAGCTACTTCAAAGCGAGCAACTCTGATTCTAAGTTAGAATCGACGAGAATCACCAAGTGATTCTCGCTGATTCGGCGAGAATCACTCGTGATTCTCGTCGATTCGTCGAGAATCACTGGCTGATTCTCGCCGTCTCGTCCCGGCTAAATCAGTGCGTGCAACCAAGTCAACTTCGACGAGAATCATCTTTGATTCTCGCCGAATCGTCGAGAATCACCTTTGATTCTCGACGATTCGACGAGACTCACTTTCGATTCTCGCCGATTTTTACTTGGGCAATTTTCGGGAAAAAGCTGGACCGGATTCTGCCGTTGGCACGTTTTTGAACCGGATTTAGGGTTTCTTCTTGTGGGACCCACAACGATCATTAAGATGTTTACTTGTGTATATATATACGGGTATTTTTGAACAGTAAACATACACACAGAAAGAAGCCGAGCGACGATCATGACCTAAAATCGCGAAACTGCTCCGCCGCCGTCGCCGCTCGTGCAAGTCGTTCGCCGGCCGTTTGATCGTGGTTTCCTCCAGATCTCCCGGCGATAGAAGCATAGCCAAGCATAGCGTCTCACGCGTCTAACCAGAGATCCCTTGTCTCTTGATTTGTTGATCGGGAAATCCTTCCCCGTCCGAATCGATTGAGACGACCGATCCTAGTGTGACCGTTGGAAGACCTAGCTAGCTTTGCTATGAAGTTTGGATCTCCAAAGTACAGCAGCCGTACACTGTTGTCGCCGCCGATCCCGTGAACCAAGCCGCCGCCCATCTTGCCGCCGTCGGTTCCGGGGAGATTCTGTCCAAGAGAGATCTAGGGTTGTGGACTCTTCGCGGACTTCAAGAACACGTCGTCAACGAAGAGGGACACCTTAGTCTCCAAACGTAGTTTGTATTTCTTGTACATTCTAGTTCATTTCTGTTGTAAAGGAACGTTGGTTCCGAGTTGTAAGGGTTGGGTGCAACCCGTGTTGTGGGAGTGTTGACTCCTACGTATGGAAGGGTTCCTTCCGATAGTGCAAGGATTGGATTTCAATCCTGTTGGTGAAGAGACCGAGTCGTCCCTTGTTGGGAGATAGGTCGAAGGGGGGAAAGTGGATGTACCCAAATCGGGGAACCACTATAAATTGCTTGTGTACTTTCTGTGCTGTGATGTTTTATTTTCTTGTGCAGGTTCTATTTTAAATTCCGCAAAAATGCTGCACGTCACCTATTCCCCCCCCATAGGTGAAGATAGTTGACACTAGGTGGACTTTCAAGTGGTATCAAAGCGAGGTTACTCATCAAAAAGGTTAACACCTTGAGTTGAATCCTGCCGCTAGTGTCAAGAAGAAGGCAAACCTATACTATGGACGGGCTCAAGTTCACAGGCAAGATCCCAGTGTGCACCAGACTCAACTTTTCTATCTGGAAGGAAAGGATCAGGTTCTACATGGAAGCAGTTGATCCTCGACTCTTCATGATCGTGGAGGAGGGACCTTATGTCCCCACTAAGGTCTCCACCATTGATCCTACCAAGAAAGTGCCGAAGAAACTTTCTGAAATGGACAAGGATGAGATGGTGCTAGTGGGACTTGACAAGAAGGCGCAGAACATTCTGGTCAGCGCGGTTGATGACTCAATGATGCATAACTTCTGCAACTGCAGGACAGCAAAGGAGATCTGGCATTGCCTGATCATCCTAATGGAGGGCACTGATGAAGTGAGGGATGATCGTAGATCCCTCCTGAACCAGAAATATGAGGCCTTCAGACAAGGGCCTAAGGAAGAGATCAGAGTCACCTTCGAGAACTTCCTCAAGATTGTCAATGCCCTCAAAGGATACGGAAGAGTGTTCACTAATGGTGAACTTAATGATAAATTCCTTAGGTACCTTACTAAGGAATGGGACACAAAGATCTGCGCCATCCGAGAGTTTGGCAGACTAGCTGAAACAGACCCGCAAATTCTGTTTGGGAAGCTGATGTCCTATGAGCTTCAACTGAACACCAGAAAAGCAGAAGAAGAAGCAGAGAAGGCAGCAGCCAAAGAAAATACTGTGGCTCTAAAAGCCATTCACTCCAGAAAAGGTAAGGGTGCGGTTTCATACCGTGCCAGGAAAAAGGATGAGGAGGAGGACTCCGAGCCATGCTCCTCCAGATCAGAGCTGTCTGAGGAGGATTTCTCCCTCATCACCCGAGAATTCAAGAAGTTCCTCAAGATGAGGAATCAAAGAAAGAGAGACGGCTCCTCCTCCAGGCATCAGAAGAAAAATTATTCTTCTGACAGGTATGCTTCTAAACCGAACAAACATCGCTCCTCTGACATTATTTGTTTTGGATGCAATAAGCCAGGACACGTCATGGCCGACTGCTACCAAGGCAAGAGAGAAAAAAGGAAAGGAGAGGAGCACAAATCCTCTAGAGATAAGAAGAATGAGCGGAGCTACATCGCCAAAAGGCCAAAGACACTGAGTGAGTCTGATTCCTCAGACTCCAGTGATGATGAGGAAGCCTACTTCGGGCTGGTGGGTCGCTCCGACTCAGAAAGAGAATGCCCCCCATTTACTGGGAAGGTAAAAACTCACACCCCCCTCTCCGACTCTGACTCTGATCCTGAGTCTCAGGATGATGACCCTGAGGATAGCCTTTCGGCCCGTGAAGCGGAGCTCCTCGAGAAGTATGAGCTTCTGCTCAACACTTTCGAGGAGTGCCGTAAGAGATTGAAGGCTGAGAAAAAGAAAGTGAAATTCCTTAAGGGTGAGAGTGTCTCCCTAAGGGAAGAGATCACCAGTTTGATCTCTCTCCGACAGGAGCACCTAGACCTGACTTCAAAGCATTCAGAGTCTCTTAAGCTCCTTGATCTTAAGCAGGAGGAATTCGACAAGTTGGAAGAACAGCTTGCGGCAGAAAGGAAGATCGTCAAGAGCTTCTCTATGCCAAAAACAGTTCTTCCAGTTGTTGATACCTTCTCTGCTCAGGCCAAAGGAGCTGGCTTGGGGCATGTTGGTGTATCTGGTTCCTCATCCAGGAGAAACAGGAACCAGAGGAAGAATAAGGCTGCTAAGAAGGCCTTTGCTGCTGAAAAGGGAAAGGCTCCGCTCAGTCCTGTTGCGTTCAGAAAGCCTAGCTTTCCTTGCAACCAACATGACTTTGAGTCAACCTTTGGTCATCATTTTCGGCCCTCGGTTGCAAAGCCAAAGAGCCGATATGATGGTTGGACTTTTCCCCGCAACTTCGGTGAGAGTGCCTTCAAGGCACCTTATGAGGAAATCCACATGGGAAATTATAGTCAATTCTCCAGCGGCCATGATAGAAAGCAGGCACCAAGAGCCAAGCCTGTTATACTGAAGGAACAGAAGGTGAAGAAGTCATGTGACTGCTATCACCATGAGGCCTCCTCCTCCAGATCCAAGGCCCCAGCTGTACCCACCATTCCCAGGGTAAAGCAGGAGCCTAGGAAGAGGTACAATAGATTTGACTGTTGGTGTTGTGGCAAAGTCGGTCACTTTGCTGTGGATTGTTGGTTTAATCCAAGGTATCACGAGACTCCTTATGTTAGCAATGCGAGGCCGACCACTCGTAGGGTTAACCAACCGAGGGGGAGTATGCTAACCAAGAATCTAGGACCCAAGTTCGATTGGGTTTCTAAGGGAAATTAATTTTGTTTTGCAGGAATGTCCAAAGGCCACCAAAACGCCGATCTGGTACTTGGACAGTGGATGCTCCCGACATATGACTGGGACAAGAAGCCTGCTGCGTGATTACACTCCCGTCGAGAATGGACCCAAAGTCATTTTTGGGGGATCAGATCGAGGAGTCACTAGAGGTTATGGTATGATCTCCAACGGTATAATCTCTATCACCGACGTGGCTTATGTTGAAGGGTTAAACCATAACCTGATCAGTGTAAGTCAGTTATGTGATAAAGGTTATGACGTTAAGTTCTGCAAGGATAAATGCCTGATAATTTCTTGCGCCTCTTCTGAGACGATATTAACAGGCATTAGGAGCCGAAATATTTTCTGCTTAAATTTTCTTAGTTTAGATTCTTCTACCCCCGTATGCCTAGTGGCAGCTGGCAATGCATCTCTTTGTGATCAATGGCACAAGAGATTGACACATATTAATTTCAAGATAATTAATATGCTGTTTTCTAAAAACTTAGTAAGGGATGCTCCCATTATCAAGTGCATCAAAGATAGCCCCTGTCCTGCATGCCAAATGGGCAAACAGACTCGGGCTATCTTTAAGATCATTGCAGACAAAGATTCTTCCCGGTTCCTTTATCTTCTACATATGGACTTGTTTGGTCCAATGCAAGTTCATAGCTTGGGAGGCAAGTCCTATACACTCGTGATAGTTGATGATCATTCTCGGTTTACATGGGTGTTCTTCTTAAAACGAAAGTCAGATACGTTTGACATCTTCACTAGTTTTGTCAAGCAGGTTCAGAACGAATTTAACTGCTCAGTGGTCAAAATCAAAAGTGACCATGGAACAGAATTCGAATCTGGTGCTATGACAAAGTTTTGTGAAGAACAAGATATCTTTCATGAGTTTTCCTCCCCGCGCACTCCTCAGCAAAATGGAGTTGCGGAGAGGAGAAATAGAACTCTCATTGAAGCCTGCACGACAATGTTGAAAGATGCTTCTCTCCCAGAATACTTCTGGGCAGAGGCTATCAATACAGCTTGTCATATACAAAACCGAGCATTGATCAACAAGCATCATCGTAAGACGCCTTATGAGCTACTGAGAGGCAGGAAACCAACCATGTCCTACTTGAGGATCTTTGGTTGCCGATGCTATGTACTAAATAATGGGAAGTACCCGCGTACTAAATTTGGTGAAAAATACTTCGAAGGCATATTCATGGGCTATAGTTCCCACAGTCGGGCATATAGGGTCTTCAATAAGAAAACCCTAGTGGTAGAAGAATCAATTAACGTTGTATTTGATTAAGAAAGTTTGCTTAACAGTAATTCTTCCAGTGGTATTCTTGAAGATGCAGGTGCACGACTTGAACAGCTGGATCTCGATGAGACAGCTAAAGATGAAACTCCTAAGTACGTCAAAGTTTCCACCTCCACGTCATCTGGGAATGTTGAAGATCAAAATGGAACAAATCTCTTAGAAGAAGGAGAAGCCCAAGAAGTAGTCGACGCTCTAGACGCCAGACTTCTAGAGCTCCGGCACATGAGGGATCATCCTAGAGATCAGATCATCGGAGATCCTCGTGTCGGTGTCAGAACACGAAGAGGTACTATTAACGAAATTTTGCATCTTAGCTTCCTGTCACAGGTTGAGCCAAAGAAGTTCGACGAGGCGAACAAAGATGCGGCATGGATTCTGGCCATGCAAGATGAACTACATCAATTCGAACGTTGCAACGTTTGGACGCTGGTTCCCAGACCATACAAGCAGAATGTGATTGACACCAAGTGGATCTTCAGAAACAAGATGGATGAACATGGTGTCATCATAAAGAACAAAGCAAGGCTGGTGGCTCAAGGTTACAGACAAGAGGAGGGGATTGACTTCGACCAGACCTTCGCACCAGTAGCAAGGCTTAAGGCAATCAGATTGTTCCTGGCGTATGCTTCGCACAAAGGATTCACAGTCTATCAAATGGATGTGAAATCAGCATTCTTGAACGGAGACCTGAAAGAGGAAGTATACGTCGCTCAACCCCCAGGTTTTGTCAATCCTACTTATCCCAATCATGTATATTTTCTTAATAAAGCTCTTTATAGTTTAAAACAAGCTCCACGGGCTTGGTATGAGACTTTATCTAGTTTTCTTCTTGAGAACAAGTTCTCTAGAGGTAAAATAGATAAGACATTGTTTCTTAGGGAAGTCAAAGGCAAGATTTTGCTAGTGCAAATCTATGTCGATGACATAATTTTCGGCTCAACGGACAACAATCTTTGCAAAATGTTTTCCAAACTTATGTAAGGAAAGTTTGAAATGAGCAGTATGGGAGAGCTAAAGTATTTCTTGGGACTTCAAGTGAAACAGTCTGAGGATGGAATCTTCATCTCTTAGACGAAGTTCACAAATGAACTCCTCAAGAAATTCGGTATGGAGAATGCAACCTCTATGAGGACTCCAATGGGATCCACTATGTCTCTGGATAAGGATGAGAAAGATAAACCTTTCGATGAAACCAAATACAGAAGCATCATTGGATCCCTGCTCTACCTTACTGCCAGTAGACCGGATATCATGTTATCCACATGTGTCTGTGCCAGATATCAGGTGAACACTAAGGAATCTCACTATGTCGCTGCAAAGCGTATTCTAAGATACCTTAAAGGTACTCCCAATCTTGGCTTGTGGTACCCGAGAAACAATGATGTCGAGCTAATAGGTTTTTCAGATGCTGATTTTGCAGGGAGTAGGGATGACAGAAAAAGCACCTCCGGGACGTGTCAATTCCTCGGACGAAGGCTTATTTCATGGAATAGCAAGAAACAGAATTGTGTTGCCACCTCCACAGCAGAGTCTGAGTACATCTCGGCAGGCAGCTGTTGCGCACAACTCCTATGGATCAGAAACCAGTTAGCCGACTACGACCTTCAGTTCAAGGAAGTACCAATGTACTGCGACTCCTCCAATGCAATTGCAATTGCCAACAATCCGGTATCGCACAGCAGAACGAAGTATATTGAAGTGTGCTACCACTTTATTCGGGAGCATGTGGAGAACAAGGACATCTCTCTCTGTTATGTCCCCACGGACAAGCAGATTGCAGATATATTCACAAAGCCCTTAGACGAGGCCAAGTTCCGTCTTTTCAAAACTGAATTGGGGATGCTAAACTATGAGGAATGAAGACTACAGAAGCTCCAGGATCATGCCTCTAGGGGGAGCCTCTGCCAGGAACTCCATTGTGAGCACAGGTGCAAGAACTGAGGGGGATCAAGGGGTCAAATGCTACAGACCCAGATTTGCAGAAGCCGAAAAGGGGGAAATTACCCTCTCGGCTAAGGCTAAGGTGGCTCTCTGTTTGCTCTCAAGAAATTGGTAGTGGTAATGAATATCTCTCTCAGCTAAATTTCAAGGTTATGATTTTCATTCTCATACGCTTTATTCACCTTAGCTTGTAGGGTTTAGGCTTCTTCAAATATGGGGAGATTGTTGGGTATTGTATCCACAACGTACCTGATTTGACGAAGCCCCTGAACAAGCTAAGGTAAATAGGCAATGTTTTTGACAAACTATTTCAAGTTGTGCTTGCAGTTTTTCCACATTAAGTGCACACCAATGCCAGGGTGCAGTAGGTCAATATACACGGGTCTGCACGACGTAATCCCTCGTTGAGCAGATCAGTGTGTTGGCCTACGTGTACTCTCTCTATTGGAGTGTACTTAATTTCAAGTACAGGGCTGTGTTAAGGCAAGAGCAGACAAGGAGCAAGGATGGGTCAAGGAGCACCTCACGGGTGGAAAGACGAAAAATCGTCTAAGTGTAAATCGACGAGAATCACCAAGTGATTCTCGCCGATTCGGCGAGAATCACTAGTGATCCTCGCCGATTCGTCGAGAATCATTGGCTGATTCTCGCCGACTCGATCCAGCTACTTCAAAGCGAGCAACTCTGATTCTAAGTTAGAATCGACGAGAATCACCAAGTGATTCTCGCCGATTCGGCGAGAATCACTAGTGATTCTCGTCGATTCGTCGAGAATCACTGGCTGATTCTCGCCGTCTCGTCCCGGCTAAATCAGTGCGTGCAACCAAGTCAACTTCGACGAGAATCATCTTTGATTCTCGCCGAATCGTCGAGAATCACCTTTGATTCTCGACGATTCGACGAGACTCACTTTCGATTCTCGCCGATTTTTACTTGGACAATTTTCGGGAAAAAGCTGGACCGGATTCTGCCGCTGGCACTTTTTTGAACCGAATTTAGGGTTTCTTCTTGTGGGACCCACAACGGTCATTAAGATGTTTACTTGTGTATATATATACGGGTATTTTTGAACAGTAAACATACACACAGAAAGAAGCCGAGCGACGATCTTGACCTAAAATCGTGAAACTGCTCCGCCGCCGTCGCCGCTCGTGCAAGTCGTTCGCCGGCCGTTTGATCGTGGTTTCCTCCAGATCTCCCGGCGATAGAAGCATAGCCAAGCATAGCGTCTCACGCGTCTAACCAGAGATCCCTTGTCTCTTGATTTGTTGATCGGGAAATCCTTCCCCATCCGAATCGATTGAGACGACCGATCCTAGTGTGACCGTTGGAAGACCTAGCTAGCTTTGCTACGAAGTTTGGATCTCCAAAGTACAGCAGCCGCACACCGTTGTCATCGCCGATCCCGTGAACCAAGCCGCCGCCCATCTTGCCGCCGCCGGTTCCGGGGAGATTCTCTCCAAGAGAGATCTAGGGTTGTGGACTCTTCGCGGACTTCAAGAACACATCGTCAACGAAGAGGGACACCTTAGTCTCCAAACGTAGTTTGTATTTCTTGTACATTCTAGTTCATTTTTGTTGTAAAGGAACGTTGGTTCCGAGTTGTAAGAGTTGGGTGCAACCCGTGTTGTGGGAGTGTTGACTTCTACGTGTGGAAGGGTTCCTTCCGATAGTGCAAGGATTGGATTTCAATCCTGTTGGTGAAGAGACCGAGTCGTCCCTTGTTGGGAGATAGGTCGAAGGGGGGAAAGTGGATGTACCCAAATCGGGGAACCACTATAAATTGCTTGTGTACTTTCTGTGCTGTGCTGTTTTATTTTCTTGTGCAGGTTCTATTTTAAATTCCGCAAAAACGATGCACGTCACCTATTCCCTCCCCCCCATAGGTGAAGATAGTTGACACTAGGTGGACTTTCACCTTCCTCGGAGGTTAGGGGATAGGAGGTACCACGAAGGATCGTGGATATGGCGGTGCTTGGGTGACAGGAACCCTAAATCGGAGAGGGCATGAAGAGATTTCATACATAGGTTCAAAAAACGGCGTTATAAGTCGCAAATACATTGTTAGATGATTATAAGAGGGGCAAAAATATGAATCACAAATTATACACAATTGGGACCACAAATATGCAAAATAATTTCATAAAAAATCTACACAGAGGAGATTGGAGGAGTTCCTTACCCAAGGAGATCAAATCTTGGCTCAAAAATTTGAGTAGACGAGATTTCGAGCAAATCCTAGGAGTCCCCTTCGCAAAATTCGACTAAAAAAATGAAGAGGCTGTCGGAGGAAGAGGTTACATCTGTCGGCCTTGAGGGGAGGGAAGAAACTGCTACCGACCTCCAGGAATGGAGGAGGAGATTACTGACCCCTTGGAGGAGAGGGGTGCAGCCGGTTGTGGAAAGGAAGATCTGGAGTTGCAGTCGGCCCAAGAGAAGGAGAAACCACCGACTAGAGGAGGAGGGGCCTGATGCGATTTCCCCAATCTTCCACCGCTTCACCACCTTCTTCCCTTCCCCTGCAAGTAACTACGCAGAAAAAGCACAATATCTCAACACAATCCACACACACAACCAGCCGAGAACACCAAGAACTCCACCGAATGATTGCAGTTAAATAACTCCCAACCTAAGGGTAGAAGACCCTGAACGGAGGGTAAGGAAGAGCAGGGGAAGATTTCCTGTTGCTGCCTCCTACAAGAACACAAGCACAAAGTTTATCGACCCTTACAACAAAACAAATCGGGAGTAATATACTTCCCCCAACCCTAAGAGACAAAAGGCACAACTACCCCCACACAACACAAAGTCCACATAAGCATAATAATAAAAATAACATAACAATGCCTTCCCCATCAAAAAGTTCCTTGTCCTCAAGGAACAAGGTGAGGCCATCATAGTCGTAGAGACCAAAGATCTTCCCATGTCGCTTCTTCTGGTGTGTCGCCCACCCACTAAATGAGCAGTTGCGTTGCCGCCCGCCCGTCCTTGTTGATGCGATGTCTGCCCAAGATGTGTAGTGGTTCCACCAGCACATTGCCCTCCGCATTGATTGCTGAGGGCAGGGGCTGCTCCACTCCTGTAAGGGGGGCCCTTATACTTTTTCAACTGTGAAATATGGAAGGTGTGATGTATCTTGGATTCCTCCTGCAAGTTCAGCTTGTACGCCACAGCTCCCACCCGTTCCGCAACCGGGTAGGGTCCAAAAAATTTCGGAGACAGCTTGTGCACCTGATGTCCCCTTAGACTGACTTGGCGGTATGGTTGTAAATGCCCCCAAACTAGCTCCCCCACCTCAAATGAATGCTCCCTCCGTTTCGTGTCCGCGAGCATTTTCATGCGGTTCTGGGCCTTGGCCAGGTTCGCCTTTAGTAACTGCATCACTCGATCTCGGGCGGCCATGGAGCGGTTGACGACCTCCACGGTTGTTGTCCCTTCCACATAAGCCGGCAACGCTAACGGCTCTTGACCATACACCACCTCATACAGTGTCATTTGAATGGCGCTCTGATAGCTTGTGTTATACCGCCACTTCGCCAAGGGAAGCCATGTCACCCAACTACGGGGTCTCTCAAAACATATACAACGAAGGTATCCTTCCAGACAGTGGTTCACCACCTCCGTCTGCCCATCAGATTGCGGATGATATGCCGTGGACATGTGCAATTGGACTTGGAGCACCCATAATAACTCTTGCCAAAAATTGCTAATGAAGCTAGCGTCCCTGTCGCTGACGATCGAGGAGGGTAACCCATGTAGTCGGACCACCGAATCCATGAAAGCCTGTGCCACCGTCTCTGCCGTATATGGGTGCTGCAAAGCCATAAAGTGTGCTTGCTTACTTAACCTATCCACCACCACCAATATGGTTGATTTCCCGCTACTCTTGGGCAAGACCTCCACAAAATTCAAGGAAATATTGTGCCATACCCGCTCCGGAATAGGTAGGGGTTGTAATAGCCCCATGGGACGTTGATTGTCCGGTTTGCATTGTTGACATACGGCGCAACCTTGTATGTAATCATATACATCCGGTTTAATGTTCTTCCAATACAGTTGCCGCTTCATTCACTTGTACGTCACGGTGATTCCCGAATGGCCGCCCACGACACTATCATGGTATAGCTGTAGGAGATTCCACCTAATGGCCTCATCCCGACCCACCACCAACTTCCCCTTCCGTTTAAGTAACCCTTGCTGCCAAGTAAACTTCGGGTGGCTTCCCGACTCCCCTTCCTTGTCTTGAATGATCGTTTTTAGCCAGCCATCGCTCTCTGACATCCCCTTGATCAATTGCAACACGTCCGACTGTAAAAGACTTATAGCACACAAGACAGCCTCTGGTTTGTCATGGACCCGTGACAGGGCATCGGCGCACACGTTCTCCTTGCCGCTCTTATACTGCACCTTGAAGTCGTATCCCATCAACTTAGAGAGATAACGTTGTTGTGCTGGAGTTGCCAATTTCTGCTCAAGCATGAATTTCAAGCTTTGATGATCGGTGCGTATCACAAACGAGCTCCCTACCAAGTAATGTCTCCATTTCTGAACGGAGAGGACAATGACCAACAACTCCTTCTCATAGGTGGACAGCCCGACGTTCTTTGTTCCCAATGCTTTGCTAAAGAACGCTATCGGTCGGTCTCTTTGGAGCAACACCGCACCTACCCCCGCATCCGACGCATCCGTTTCCACCACAAAAGTTTGCTGGAAATCCGGTAACTGCAGCACGGGAGGGCTGGACACCCCCTTTTTCAAAGCTTGGAAGGCTGTCTCGGCCGCTCCGGACCACGCAAATGTGTGTAATTTCAGCAACTCCGTTAATGGCGTGCCAAGGACCCATACCCTTGAATGAACCTCCGATAATACCTGGTTAACCCAAGAATCCCCGAACCTTCTTCAACATTATGGGCGTTGTCCATTCCATCATTTCCTGGATCTTTATAGGGTCGGTTGCTACCCCCAATCCGGAGATTACATGTCCCAAATAATGCACTTGCGGTCGACCGAACTCGCATTTACTTCTCTTGAGCACCAAGTGGTTGGAACGTAACACCCCCATGGTAAAAGCGAGGTGATCCAAGTGTTCCACCCATGTTGAGCTAAAAACCAAGATGTCATCATAAAAAATTAAAATAAATTTCCGTAATTGACCTTGGAAGAGTTGGTTCATGAGACTTTGGAATGTTGAGGGCGCATTGGTTAAGCCGAACGACATCACCAAGAATTCATAGTGCCCCTGGTGCGTTCGAAAAGCAGTCTTACGCACGTCCTCCTCGATAATCCTCACTTGATGGTAGCCGGCTCATAAATCCAACTTGGAGAAATACACCGCGCCATGTAGCTCGTCGATCAACTCCTCAATGAGTGGAATCGGAAATTTATCCTGAACGGTGTTTTGGTTCAATTCCCGGTAGTCAACGCATAATCGCCATGATCCGTCTTATTTCTTCACCAAAACCACGGGAGATGCAAACTGACTATTACTGTACTGAATGACCCCAGTGCTGAACATCTCACCGATGAGCTTTTAAATTTCCAACTTTTGTAGTGGTGGGTATTGTTGGGTCCGGCGTTCCTTCACTTGACCCGTGACTCTCTTCTACTTATTTAAGAAATTAAGTAGCACACTTTCCAACAGTCTGGGCTTTTGGAACAGTTGGTTGTGCGCTTGATCCTTCAATTGGTATCAAAGCAGGTCATGAGTTCAAGACCGAGGGGGCGCTATTAAATCCTGAGTTTTTCCTTCTACCTGTGTGGGTCCGGCGGGTCAGGCAACCGTGGACATGTGGTAACCCCACCTCTGAGCCGTGAAACCGTGGTATGGCGGCAAATTGACGGTCTTTCCCTCCTCCTTCAGTGTAATCATGTGTTCTTGCCCCCTCATGGGCGGTAATCCTCGTGGTTCCTCGAACACATCCGCAAATTTCGCTAACATACTCAATAATTGTTGATGCTCGGATAGGGGAAGAGAATCCCCTTCCAACTTCCATGCTCCCAATTCGTGATCAGCCTCCTCTGGGCCTCCTTCTCTGCTGCCTTGTACGCTGCACACCGCCAACATATTGAGTTGCCCTCCTTTGTCCATCAGCTTTTGGGCCTGGTTACCCTTGCTCTATAGTCCCGGTCCGGACGTTGCAACGCGGAAAGATAGTTTTTTTCCCCGACTCCAGAACTCCATCTTTAAGTTGCCAAAATCCCAATTAACCGGCCCAAGTGTGATCAGTCACTGTACTCCCAACACCACATCGCAGCCCCTTAAGGAAAGAATGAACATGTCCGACGAAAATTCCGCCCCTTGCATTCGCCATTGGAAGTTCTCCATCATACATGAGCTTAATATAGTCTTCCCATTAGCCACCGTGACCGAAAAGGGCTCCATCTAGACGAGCTGGCATTGCATCCGATGTGCGGCGCCCTCGTCAAGGAAATTGTGGGTGCTCCCCGAGTCAATGCACACAATGATGGGCTGCCCTTGGTGAGAAGCCATCACCCGCATCGTTTGATAGTGGGTTACCCCCGTCAAGGCATTCACGGACACTTGAGGTCCTGGCGGTTCATCTTCATCGGGTCTAAACTCCAGCTGCCCATCCACCTCTTCCTCTTGCTCTATTTACCCAACTGCCTCCACCACGACTTCCATCGAATAGGTTTGTCTCCGATTGGGACATTTGTGACTCGGTGTGTACTGTTGGTCTCACCAAAAACATAACCCCTTCCTCCGCTTCTCGTCAAGCTCCAGTGATGTGGACTTGCGCCCTTCCCCCACGTTCTGATGCGCCGGTCGGCTATATTGATGACCAGACGGTTTCATGGCATTTTTTGGATTGTACCCCTTATACTCCTCATAAGCTGAATGTTCCTCACGGTACGAGGTGGGCTTCCGGTTGCGGTATGTCAACTGCTGCTCCTGCAGCCTAGCTAGAGAAAAGGTATCTTGTAAGGACTTGGGACGAAACATCCAAACGCCGTATTGTATGTCATCCCTGAGTCCGGCCAAACAGAGGCTAATGGCAATATCCTCCGACACGGTCACCCGGTGTAACAGTAAATCAAACTCATCTAAATAATTTTGGACAGTCGTGCGTTGTCTCAAATTCTTCAACTCACTCATTGGATCCCCAAATAGCGCAGACCTAAAGCGCGTGTGCAATGCTTGACTATATTGCTCCCAATTAGGCCATTGTCGCGTCAATCTCGCCTTCATATACACTTGGTGCCAGTACAAAGCTTTCCCTTCCAAGTGCACCGACGCCATTCTTACCTTCTTGTCTTCTGGGGTTCCATCAATCTCAAAGAATTGATTGCACCTATACATCCATGGCAGTAGGTCCTCCCCAGAGAAGCGAGAAAATCCAATCGCGGAAACCTCATAACCATATGTGAAGCCGAAGAAGCTGAACTTGCACTCCTGCTGTCCGGCGACTTGCCCCATCTTCCTTTCACGGCCCGCTCAGTTCCTAGCCCAGCGAACAATGTCCGCATTTCCTCCCTCATAGCTTGCATCGCACGAGCCAACTCCGCGTGGCTCCGTTTTAGTCCCTCGACCTCCAACTGTGCCTCTGACTGAACCTCCTTCGATCTCGTGGCGTCCGAAACCGACATGATTGCCTGGCCTCCAACCTGGCTCTGATACCCTGATGCGGTTTCCCCGATCTTCCGCCGCTTCACCACCTTCTTCCCTTCCCCTGCAAGTAACTACACAGAACAACCACAATATCGCAGCACAATCCACACACGCAACCAGCCGAGAACACCAAGAACTCCATCGAATGATTGCAGTTAAATAACTCCCAACCTAAGGGTAGAAGACCCTGAACGGAGGGTAAGGAAGAGCAGGGGAAGATTTCTCATTGCTACCGCCTACAGGAACACAAGCACAAAGTTTATCGGCCCTTACAACAAAACAAACCGGGAGTAATATACTTCCCCCAACCCTAAGAGGCAAAAGACACAACTGCCCCCACACAACACAAAGTCCACATAAGCATAATAATAATAATAACATAACAGGGCCGTGTTGCACGCTTACGGGAGACAGAGGAGTCGGCGGAAACAGGAGACGACCGGAGGTGGGATCGAGAATAGCAGATCGAGAGCGGCGTGTGAGAGAAAAACAAAGAGAAGAACTAATTTGGACCGGGGGGCTGGTCGGCTTGACAAGCGATGGGGAAAAACCTAATCTTCTAATTACAAATTTATCATGATAAATCACTGGTATTTTTTTATGGCCAATTTAATTAAAAAATTCATGAATTTTTGATCATTCCTTATTTATGTCATGATAAATCACTCGTATTAATTTTTGACCATTAGGCCAAAGGATCTAATAGTTACATCTTTAAGATCATAACTAGTTCATATGTGTGTTGGTCTGCGTTTAGAAAAATATTGACAAAGTGAATATACCATCAAGATCACATTAGAATTGAATGAAATTTGGAAAATATTGGTAGGACATCATTTGTATCAGCCCCTAAAAGTTGTAGAATTTTTGGAGAGCATTTGTCTTATAGTTGATTATTAATTTAGATTCACATCACACCCTTAAATAAATGAAATACATGTGATCATTCCACATTTGAAAGTTACCATATTAATTTGGAGCATTATTAGGACCATGGTGCATCTTTGGAATGAATCTTGGGGAATGTAGATTAATATGTTTAAGGTTTGCACTACTGATAGAATTGGTTTCAAGATAACCTAATACACCTAGAGGGGGTGAATATGTTCAAATCCTTTTTAATCTAAGACAGATAATAAACTCTAGTTTTCTGTTGGTTATACTATTAACACATCAAACACATCACAGAAATATATCCAATCACAGAGTGCACAGGATTTATAGTGGTTCCCCAAGTATTGGGTACATCCACTTTCCCCCTTCGCCTATCTAGCAGTGTGCTAGATTCGGCCTAACTTCTTCTCTTCACCTCAGATCCGCAGATCTTATAGCAGCTCAGAACCCCAACATGGCTCCTACAACTCAGAGTGAGTTCACAGTCCTACAGCTCAGGCAAATTGCCCTACCTCAGCCTTCAACAAGGCCTACACTCAGAGATCACAATCCCCTACAACTCAGGCTCACAGCCCTACCTCAGCCTTCAACAAGGCCTACCACTCAGAGAAAATACTCTCCTACACTCAGCCTTTATAAAACAGGCTTACAGCTCAGATCTAGGATAGATCCTACAGAAAATAGATTTAAGTTTGTTAATTAACCACCACCCAGATAGAGAGAGAAGGGATGGATGGTTTCTTGATCAGTTCTTGGAAGAAACTGATGGCAGAGAACAACCACTCTTAGCTTTCTTCAAAGCTTCTTGAATCTGAACTCAGTAGGGTTGAACTCCTATAAAGTTGATCTTCAATCAGCTCCTTTCTTGAAATTCGGATCTCAATCTGAATCCTTCTTAGTAGATTGGTTCAGGATCTGCACTTGAGGGACTTGATGATGAAAGGCCCTTTCTTCTTTGGAGCTCTCTCTTCAAATTCTTCTGTTTCTCTTTCTTTTGTATTCTGTATTGATTGGTCGTCAACAACTCTTCTGTATATGTTCTTCTTAGTTCATTTTTTTGTTGAAGGAGAAAGCCTTTATATAGTCTTCCTACATGGTAACCGGCTGATCCGATTTCAAACAAACTTCTGACAACTCTGACAATTGCAGTAGACCGGTTGGGAACAGCATCTGTCAAGTCATCCAGTCACTTCTTGAACTCTGTCTCTGTCAGCAAAATGTCGAGACTGAACTTCATCATGTGTCGACACAAGTAGACTAAGTGTCGACACAAGTGAACTAAGTGTCGACACAAGCCTTGGTGGTGTCGACACATCTCCTTTGTTGTTGATATTGCTTCTCGACACAGCCTTCTGTAGAATGTGTCGACACTGATTCTGTGTGTCGACACAAACACTTCTCTTATTTAACATAGTTGAAACTTTGTTGTGTGTCGACATAAGTCCTGTGTGTTGACACAGTTGATGTCGACAAAGTCTTCAGTGTGTCGACACTGCCTCTTGGTGTCGACACAATTGACGTCGACTAAGTATTCCTGTGTGTCGACACTGCTTCTTGGTGTCGACACAGTTGATGTAGATAATGCTTCACTATATGTCAACACTGCCTCTATATGTCGACACAGTTTCTTCTGGTGTCGACACAACCTTTCCAAGTGTCGACACAATTAACTCCAAGTGTCGACACAGCTTTTCTCCAGTATCGACACAAGCCTTCATAAGTGTCGACACAACTTCTTCTGGTGTCGACACATGGACTTAGAAATTTTTCTGCATTCTTGCATTTTCTTAACCTGCACATATAAACTCAAAACAACATCAAATACACCTTGATGTATATCATTGAGTAAGGTGAGGCTTCTTCAAATCTGGTACACATTTTTCAATGTACCCAACAATCTCCCCCTATTTGGAGAAGTCATAACCCTTAGTCAATGATATACACCATTCATAACAAATACATATTATGATGTATCACAACATTATATGACAGGGTAACTTATAAAATAAAACATGTATAAACAATCATCACAGAATAATAATGCAACTAGAATAAGCATTAATTATGTTTTGTTTCAACTTCCAATAGTTTCTTATCAAAAGTGTACATAGATTTCAATACTAAAGATTACAAAGTTATAAAAACTAGTAAATCTAATCTAAGGCTGATCTGGCTCCTTGATAACTATGCCTTTGCCTGATTGGACCTTGGCTTGTACAGGAGCATCAGCGTCATCAGCTGGCTTATTGCCCTTTAGATCTTTCTTCTTAAGTTCTTCAGCCCTTATTCTTTGCCTTTCAAAATAATGAAAAGGCTTAGGGAAATATTTGCTAGGCTCCTGAGCATTAGGAGGTAGCTTCCCAGCCTTAGCCTTTCTTCTATATTGAACAATGGCTTCTTACCTGGCTTCATACTTTTGTCATTCTTATGCAGAGTACCATTTGGCCCTATCATGGCTCTTATCCTTTACAGATTTCCAAGCCGTCAGTATAATTTTCCTGGATGTTGGACTCCACTGATCAAAATCAGGCTTTAACTCAGCCCGTTCTCTGAATCTTTTCTTAGACAATAAAGCTTCTTGCTCTTTATTCAAAACAACCTCTGACACATGCATGTCTACTTTCTCAAGGATAACATTTTGAGCACCTTCTGGAGGACTGTACATAGACTGTACTTCTTGGTGAATCATTTTAAAATCTACTGGAGGGTAGATAACTTGAGCAACTTCAGCTTGATCTCCTCCAAAATAAGTAGGGTGTATACCAGAATCAGCCACATTGTCATCATCACAGAGGGGTGGATATCCAAGTGTGGCTCTGATGCTATTAGAGATCCATTTAGCATGATCAGAGCCAGCTTTGACTAATACTCTCTCCCCCTTTATGACTTCTCTGGAAACATGATCCCTGAGATCATCTTTCTGAAATCTGATTTGTTCATCCAGAAAATCAACACCATCTTTATAGAATGCTTTTAACTTCAGTAGCTGTCCAGAAATGGTCTTTTGAGATTGCTCAATAGCTGTTTTTACAGCAGCTATTCCTTCCTGTAATTTCTTGTCAAAATCTGCCTTGGCTTTATTACTTGCTTCAGTTTGAGCAGTAGCAATATTCTTCATTTCTGTAACAATCACATTATGTGATTCTGTCAGATTATCATTCATTCTAAGTTGATTCTCTAGGACATAGCCTTGCTTAAGAGCTATATCATCAACTTGAGTCTTGATTTTCTCTTGATGTGTGGCTAGGAAAACCACAACATTGCCTCCTTTGTGAAAGCAATCAGTCATTTCCTTCTTATGCTGATTTACTTCAAATCTTATAGATTTAATATCTGTAGCCAAGGAGAGTTGTAGATCTTTGTGAGTTTCATCCATATATTTTTCCATGGCAATCCTTTGCTCATCCAGCTTTACATATAAAGAGACTAATAAGGAACTATAATCTGTAGCTGGGGCAGATTGTGGAGTAGTTTGTAAAGCTCTCTTATAACTCTGGCTTCTTCTGTTGAATACCATTAGCTTCCTCTTTTTGGCTCTTGTAGCTTCTTCATCCTAAGATGCTGAGGAACTAACTATATCAACTCTATCTTTAGGACTAGGAGGACAATACCTGTTCAGTTCTAGGTTGCTCCTCCTGAGTCCCTTGCTGCTCCTCAGTCCTTGTGGTCTCCCCCTGAGACCCTACTTGCTCCTCCTCAAGGTTAGCTTGCTCCCCCTCAACATTTGCTTTCTCCCCCTCAAATTCAGTTTTCCCTAAATCAGGGAACAACTCTTCAAGAGTGAATTCTTGTTGAGTAGGCACTTGAGGTATACTTAATTCTGGAGCATTAGCAGCAGCAGATGTATCCTCCATGATAATATCTTGCTTGACTGTGTAGTTGAGTTGGCTGGTCAACATCAATCAAATATTCAGTTAGAGTTTCATCCTTATCATTAAGAATTGATTGATTAACCTCATGTATTACCTCAAGTATAGTTTGTGTAGCAATATTGCTTTCCAAGTGTATTGGCTCTTCCTCAACATGAGGCTCCCCCTGCACTTGAGCACTATCTGTAGGGTCTTGTGCAGGAATATCTTGTGTTGTAGATTTCTCAAGTATCTCTTGCCTTACTTCCTCAGACATATCCTTAGTTAGGACCCTATCCCATCTGGAAATAATCCTGATATTCATTCTTCTCATATGATTAATATTAGTCCCAGCTGACTGTTCCATCACTTCAGGTATTGTTCCAGCTAAATACAAGCTCACAATTCTTCCCAGATTTGGCTTCTTCATACTTTATTTAATCTTTTCAAAAATGACTTCTGACCAATCTGTGTTTAGTCTATAGATGAATCTGGTCATAAGGCTGAACATATAGGCAGAAATCTTATCATGCCCCTGGCTTACAGAGAATCACTTTTCCTACAACTTCAGATAAGAACTTCCCTTGCATATTCATGCCTTTCCTGTTCAAAGCTGTATCAATCTTCATGGTGGAATCCAGTCCACACCATTGAAGTGCTTCCCTTAGCTTAGATGCGGGTACATCTTCTTCTTCTTGTGTTCTTGGCAGGTGAAGAACTTTTCTTAAACTCTTCTGGGTGATTTTCACCTTTACTCCATGGACTGTGGATCTAATTTTGAGTCCAGTTTGATCTAGGGTAGCAGCACTAAAGAATTCTAGTGTTTCTTTCTTCTAAATCTTAGTTGGTTCAGAAACTAAGAATTTCAGACCATTTTCAGCTATTAGGGTTATTACTCCTGTAATTTCTGATTCTGCTCCATCAAATGCGTTCCTAACCAGTTCGTATCCTTCATTGACATTGTCCTCGATCTTTGGCGCCATGGTTGTTGAGAGAAATCTGGTGTGAGGGAAGAGAGTTTGTCGACACTAGATTCTAGTCTCAAGAATCTGGAGAGCGTGTCGACGGGGTTTGTTGTTGACCTATTTATACCTTTTTGAATAAAGAAGGTCAAAAGGTGCATCAACAATCACTGAATGTGTCGACACTGTTGAAAAGTGTCGACATAGACTTCTAATGACTTGACATCAATTCTATTTGACTTTGTCGAGTTCGACGATCTGAGGTCGACGAATCTGCACCTATACTATAAGTGGCGGCACCACATCTGGATGTGTCGACACCACTTTTCTGAAGTGTCGACACCGATTCTCTAGATGTGTCGACACCACCTACTATGTTTCGACACAGACAACTTCTTGTGTTGACACAATTTTACTTAGCCAATTTTGTTAAACTAAATTATGTTCAACATTCCTAATTCAATTTTAAACTTATTGAATTTAGTTTCATCTAGAGACTTAGTAAACATATCTGCAGTTTGATAATCTGTTTTGACAAATTCCAGTGAGATGTCCTCTTTCTCTACATGTTCTCTAAGAAAATGGTATTTAATTTCTATATGCTTAGTCCTACTATGTGAAACAGGATTATTAGCAATAGAAATAGCACTTGTAGAATCACAAAGCAAAGGTGTTCTACTTACCTAAATACCATAGTCTTTTAGCTGGTGCTGAATCCACAACAGCTGTGCACAGCAACTTCCTGCTGCTATATATTCAGACTCAGATGTGGAAATTGACACACTAGTCTACTTCTACTTCTCCAAGACACCAATCTTCCTCATAGAAATTGACAGGTGCCTGTAGTGTTTTTTCTATCTTCTTTGCAACCTGCAAAGTCTGTAGCTGAATAGCCTGTCAGTATAAAATCTCCATTCCTAGGGTACCAAAGGCCTAGATTAGGTGTGCCCTTAAGATATCTCAAAATCCTTTTGACGGCAGTAAGATGAGATTCTTTAGGACAGGATTGGTACCTAGCACAGACACATGTAGCATACATGATATCTGGTCTACTAGCAGTCAGATATAGGAGGGAGCCAACTATCCCTTTATACAAAGTTTCATCTATAGGTTTCCCTGCATCATCTTTGCTTAGAGACACACTTGTCCCCATTGGAGTTCTCATGGTAGTGGATGACTCCATACCATACTTTTTAATTAACTCTAGGGTGAACTTAGACTGGGATATGGACAAGCCATCTTCAGTCTGTCTTACTTGGAGACCCAAAGAAGAACTTAAGTTCTCTCATACTGCTCATTTCAAATTTCCCTTGCATAAGTTTTGCAAACTTTTTACAAAAGTTACTTTCAGTAGACCCAAATATTATGTCATCAACATATATTTGGACTAGGATAATCTTTCCTTTGGATTCCCTAAGGAATAGAGTCTTATCTATTTTCCCCCTTGAGAATTTGTTCTCAATGAGGAAAGTAGATAGGGTTTCATACCAGGCCCCTGAGGCTTGCTTTAACCCATATAAAGCATTCCTAAGTCTATAAACATAATCAGGTTTGAGAGAATCAACAAAATCTGAGGGCTGCTCTACATAGACTTCTTCTTTTATATTTCCATTTAAGAATGTTGATTTTACATCCATTTGGAATACCTTGAAGCCTTGATATGCTGCATAAGCAAGGAACATCCTAATTACTTCCAGTCTTGCTACTGGGGCAAAGGTTTGATCAAAGTCAATACCATCTTCCTGCCTGTATCATTTTAAACAAGTCTTGCTTTGTTCTTCACAATGATTTCATTCTCATCTAGTTTGTTCCTAAAGATCCACTTTGTTCCAATGATGTTGTGATCTTTTGCTTTAGGAACTAACTTCCAGACCTTGCACCTTCTGAACTGATTCAGCTCCTCTTGCATGACATCAATCCAATGTGGGTCTAGAGCAGCTTCTTCAAATTTCTTGGGTTCCACTTGCAATAAGAAGCTAGAGCAAAGAACTGTGTTCAGATTCCTGCTCCTTGTTTGTACTCCTTGTCTTGGATCACCAATTATCTGATTTGCTGGATGATCCTTTAAGTGTCTAATAGCTGGAGGTAGTCTATCTTCAGGTTGAACACCTCCAGTCTCTTCATTATGTTGTACCTCTTGGTTTTCATCAGCATCTGGAGAGTCTTGTACTCCCCCTGGACAGCAGCCACCATTTTCCACTTCCTGATTTGCAGTTGAATTTTCTGTAATGGTAAGCTTGTCCAGTCTCTCATTTATACCTGTAGAACTGCAAGAACTACTTGGCAACTCACTGTTAATAAGTCTTGTTTCATCAAATACAACATGTACAGACTCTTCTACAACTTGAGTAATCAAGTTGTAGACCCTATAAGCATTACTATTATTGTTGTACCCAATAAATATATCATCTTGGGATTTGGCAGCAAACTTAGTTAGATAAGACTTGCCATTGTTAAGGATATAACACTTGCAACCAAAGATCCTAAAATAGAATATGTTTGGTTTTCTGCCCTTCATAATCTCATAGGGAGTCTTTTTGTGGCTTTTGGTGATAGAAGCCCTATTGATCACATGACTTGCAGTGTTTACTGCCTCAGCCTAGAAATATTCTGGGAGAGAAGTGTCACTCAATAGAGTTCTACCAGCCTCAATCAGTGTTCTATTCTTCCTTTCAGCAATACCATTTTGCCGTGGTGTTCTAGGTGAGGAGAATTCTTGAAAAATTCCAAATTCTTCACACAGTCTTGTCATACTCTCAGATTGAAATTCAGTGTCATGGTCACTTCTGATTTTGACCACAGTACTGTCCATCTCATTCTGAATTTGTTTGACAAAACTATATAAAACACTTGGGGTTTCAGATTTTTGTCTCAGAAAGAACAACCATGAATATCTAGAATAGTCATCTACCACCATAAAAGTATAGACCTTCCTACCTAGACTATGAACTGACATAGGACCAAATAGATCCATATGCAAGAGGTATAGACAACTCACTGAATCCTTGTTTTCAAGGCTATGAAAGGAGGATTTGGTCTGCTTGCCTTTTTGACAAGCGGAGCATATCTCATCCTTTATACACTTAACTTGAGAACCATTCCTCACTAACTCTTTGCTAAAGAGTTGGTCAATAGTCTTGTAGTTAAGACGGGCCAGCCTCTTGTGCTATTTAACACAATGAGAGGCTCTCTCATCAGCTACAAGACAAATAGGAGAAACATTGTTCTCACACTCAAAGTTAAGACAGTACACATTTCTTTTTCTGTATCCAGTCAATATGACCTCTTGATCACTTTACCTCTTGATATGACAACCATTCTTGACAAATGAAATGTCATAACCTAAATCACTCAGCTGACTTATGCTAATTAGGTTGTGTTTCAAACCCTTTACATAGGCCACTTGAGTGATTGTAACTGAGTTATTAGAAATGTTACCAAAACCTTTGATAAATCCCTTTTCAGAACCACCAAAGATTACTTTAGGCCCATTCTTGATAGGTGACTAGTCATTCAGCAACCCCCTTGTTCCAGTCATATGCCTGGAACATCCACTGTCCAAGTAGCATATAGGGGCATGGCAACTTGGACTCACCTGCAATAAAGATTACTTAACCTTAGAACCCAAATAACTTTTGGGTCCTTGGTGCAAGTTAGTCTGAACTTTAACAAATCTGCCTGCAGCTTTTCTAACAGGCAGACTGCTACTCTCCTTGACACTGATATTGTGCCAACAGTCTAAGGCAAAGTGGCCTATCTTGCCATAGCACCAGCACTCAAACTTATTGTACCTTTATTTAGGTACAACTTCAGCTGAATTATTAGCAACAGATCTATTATTCTGTGCTGGGGCTTTGCCTTTAGAATTGGACTTAGCAGTCCATGCAGTTCTCTTAAACCCTAATCCATCCTTACCCTTTTGAGACACAAACTCATCAATCAAGGGTAATACAGATTTTGGCTTAGAAAAACTAGCTACAATCTCCTTCTCTTTCTGAAGTCTAGTTTCTAGATTTTTAATCTGATCATTTTTGAATGTGATAGTACCCATCTGAATAACAGTAATGTTTTTCAGTCTGGCTATCTCATTCAACTTCTGATCCAGCAACTTCTCTGAATCAGATGCAGCCAACTTAAGATCTGCAATTTCCTTATCCTGAGTTTTGGCCAGGTTTTTGCTTTTCTTTAGTGCCTGCAACAAGTCCCCATATTCATCTATCAGCTGATGAATATCACCTTCAGACTCAGACCCATCCACATCACTTGATGCAGATGTTGCTGACTCTGACCCAGTACTACAATCTGAATTTCTAGAAAAACATTGTACCTTACTAGGACTAGGCTGATCCTGGCACTTGTCTTCTTCTGACACAGCCATCAGTCCCTTGTACTGATGGTCTTCTTCTTCATAGATAGATTTCAGCACTTGTAGAAACTCATCTTCTTCATCTACTGCATATAGACCAATGTATGCATCAGCTTCAGTTTCTGACTCTGAAGATGATTGGTCTGTCAAGATCTTCTCCTTCTTAGAAACAAAGGATTTCTCCTTCTTGCTCTGGTGTTGAATCTTCTTTTTATCAGCAGACTCTTTTCTTTTATCTGGACACTCAGCCACAACATGTCCAGGCCTATTACAGCAGTAGCAAACTATCTTTGATGTTGTAGATTTGCTTGGCTTAGACCTGCTCCTGTCCTTCCTGGATGACTTCCTCTTTTGATAATAGTCATCCTTCGGCTGAGATGTGGAGGGCTTAGACTTCCACTGCTTCTTCTTCAGGAATCTATGAAACTGCCTTGTGAAGGCAACAAAGTCTTTATCTGAGTCACTGCTGTCTGAACTTTGGTTGTCTGAATTATCTGAAGCAATTTCAGCAACTATCTTAGGAGGTGATGGAGACATCCTCCTATTCTTCCTAGTGGCTTCAACCTTGAAGGCCACAGATTTTTCTCTATGCTCCCCTTTTGCACTTTTCTCTTCCTCTTTCCTAGCCATCAACTGCATCTCATATGACAACAATTTTCCAAATAAAGTTGGAGGAGAGATATCTGCAAGTTTGGCCACTTCCCTAATGGCACAAATCTTAGTGTCCCAATCCTTTGTCAAGGATCTTAGGAATTTATCATTCAGTTCATATGTACTGAAGATTCTTCCATAGGACATCAACTCATTTACTATTCTATAGAACTTTTTATAACACTCAGTTATACTATCAGACTTTCTTTGTCTAAAACTCTCATATTCCTATTTCAGCATAGACTTTCTATCTTGTCTGACTTCTTCAGAACCCTCCATGTAGACTATCAAAGTATCTCACATTTCCTTGGAGGTCTTGCAGTGAATCAAATTTTGAAAGGTCGAATCATCTATGACACTTACTATGATATTCTGGGCTCTTTTATCCATAGTTGCCAGGATGATCTCATCCTTAGTCATCTCTGAAAAATCCTTAGGAATTCTTTGGTTTGCATCTAGAACTGACAACTTCATTGGAATATAAGGACCTTCCTTTACTGTAATGTAGATCCTTGGATCAGAAGCCTCCATAAACAGCCTGACCCTTTCTTTCCGTATTCCAAATATCTCCTTCTTGTATATGGGTAATTTCATAGAACCTAGTTCCTTATGATTTTCTCCTGAACCCATTTTCTTGATCTTGAATCTACCTTATGGATCTAACTCAGACTGTTAAGTCCTTCTTTGAGTAACCTGGCTCTGATACCACTTGATAGAATTGGTTTCAAGATAACCTAATACACCTAGAGGGGGGGGGGGGTGAATAGATTCAAATCCTTTTTAATCTAAGACAGATAATAAACTCTAGTTTTCTGTTGGTTATACTATTAACACAGCAAACACATCACAGAAATATATTCAATCACAGAGTGCACAAGATTTATAGTGGTTCCCCAAGTATTGGATACATCCACTTTCCCCCTTTGCCTATCTAGCAGTGTGTTAGATTCGGCCTAACTTCTTCTCTTCACCTCAGATCCGCAGATTTTACAGCAGCTCAGAACCCCAACAGGGCTCCTACAACTCAGAGTGAGTTCACACTCCTACAATTCAGGAAAATTGCCCTACCTCAGTCTTCAACAAGGCCTACACTCAGATATTACAATCCCCTACAACTCAATCTCACAGCCCTACCTCAGCCTTCAACAAGACCTACCACTCAGAGAAAATACTCTCCTACACTCAGCCTTTAATAAACAGGCTTACAGCTCAGATCCATAATAGATCCTATATAAAATAGATTTAAGTTTGTTAATTAACCACCACCCAGATATGGAGAGAAGGGATGGATGGTTTCTTGATCAGTTCTTGGAAGAAACTGATGGCAGAGAACAACCACTCTTAGCTTTCGTCAAAGCTTCTTGAATCTGAACTCAGTAAGGTTGAACTCCTGTGAAGTTGATCTTCAATCAGATCCTTTCTTGAAATTCAGATCTCAATCTGAATCCTTCTTAGCAGATTGGTTCAGGATCTGCACTTGAGGGACTTGATGATGAAAGCCCCTTTCTTCTTTGGAGCTCTCTCTCTCCAAATTCTTTTGTTTCTCTTTCTTTTGTATTCTGTATTGATTGGTCGTCAATAACTCTTCTGTATATGTTCTTCTTAGTTCATTTTTTTGTTGAAAGAGAAAGCCTTTATATAGTCTTCCTCCATGGTAACCGGCTGATCCGGTTTCAAACAACTTCTGACAACTCTGACAGTTGTGGTAGACCGGTTGGGAACGGCATCTGTCAAGTCATCCGGTCACTTCTTGAACTCTATCTCTGTCAGCAAAATGTCGAGACTGAACTTCATCATGTGTCGACATAAGTAGACTAAGTGTCGACACAAGTGAACTAAGTGTCGACACAAGCCTTGGTGGTGTCGACACATCTCCTTTATTGTTGATACTGCTTCTCGACGCAGCCTTCTGTAGAATGTGTCGACACTGATTCTGTGTGTCGACACAAACACTTCTCTTCTTTAACATAGTTGAAACTTTGATGTGTGTCGACACAAGTCCTGTGTGCCGATACAGTTGATGTCGACAAAGTCTTCAGTGTGTCGACACTGCCTCTTGGTGTCGACACAGTTGATGTCGACTAAGTATTCCTGTGTGTTGACACTGCTTCTTGGTGTCGACATAGTTGATGTCGACAATGCTTCACTATGTGTCGACACTGCCTCTGTATGTCGACACAGTTTCTTCTGGTGTCGACACAGCCTTTCCAAGTGTCGACATAATTAACTCCAAGTGTCGACACAGCTTTTCTCCAGTGTCGACACAAGCCTTCATAAGTGTCAACACAACTTCTTTTGGTGTCGACACATGGACTTAGAAATTTTTCTACATTCTTGTATTTTCTTAACCTGCACATATAAACTCAAAACAACATCAAATACACCTTGATGTATATCATTGAGTAAGGTGAGGCTTCTTCAAATCTGGTACACATTTTCCAATGTACCCAACAACCACACATTGTGTATTTAGGTTTAAGGGTTTGCATCGTTCAATAGAATGCGTTCTTAAGGGTAGCCCTTGAATGTGATCATATGAGCTGACCCTAACTAATTTAGTGGCATTTGGATGGTCATAGACTTCTAGTTGAAGCCCTAGTGTAGGTCACCAAGTGGTGCCAAGAGATAGTACACACGGACGCTACGGGGAGAAGTGAGCCTTGTGGTTTAAATGATAGATCGACCCTCCCCATCAAGCTTGTAAATCTAACTTAGAATAGTTTAATATAATTTTGAGATAGGGTTTAAATAAAGGGTGGCCACCTATAAGAGTAAACATCTTGAGAAAGGGAGGTTTGGGATGTCATCCCATCATACTTCTTAATACAGTTGCGAGCCCTTCACCGGGTAGTACTTGGGAAGTCTAAGATTCACCATAAACTCTTAAGTTAAACTAATAACTATGTAAGAGTGGAAATATTAGGAGAACTGCAGAGTCGGTGAACATCATTTCATAGGATGATGAGTTGTGATAAGCACTAGTTAGTCCTAGGAGCTGGAGGCTCGGTTGTGAAAATATGTAGTGACACTGATATATGAAGGACTTTATAGTCATGTTAGCTGGATGCTCAGGTGTGTGAGATGATACAATCGCATGTGCATAAGTTATGGTGGGTCTTCGGAGCCTAGTTGTCACACCTGCGGTAGTACGTTGACTTGGAAAGTCAATAAGGTCTAGAGGGCCATCTAAGTATGGTGTCTTAGTGATATTTTTATAATGACCTATCGCTTAGCTAACAAGACTGGTAGGTTATATCATTAGTATGCAAATAATTTAGAGTACACTTGGGACATGTACAAAACACCTAAGATGGGTACAGAGGCATATAAAGGGCTTAGGCCTGGTAGTGTGTATACCCCACCTAGGAGTGGGGAGGTTCCCAATCCCCTGCCATCATTTGACCCCAACGGGGGTGCCCGAGTGGTGCTACCTCCAAAATGTGGGAGCTAAAGATCTGTATGCATAGAGTCGTGTGTGAGAGTTGTACTTATTTGAGACATGGCATAGACAGTGCATTGCATAACATATCATTTGTATCTTACAGATCATCATATAAATTTGTATGTGCATTTTTATACGATTAGATAATTAGTGGAAATCTTAAATTATAAGTTTCTATGAGCATTCATATATGTTAAGGTATGCTTCAGTGATGGTAGTGTAGATGTTCTTATGTTTCTTACTATTGCGATGCACTGTACTTCTTTTACTTTATTACCGCTCTTGCTATATATAGAACTGCTAGCGTAGATTTACCTCTTTGCATACAATTATACAGTACTTTACATATTACTATGCTAGACAGGGCCACCGTCATCTGCCTTGATATATATATATATATATATATATATATATATATATATATATATATATATATATATATATATACATACATACATATATATATATATATATACTACCACATGTACCTTTCCTTTTATCCTCCTGCCCGGTGGCTAGGAGTCATCAGGGGAGTGTATGTTGAAACACCTTAATCTCTTTGACTAACGGCCAGTGGACCATGTCATTTTAGGACATAAAGGAGCCGGAGCAATAACACATCCAGCAGGACAAGGTGGCATGACTTTAGAAGCAGATGTAGCGCACTACTACTATTACCCGATGACAGCTTATTGAAAGTTGTTGTTTTGCCTCCCCATAGATTGTTGTAGGATGAGTGAGTTTATATTTCATTTGGACATATATCGGTCATATGCCGTTACTCTTTCATTTGTAGTTCATTACGGGCTATGATATATATATATATACATACATACATATGATTATGGACTTATTTTAAACTACTTCTTTTCTCATAATTTACCTTATGTAAATGATCATACTTGATGGCAGGATCAGCGTCATGCGGTGAGAACTAACCAGTGAGTTGGTATCACCACAAGGTGGTGGTTTTGGGCATAAGACCCGTTTCAGAAAGAAGGGCTCTTTCAAACTGGTATCAATTTGAAAAACATTCATAAGAGAAAGAAGTCCACAAAATACTAGGCCACCCCGCGCGAGCTTAGTTTGAGGACAAACTATGCAGTGGAAGTTATGGTGTGCCCATGTATATACATTAATCAATGAGATTAGGCCAACCTAACTAGGACACCACCTTGATTTGACTTACCAAGATGATTTAATGACATATCCTAGTCTAAAATCAACCTTGCGTATAAATTAGTTAAGATACGAGGATACCCCAGTGACTAAGGGGAGAGTTTAATGCAACGGTAGCTACTTAAGGCTTAAACTCTGATATTCCTACTTCACCTATTGAGTGATGTTATCACCTCTTCCCCAAATTGATAGGATCGTCTCAAGGAGAATGTGTGTCGGTAATTTATTAGTGGAATAGTAGGAGACTTGTAAACTTAACCCTTGTATCGATGACTTGATTACATTGAATTAATCACCGCGATAAATACCAGAGGTCAAATAGGAATTCAAGTTCAAAAAAGTCCCATTTTGAGTTGATCACATATTGACCTTGAGATGGTTGTCGTAAACGGTAACCTTGAGGGCCTAAAGTATGTAGCATATCAATAAGTCTCAGAGTAGAACTCCAAGTCTAAGATTGTATGCCTTAAAGATTATATGCATATCTAGGATGAATATACTATAGTGATATCAAAGAAACTTATCCCAAAACGTATATGAGGCTTATCTTTTTGTTTATTGGGCTAATTAGGTACCGACTTAGGTTTTCCCTAGGTCTTACTTAGAAGAGATTGTGTCATAAAAATAGGGATATTGAGGTTTGGTGTATTCAAATGTTACTGCGGTGAAGATGAGATTTTGTATAGGAATGTTTGGTATGATGAACAATCCTACATGGAAATTTTGGACCCTCTAAAGATTACTTCATCCTAAGCAGCATGAATTATTAATATGAAGTCGTGACCGCTATTAATTCACTGGCGAAATTAGAGAGTAGTGCATTTCAAGAATGATTATTCATTGCTCCAAGGCTATACATATAAGTAAACAAAAAGATTAGTAAACTAATCATTTGGGATATACATAGATGGTTGCCTTGTTATATGTATATGTGGCTCTTGAAATAAAGAAGTCGGTATAAAACTTAAGGAAATTTCACAAATTTTGAGCTTAATGAAGTTGATAACTACTTAATACACAATCTAAGGAGAGATCATGCTTCCTTAAATGCAAGGCACGATATAAGTAGTTTACAAACCCACAAGGAAAATGAGAAAATTACTTTCAAAAGACCTATGTTTGAGGCATTATTGGTTATAGAAAGATTTTACATATAATTAAGGATGTATGTTACTTATCTCCTTAACAAAGCTTATTTCTAGATGCTCTAAAATCTTAACCCAATTATTGTAACGTACGATTAGTGATTATATTGTCGGTTAAAGATTTGATTGATAAAATCATGTAGATCGCAAGAGAGAACTGACATGAATTTTGGATTCAGTGCATGTTTAAGCAGGATATGGATTAGATAGGAGTCGAACTTGGCAATAGGTCCTCATGTTCTTAGGAGATGAACAAAATGTAAATAATCTCATGCGAGGTGTGGTATTATAGACCCACCTCCTCGATCCGGTGACGATAATCTGTAATATTATTGGGACTAACTGTTAAACATTATTGGTCAAACAAATACTTGAATTTAGTCAAATTATTAGAAACATAGGTTTGTCATGTTAGTTGTTTGGGATAAATATATCTCGTCATGGAATATGTGGATTGGAATCCGGTTCCTGCAAGTTAGAATTATAGTTGGAATTACTTGCATTACAGGGCATTCAAAAGTGATTTACAAATGGTTTATTTTTTTTTTAAATCAAGCCCTTTCAAATTTGAATAATTTTGTTACAATCATTATCCTTATACTTTGGGATATAGTTTGTTGCATAACCAGAGATCTCAAAATGCGACTTCTTAGGTTTAGAGTATAATGATGAAGTTTACTAGGGTTGGTGCGACTTAATCCTACCCTGTTCTGATCCTAAGAAAAGTGACCATGACTGTCACATATTAAAATACTGGATTTGGAGAATTAAAAGCGATGATTGATTATCACTATTATCAACACTTACTTGATATAGCCAATTTACTTGTTCCTAATTGTTGAACTATAAACTTTTGAATGACCCAAGCAAGCGAAAAGTCATTATATTGGAAACTTGCGGATTGAAATATGGTAATGTCATGAAAAATAAGGTGGAGTGATTGTAGAACTTGACATTATATGAACTAGAGGACAGGTAGTGAAATTCAAGATGTTTGAACAATTAAGATTAATTTTTTATGGCATGACATTGGAAGTATAATATGTAACGCCCCCACCTGTCACATGACATATAACAGTGGGTCCGGCCGGGGCCCCACGCCATATAGCACAGACAAGCGAAGGAATTACGTGTGGAAATCAAAATCTATGCGTATCCTTAACTCATTCCATTCTAGCGCAACATTTTTACTTGTTAGCATGAACTCAAACCAGAATGTCCACCAATATATAAATGTCACATTTATATAACAACACCAGGAATGTATACAACTCACACACCCTGGCCTTATGGCCTTACAGGTTCCTCTTTACACAGCAACAATTTCGTACATCGGCACGCAGGCCGGCCACACATGAAATCCAAACACAACTCTTCGCATGACCTTCAAGGGCCAACAGCAGCAAGCTAGCCATTCCACTTTGTCATTTCAATTCAAGCCGCGGCACCTGCAATGAGACATCCACCAAAAAGCGGCAAAACAAAGTAACGGTCAGCATTTGGCTGACCCATTATAACGACCCTACCCCCTACCCGGGGTAGTGGTTCCTTCCCTGTATACAGTGCTCAACAAGTATCATCAAACCGCATATATATATATATCATTCTCTTGATTCCACTAGCAAACACATGACATCACAAACGCTGGAATCCACCAGACGTTTCGTGCACTCAGGGCACCTTCTTGGCGTACCGGAATCCACCAGTCGTACACCGCCGATTCGAGGTTTTAACTTGTTGGTTGACCGGCCCTAGTCCACCAGTCTCGCAAGCTGGCGACATCCCGCCCAAACCACACAGAGGTACACCCTCACAGCATCCAACAACCAGAGTAGGTCGACCCACAACATGTGGTGTAGTACACCGGGTTTATCTAAGCTCCCCAGGCAATGTCTACCCATCGACCCCCCTCCTAATCCGATCGACCCACACTATGTGGTGCAGCAACCCGGGTTTAACTCGGCTCCCCTAGCATTGCCACCCATCGATCCCTTCCTAACTAGATCAACCCACCCTAGTGGTGTAACAGTCGGGTTTATCACGAGCTCCCCAGGCATATTACCAATTGATCATATCACAACCAGGAGCTTTGCCAAAGCCTCCTCACAGTCAACATCAAATCCATACATTCAGCACAAGAGAAAACCATTTGCATCTCATCAAATCCACGGAGTCATCTCCGGTTTACCCATGAACATCACCAATCCAGACCACCGGTCCAGATGGGCTTCACACAGCATGCCTATGCCGTACTCCATATTTCCGGCTCTAGATGCAGACTCAACAAAGGAATCTCTTCACGAATATCCACCTCTTGGTGGAGGATTCCAAGCACATGCATAAAGAAAGGTCTTCGATGTCCAAGAAGGAGATCGTTACCCTTGAAGATCGCTTCGAGGCCATGAAGTAGCCGGATGGAAATCACCGCCTCGGCTCTGCCTTCACGAATCCGCTCTCGGATCTTCGCTCCGCACTCCGCAACTCCTACAGCAGCTGGTAGACTCCTCCCTTCTCTCTCCCTTAGGCCTTTCTTCTCTCTCTCTCTCTTGGAATGAAGATGAAGAAGAAGAAGAAGAGAAAAGAGGGTTTAAATCCCCTTTTTCGCGGCCTTCACAACACCTGGACAAAGCCCAGCCACTGGATCCAGGAAGAGGGAAACAAACGGCTCAGATCTGGCCAGAAAAGCTAAAACATGGCCTGACACGCCCTGTGACACGCCCGTGTCACAAGCCGTGTCTGTAACACCCCAGTTTTTCAAGAGGCTCAGTCTGCAGTTCAGAAAAATTTTTGGGTTTCTGGCAGGAGGCCGTGTCGACACTCGGCCCAAGTGTCGACACTTTCGCTCGACAGAGTGTCGAGAGTGGAGAACACGGCCTGCGACACGGGCATGTCGCAGGGTGTGTCGAGGCCGTGTCGACACTCGGCCCAAGTGTCGACACTTTCACTCGACAGAGTGTCGAGAGTGGAGAACACGGCCTGCGACACGGGCGTGTCGCAGGGCGTGTCGAGGCCGTGTCGACACTCGGCCCAAGTGTCGACACTTTCGCTCGACAAGGTGTCGAGAGGGTGGCACACGGCCTGCGACACGGGCGTGTCGCAGGGCGTGTCGAGGTCGTGTCGACACTCGTCCCAAGTGTTGACACTTTTGCTCGACAAGGTGTCGAGACTTGGGCACACGGCCTGTGACACGGGCGTGTCACAGGGCGTGTCCCGCTTGGTCGACGATCTTCGCTCGACGTTTTTCCGCGATGTCGACACAAAGCCTGTCGACGGGTGTCGAGACTTGGCACACGGCTTGGGACACGGGCGTGTCCCAGGCCGTGTCATCTCTCGGGTTGGTTTCGGGGCCGTGTTGTTGGAGGCACACGGCCGGCCACATGGCCGTGTCACTGGGGACACGGGCGTGTCGAGTTGAACACGGGCGTGTCGGATGCCCGTGTGCGGTTCCAGGCACGTCGATTTGAGACGGCGAATGCGGCACACAGCCCTGAACACGGGCGTGTGCCAGGCCGTGTTCGGCCCAGGTCTTTTATTTTCCAGGCGAATCGTGGCCTTTCTTTCCCAGATTTTGGGATCTGACGGCTCAGGACTATTCTTGGGCAGTTAAGTCCGATTCTAGGGTGGAAACCCTCATTTGTTTTCCAAGTTTTCTCTTTCTAAGTTCTTGAGAAAATCTAGAGCAAGGAGGAAGAAGAAGAAGGTCTTGGGCTGTAGGAAGGGTTTCGGAGCTCCAAATCGCGAGCCGAGTCCGGATCCGTGAAGCTTAGAGCGTTGCAAAGACTTTCATCCAGCCATTTTTGCCATGGCAAGGAAGAGGAGTCGAAAGGTAACGACATCTCTCCTCTTGGTCTTTAGGATGCACGTTTTTAGCATCGTTTTCTTCTAGATTTTTGGGCACCAAACTCTCAAATGAGAGGGGCTTTGGTTTGCCAAGGTTCAAGAGGAACCTCCGGGTTGATTGAGTCCATCCCCGGCATATCTTGCATTAGAGATCCGCTTCGCTAGTGGATTAGGCATGGTGGGTGAAGCCGTAGTCGCGACCGTTAGTCCGACTCGGTGATGTTGCATACGAACTTAGGGATTAGTAGAGATTTGCCGTTGCGGCAAGATGTCGTTTGTGTGGTGGTGGTGATTGTCCCGTTTGCTTGAAAAGGTACGTGTAGTCGAACCCGGACAAGGTTAGCTCCTCGTGGCGGTAGATGGTTTCCTTGAGGGACAAGGTTAGCTCCGTATGAGTTGGAGATGGTTTCCTTGGTGAACAAGGTTAGCTCCGCACGAGTTGGAGATGGTTTCCTTGGTGCGCGGGAACGCTGCAGTACAAAGAGGGATCACGATGTATTTAGTCTTGGTTTGTGTTGTGCCAAAGTGTGGCTATGTCTCCGTGGTCGGCTGGCTATCCCGTGACATGTGCGTCATGTGTGGAGAGTGTCCCGGCGAGACTAGTCCCCTTCTGTGAGACTGACGAGAATGCCAAGCTTGGGGCAAGCCCGGGCAAAGAGGCCATGAGCGGGTGGGGTCTAGCAAGGCTTCTTAGAATCGGTCGGTCTGTGTTTGTTGGAATCCTGACATGAGATGTCAGAGCTTGCAGGCAAGCCCGGGGCTAAGCCCACGAGCGGGTGGGGCCTTGGCAAGAATTCCTTGTGGCGGCCTGTGCGCTGCTTAAGGGAGAGGTGACTCCCTTAGTGTTTGCGGCTTTATGCCAATTGGGGAAACTTGAGTACCCAAATGATGTGATGTTGTGCTAGATGCATACGTTGTAGGGTACCTTGGGTGAAGCCCGAGTGTTGCATTCATGTTGCATAGTAGGCCCCTTACTTTATATGCTCAACCATTAGAGAACATGTTTGATGATTGAGACATCCAAGCCTGTTTTAATGCTTTCCTATTTATAGATGTTTATTTGCATATGAAGTGCTGACTTGCAGGTTGGAGGGTTCCCCGGGGTCCGTTAGGGGCGGCCGGGAGGAGATGTGTTGTTACACAGTTTGAGGTCAGCCTTTGCTGACCCACGTTACTAATAATTTTTACAGGGCAAGGATCGCATGCAGAAGCTAGCACGCCGGCCAGAAAGGCCTAAGCCCCATGAAGTGTTTTTCCCTCTTTTTAGCACTACATTTTTGATGATGTTTGTTTGAGACTCTTTTGTCCGGCTTGCATGCCGAGGTAGACTAGGAGTGCTATGCACAATCATGTTTGATGTACTATTTACTTTTGGACATTTGATGTAAGGCCTTAAGGCCATTTGTTTACTCTTTTGGTTAGTGGATAACTTCTAGTTGTGCTTGGTTTTCCGCTGTGTTGTGCAAGTGTTTTGAGTTTGGGTAGTTATATCAACTTATAATACTAAAGCTGTGGCGTTCGTATGTTGTGGGGCCCCGGCCGGACCCATATTATACGTCCACTACAGGGGAGGTGTTACAATTTGGTATCAGAGCGAGGTTAGATTCGAGGTCGGTTTGTAGAGAAGTTATCCACATAAGAGTAACGCGGGACCGTGAGTGTCCTTATGTTTTAGTCTTGAGATTGGAGACTAGTCCCTTATTTCTTGTTTTCCTGAAGAGTGCAAGCAACGAGGCGGGCACTTCAAGAGCAAGGGATGATCTCTCGGCGAGCAGTGCTACTGCTCCAGGCCTTTTGGGCACGGGTGTAAACCCGGCCGACTTCTGTCGTATGCTTGCAGAAGCGATGGTGGCAGCCCAAGCGGCGGCTGCAGCCCAGGTAGCAACCCCTGCTACACCGGACACGGCGACGGCCGTGCCAGGCGGAGAAGTTAGGCGAGTGGAGCCTTTGGCAGAAAGGGTGGTGGTAGGACATGGAGACCGACACATGAAGTACTTCCTGAGTTTCCATCCCCCGTCCTTCAAGGGTGTTGGAACGCCAACGGATGCGGAGGATTGGTGGGTTCGTATTCAAGAACTACTAAGGGCGGCAGAGACGCCAGAGGAAAAGAAAGCTGAGTATGCGGCGTTCATGTTGGAAGGAGACGCCAAGTTGTGGTGGGTGAGCCTTAGTGGCCGCCAGTTCCCTGGACGCACCCCGTCGGTGGAGGAATTTGGGGACGCTTTTCTAAAGAGATATATACCAGTTTCTACGCGGCTGGCCCTGCAGAGGCAGTTTCTGCATCTAATGCAGCGAGACAAGACGGTGGACGAGTACGTGCAAGAGTTCACCCGTTTGGGTCGTTATGCGGGAACGACAATGGCTGATGATGTAGAGAGGGATAACCTCTTCTACCAAGGGTTGAGGGAAAATCTGAGACAACCCCTCATCTCCATGAAGAGGGCGGGATTTAATGATCTAGTTGAAGCCGCCAGGAGTTTGGAGAATGATCTGGAGCGAACCCAGCGTCGAAAGGGTTTTACCCCCAAGCAAGGGGAAGGGAAGTCTTCCCAATCTCATGGAAAGTCTGATGGGAGTAGGTGGAGGAAGAAGCCTCACACTCCCAGATCTGGTGAGAGGAGCAACTGGACGCTTGGGGGTTCCCACTCTAGGGGACCGCCGACGTGCTACAACTGCGGGAAGGTTGGGCATATATCCCGTGCTTGTCAGCAAGGGGGAGCGGGGCAAGAGGCAAGGCAGGAGCAGACTGTGCGCTCCGGCCCCAGTGCTGCAGAGAAGGGAAAGATGGCGGAGTCGAGCGCTTCTCGGTTCCAACCGGTGCAACCAAGGGCCTACAACCTTGGACAGCAGGAAGCGATCCGCCAGACTGATGTGGTGACAGGTATGAAGAAAATTTAAGTTTAAATTTTGTGCTTCATCCTTTTAGACTTTTGTGGAATGTCTATGTTGTAGGCTTCGTGTTAGTTTCCGGATACCCCGCTAGGGTATTGTTTGATACGGGAGCATCGCACTCCTTTCTTGCGGAGAGCTTCATCCGGAGAATAGGAGTTGAGTCTTTTTCGTCGGGAGCAGAGCTGAAAGTGCGCATGCCCAATGGGTCATCTATGACCACCGGGGCTAAAGGGCGCATTTGTTGGGAGCTAGACGGAGTTGTCTTCGCTCTGGAAGCAGCAGTGTTACCTTTAGTAGAGTTCGATGTCATTTTGGGCATGGACTGGCTTGCAGAACAGCGCGCCAGCATTGATTGTTTATCCAAGGTAGTGACTCTAAGGAGTAAGGGGCAAACAGAAGTCAAATTTGAGGGCCTTTGTGGAGTGGCCTGTTCCCTGATTTCGGCCATGCAGTTGGTGCGGGCGGTTAACCAGGGTGGTGTAGCGCTTGTAGCATTATTGGAGGTTCGTCTCTCCCAACTGTCTTTTGAGGAAGTGCCTGTGGTGGCAGAGTTCAAGGATGTATTTCCGAATGAACTTCCTGGAGCGCCTCCTCGGTGGGAGATCGACTTCTCGATCGAGTTAGTGCCGGAGGCTAGACCGGTGTCACGTCCTCCTTTTAGGATGGCACCAAAGGAGTTGGCAGAACTTAAGGTACAGTTACAGGAACTGTTGGAGCAAGGGTATATTAGACCCAGTTCTTCACCGTGGAGCGCACCGGTGTTGTTTGTAAAGAAGAAGGACGGTAGCATGCGCCTATGCATAGACTACCGAGAGCTGAACAAATTGACCGTCAAGAATAAGTATCTGATCCCTCGGATAGACGATTTGTTCGACCAATTGGTGGGGTCAGTGGTATATTCGAAACTAGACTTGAAGTCAGGCTACTATCAACTGCGAATTCGAGATGAGGACATACCCAAAACTGCCTTTGGTACAAGGTATGGACACTTTGAGTTTACGGTGATGCCGTTCGGGTTGACGAACGCACCATCGGTGTTCATGGATCTGATGAATCGGGTATTCCGGGAATACTTGGATTCTTTTGTGGTTGTTTTCATTGATGATATTTTGGTGTTTTCCAAATCACAAGTGGAGCATGAGACCCACTTAAGAATGGTTTTGCAAGTGTTGAGGGAGAATGAGTTGTATGCAAAATTCTCCAAATGCGAGTTCTGGTTGGAGAAGGTGGCATTTTTGGGCCACGTGATTAGTGGTGATGGGGTGGCAGTGGATCCAGCGAAAGTGGAGGCCATCAGAGATTGGCCGGTGTTGAGGACCGTGGCGGAAGTCCGAAGTTTTCTTGGACTAGCCGGGTATTATAGGAGATTCGTGGAGAATTTCTCGAAGATAGCTCTACCCCTCACCACTCTCACTCGCAAAGACCATAAATTTGTGTGGACCCAAGAGTGCGGTCAAGCATTTGAGGCCCTGAAGGAGAGGCTTATGATGGCTCCGATCCTGAGTTTACCGCAAGGGACCGATGGATTTCAAATTTTCAGTGACGCATCGGGATGCGGTTTGGGTTGCGTTTTGGTGCAACATGGGAAGGTGATAGCTTTTGGGTCTAGACAGCTGAAACCTCATGAGAGGAATTACCCCCTCCATGATTTGGAGTTGGCGGCGGTAATCTTCGCATTGAAAATTTGGCGACACTATGTGTATGGCGCAAGGGTGGAGATCTTCACGGACCATAAAAGCCTGAAGTATCTCTTGGATCAAAAGGACTTGAACATGCGGCAACGCAGATGGGTTGAGTTTCTTGGAGACTACGAAGTGGCGATCCAGTATACGCCGGGTAAAGCCAATGTGGTGGCGGATGCGTTGAGTAGAAAGTACTCGGGGCAAGGAAATTGGATCGAAGCTCATGATGAGCGGTTGGTACGGGAATGGGAGTCCCTTGGATTGGAATGTGTTGCGAGAGGCGAGTCTAGCGTGGCTCGGTTGAACTGGATTGAAGTGCAAAACGACTTGTCCGATCGTATTCGGGAAGCGACTCGATTAGATGTGGAGTTTCAACCTTTTGTGTTGGAGGCTCAAACGGGCGAGAGCAGCACCTGGGAGATGACCGGGGGAATCTTAAGAAAGGATGGAAGGGTTTGTGTACCGCAGTTTGGCAATCTCCGTGAGGAGTTGATGTTTGAGGCTCACTTCTCAAAGTACTCCATTCACCCGGGCAGTACAAAGATGTACTTGGATATGAAGAAATCCTTTTGGTGGCCGGGGTTGAAGCGGGATGTAGCTTTGTATGTGAGTCGTTGCCAAACATGTGCCTTGGTGAAGGCCGAATGTCAGAAACCGGGCGGGTTCCTGAAGCCCCTTCCAATTCCTGAGTGTAAATTTGAGGACATTTCCATGGACTTTGTGCATGGTTTGCCTAGATCGCAGCATGGTAATGATGCTATTTGGGTGATCGTGGATCGCCTAACCAAGGTGGCTCACTTCATCCCGAATCGAAAAGAGGACAGCGTGGAGAAGCTGGTGGAGTTGTATGTTCACAACATTGTGCGATTGCACGGAATTCCTAAGAGCATAGTCAGTGATCGCGATGGACGGTTTACGTCCAAGGACTGGAGACTGGTTCAAAAGAGTTTGGGCACGAAGTTAAAGTTCAGTACGGCGTTCCATCCTCAAACTGATGGGCAAACGGAGAGAACGAACCGTACTATGGAGGATATGTTGAGAATGTGCGTTCTTGATTTTGGCAAGAGGTGGGAAGATCACCTCTTCATGGTAGAATTTGCGTACAACAACAGTTTCCAAGCTAGTATAAAGATGGCGCCATACGAAGCTCTGTATGGGAGGCGGTGTCGAACGCCAATGTCTTGGGCAGAGGCGGGAGACACCAAACTTTTGGGAAAGGACGCGGTGGTTGACGCGTGTGAGTTGGTACGGACCATCCAAGAGCGTATGAAGGTGGCGCAAGACAGGCAAGCAAAATATTTTAATGCTCGTCACCGGAAGTTGGAATTTGCAGTTGGTGATTGGGTTTATCTGAAGGTCAAACCGTTCAAAGGCGTCTCATGGATTCGCCGACTCAAGAAGCTGAGTCCAAGGTTTTTGGGGCCTTTTGAAATTGTTGAGCGGGTAGGAGAAGCAGCTTATCGGCTGGCGCTGTCCGCAGATTTGAGTGGATTACATGACGTCTTCCACATCTCCGTTTTGCGAAAGGCCTTGGTAGAGGCTAGCGTAGTGATTGAGCCGGCATCGGTGCCGATTGAGGAAGACTTGAGAACGCGAGTCCTTCCAATTGCTATAGAGGATTCGGAGACTCGGCAGTTGCGGAATAAAGAAGTTAAACTTGTGAAAGTTCGTTGGGACAACTGCGGTCGTGAAGAGTTCTCTTGGGAGAGAGAACAGGCCATGCTAGAAGACTATCCAGAACTATTTTTGTCAAGGTACAATTTAAGTTTTGTACCTCTTTTGTTTTGAAATTTCGGGACGAAATTCTGTTAAGTGGGGGAGAGTTGTAACACCCCAGTTTTTCAAGAGGCTCAGTCTGCAGTTCAGAAAAATTTTTGGGTTTCTGGCAGGAGGCCGTGTCGACACTCGGCCCAAGTGTCGACACTTTCGCTCGACAGAGTGTCGAGAGTGGAGAACACGGCCTGCGACACGGGCGTGTCGCAGGGCGTGTCGAGGCCGTGTCGACACTCGGCCCAAGTGTCGACACTTTCGCTCGACAGAGTGTCGAGATTGGAGAACACGGCCTGCGACACGGGCGTGTCGCAGGGCGTGTCGAGGCCGTGTCGACACTCGGCCCAAGTGTCGACACTTTCGCTCGACAAGGTGTCGAGAGGGTGGCACACGGCCTGCGACACGGGCGTGTCGCAGGGCGTGTCGAGGCCGTGTCGACACTCGTCCCAAGTGTCGACACTTTTGCTCGACAAGGTATCGAGACTGGGGCACACGGCCTGTGACACGGGCGTATCACAGGGCGTGTCCCGCTTGGTCGACGATCTTCGCTCGACGTTTTTCCGCGGTGTCGACACAAAGCCTGTCGATGGGTGTCGAGACTTGGCACACGGCTTGGGACACGGGCGTGTCCCAGGCCGTGTCATCTCTCGGGTTGGTTTCGGGGTCGTGTTGTTGGAGGCACACGGCCGGCCACACGGCCGTGTCACTGGGGACACGGGCGTGTCGAGTTGAACACGGGCGTGTCGGATGCCCGTGTGCGGTTCCAGGCGCGTCGATTTGAGACGGCGAATGAGGCACACGGCCCTGGACACGGGCGTGTGCCAGGCCGTGTTCGGCCCAGGTCTTTTATTTTCCAGGCGAATCGTGGCCTTTCTTTCCCAGATTTTGGGATCTGACGGCTCAGGACTGTTCTTGGGCAGTTAAGTCCGATTCTAGGGTGGAAACCCTCATTTGTTTTCCAAGTTTTCTCTTTCTAAGTTCTTGAGAAAATCTAGAGCAAGGAGGAAGAAGAAGAAGGTCTTGGGCTGTAGGAAGGGTTTCGGAGCTCCAAATCGCGAGCCGAGTCCGGATCCGTGAAGCTTAGAGCGTTGCGAAGACTTTCATCCGGCCATTTTTGCCATGGCAAGGAAGAGGAGTCGGAAGGTAACGACATCTCTCCTCTCGGTCTTTAGGATGCACGTTTTTAGCATCGTTTTCTTCTAGATTTTTGGGCACCAAACTCTCAAATGAGAGGGGCTTTGGTTTGCCAAGGTTCAAGAGGAACCTCCGGGTTGATTGAGTCCGTCCCCGGCATATCTTGCATTAGAGATCCGCTTCGCTAGTGGATTAGGCATGGTGGGTGAAGCCGTAGTCGCGACCGTTAGTCCGACTCGGTGATGTTGCATACGAACTTAGGGATTCGTAGAGATTTTCCGTTGCGGCAAGATGTCATTTGTGTGGTGGTGGTGATTGTCCTGTTTGCTTGAAAAGGTACATGTAGTCGAACCCGGACAAGGTTAGCTCCTCGTGGCGGTAGATGGTTTCCTTGAGGGACAAGGTTAGCTCCGTATGAGTTGGAGATGGTTTCCTTGGTGAACAAGGTTAGCTCTGCACGAGTTGGAGATGGTTTCCTTGGTGCGCGGGAACGCTGCAGTACAAAGAGGGATCACGATGTATTTAGTCTTGGTTTGTGTTGTGCCAAGGCGTGGCTATGTCTCCGTGGTCGGCTGGCTATCCCGTGACATGTGCGTCATGTGTGGAGAGTGTCCCGGCGAGACTAGTCCCCTTCTGTGAGACTGATGAGAATGCCAAGCTTGGGGCAAGCCCGGGCAAAGAGGCCATGAGCGGGTGGGGTCCAGCAAGGCTTCTTAGAATCGGTCGGTCTGTGTTTGTTGGAATCCTGACATGAGACGTCAGAGCTTGCAGGTAAGCCCGGGGCTAAGCCCACGAGCGGGTGGGGCCTTGGCAAGAATTCCTTGTGGCGGCCTATGCGCCGCTTAAGGGAGAGGTGACTCCCTTAGTGTTTGCGGCTTTATGCCAATTGGGGAAACGTGAGTACCCAAATGATGTGATGTTGTGCTAGATGCATACGCTGTAGGGTACCTTGGGTGAAGCCCGAGTGTTGCATTCATGTTGCATAGTAGGCCCCTTACTTTATATGCTCAACCAATAGAGAACATGTTTGATGATTGAGACATCCAAGCCTGTTTTAATGATTTCCTATTTATAGATGTTTATTTGCATATGAAGTGCTGACTTGTAGGTTGGAGGGTTCCCCGGGGTCCGTTAGGGGCGGCCGAGAGGAGATGTGTTGTTACACAGTTTGAGGTCAGCCTTTGCTGACCCACGTTACTAATAATTTTTACAGGGCAAGGATCGCATGCAGAAGCTAGCACGCCGACCAGAAAGGCCTAAGCCCCATGAAGTATTTTTCCCTCTTTTGTAGCACTACATTTTTGATGATGTTTGTTTGAGACTCTTTTGTCCGGCTTGCATGCCGAGGTAGACTAGGAGTGCTATGCCCAATCATGTTTGATGTACTATTTACTTTTGGACATTTGATGTAAGGCCTTAAGGCCATTTGTTTACTCTTTTGGTTACTGGATAACTTCTAGTTGTGCTTGGTTTTCCGCTGTGTTGTGCAAGTGTTTTGAGTTTGGGTAGCTATATCAACTTATAATACTAAAGCTGTGGCGTTCGTATGTTGTGGGGCCCCGGCCGGACCCATATTATACGTCCACTATAGGGGAGGTGTTATAGTGTCTCTCTAAGCGGCAGACAACCGACTCAATCCAACCAGTACACGGCCGTGTGACACGCCCGTGTCGCGTGCCGTGTACCCGACACGCCCTCAGACACGCCCGTGTTTGAGGTCGTGTGCCTCAACGAAAATAATCCCAAACCAACCCGAGACTTCACACGGCCTGGCACACGGCCTGGCACACGCCCGTGTTCATCGCCGTGTGCACCTGGACACACCCGTGTCCCGCCAACACGCACTAGCTCAAAACGTCGAGTTGAGCTCGACGACTACTGACACGCCCTGTGACACGCCCGTGTCACAGGCCGTGTCCTCTCGACACTCGACACTCGACGATCGTCGAGATAAATTCGTCGACATCACGGTCGATCGTCGACACGGCCCCGACACGCCCTGTGACACGCCCGTGTCGCAGGCCGTGTCCGCTGTGTCGACTCCGAATTTCGTCGACTGCCCGACTCGACACTACCCAGGCCTGACACGCCCTGGGACACGCCCGTGTCCCAGGCCGTGTCACCCAAGCCTGAACCCGATTTTGCTCAAACTGCTCCGCTTGATTTCGGGGTGTTACAATCCTCCCCCCCTTCATATAATTTCGTCCTCGAAATTTGACTCCAATCAGCCACAACATCATCAAAGCGTACACCCCAAGCCTCCGCACAAACTAACAAACAGACAACACAAACAAACATCCCTGGCTTCCACTTGTGCACATGCAGTCACAAAAAAAACCTCAAACCAAAACAACATCAGTTCGTATCTCCTGACCATCACACGTGCACCACATTTTAATCAAGATTGTCAACATCACGATTTTATTCATCAACTATCAATCTAGTTTACATACAACTATATATATAAACATCATGTACATACACCCATATGGATGATCCATCAAGTTTCGATTCAGTCAAAAATAATTCGGATCACACATCACTTCCGCTCAGCCTCCCGATTTTGAAATTCATGATTAAGAGACAACTTAAACGCCCGAGGCTGAATTTCACCAACTGAACTTTGTGGCTCTTGTACTTCCATAGCATGAAAGCGAGATTACGTCCGGGGTGCAGATGATTCGGCCACTGCTTTTCCCTTTTCTTCATAGGACGCACCCATCTTTTTCTCACTCCCTGGAGGGGCATTCCGACAAAATCTTGCTATATGTCCTTGCTGCCCACATTTATAGCAAATACGTGTATCCACACGTCCTGACCCTTAAGTCGCCCCTGAAGAAACAGTCGACGGAGCTGATTCCGCCGGCCTAAATCTTTTCTTCTCTTGTCGTCGAAACTCCGATTGATCCGATGGTGACAGTTTAAACTCTGACTTTTCCGTTGCCCGTCTCTTATTCGCTTGTACTCGCTTCATATCCTTCTCCAAGGCACGGGCTGTATCGACCAACGCTTGGAAGCCTTGGCTCACTGAACTCGAAAGTGTCAACCTCAATTCATCCCGCAATCCTTCATAAAACCGATTTGACTTTCGCGCTTCCTCCGCAAAGGTAGATCCCGCATATCTTCCCAATCTTGTAAACTCATGCAGGTAAGTATCAATATCTCGCTCACCCTGCACCAAGCGGAGAAACTCATTTTCCATCGCAATCCTCTGCGACACTGGCACATACTTGGCTAAAAATATTTGGGAGAATTCCTCTATTGAAACCTCCATTAAACCTCGACCTGCCAAGTGGTGCACTTCAATCTCGTCCCACCACAATCTCGCATCGCCCTCCAACAGAAAAGTGGCCAACATCACTTTCTGTTCCTTGACCGTCCGGATTGCAGTCAGGATCCTTTTTACCCTTGCCAACCAATCTTCTGCCTGCGTTGGTGAAAGCGCTCCACCAAACGTAGGTGGATGAAAGTGCATAAAACGTGACAATGCGTCGTCACTTGCTTGCACTTCCACCACCTCAGCAGCATGCTCTTGCCTTCCACCAGGTCTTCCCTGTCCAGTTGGTTGTGCTTGTAACACTGCAAGCACTGTCTCCGCCACCACCCGTATGGCCTCTGCCGAGGGAGGCATCGGCGCTTCCACGGGTGCTGCACTCTCATCCGACCGCTGGGGCTCAGACGGCCCAGCTCCATCCCTCGCCACCTATCAATGTACAGAAGACCAATCATAACGGTACTGCTACATTGCCTACACACGCACGCACATCATGTGCATGACATACATTCCTAGTGGACATTCATGAGTTCATTTCTGTTCTCTCCTCCCAAACAATCTAAACCTGGCTCTGATACCACTTTGTAACGCCCCCACCCATCACATGACATATAACAGTGGGTCCGGCCGGGGCCCCACGCCATATAGTACAGACAAGCGAAGGAATTACGTGTGGAAATCAAAATCTATGCGTATCCTTAACTCATTCCATTCTAGCGCAGCATTTTTACTTGTTAGCATGAACTCAAACCAGAATGTCCACCAATATATAAATGCCACATTTATATAACAACACCATGAATGTATACAACTCACACACCCTGGCCTTATGGCCTTACAGGTTCCTCTTTACACAACAACAATTTCGTACATCGGCACGCAGGCCGGCCACACATGAAATCCAAACACAACTCTTCACATGACCTTCAAGGGCCAACAGCAGCAAGCTAGCCATTCCACTTTGTCATTTCAATTCAAGCCGCGCAAAAAGCGGCAAAACAAAGTAACGGTCAGCATTTGGCTGACCCATTATAACGACCCTACCCCCTACCCGGGGTAGTGGTTCCTTCCCTGTATACAGTGCTCAACAAGTATCATCAAACCGCATATATATATATATATCATTCTCTTGATTCCACTAGCAAACACATGACATCACAAACGCTGGAATCCACCAGACGTTCCGTGCACTCAGGGCACCTTCTTGGCGTACCGGAATCCACCAGTCGTACACCGCCGATTCGAGGTTTTAACTTGTTGGTTGACCGGCCCTAGTCCACCAGTCTCGCAAGCTGGCGACACCCCGCCCAAACCACACAGAGGTACACCCTCACAGCATCCAACAACCAGAGTAGGTCGACCCACAACATGTGGTGTAGCACGCCGGGTTTATCTAAGATCCCCAGGCAATGTCTACCCATCGACCCCCCTCCTAATCCGATCGACCCACACTATGTGGTGCAGCAACCCGGGTTTAACTCGGCTCCCCTAGCATTGCCACCCATCGATCCCTTCCTAACTAGATCAACCCACCCTAGTGGTGTAACAGTCTGGTTTATCACGAGCTCCCCAGGCATGTTACCAATTGATCATATCACAACCAGGAGCTTTGCCAAAGCCTCCTCACAGTAAACATCACATCCATACATTCAGCACAAGAGAAAACCATTTGCATCTCATCAAATCCACGGAGTCATCTCCGGTTTACCCATGAACATCACCAATCCAGACTACCGGTCCAGATGGGCTTCACACAGTATGCCTATGCCGTACTCCATATTTTCGGCTCTAGATGCAGACTCAACAAAGGAATCTCTTCACAAATATCCACCTCTTGGTGGAGGATTCCAAGCACATGCATAAAGAAAGGACTTCAATGTCCAAGAAGGAGATCGTTACCCTTGAAGATCGCTTCGGGGCCATGAAGTAGCCGGATGGAAATCACCGCCTCGGCTCTGCCTTCACGAATCCGCTCTCGGATCTTCGCTCCGCACTCCGCAGCTCCTACAGCAGCTGGTAGACTCCTCCCTTCTCTCTCCCTTAGGCCTCTCTTCTCTCTCTCTCTCTCTTGGAATGAAGATGAAGAAGAAGAAGAAGAGAAAAGAGGGTTTAAATCCCCTTTTTCTCGGCCTTCACAACACCTGGACAAAGCCCAGCCACTGGATCCAGGAAGAGGGAAACAAACGGCTCAGATCTGGCCAGAAAAGCTAAAACACGGCCTGACAGGCCCTGTGACACGCCCATGTCACAGGCCGTGTCTCTCTAAGCGGCAGAAAACCGACTCAATCCAACCAGTACACGGCCGTGTGACACGCCCGTGTCGCGTGTTGTATACCCAACACGCCCTCAGACATGCCCGTGTCTGAGGTCGTGTGCCTCAACGAAAATAATCCCAAACCAACCCGAGACTTCACACGGCCTGGCACACGGCCTGGCACACGCCCGTGTTCATGGTCGTGTGCACCTGGACACACCCGTGTCCCGCCAACACGCCCTAGCTCGAAACGTCGAGTTGAGCTCGACGACTACTGACACGCCCTGTGACACGCCCGTGTCATAGGCCGTGTCCTCTCGACACTCGACACTCGACGATCGTCGAGATAAATTCGTCGACATCACGGTCGATCGTCGACACGGCCCCGACAGGCCCTGTGACACGCCCGTGTCGCAGGTCGTGTCCGCTGTGTCGACTCCGAATTTTGTCGACTGCCCGACTCGACACTACCCAGGCCTGACACGCCCTGGGACACGCCCGTGTCCCAGGCCGTGTCACCCAAGCCTGAACCCAATTTTGCTCAAACTGCTCCGCTTGATTTCGGGGTGTTACATAATAACCCCAGGAAATTTGAAACTTGGCGAATGATATATTGAAGATGTATAGTTTATGTATGATCCTTCGATTAAGATTCTGATAACATCAAGAACTAGAACACGTATGTTTGATGATATTACAATCACCATTAGGAAGATTCATAACTGTTATGGGTCACATAGTATTTCCCTGGCCTAAAGAAATTGGACCACCATAGCTCGGAATCGGACTAGGCGCGCAAACAGTCAAAGTGAACTGCAGCAAATGACAAAAAACGTTTTTATGTGGAAAATTGGGAAATTGTTAAAAATCACATGACTAGAACTGTATCGATCCAAAATCCACCAGCATCTGGGAGTTTTATAAGAATTGAGATTTGATCTTGGAGGGCGACATGTCGCTACACCATTGCAGGTGTACAGTAAAGAAAATGAGGAAATACGGCTAAGTACTCAGAGCCTTGATGGAAGTGCTCCAGCCTTGAAATGGTGTTGGGCTCGTAGAACCTTGGTGGGAGTGTTCTGACTGGAAAATTCTCCAAGTCCATGGAGCATCTGGATTGAGCGCTCTCGTTGATGCGAATCCTTGATGAGAGTGCTCTCACGAAGGCAGTTGACATGACTTGGAGCGCGTTGAAGCCTTAGCGCAAGGAGAACAGCGGAATGAATTTTTGAGCGGAGACTCAGCCTAAGTCCACGATCTCGCCCAAATATCTCAGTGCTCTCTCTTGCCTCTGGAGTTGTCTGTCTTTAAATGAAGGCTTGAGGGCCTATTTATAGTTTTCTGGTGGATTATGGTGGTAATTTCGTCGAGGAGTGATTTGTGCTGGTGAATGGCGTCGCTCCATTTCAATCGCATGGATCACCATTTTTGCTGAAATGACGGGAGTGCCTCCCGGGAAGTTCGGGCGGCCCAGGCATAGTGCCCGGAGGCGGCGGTGGTCGGAGGCTACCGACGGTGGAGAAGGTGGCTGGAGACGGCGGGGGTCACCGGCTGTCACCACCACGCGAGCGAGCACGGTGCGTGTGCGGTGTGTGGGCGGCACACGTGCAAGGCGCGGCCGTGCGGTCTAGCCACACACGGGCGCATGGGGTGCGGCCGCCCGGCCTGGACGCATGCAACTGCATTGGGTGCGGCTCCATACTAGCCACACGCGCGCAGGTTGTGGGGCTCGGTTGCGCATGCACTGGCCCTGCACGCCTGCGCACAGGCTGGGCATAACTTTGTGGCCCTACCATGTGTGTGTATGGGTTCAGCTCCTTCTTCGGGGGTTCTCGAGGCTCATGGCTTTAATGAGCGCAATCGGTCCGGTCAGGCTTGCACATACTTGGTCCGAGTCTTGCCGGTTTGACTTAGAAATTACAGGTAGAACCCCATCAAATGCCCCCAAATTTTCACGATTCATGATCCGTGAAGTGATGAGCGCAAAAATTTCATGCTTCTTCTGGTGTGCTCCAATTTTTAGGAATTGTTTTGCCATACTTTGTGAGATATCGGTCAATGATTGATGTTTATTTGCTTCATGTTTTGAGAAAGGAAAATTTAGTAAAACATATCTTGCAAATTTTGTGGCCTTCTATTACGAGCCTCCCTCTAATGCATATAAATTTGAGAGGGTCATTTTGCACTTTCTCACACTGTTGTAGAGATTTTGAAGTTTGCAGATCTTCTATGGTCGTCATGTCTACCTCAAAGAAGGTTAGTATTTTTCTTGACTTGGGAGTGAGGAGTGAGGCGAGTGGGAGAGGACGGACAATCCCACACCAAAGGGCACCGGTGCTGAGGTAACAGGAAGAGGCGGCGAGTGCAGAGATGGTGGGTGTAGCGGCGTGCGGAGGGGGACCTATGCACGAGGTTGGTCATGCATAGGAGAGGGCGTCGACGGTAGTCTCGTGCCGACGGACACTAGTGCAGAGGTGATGGAAGAGGTGGTAGTTGCAGTGGCATGCGGAGGGGGACCTACGCGCGAGGTTGGCTGCTCGCGGGGGTGTCCGCACACGAGGTTGGTCGTATACGGGGGTGTATGTGCACGAGGTAGTCTGCGCGCTCGGGGGGGGGGGGGGGGCGTCCAGCACGAGTGAAAGAAATAGTGCCTAACCACCTAGAGGGGGGGGCATGAATATGTGAACTTAATCTTTTTAAATTTAAGGCAGAAATTCTGCACAGCTAATGCAAATCTACAACTATTACAACACAACAATCACAACACCAAACATACACAGAGTGCACACAGGATTTATAGTGGTTCCCCAAGGTCTGGGTACATCCACTTTCCCCATTCGCCTATCTAGTAGTGTACTAGATTCGGCCTAACTTCTCCACTTCTTCTCAGATCCTCAGATCTTACAGCTCAGAACCCCAAACAGGTTCCTACAACTCAGAGTGATCCCACTCCTACAACTCAGGCATAAAAGCATTACCACTCAGTCTTTACCATGACCTACACTCAGGCTAAACAGCCCTACATCAACCTTCAATCAAGGCCTACATTCAGAGAATAAAATCTCCTACACTCAGGCACAATTGCCCTACCTCAGCCTTTATAAAATAGGCTTACAGCTCATATCCCTTAGGATCCTACATAAAATAAAGTTTACAAAGTGTTTAACCACAACTCTGAAGGAGAGAGATGAGTTGACTGGCTTTTTGATGAGTTTTTGGAAGAACTTGGCAGAGATCAACCTCCCTTGGCTTTCTTCAAAGCTTCTTGAATTAGAACACAGTAGGGTTGTATCTCTTGAATATGATCTTCAATCAACTTCTGTCTTGAGATTCAGATCTCAATCTGAATCTTACTTTGCAGCCCGGTTCAGGAGCTGCTCTTCTTAGAAGGAGCTCTCTCTCTCCTACTTCTTAGATCTTATGTTGAAGGTCTTCTTTGTGTTGATAGATCTCTTGATTGATTGTTGTCAATCTCTGATCTCTTCTTTCTGTAGAAGGAGAAAGGTCTTTAAATAGTCTTCCTCCAAGGTAACCGTCTGATCCGATTTCTAACAACTTTCTGACGGTTCTGACAGTTGCAGTTGACCAGTTGAAATGGCAGCTGTCAAGTCATCCAGTCACTTCTTGAAATCTCTGTCACTGTCTGAAAGTGTCGAGACAGATAGTCTTTATGTGTCGACACAAATAGACTAAGTGTCGACACTAGCCTTGTTGGTGTCGACACAACTCCTTGTGTTGATGTAACAGCTTCTCGACACTGCTTCTTCAGAATGTGTCGACACAGATTCTGTGTGTCGACACAAGCCTTTTGTTGAATGTGTCGACACTGATTCTGTGTGTCGACATAAGTACTTCTTCTTTAATACTTAGTTGAATTCTGCTGTGTGTCGACACATCTCCTTTGTGTCGACACAAGCCTTCTTGTGTTGAACTTTGCTGAGTGTCGACACATCTCCTTTGTATCGACACATGCCTTCATGTGTTGAAACTTTGCTGAGTGTCGACAAATCTCCTTTGTGTCTACACATGCCTTCATGTGTTGAAACTTTGCTGAGTGTCGACACATCTCCTTTGTGTCGACACTTGTACTTTAACTTCGTTGAAGTTTGCTGAGTGTCGACACAGATTCTTGGTGTCGACACTTTTGATGTCGACAAAGTTTCTCTGGGTGTCGACAGTGTCTCTAAGTGTTGACACTGATTCTTTAGACAATTCTTCACGGTGTGTCGACACAGCCTGTATGTGTCGACACTTTTCTTCTGGTGTCGACTCTGCCTTCCTGATGTCGACACAATTACTCCAAGTATCGACACAGCTTCTCTAGGTGTCGACACAAGCCTTCATAAGTGTCGACACTTTTCCTCTAGGTGTCGACACATGGACTTAGAATTTTTTCTGCAATCCTGCAGTTACTTAACCTGCACAAATAAACTCAAAGCACATCAAATACACCTTGATGTATACCATTGAGTAGGGTGAGGCTTCTTCAAATCAGGTACATATATTCCAATGTACCCAACAATCTCCCCATATTTGGAAAAGCCATAACCCTTAGTCAATGATATACACCGTACATAAAAAATACTCAATATGATGTATAACAGTATAATATGACAGGGTAAGTACTAAACATGTATAAACAAAACATGTATTAACAATTATCTCATAATAACAATGTAATAGATTGAATCATGAAACATTATTTTTATAACTTCCAACATTTTTATTAATCAAAAGTTTACATAGATTTTGATGCAAATGATTATATGATTGTAAACTTAAGAAAATTCTATCCTATGGCTGATCTGGCTCCTTGATAACAATGCCCTTTCCAGATTGAATCTTTGCTTGAACTGGAGCATCATTGTCATCAGCAGGCTTCTTTCCCTTAAGATCTGACTTTTTCAGCTCTTCAGCCTTTATCTTTTGCCTTTCAAAATAGTGATAAGACTTAGGTAATACTTGATAGGCTCCTGTGCATTAGGAGGTAGCTTTCCTTGTTTAGCCTTCCTTCTGTATTGTACTATGGTCTCTTGTCTATTCTCATGTTTTCTCCATTCTTGGTCAGAATACCATTTGCCTCTATCCAGGAAATTATCCTTAGCAGCCTTCCAAGCAGTCAAAATAATATTTCTGGATGTGGGGCTCCATTGCTCAAAAATCTGGCCTTAATTCAGCCTGCTCTTTGAACCTTTTCTTAGATAATTGGGCCTCTTGTTCTTTTAGTAATGCCTCTTGCACAGGCTGTACAACTTTCTCAAAAATAACATTCTGATTACCCTCAGGAGGACTATACATAGACTGTACCTCCTGGTGTATCATGTCAAAATCTGCAGGAGGGTATATCACTTGAGCCACTTCAGCTTGTTCTCCTCCAAAATGTGTAGGATTGATCCCAGATTCTGCAACATTATCATCATCACATAAAGGTGGATATCCCAGGGTAGCTCTGATGGAGTTTGAAATCCATTTTGCATGATCAGAGCCTGCTTTGACTAACACCCTCTCCCCCTTTATGACTTCTCTTACAATATGATCCCTAAGATCATCTTTCTGGAATCTTATTTGAGCATTCAGATAGTTAACTCCATCCTTATAAAAAGGTTTGAACTTCTGAAGCTGTTCAGTAATAGCCTTTTGAGAATTTGCAATTGCAGTTTTAACAGTAGTTAGGCTTTCTTGTAAGTGTTTATTAAACTCAGCCTTGGCAGCAGTCCTTGCTGTAGTTTGAGCAGCAGCTAGATTCTGCATTTCAGTGACTACCACATTATGTGATTCAGTTAAATTGTCATTCATTCTAAGCTGGTTCTCCAGGACATATTCTTGTTTGACTGCCATGTCATCCACTTGAGTTTTTATCTTCTCTTGATGAGTAGCCAAATAGACCACTGCATTCCCTCCTTTATGGAAACATTCAGTCATTTTCTTCTTGTTTTGATTCACTTCAAATCTGATGGACTTGATGTCTTGAGCTAAGGAAATTTGGAGCTCCTTATGGTGCTCATCCATATAAGTTTCCATAGCCTTTCTTTGCTCATCTAGCTTGATCTGCATAGCCACCAACAAAGAACTATAATCATGTGTTGGATCTTGTTGTGGAGCAACTATTTGTAAAGCTTTCTTGTAGCTTTGACTTCTTCTCTTGAAGACTTGTAACTTTCTTTTCTTGGCTTTAGCAGCCTCTTCATCTTCAGATTCAAATGTACTAGCAATGTCTACCCTATCCTTAGGACTAGGAGGTAAATCCTTTTCAGTCCTTGGTAGCTCCTCAGCATGCCTTTGTTCCTCAGTCTCTTTTGTAGTTGTCTCCTCTATTTTCTCTCCCTCAAGATTGACCTTCTCCCCCTCAACAGCTGCTTTCTCTCCCTCAAAGTCAGTCTGTAACAAATATGGGAACATCTCTTCTAGAGTGAACTCATGTTGAGGTTGTACAGGATAATCTCTGATATCAGGAGCAACTGATACTTCTTTATCAGCAACAGATGTGTCCTTCATGACAACATCTTGTGGTTGACTATGTGACTGTGTTTGCTGATCAACATTAAGTAATGATTCAGTCAAAACTTCATCCTCAATAGTGAAATTTAATTGATTAACTTCCGTGATTACCTCTAGAATGGTTTGGGTAGCCCTTTCACTCTCTAACTGAGTTGGCTCATCCACATGTAGAGGCTCCCCCTAGAGTGGATCCAGGTGAATAGGGCTGGCTGATGGTAGCTCTCCCTGCCTCTGTGCATCTTCTTGTCTTGCTGGTGACTGTCCAGCATTTCTTCCCTCTTCATCATTAGAACTAAAAATCACTTGCTCCTCTGAGCTACTTGAGGATTCAGAAGCCACAATAACTTTCTTCTTCTTCTTCTGAGGTGTGTCCTTTTCTGGAGTTGGCATTTCCTTTGTCAATACTCTATCCCACCTTGAGAAAATTCTTACATCCATTCTCCTCATGTGGTTTATCTTTGAACCTGCAGCTTGGTTCATCACTTCAGGGATACTTCCAGCTAAGTATAAACTCAGAATTCTACCCAGATTGGGTTTCTTCAGACTCTCTTTTATCTTATCAAACATTACTGTTGACCAATCAGTATTAAGTTTGAAAATTATCCTTGTCATCAAACTGAACATGTGAGCTGATATCCTATCATGTCCACCAGGCTTGCTCAGTATCACCTTGCCAACTATCTCAGATAAGAACTTTCCTTGTAAGTTCATCCCTTTTCTGTTGAAAACTGGTCCAATTTTCAGGTTTGAGTCTAATCCACACCATTTCAATGCCTCTCTAGTCTTAGAAGCAGATACATCTTCTTCCTCTTTTGTTCTTGGTAGTTGAAATACCTTTTTTAGACTTTTCGGTGTGATCTTGACTTTGGCTCCATGAACTTTGGACTTTATCTTGAGTCCTGATTCATCAAGAGTAGCTGCACTCAAGAATACAAGGACCTCCTTCTTCCAGATCTTGATTGGTTCTGATACAAGATATTCTAATCCAGTCTCTTCAATTAGGTTTACCACACCTTTGATTTCTGGTTCCGCGTCATCAAAGGCATGTCGCACGAGCTCATAACCTTCGTTAATGTTCTCTTCTAGCTTGGGTGCCATTAGGGTTTGAAGAAATTTTGATTTTAGAGAAGAGAGATGTCGACACACAAGTTTGGTCTCGAACCTATGGTGAGCGTGTCGACAAATAATGGTGAAGACCTATTTATACCTTTCTAAAATCGAAGGTGAAAAGGCGCGTCAAAATACTTGAAATGTGTCGACACTGTTGAAAAGTGTCGACACTTACTTCTAATGTCTCGACAACTATGTGTCGACACAAATATAGTCGACAGAATATATGTGTCGACACTTACATATCTCAGCTCGACGATTAGTCGAGACTCTACTCGACGAATTCTATGTAAATCCTAAGTGTCAACAACACCCTTGATGTGTCGACACCTACTTTTCATGTGTCGACACTAATTCTCTTAAGTGTCGACACAGACTGTCTAGATGTGTCGACACCATTTCTCTGAAATGTCGACACCACTTCTATGTGTCGACACAAACAACTCTGTGTGTCGACACCATTTTACTTAGCCAATTTTTTGAAACTATTCTAAGTTTATCATTCCTAATTCAATTTTAAACTTATTGAATTTAGTTTCATCTAAGGGCTTAGTATACATATCAGCTAGTTGATTATCTGTCTTAACATACTCTAGGGAAATATCTCCTTTTTCTACATGTTCTCTTAGAAAATGGTATTTTATTTCTATGTGCTTAGTCCTACTATGGGAGACAGGATTATTTGCAATAGAAATAGCACATGTAGAATCACAAAATAAAGGTGTTCTACTTACTTGAATACCATAATCTTCTAGCTGGTGTTGAATCCATAAGAGTTGTGCACAGCAACTTCCTGCAGCAACATATTCTGACTCAGCTGTGGAGATGGCCACACTGGTCTGCTTCTTGTTACTCCAAGACACCAGCCTTCCACCTAGAAATTGGCAGGTTCCTGTAGTACTCTTCCTATCTTCCTTGCAGCCTGCAAAATATGCATCTGAATAACATGTCAGTACAAAATCTCCATTCCTAGGGTACCAAAGGCCTAGATAAGGTGTGCCCTTAAGATATCTCAATATCCTTTTGACTGCAGTCAGATGAGATTCTTTAGGGCAAGCTTGGTACCTAGCACAGACACATGTAGCATACATGATATCTGGTCTACTAGCAGTCAAATACAGCAGGGAGCCAACTATCCCTCTATACAAAATCTCATCTACAGGTTTCCCTGCATCATCTTTGCTTAGAGACATGCTTGACCCCATAGGAGTTTTCATGGTACTGGATGATTCCATACCATACTTCCTTATCAACTCTAGGGTGAACTTAGACTGGCATATGGATAATCCACCTTCAGTCTGTCTAACTTGTAGACCCAAGAAGAACTTAGGTTCCCCCATAATGCTCATTTCAAATTGTCCTTGCATAAGTTTTGCAAACTTTCTGCAAAGACTACTTTCTGTAGACCCAAATATTATGTCATCTACATATATTTGGACTAAGATAATCTTGCCTCTGGATTCCCTAAGGAATAGAGTCTTGTCTATTTTCCACCTTGAGAATTTGTTCTCAATGAGGAAACTAGACAGAGTTTCATACCAAGCCCTAGGGGCTTGTTTTAACCCATACAAAGTCTTTCTAAGTCTATAAACATAATTAGGTTTAATAGAATCAACAAAACCTGATGGTTGTTATACATAGACTTCTTCCTTCAGATTTCCATTCAGAAAGGCTGACTTAACATCCATTTGATATACCTTAAATCCTTGAAATGTTGCATAGGCAAGAAACATCCTTATTGCCTCCAGTCTTGCTACTGGAGCAAAGGTTTGATCAAAATCAATACCTTCTTCCTGCCTATATCCTTTTGCAACAAGTCTAGCTTTATTCTTTATAATGACTCCATTCTCATCCAACTTGTTCCTAAAGATCCACTTAGTTCCAATAATGTTGTGGTCTTTTGGTTTAGGAACTAGCTCCCAGACAATGCATCTTTTGAACTAGTTCAGCTCCTCTTGCATGGCCTCAATCCAATGAGGATCTAGGATTGCTTCTTCAAATTTCTTTGGCTCTACTTGGGATAGAAAACTGGAGTAAAGTACTGTACTTAGATTTCTGCTCCTTGTTTGCACCCCTTGTCTGGGATCTCCAATTATTTTATTGGCTGGATGATCCTTTAAATGCCTATTTGTAGGAGGCAGCCTGTCTTCAGGTTGTACACCTTCATTCTCTTCATTAAGCTGCACCTCTTGATCTTCTTCAGCATCAGGAGTATCTTGTACTCCACCATCTTCCACTTGCTGATTTGTAGAAGATCCTTCTGCAATAGTAAGTTTGTCCATCTTCTTAGTTATACCTGTGGAGCTGCAAACACTTCTAGGCAATTCACAGTTAATGAGTCTAGCTTCATCAAAAACTACATGAACAGACTCCTTTACAACTTGAGTTATCAAGTTGTAGACCCTATAAGCCTTACTATTGTTGTTGTACCCAACAAAGATCCCCTCTTAGGATTTGGCAGCAAACTTAGTTAGATAAGACTTTCCATTGTTAAGGATATAGCACTTGCAAGCAAAAATCCTGAAATAGGATAAATTTGGTTTTCTGTCATTCACAATCTCATAGGGGGTCTTCTTGTGGCTCTTGGTGATAGTAGCTCTATTAATCACATGACAAGCAGTGTTTACTGCCTCAGCCCAGAAATATTCTGGGAGAGAAGTGTCACTCAATAGGGTTCTACCAGCCTCTATCAAGGTTCTATTTTTCCTTTCAGCAATACCATTTTGCTGAGGTGTTCTTGGTGAGGAAAATTCCTGAAAAATTCCAAATTCTTCACACAGTTTTGTCATACTTTCAGACTGAAATTCAGTGCCATGGTCACTTCTGATTTTGACCACTGTACTGTCCAATTCATTCTGAATTTGTTTAACAAAACTATATAAGATACTTGGGGTTTCATATTTTTGTCTAAGGAAGAACACCTAGGAATACCTTGAGTAGTCATCTACAACCACAAATGTGTAGACCTTCCTACCTAGGCTGTGAACTGGCATAGGACCAAAAAGATCCATATGCAAGAGGTATAGACACATGTAACAACCCCATCCGTTCATATGGTATATTCTAGAAGGTCCGGCCGGGGCCCCACAGTATATACCACAAAACAGGCGGTGAAGGTACAGGATGATACCAGAGTAGCGCATCGCACCTATCACAAATCATTCTAGCGGAAGCCTAGACTACAACTTGATCTCCTCATGAATGTCCAAATATAAACTCCACATTTTATACAATATAGGAATGTCTTACAACAAGTGAAAAGAGTTGGCCTTATGGCCTTACATGACTATCAAACAGTGGCCTAAATAGATTGGCACGCAGGCCGGCCACAATCAAAGAAAACACACAACATAAAATATAACCTTCGAGGGCTAACAGCAGTAGCAGCAACAACATCAGGAACCTCAACTTCTATGCGTCCCGCTCGGCTCTCCAGTACCTGTATAGGGACAATCCACCCAACGGTGGCAAACAAAAGCAACGGTCAGCGTTCAGCTAACCAAATTATAACGACCCGACCCCTTTTTCACGGGGCAGCGGTATTCTTCCCTGCAGGCATATCAAATCACAAGTATGGCAATATATCATCAACATGTGCTTTCACGCACACAAGCCATCACAACCGTTCGCCACCCGGCCCAACGGTCCGTGCACTCAGGGCACATTCTTGGTGTTCTGGCAAAGCTCTTGCCCGCCACCGTATTAGGGTCACAACCCAACGGTAAATCTCTTGAGCATTTACTCCATGGCGTGCAGCCGGAGTTAGTCTTCCTACACCGGGATGGCCCGTAGCCCCCCATTGTGTCATGGCGCGCAGGCCGAAGACTCTTGCTATGCGCTCCAACAGACCGCACCTTTTGGTCTCACGTCGGACGGACATAGCGCAGGTCGGATCCTCCACCCCCCGTTGCTCAAATCGCCTTGCCTTCTCCGAGTACAACGTACTCATGGCTATATCAAAGGCGCGGGTCGGTCTCACCAATCCTGTTCTTGGCATTCCAGCCTGGGTATTTCTCGATACCCATTTCCTTAACACAACAGCGGGTCTTTCCTGGGCCTCCCAGTACTTCCTGTGACTCTCTCCACAGGTGGACACCGCATAAGCACAAATGTCAGGGGTCTTTCCTGGCTATCATGCCAGTACTTCCTGTTATTCGCTTTACAGGTGGACACCCTACGACATCAAGCATTACAAAGGGCCTTTCCTGGTCACACCAGTACTTCCTGTGTCGCAGTCACAGGTTGGACCCAAAACCATTACATGGCTATTTTTTCCTGGGCTACCACTCCAGTAATTCCTGCTACTCCTTTTCGCAGGCATAACCCGTAGACTCCTTAACCTACATGTTATCACGGAGTCTTCTCCGGTTCGTATGCAACATCACCAATCCAGACCAACCTGTCAAGATGGGCTTCACACAGCATTCCTATTCCGTACTCCATTTCCGAATCTATATGCTAACAAAGGGGATTTCAAGCATCCACCCAAAGATTCCCAAAATCAGCCACCTCTTGGTGGGGGAAATCACAAGATATGCCAAAAAGAAGCCTTCACATGGCTAGGAAGAAAAGTCGTTACCCTTGACGACCGCTTCGGTGCCATGACCTCAAAGCTTGCTTGAACGACTCGCAAGAGCGTTTCCTCCGCAACGCCGGCTTCAGATTTCTCGTCGGTAAACCGCAGCACCACTAGCAGCAGCCCTTCCACTCCTTCCTCCTTCTTCCTCTCTCTTTCTCTCTCTTAGCTTGAAGAAAGATAAAGGCCAAGGAAAAATGAGAAGAAGTTCTCAGTTTCGGCCTTTAGGAACAGAGGAAAGAAGTTTCAACCCTTGGATCCCAGCTGAAGGAATGGACGGCCACAAAACTGCCAAAAATGCTAAAATTGACCTGACACGGCCTGTGACACGGCCGTGTCCCAGGCCGTGTGCCTCAAGCGGTGGTCAACCGACTTATCCAAACCAGTGACACGCCCGTGTCATGGTCTGTGTCACCAACACGCCTTCAGACACGCCCGTGTCTGTGGCCGTGTGCCTGGGCGAAAAAAATCCCAAAACATCCCGAGACTTCACACGGCCTGTGACACGCCCGTGTCCCAGGCCGTGTGCCCAGACACGGCACAAAGACACGCCCTATCGAAATCCTTCGGCGGGCTGAGTTCGTCGACCCGATTTGACACGCCCTGTGACATGCCCGTGTCACAGGCCGTGTTCAACCTCTCGACACTCAACACTCGACACTCGACGATCGTCGAGCAAAAGTCGTCGAGCACACGACACGGCCTTGGACACGCCCGTGTCCTGGGCCGTGTGCCTCCTCTCGACACATCGTCGAGCGAAAAATCGTCGACGCAAAGCCCGATCGTCGACACAACCTCGACACGCCCTGCGACACGCCCGTATCGCAGGCCGTGTCCACTGACACGCCCTGGGACACGCCCGTGTCCCAGGCCATGTCACCCAAAAATTCCTGTTTCAGAAATTTGGACTGTTACAATCCTCCCCTCCTACAGGAAATTTCGTCCTCGAAATTCAGACACAGGAAGGCAACAGTAATCAACAAGAAAAATGTTACAACATGCAAAGTTTTATGTTACAACATCCTCTCTAGAGATTACAAAAACAGCTCAGGGAACCCTTCTCGCATGGTTTGCTCTCGCTCCCATGTCAGTTCTTCACGGCCGCAGTTGTCCCAGCGGACTTTCACCATGGCGACCGTCTTGTCCCGCAACTGTTTCTCGGCTCGATCTTCGATCTGAATGGGTCTAACTCTCATTGTTAGCCCATACTCCACCGGCACACGATCCTCCGCGATCACTTGAGATGGATCTTTCACGGCCTTTCTAAGCACTGAGATGTGAAATACATCATGTAATCCACCCAAGTCTGCCGACAGAACTAGCTGATAAGCCGCTTCGCCAACTCGCTCAACCACTTCAAAAGGACCCAAATATCTTGGACTCAACTTTTTCAATCGTCGAATCCTGGAGACACCTTTGAAAGGCTTGATCTTCAAGTAGACCCAATCGCCAACCGCAAATTCCACGTTCTGGTGCTTGGCGTTGTAGTACTTCGCTTGTCGATCTTGAGCAATAAGCATTCTCTCTCGAATAGTCTGTATGGTTGAGTTTGCTTCATCAACCTCATTTGATTTAAAAACCCGAGCTTCGCCCGCTTCTACCCAAGCCAAGGGAGTACGACACTTCCTTCCATATAGAGCTTCATATGGTGTCATCTCAATGCTCGCCTGGTAGCTGTTATTATATGCAAACTCTACCATATAGAGATGATCTTCCAATCTCTTTCCAAAGTCAAGGGCGCACATTCGGAGCATGTCCTCCATTGTTCTGTTGGTACGTTCAGTTTGACCATCCGTTTGGGGATGAAAGGCCGTACTGAAAGTCAACTTCATACCCAACAGTCGGTGAACTAGCCTCCAATCATTTGACGTGAATCGCCCATCTCGATCACTTACAATGCTTCGAGGAACACCGTGAAGCCGCACAATCTGGTCAACATATAACTTTGCCAAACATTCAACTGAATCATCCCGCCTGTTCGGGAGAAAATGTGCTACTTTTGTTAGCCGGTCCATAATGACCCAAATGAAATCATTTCCTCGCTGCGATCTTGGCAACCCGTGCACAAAATCCATGGAAATATCATCAAATTTCCACTCTGGGATCGGCAGTGACTTCAAATAACCGTCCGGCTTTTGGCATTCCGCCTTCACCATCGCACATGTTTGGCATTTGGAGACATAAAGGGCAACATCTTTCTTGAGCCCTGGCCACCAGAAAAGTTTCTTCATATCGTTGAACATCTTTGTGCTCCCGGGGTGAATGGAATACTTTGTATAATGCGCTTCATACATCAGTTCTTCCCTCAGTTTCCCCACATTCAGGACGCACAAACGGCCCTCTTTTCGCAAAAGACCATCAATCCAGGTGAATTTGTCCTCTGGCCCTTCATTCACATAGCGTAAGAGATCTTCATCCAACTCCGTTGCCCGTCGAACTCGGTCCGCAAGGTCACATTGCACCTCAGTCCATTTCAAACATGCAGTGGCAGTGGAACTCTTGTCAACACAATAGATCTCTAATGCTTCCAACTCCTGGATAAGACGTTCATCATGCCTTTGCAACCAATTCGCTCTAGTCGGAACCCGCCGACTCAAGGCATCCGCGACAATGTTCCCCTTCCCGGGCGTATAGTGAATCTCGAAAGTGTAGTCCCCAAGGAACTCCAACCACCTTCATTGTCGCATGTTCAAGTCTTTCTGCTCCAAAGATACTTGAGGCTCTTATGATCTGTATAGATCTCCACCTTCACGCCATAAAGGTAGTGTCGCCACAACTTGAGTGCAAAAATCACCGCCGCTAGTTCTAAATCATGGACGGGATAATTTCGCTCGTGCACCTTCAGTTGGCGTGAGCCATACGCAATCACCTTTCCATTTTGCAGAAGAACGCAGCCTAAGCCGCTCCCTGAGGCATCACTATAAATCACAAATCCATCGGTTCCACATGGCGAAGACAACACCGGCACCGTGGTCAACCGACTCTTCAGCTCTTCAAAAGCTCGTGCGCAATCTGGCATCCAAACGAACTTCTGATCTTTTCGCGTCAGTGTGGTTAGCGTCAAAGCGATCCGCGAGAAGTTTTCCACAAATCTTCTATAGTAGCCCGCCAGTCCAAGGAAACTTCAGACCTCGGCCACGGAAGACAAATCTGGCCACTCCTGTATGGCCCTTATCTTCGCTGGATCCACTGCAATGCCCGCTCCACTCACCACATGGCCCAAAAATGCCACTGACGATAGCCAAAACTCGCACTTCGAGAACTTGGCATATAGCTGATTTTGCCTCAATGTGTTCAACACCAACCGCAAGTGAATCTCATGTTCAGCTTCCAACTTTGAGTACACCAGGATGTCATCAATGAACACAATCACAAACAGATCCAGGTACTCACGAAAAATACGGTGCATCAGATCCATAAACACCGAGGGCGCATTGCACAGTCCAAATGGCATGACTGTGAACTCATAGTGCCCATAACGCGTTCCAAATGCGGTTTTGGGAATGTCCAACTTCGAATAGACGGTCGAGCCCACAAGCTGATCGAATAACTCATCAATCCGGGGTATCGGATACTTATTCTTCTCGGTCAGCTTATTTAGTTCACGGTAATCAATACACAACCGTAACCCACCATCTTTCTTCTTTACAAAAAGCACAGGCACGCTCCAAGGTGACATACTTGGGCGTATATAACCTTGCTCCAACATTTCTTGTAGTTGAACCTTCAATTCAGCCATCTCTTTTGGCGCAACGCGATATGGCGAGCGGGCCACAGGTTTCGCACCTGGCACCAACTCAATTGTGAAGTCAATCTCCCGCTAGGGTGGTAGCCCAGGGATATCCGTAGGAAACACATCTGTAAATTCTGCCACAATCGGAACCTCGCACAAACTGGCCTTAGGCTCAACAGCCTGAAGTAGTGCAAAGTAATACTCCGCACCCTTCCGAACAGCCTTGACAACCTGGAGTGCAGACATCAACGTCCCGCCTACTCCTCGCATCCCCGCGAACTTGGTCTCCTGTTCGGTATTCTGGCCCAACGTGATTTCTTTGGACTGTAAGTCAATCATAGCATGCTGCTCCGCAAGCCAATCCATCCTAAAAATCACATCGAATTCCGATATTGGCAAAACAAATGCAGTCAAACAAAAATCCCGACTTCCTAACTGAACCGCCACATCGCAAGCTTGATCCGCAAGCATCCAACAGCCATTCGGCAACACCACTCTGACGCTATCTGTCTTAGCACGACTGGGTATCCCAAGCCGCATTATAAACTCACTAGACAGAAAATAATGTGATGCACCTGTGTCAAACAGTGCTCGCGCCAGCGTATCCCGAATCATCACAAAGCCTATGACAAACATGTCACACATACAAACCGCAAACATAGGGGTACTAAGCAAAGCATACAAACAATAGCATATGCAAAACTAAACTCATACCTGTGACCACGTCACTCTGCTTGATGGCCTCTTGCAGACCAAGATTGTAGACTCGGGGTTGCGCCTGCGAGGCAGAAGAATCCACCACCGCCTTTCCTTTTTCCGCATAAGATGCTCCCGCCTTCTTTTCACTCTTTGGCGGCATCCGACAATCTCGCGCAATATGCCCCATTCGGCCACAATTGAAGCAGATACGAGTATCTGGCTTGGAGGTATCCCCTGACATTGCTCCCGTTGCAACTAATGAAGGAGCTTGTCCACTAGGCTTGGACTTCTTGCCCCATCTCTTCTTATAGAAGGGTTTCCCAGATCGGGGCGCCTTCCACTCCGGTTGCGACACAGCCAAAGCTCTCTTCCCTTGCACCCTTTTCATATCCTTCTCCAGCGCGCTCGCAGTGTCAACCAATGCTTGGAAACCTTGGTTCACAGAACTTGACACAAGGAACCTCAGCTCGTCCCTCAGTCCTTCATAGAACCTGTTGGTCTTCCTCTGTTCATCAGCAAATATAGAACCCGCATACCGCCCCAAGCGAGTAAATTCATGAAAATATGCGTCAACACTGCCATCACCTTGTGTTAACCTTTGGAATTCATTTTCCATGGCTATCCGCTGAGCCGCAGGAAGGTGCTTCGCGAGGAAGAGCCGGGAGAATTCTTCCATCGATACTTGGGTTAACGGACGACCCGCCAAGTGATGCAACTCCATCTCATCCCACCATTACCGAGCTTCTCCTTCGAGCAAAAAGGTAACTAAAGTAACTTTCTGATGCTCCGCCGTTCCTATCACCGTCATCACTCGCTTGACGCGCGATAGCCAATCCTCAGCCTGCGTCAGAGTTCCTGCTCCCGAGAACGTAGGCAGATGGAAACTCATAAACCGCGTTAGCTGCTTCTCAGCCGCTCGAGGAGCCAAATCCATGACAGGTTCAGGCCTTGCCGCCACCTGTTCTGGCCTCACAGCTGCTTGCTCCTGCCTAAGGGGCTGGCCTTGGATCATGGTAAATAAAGCCTCCGCAACTAAACGCACATGTTCCGTAGACGGTGGAGGTGTCGACACCACGGCTGGTGCCGTACTTTCATCAGAACGCTGGGGATCAGACGGCACAGCTCCACTCCGTGTCACCTAAAGGTGGACAAGACACGCACATTAGCGGTCGTACCCAAGCAAACAACACAAAATAGGAACACAAAGGTTCCCCAAACACATCAAGTTTGCATTCCTATCATGGACATTCAGGAGTTCATTCGTAGACTTTGGTTTGCACAAACACGTGCTCGCCACCCCACAAAAGAAGTCGGCCACGACTTCGAGAGGGAAAGACCAAGACAACTGATACCAAAAATGTAACAACCCCATCCGTTCATATGGTATATTATAGAAGGTCCGGCCGGGGCCCCACAGTATATACCACAAAACAGGCGGTGAAGGTACAGGATGATACCAGAGTAGCGCATCGCACCTATCACAAATCATTCTAGCGGAAGCCTAGACTATAACTTGATCTCCTCATGAATGTCCAAATATAAACTCCACATTTTATACAATATAGGAATGTCTTACAACAAGTGAAAAGAGTTGGCCTTATGGCCTTACATGGCTATCAAACAGTGGCCTAAACAGATTGGCGCGCAGGCCGGCCACAATCAAAGAAAACACACAACATAAAATATAGCCTTCGAGGGCTAACAATAGTAGCAGCAACAACAGCAGGAACCTCAACCTCTATGCATCCCGCTCGGCTCTCCAGCACCTGTATAGGGACAATCCACCCAACGGTGGCAAACAAAAGCAACGGTCAGCGTTCAGCTGACCAAATTATAATGACCCGACCCCTTTTTCTCGGGGAAGCGGTATTCTTCCCTGCAGGCATATCAAATCACAAGTATGGCAATATATCATCAACATGTGCTTTCACGCACACAAGCCATCACAACCGTTCGCCACCCGGCCCAACGGTCCGTGCACTCAGGGCACATTCTTGGTGTTCTGGCAAAGCTCTTGCCCACCACCGTATTAGGGTCACAACCCAACGGTAAATCTCTTGAGCATTTACTCCATGGCGTGTAGCCGGAGTTAGTCTTCCTACACCGGGATGGCCCGTAGCCTCTCATTGTGTCATGGCGCACAGGCCGAAGACTCTTGCTATGCGCTCCAACAGACCGCACCTTTTGGTCTCACATCGGACGGACATAGCGCAGGTCGGATCCTCCACCCCCCCCCCCTCGTTGCTCAAATCGCCTTGCCTTCTCCGAGTACAGCGTACTCATGGCTATATCAAAGGCGTGGGTCGGTCTCACCAATCCTGTTCTTGGCATTCCATCCTGGGAATTTCTCGATACCCATTTCCTTAGCACAACAGCGGGTCTTTCCTGGGCCTCCCAGTACTTCCTGTGACTCTCTCCATAAGTGGACACCGCACAAGCACAAATGTCAGGGGTCTTTCCTGGCTATCATGCCAGTACTTCCTGTTACTCGCTTCACAGGTGGACACCCTACGACATCAAGCATTACAAAGGGCCTTTCCTGGTCACACCAGTACTTCCTGTGTCGCAGTCACAGGTTGGACCCAAAACCATCACATGGCTATTTTTTCCTGGGCTACCACTCCAGTACTTCCTGCTACTCCTTTTCGCAGGCATAACCCGTAGACTCCTTAACCTACACGTTATCACGGAGTCTTCTCCGGTTCGTATGCAACATCACCAATCCAGACCAACCTGTCCAGATGGGCTTCACACAGCATGCCTATTCCGTACTCCATTTCCGGATCTATATGCTAACAAAGGGGATTTCAAGCATCCGCCCAAAGATTCCCAAAATCAGCCACCTCTTGGTGGGGGAAATCACAAGATATGCCAAAAAGAAGCCTTCACATGGCTAGGAAGAAAAGTCGTTACCCTTGACGACCGCTTCGGTGCCATGACCTCAAAGCTTGCTTGAATGACTCGCAAGAGCGTTTCCTCCGCAACGCCGGCTTCGGATTTCTCGTCGGTAAACCGCAACACCACCAGCAGCAGCCCTTCCACTCCTTCCTCCTTCTTCCTCTCTCTTTCTCTCTCTTAGCTTGAAGAAAGATAAAGGCCAAGGAAAAATGAGAAGAAGTTCTCAGTTTCGGCCTTTAGGAACAGAGGAAAGAAGTTTCAGCCCTTGGATCCCAGCTGAAGGAATGGACGGCCACAAAACTGCCAAAAATGCTAAAATTGACCTGACACGGCCTGTGACACGGCCGTGTCCCAGGCCGTGTGCCTCAAGCGGTGGTCAACCGACTTATCCAAACCAGTGACACGCCCATGGACCACGCCCGTGTCATGGGCCATGTCACCAACACGCCTTCAGACACGCCCGTGTCTGTGGCCGTGTGCCTGGGCGAAAAAAATCCCAAAACATCCCGAGACTTCACACGGCCTGTGACACGCCCGTGTCCCAGGCCGTGTGCCCAGACACGGCACAAAGACACGCCCTGTCGAAATCCTTCGGCGGGCTGATTTCGTCGACCCGATTTGACACGCCCTGTGACACGCCCGTGTTCAACCTCTCGACACTCAACACTCGACACTCGACGATCGTCGAGCAAAAGTCGTCGAGCACACGACACGGCCTTGGACACGCCCGTGTCCTGGGCCGTGTTCCTCCTCTCGACACATCGTCGAGCGAAAAATCGTCGACACAAAGCCCGATCGTCGACACAACCTCGACACGCCCTGCGACACGCCGGTGTCGCAGGCCGTATCCACTGACACGCCCGTGTCCCAGGCCGTGTCACCCAAAAATTCCTGTTTCAGAAATTTGGACTGTTACAACACCTCACAGAATCCTTGTTCTCAAGGCTATGAAAGGTGGATTTGGTCTGCTTGCCTTTTTGACAAGTTGAGCATATCCCATCCTTTCTACACTTAACCTGAGGACCATTCCTCACTAACTCTTTTCTAAAGAGTTGGCCAATTGTCTTATAGTTAAGATGAGACAGCCTCTTATGCCATTTAACACAATGTGAGACTTTCTCATCGGCTACAAGACAAATAGGAGAAACATTGTTCTCACATACAAAGTCTAGACAATAGACATTTCTCTTCCTATATCCAGTCAGAATAATCTTTTGATCACTTGACCTTTTGATATGACAACCATCCTTGACAAATGAGATGTCATATCATAAATCACTCAGCTGACTTATGCTAATGAGGTTATGTTTCAAACCCTTTACATAAGCCACTTGAGTAATTGTAATTAGGTTGCTAGAAATGTTACCAAAGCCTTTGATGATTCCTTTTTCTGAACCACCAAAGGTAACTTTTGGGCCATCCTTGACAGGTGTATAGTCCTTCAACAACCCCCTAGTTCCAGTCATGTGCCTGGAATATCCACTGTCCAAGTACCATATAGGGGCATGGCAACTTGGACTCACCTGCAAAACAGTTTACTTAACCTTAGAACCCAAATAATTCTTGGGTCCTTGGTGCAAGTTAGTCTGACTTTTAACAAAACTACCTGTAGATCTTCTAACAGACAGTTTGCTACTCTCCTTGACACTTGAATTGTGCCAACAATCTATAGCAAAGTGGTCTACCTTGCCACAACACCAGCACTCAAATCTGTTGTACCTTTGTTTAGGTACAACCCTGGCTGTTTTATCTACAATAGGCTTCTTGTTGAGTGCTGGGGCTTTGCCCTTAGATTTGGACCTAGCTGTCCAGGCAGGTTTTGTAAACCCCAATCCAGTCTTACCTTTTTGATTTACAAACTCATCTATCAAAGGTAAAACAGATTTTGGTTTAGAAAAACTTGCTACAATTTCTCTCTCCTTCTGAAGTCTAACCTCTAGATTTCTAATTTGATCATTCTTAAATGTAATAGTACCCATCTGAATAACAGTAATGTTCTTCAGCCTGGCTATTTCATCCAGTTTCTGATCAAACAACTTGTCTGAATCAGCAGCAGCCAACTTATGACTAGCAATTTCCTTTGCCTGAGTTTTGGCTAAGGTTTTGCTTTTCTTCAAGGCCTGCAACAAGTCCCTATATTCATCAATTAACTGATGAATATCTCCTTCAGATTCAGACTCACCCACATCACTTGATGCAGATGTATCTGATTCTGACTCAGTACAAGAAATTGAACTAGTAGAACAACTATGTACCTTACTAGGTTCAGGCTGATCCTGGATTTTGTATCCTTCAGATAATGCCATCAGCCCTTTGCACTGATTGTCCTCATGCTCATAAATTGAATTCATCAGCTGCATGAACTCATCTTCTTCCTCTTCAGCAAATAATCCAATATAGGCTTTAGCTTCTGAATCTGTTTCTGAAGATGACTGATCAGTCAAACTCTTATCCTTCTTAGCAACAAAGGACCTTTCCTTTTTGCCCTTAAGTTGTGTCTTCTTTTTGTCAGTTGACTCCTTCCTCTTTTCAGGACATTCAGCCACTGCATGTCCTTGTCTATTGCAACAATAGCATACTATCTTTGAGGATGTAGTTTTACTTGGCTTGGACTTTCTTCTGTCATACCTTGATGACTTCCTGTTCTGATAGTAGTCATCTTTTGTCTGTGAAGTGGATGGATTAGACCTCCACTGCTTCTTCTTCAGAAACTTTTGAAAATGTCTTGTAAAAGCAGCAAAGTCTTCATCACTTTCACTGCTATCTGAATTCTTGCTTTCTGAATTATCTGTGACAGTCTCTACAACTACTTATGGTGGAGATGGAGACTTGCTTCTATACTTCCTAGTGGCTTCAGTCTTGAAGGCCACAGCTCTTTCCTTGTGCTCCACTCTAGTAGTCTTCTCTTCCTCCTTTCTAACCATTAACTACATTTCATAAGATAGCAGTTTTCCAAACAAAGTTGGAGGAGGTATATCAGCTAATTTGGCCATTTACCTAATGGCACAAATCTTGGTGTCTCAATCCTTAGTTAGGGATCTTAAGAATTTGTCATTCAGTTCATAGTTGCTGAATTCTCTTCCATAGGACATCAATTCATTGACTATCCTATAGAATTTCTTGTAACATTCAGTAATGCTATCAGACTTTCCTTGTCTGAAGCTTTCATACTCCTGATTTAACAAAGACTTCCTGTCTTGTCTTACTTCTTCTGATCCTTCCATGTAAACCATCAGTGTGTCCCACATTTCTTTTGAGGTTTTACAATATATTAGGTTCTGAAATGTGGCATCATCAATTGCACTTACAATAATATTCTGGGCCCTCTTGTCCATAGTGGCCAGAATTATTTCATCTTTAGTCATTTTTGAATAGTCCTTAGGAGTTTTCTGATTTGCATCTAGAATAGATATCTTCATTGGCACATGTGGCCCTTCTTTGACTGTGATGTATATTCTTGGGTCAGATGCTTCCATAAAGAGTCTAACCCTCACTTTCCATATGCCAAAAATCTCTTTTCTGTAGATTGACAATTTCATGGATCCTAGTTCTTTGTGATTCTCAGTAGAACACATTTTCTTGATTCTTGATTATTCTGATTCTGCCTACAGGATCTTTACTCAGACTGTTATGTCTTTTTTGAGCAACCTCCCTCTGATACCACTTGAAAGAAATAGTGCCTAACCACCTAGAGGGGGGGGGGGTGAATAGGTGAACTTAATCTTTTTAAATTTAAGGCAGAAATTCTATACAGCTAATGCAAATCTACAACTATTACAACACAGTAATCACAGCACCAAACATACACAGAGTGCACACAGGATTTATAGTGGTTCCCCAAGGTCTAGGTACATCCACTTTCCCCCTTCGCCTATCTAGTAGTGTACTAGATTTGACCTAACTTCTCCACTTCTTCTCAGATCCTCAGATCTTACAGCTCAGAACCTCAAATAGGTTCCTACAACTCAGAGTGATCTCACTCCTACAACTTAGGCACAAAAGCCTTACCACTCAGTCTTTACCAAGACCTACACTCAGGCTAAACAGCCCTACCCCAGCCTTCAATCAAGGCCTACACTCAGAGAATAGAATCTCCTACACTCAGGCACAATTGCCCTACCTCAGCCTTTATAAAATAGTCTTACAGCTCAGATCCCTTAGGATCCTACAGAAAATAAAGTTTACAAAGTGTTTAACCACAACTCTGAAAGAGAGAGATGAGTTGACTGGCTTCTTGATGAGTTCTTGGAAGAACTTGGCAGAGATCAACCTCCCTTGGCTTTCTTCAAAGCTTCTTGAATTAGAACACAATAGGGTTGTATCTGTTGGGTACATTGGTCAAATGTACCTGATTTGAAGAAGCCTCACCCATCTCAATGATATACATCATAATGTATTTGATGTATGTTTGAGTTACTTGTGCAGGTTAAGAAATCACTAGACTGAAGCAAAAAGTTTCTAAGTCCATGTGTCGACACCCAGAGGGAAAGTGTCGACACTTAAGAAAGCCTGTGTCGACACCCAGACAAGCAGTGTCGACACTTGGAGTCATTGTGTCGACACCTGGGATGCAGAGTCGACACCAGACAGAAAGTGTCGACACTTGGAGCTGTGTCGACACTCAGTGAAGAAAAATGCAGACAGAAAGTGTCGACACAAGGAGCTGTGTCGACACCCAGTGAAGCAGTGTCTACACCAGAAAGTGTCGACACTTGGAGCTGTGTCGACACTCAGCAAAAGTCTGCAGAGTCTAAGTACATGTGTCGACACTCAACACAATGTGTCGACACTATGCTGAAGAGTCAGCATTTGAAGAATGTGTCGACACTCAGCACAATGTGTCGACACACTATCAGAAGAGTCAACACTTGAAGTAAGTGTCGACACCCAGCACAATGTGTCGACACTTAGCTAAAGACTCAACACTTGAAGAAAGTGTCGACACAAGGAGCTGTGTCGACACTTAGCAAAGAACAGAAAGAGCAGCAAATTATTCTAAGTACAAGTGTCGACACTAAAGGAATGTGTCGACACTCAGCTGAAGTCTCAACAACAAGAAGGTGTGTCGACACAAGGAGCTGTGTCGACACTCAGCAAGATTCAAGATAGAAGACTATGTGTCGACACCAAGAAGCAGTGTCGACACTTGATATATTCAACACAAGAAGTTGTGTCGACACAAAGGAGATGTGTCGACACATAGAAGAATTCAGCAAAAGCTAAAAGAACAAGTATTTGTGTCGACACTCAATTTTAGTGTCGACACATGCAGAAGAATCTGTGTCGAGACATACAAGGAATTGTGTCGACACCTTGTAGACTTGTGTCGACACTTATACAACATGTGTCGACACTTGGACTATAAGTGTCAACACTTAAAGACAGAAAGTCTCGACACTTATAAACAGTTAGAGATTTTCAAGAAGTGACTGGTTGACATGACAGCTGCCGATCCAGCCGGTCTACAGCAACTGTCAGAGATGTCAGAAGTCAGTTATGAACCGGACCAGCCGGTTACCATGAAGAAGGCCTATAAATAGGCACCCATAGTTTACAGAAACAGTGGTGAGAATAATTAAAGTAATTGATCAGATTATTCAAGTAATCTGTAAAGTGATACACAGAGTAATAAACACAAGAAGATCTTGCATTTCATCTGCAGATCTAAGAAGTTGGAGAGAGAGGGCTCCTTCCAAGAAATCAGCCTTAGGAACTAGGCTGAGAAGAAGGATTCAGATTCAGTTCTGGGTCTTAAGTGGCAGAGGTCAAGGAACAACTGCAGAGGATTCAGCCTTATTCAGTTCTACTCAAGAAGCTTTGAAGAAAGCTAAGTCAGGGTGAATCCAGCTGAGTTCTTCCAAGAACTCATCAAGAATCTCTCAACTCCCCTCCTGTAATTCTGAGTTGTAGAGTCATTATCTGTATTACATTTGTAACTTGTAGGATCCATTGGATCTGAGTGATTGTAAGCCTATATTTATAAAGGCTGAGGGTAGGGCTTGTTAGCCTGAGTGTAGGAGATATAGATCTCTGAGTATAGGCCTTGGATTGGCTGAGTGTAGGCCTTGATTGGCTAAGTGTAGGCTTTGGGATAAAGCTGAGTGTAAGGCTTTGGGCCTGAGGTAGGAACCAATTTGGGTTCTGAGACAGTGGATAAGTTAGGCCGAATCTAGTACACTGCTAGATATGCGAAGGGGGAAAGTGGATGTACCCATATCTTGGGGAACCACTATAAAACACTGTGTGTTGTGCTGTGTTTGTGCTGTGGATTATCTGTGTTTGTTTGATTATTGCTGATTGCTGTAATAAACTAGTTAGAAATCTGTGATATAACTGTTTGGCTGCCAACAAAGTTAGAAAAGGATTAGGTCACCTATTCACCCCCCCCCCCCTCTAGGTGTTTAGGTACCATATCTTTCAAGTGGTATCAGAGGGAGGTTACTCAAAATAAGGACTAACAGTCTGAGGAGATCCTGTTTGGCAGATTCAGTGTTAGGCAATTCATAGATTCAAGAACATCAAGAAACATGGGTTCTTATGAGAATCACAAGGAATTGGGTTCCATGAAATTACCCATATGTAGGAAGGAGATCTTTGGGATCTGGAAAGAGAGGGTAAGGCTATTTATGGAAGCCTCTGACCCTAGAATCTACATCACAGTTAAGGAAGGGCTTTATGTGCCAATGAAGATTTCAGTATTGGATGCAAATCAGAGGACTCCAAAGGATTTCTCTGAGATGACCAAGGATGAGATTGTCCTAGTAACCATGGACAAGAGGGCACAGAACATAATAGTTAGTGCCATTGATGATGCCACCTTCCAGAACTTAATTCACTGTAAAACAGCAAAAGAGATGTGGGATACTCTCATTGTCTATATGGAAGGTTCTGAAGAAGTTAAGCAAGATAGGAAGTTCTTGCTTAATCAGGAGTATGAAAGCTTTAGGCAAGGAAAGGGTGATAGCATCACTGAGTGCTATAAGAAATTTTACAGAATAGTTAATGAACTGATGTCTTATGGAAGAGAGTTCACTAACTATGAACTAAATGACAAGTTCTTAAGGTCCCTAACCAAAGATTGGGACACCAAGATCTGTGTCATAAGAGAAATGGCTAAGTTGGGGGAAATTCCTCCTCCCACACTGTTTAGAAAGTTATTATCTTATGAAATGCAGTTAACAATGAGAAAAGAGGAGGAGAAGTCAACAAGAACTGAGCACAAAGAAAGGACTGTTGCTTTCAAGACAGAAGTTCCCAGAAAGAGCAGGAATAAGTCTTCAACTCCACCTCCAGAGGTAGTTGAATCAGAGTCTGATGAGTCTATAAGCACAAAGTCTAAGAGCAGTGAAAGTGATGAAGACTTTGCTGCTTTCACCAGACACTTTCAGAAGTTTTTGAAAAAGAAACAGTGGAGGTCAAGGCCTTCTACATCATAAGGTAAGGAAGACTCTTATCAGAAAAAGAGATCTTCAAAGAATGACAAGAAAAGGACAAAATCAAGCAGGGCAACTGGTTCAAAGATTGTTTGCTATTGCTGCAATAGACATGGACATGTTATTGCAGATTGTCCAGAGAAGAGAAAGGAATCAGGTGAAAAGAAAAAGACTCACTTCAAAGGGAAGAAAGAAAAGTCTTTTGTGGCTAAGAAGGAGAAGACTTTATCAGACATCTCTTCTTCAGAAACTGAGTCTGAGGCGGAAGCCTACATAGGACTATTTGCAGAAGAAGAAGAGGAAGACTTCATACAGATCTTGGAGTCAATTTATGAACAAGAAGACAGTCATTGCCAAGGACTAATGGCTTTGACAGAGAGTGCCAAGATCCTGGAGCAGCCAGGACCAAGTCAGGTACAAGGTTCAAGTTCAAGTTCAGTTTCTTATTCTAGTTCAGATTCAGATTCTTCTTCATCAAGTGATGAGAATATATCTGAGTCTGAGGAAGATATTCATCAACTTATAGATGAATATAAGGTACTGTTGCAAGCCTACAAGAAAAGCAAGACCCTAGCCAAAAGTCAGGCAAAGGAGATTGTTGATCTCAAGGCTGTTGCAACAGATTTTGAAAAGCAAATTGATCAAAAACTGAATAAGGTAGCCAGGCTGAAACACATTACAGTGATTCAGATGGGAACTATCACTTATAAGAATGATCAAATTAAGAAACTGGAGATCAATCTTCAGAAAGAGAGAGATCTTGCTGCTAGGTTTTCAAAACCTAAATCAGTACTACCTTTAATTGATGAATTTGTTCATCAAAAAGGCAAGGCTGGACTGGGTTTTGTTAGACCTGCAGGGACTGAGCAGTCCAAGTTTAAGTCCAAGGGCAAAGCCCCAACATTCAACAAGCCTGCTGTAGTCAAGACTGCAAAGGTTGTACCTAAGCAAAGGTACAACAAGTTTGAATGCTGGTGCTGTGGCAAGATTGGCCATTTTGCAATGGACTATTGGCACAATGCCAGTGCCAAGATGAGTAGCAAGTTACCTGGTGGAAAGCCAGTAGGTAGCTTTGTCAAGTTGCAAACTAACAATCACCAAGGACCCAAAATTACTTTGGGTTCTAAGGTTCATTAATTTGTTTTGCAGGTGAATCCAAGTGGCCATACCCCAACATGGTACTTGGATAGTGGATGTTCCAGACATATGACTGGAACAAGGGGACTATTGAAGGACTATATTCCAATCAAAAATGATCCTAAAGTGACCTTTGGTGGTTCTGAAAAAGGAATCATCAAAGGGTTTGGTAACATTTCTTCAAACCTTGTTACCATTACTCAAGTGGCTTATGTTAAAGGGTTGAAACACAACCTTATAAGTATAAGTCAGTTAAGTGATTTAGGGTATGACATCTCATTTGTTAAAAATGGTTGTCATATCAAGAGGTCAAGTGATCAAGAGATCATTTTGACAGGATATAGAAAGAGGAATGTCTACTGTCTAGACATTATGATTGAGAACAATGGTTCTCCTGTTTGTCTTGTAGCTGATGAGACAGTCTCTCATTGTGTCAAGTGGCACAAGAGGCTAGCTCATCTTAACTACAAGACTATTAGCAAACTCTTTAGCAAAGAGTTAGTGAGGAATGGTCCTCAAGTTAAGTGTGTTAAAGATGGCATTTGCTCAGCTTGTCAAAAGGGCAAGCAGACTAAATCCACTTTTAGGAGCATAGATAACAAAGATGCTGTGAGGTGTTTATACCTCTTGCATATGGATCTCTTTGGTCCAATGCCAATTCACAGCTTAGGTAGGAAGGTCTATACCTTTGTAGTTGTTGATGACTACTCAAGGTTTTCCTGGGTGTTCTTCTTAAGGCAGAAATCTGAAACACCTAGTGTCTTCTACAGCTTTGTCAAGCAAATTCAGAATGAACTAAATAGTACTGTGGTCAAAATTAGAAGTGACCATGGTACTGAGTTTCAGTCTGAAAGCATGACAAAACTATGTGAAGACTTTGGGATATTTCAAGAATTCTCTTCATCTAGAACACCTCAGCAAAATGGCATTGCTGAGAGGAAGAATAGAACCTTGATAGAAGCTGGTAGAACCCTACTAAGTGATACATCACTGCCAGAGTATTTCTGGGCTGAAGCAGTTAACACTGCATGCCATGTTATAAATAGGGCTACCATCACTAAAAGGCTAAACAAGACCCCCTATGAAGTTGTGAAAGGCAGGAAACCAAACCTATCCTATTTTAGGATCTTTGGTTGTAAATGCTTCATACTTAACAATGGAAAGTCTTACATAACTAAGTTTGTTGCCAAGTCCCAAGAGGGAATTTTTGTTGGGTACAGCAATAATAGTAAGGCTTATAGAGTCTACAACTTGACTACACAAGTTGTAGAAGAATCTGTACATGTAGTTTTTGATGAGGCAAAACTTATTAATAATGAGTTGTCTAGCAATGTATGCAGCCCCACAGGTTTGACAAAGACAATGGACAAGCTTACTATAGAAGAGGTGCCTGCTGCAAGTCAGCAAGGAGAGGAGAGTAGATGCTGTCCAGGGGGAGAACTACATGTGCCTATTGCTGAAGAAATCCAAGGAATACAGCATGATGCAGATGCTGAAGTGGTTCAACCAGAAGTAAGGATGCCTCCAGCCCACAGGCATCTTAGAGATCATCTAGTGGAGTTGATCATTGGAGATCCAAGACAAGGAGTACAAACCAGGAGTAGAAACATGAATGCAGCAATCTATTCCAGCTTTTTGTCTCAAGTTGAACCTAAGAAATTTGAAGAAGCAATATAAGATCCAGAATGGACTGAAGCTATGCAAGAAGAACTTAATCAGTTCAAGAGGTGCAAGGTTTGGGAACTGGTTCCTAAACCTAAAGATCACAATGTAATAGGAACTAAGTGGATCTACAGAAATAAGATGGATGAACAAGTGGTCATCATTAAGAATAAGGCTAGACTGGTTGCAAAAGGATATAGGCAAGAAGAAGGTATTGATTTTGATCAAACCTTTGCTCCAGTAGCCAGACTGGAAGCCATAAGGATGTTCTTGCCTATGCAACCTATCAAGGATTCAAGGTATACCAAATGGATGTCAAGTCAGCATTCCTAAATGGTAATTTGAAAGAGAAGTCTATGTGGAGCAGCCTTCAGGTTTTGTTGATCCAACTCTACCTCATCATGTCTATAGACTTAGGAAAGCATTATATGGGTTAAAGCAAGCCCCTAGAGCTTGGTATGAAACCCTATCTAGTTTCCTCATTGAGAACACGTTCTCAAGGGGGGGAAAATAGATAAGACTCTATTCCTAGGGAATCTAGAGGCAAAGTCATACTTGTCCAAATATATGTAGATGACATTATATTTGGGTCTACTGAAAGTAGCCTTTGCAGAAAGTTTGCAAAGCTTATGCAAAGTCAGTTTGAGATGAGTAGTATGGGAGAGCTGAAGTTTTTCTTGGGTCTCCAATTAAACAGACTGAAAAAATGGTTTTCATCCATTGTCAGTCCAAGTATCACCCTAGAAATCATT